>JAGPOW010003642.1:34041872-34057831 GCA_030014935.1 Caiman crocodilus
ACGGTCTGGATCCTTTTGGTGTGTTCTGGGCTTGAGGAAGTTTGCTTCTGGTGATGAGGTTAGTGAGGTTTGGTGCTTGTTTGAAGGCTAGGATGGGTGTCTCTGGGAAGATCTTTTTATGAACAGGGTCTCTTTCCAGTATGGGTTGCAATTGTTTGAGGATTTTCCGTACAGGTTCAAGGGAGGGGTGATATGTCATAACCAGCTGTGTGCGATTTGTGGGGGGGTTTCTTCTGTACTGCAGCAGTTCTTCACGTGGTATCTGGATGGCTCTTTCAAATGTGAGATCTCTCTCTATGGACGAGTGTCCTTGTTAGGTGAAAGCCTTTTTAAGATTGGCAATCCCGGGTGTTCTCTTCAGTACAAATGCAGTGGTATCTGAGGACTTGGCTGTAAAACACAGCTTTTTGGGTGTGTTTAGGGTGATTGCTGGTTCTGTGCAGATATGTATTGGTCTGTGGGTTTCTTGTATAACATGGTCTGTATTTTATCATTCTGAATAGTGATCATTGTGTCTAAAGAGGAGATGTTGGTGCTGGAGTATTCTAGAGAAAGTTGGATGGAGGGAAGGTAATTGTTGAATTTCTGATGGAACTCAATCAGAGATTGTAGGTTTTCAGTCCAAATGATGAAGATGTCATCGATATATTTGAAGTAGAAGAAAACCCCCCACAAATCGCACACCGCTGGTTCTGACATATCACCCCTCCCTTAAACCTGTATGGAAAATCCTCAAACAATTGCAACCCATACTAGAAAGAGACTCTGTTCTTAAAAAGATCTTCCCAGAGACACCCATCCTAGCCTTCAAACAAGCACTGAACCTCGCTAAACTCATCACCAGAAGCAAACTTCCTCAAGCCCAGAACACACCAAAAGGATCCAGACCATGCCATGACAAGAAATGCAAAACCTGCCAACACATCTCCATCACCCCCACTATTACTACACCACACAACAAAGCCATCAGCATTCCTGGATCTTACAGCTGCACCTCCAGAAATGTAATATACCTCATCCAATGCATCAAATGCCCTGATGGAAAGTACGGAGGAGAGACCAAACAATAACTGCGCACCAGAATGAATGCACACCAGAAATCTATCAAAGACAGAAAAAAAATCTAAAAAAAATAAAAATCATGGACTAAATATAGACATTGGATTTATGACACATTATAACCTGCCTGACAGCTGACTCCCCAGGTATCTCTCCACTTTCATCCCCCTTCTCTATCTTCCCCCTTTCCACAGCCTTTCTCTCACCTATTGACTCCTCAATCTACATTTTCACTGACTGCCTGTTTTGTATGCATACCAGCCCAGCCCCTGGCTTCTTTAATTTTCATTCCATCCAGGAAGAGCAAACACCAACTGCTGAAACTTCCTTAGCCTGACGAAGGGTTTTTGAACCCGAAAGCTTGCTTCATAATTGTTTTCCAACTATGTAAGTTGGTCTAATAAAAGATATCAGATTCACCCAAAGAACCTTATCTGACTAAGTAAATTTGGTATACAACTTGCCATCCACCCCTCAATGAAAAGATGCTAGTCATGACTTCAGTCAAGCTACCCGTCCTTCCATCATCTTATACTCTAAAGGCTAAAAGAGAATTTCCACTGTATTAATAAACATCATGACAATGCAAAAACAAAGCAAACAGAAATTCACCAACATGCTAGAAATAACCCAACACAGTTCAGGACTTCCATTCTACAGAAACCTTTTTTTTACCTTTTTTCTCCCTGAGTGTATTATAACTTTAAAAGAGGGAAATTTTGGATTAAGATGCATAATACTTATTCATTATCTATACAACCTACACTATCCCTACAAAGAACATTTCTCTTTACTATGGATTCACCTAAATGCTAAAGGTAGAGCAAAATCTTTGTTAGCCCGCATTTAAGTAACTAGAAATTATATCAACTGGAATTTCTGGGTGGCCAGCCAGACATGGGCAGGGGGAGTTTGTACATGGCGGCAGCTGCTGTCATCCACTCCACCCTGCGCTGTGCCTGCTCTGTGTGCAGCCACTGCTACCTGCCTCCCACCACCCCGACATACTCCACCTTATCTGAAAATGTCTGCTAGATTATTCTAGACAACCGGAATTTTTACAAAACCAGCAATCCCTTTACCCCATGGTTGCGGGATAAAGATTTTACTGTATTTCTAACAGACACAAAAATACTACAGCTAAAGCTACAGAGCAAGGGGGATAAGAATGTAGTCACAGCATAGCTCATCCAAGTCAGTAAAAATATTCAATGTATTATTTATATAATATTATTTATAAACATATTTTTGTTACAGCTATTACAGCATTTTCAATACTTAGACTTACACTGTATATGTAGCTTGGGGTTAAAATAATACAGTATGATTTAAAATGTCTATTTGAACAGTGGACAAAAACCACTAATTATTATTTAGGGATGTATATCATTACAGGTTCCAATACATGTCAAAGAACGTATTGAAGAGCAGCTTTCCTTTCTGGGGAAAAAAACTCTTAAAACTGCTCATTCTAAAATGTACTAATTTTAAAATTATGAGAATGATAACAGCACTATCCCTGTTTTTCATCTCACTCAGGCCTGTAATCTGGCTCCTTACCTGGTGAGTGGCTATAGCTGGGGACTGGGTGACAGTGAACCGACTGAAATGGAATCCAGACAAGACAGAGATGATGATGGTTGGCAGACTTCATGCCTTGGGAGGATGGGGACACCAATCAGTGCTGGGTTCAGCAACCCCTTGTCACTCAAATTCTAGCCTTGGGGTGCTCCTGGATTCTTTGCTGCACCTTGATTTTCAGGTCATGGCAGTGGCTGGGAACAAAGACTTCTAAACAGATTTCAGAAAAGCCTTTGACTTGGTCTCCCATGATGTCCTCAAGGTAAAATTGTGGAACTGTGGACTTGAGAACCTTATAGTCTGATGGTTAGGGAACTGGCTCCATGGTCAGACCCAGAGAGTGAAAGTTGATGGAACCGAGTCAAGATGGCGCATGGTGACCAATGGCGTTCTCCAGGGCTCAGTACTCAGACCAGTACTCTTTAATATATTCATAAATTATCTGGATTCGGGTGTCAGAAGTGGACTGGCTAAATCTGCAGATTACAGCAAATTGTGTGGAAGTGTGGTCATGCTAGAGGATAGGCTGGTAATCCAGGCTAACCTGGACAGGCTCACAAGATGGGTGGATCAAAACCTGATGACATTCAACACAGAGAAATGCAAGGTGTTCCACCTTGGGAGAAAAAACCCACATCATGCTTACAGGCTCAGCAGTGCTACACTCACTAGCACCACGACTGAAAGAGACTTGGGGGTCATGACTGACCACAAGATGAACATGAGCCACCAATGCAATGCTGCAGTTGACAAAGCAAATAAAACTCTGGCTTGCATCTACTGATGCATCTCAGCCAAGACTCAAGAAGTCATCCTCTCATTTTACTTGGTCTTGGTAAAGCTGCAGATGTAGTACTTCATTCAATTCTGGGCTCCACACTTAGAAAGGATGTGGAGAAGCTTGACAGAGTCTAGAGGAGAGCCACATGCATGATTAGAGGTCAAAAGAACAGGCTTGATGAAGAGAGGCTGTGAGGCATGGGACTGTTCAACCTGGAGAAGTGAAGACTCAGGGGTGACTTGGTGGCAGCCTATAAGTATATAAGGGAACAGGGAGAACATCTGTTCACCAGGGCACCCCAAGGGACAACAGGCTCTAATGGTCACAAATTGCTGAAAGACTGTTTTAGACTCGTCTTAAGGAAAAACTTCTTTACCATCCTAGTCTCCAGAGTCTGGAATAGACTCCCCCCAGAAGTGTTGCAAGCACCTACTCTGGATATCTTTAAGAAATGCTTGGATGCTTATCTTGCTGGGGTCATCTGACCCCAGTTGACCTCCTGTCCCTTGGGCAGAGGGCTAGACCCAATGATCTCATGAGGTCCCTTTCAGCCCTAATGCCTATGAAATCTATAATTAAAAGCAGTGGTTCTCAACTTTTTTCATACCAGGACCCATTTGTAAAGACCGACGGCTTGTCCACACCCCCTGACCCTGCCTGACCCACAGTGGCCCACCCCCCTGCCCTGCCACAGCCTCAGTATCTGGCCACCCAGCCACCTTCCCCCAATGCCAGCAGGTACCTGCTCCCCTTTTCCCCCACACATCCACCCCTCCAGACAAAAACAAACACAGACTTCCCCCCACCCTGACAGTCCCTATGCCCTGGCCCTCCAACCCCTGCTCTGCATACATTTACCTTTATCTGGCTGCTGGGGCTGATCCCATGGCTCTGCCTGGCTAAGTGTTGGCCACACATCAAGCAGCTGCTTGCAGGCTGGAACGCCAGCAGCCTGCAAAGGGAAACCTGTGTATTCGCGCATTTTTCTGGCACTTGCTTGAGACCCTTTGAAATATTCTTGTGACCCCCCTTTTGAGCCATGATCCACAGGTTGAGAAACACTGGTTTAAAGAACAAAAAGTATATGGGCTGGGGTTGCAACATACAAGCAAATGAGTGTGGTAAAAAATGGCACAACTTCTTAGCTATAAATGTGAATAGTATGGGATTTTATTATTTTTATACTTTAATTGAGGTTAGAAATGAAGGAGGGGATTATATAGCAGAATAAGCACAGGACTTAAGAACTCGCTGCTGTGAAAGGTTTTCATTTGTTTGTCTCTCTCTTGCTCAAACATTAGAACCATAAAATATTAGGGTTGGAAAAGACCTCAGAAGGTCATCTGGTTCAATCCCCTGTTCAAAGCAGGAGCATTCCCAACTAGATCATCCCAGCCAAACCTTTATCTAGCTAGGTCTTAAAAACCTCCAAGGTTAGAGAGTCCAAAATCTCTCTGGGTAACCTGTTCCAGAGTTTACTACTCTCCTAGTGAGCAATTTCTTCCTAATATCTAACCTAAAATTCTCCTGCTGCCATTGCTCCTTGTTTTGTCATCTGTCACCAGTGAGAACAGTTTACCTCCATCCTCTTTTGAACCCTCCTTCAGGTGGTTGAAGGATGCTATTAAATCCCCTCTCCGTCTTCTCTTTTCTAAACTAAGTAAACCCAGCTCCCTCAACTTCTCCTAAGTCATGTGTCCCAGTCCCCAAACTTTGTTCATTGTCCTTCACTGGACTCTCTCTCCAATTTGTCCATGTCCTTTCTGTAGTGGGGGCCCCAAAACTGAACACAGTAGTCTAGATGTGGCCTCACTAGTTCTGAATAGAGGGGATTAATCACTTCCCTTCACCTGCTGGCAATACAGCCCAGTATGCTGTTAGCCTTCTTGGCAACAAGGGCACACTGCTGGCTCATATTCAGGTTATTGTTCACTGCAACCCCCAGGTTCTTTTCAGCAGAACTGCTGCCAAGCCAGTCAGTCCCCAGCCTGTACTGGTACATGGGATTGTTCTGTCCTAAGTGCAGGACCTTTCACTTGTCCTCGTTGAACCACATGAGGTTTCTTTTGGCTTAATCCTCCAATTTGTCTAGGACACTCTGAATCTTAGCCCTACCCTCCAGAGTATCTTCTACTCCCCACAGCTTGATCTGCAAACTTGCTGAGGGTGCGCTTTATGCCATCTTCCAGGTCATTGATGAAGACACTGTACAAAACTGGTGCCAGGACTGACCCCTGGTGCACTCCACTTGATACTGACTGCCAACCAGACTTGAATATTGTAGGAGACCATATTAAAAGCCTTGCTAAAATCAAGAGACCACATCCACTGGTCTTCCCATATCCACAGGGCCAGTCTTTTCATAAAGGAAATCAGGTTGGTCAGGCATGACCGTGGCCCTTGGTGAACAATGCTGACTTGTTCCTAATCACTTTCTTCCCTCAAAATGCTTAGAAATGGATTTCTTGAGGATCTGCTTCATGATTTTTCCAGGAACTGAGGTGAGGCTGACTGGTCTGTAGTTCCCTGGATCCTCCTTTGTCCCCTTCTTAAATATCAGTGCTATGTTTGCCCTTTTTCAATCATCTGGGATCTATCCTGATCAACATGATTTTTTCAAAGATGATGGTCAGTGGCTCTGCAATCCCATCAGCCAACTCCTTCATCCATCCCCATGTACTTGTATATGTCCAGCTTTTCTAAATAGTCCCTAACCTGTTCTTTCATTACTCATAGCTGCTCACCTCTCCCCAAACTATGCTGCCAAGTGCAGTAATGTGGGAGCTGATTTTGCCTGTGAAGACTGAGGTGAAAAAGGCATTCAGCTTTTTCTGCATCTTGTCACTAGGATTTTTTAGCCTAATAAGTATCAAGAGAGCCCCTCAATAACTTTCATGCTCATCTCTTCTGCAGTTTTTGATACTGTTATTAATAATTCAGGAAAAATGCATCTTTGCCAAGTTTACCACACTAAGAACTTATGAACTCCTAGTTTTGCAGGCAGCTGAGACCAAAGTGTTTTATTTTGTTTAATAAAGAATATTAGTTTCCTACTGCTCATGTCTAGAGAGAAGATTCAACATGATTTAAATCAGAGTATCTGCTCATATAGGTTGACAGAAATTTAATTCTATTTGTAAATACTTGAGAAGTACCCAAATATTATGGTTCTGGATGCCAAATAAAAACTTAAGATAGAATACATGTAAATGATCAATAAAACACTGTAAGCATAGGCTATAGAGATTAGAAACTGCCTCATCTGCATTTGAGGCAGTGACTTGAACTGCATTTGGCTGACTGCCCTAACTCATAATTTGTTTGGGGGATACATATATATGAGCTGTTTATTAAGCACTCATTAAGAGGGCATATCATCATTAGGGTTCATGGAAATCACCTGAGCTTTTGACACACAGTCATCTCTCTATTGCTCAGGCTCCTACTGTGAAATCTTTAATTAATTTCCTATCTGGCATGGTGACAGAGTAATTGCTATCTGCCAAAATGACACCAGAATGCCACACAATAATTTCTGCGAACTGAGGATTAGACATGCAGTGCAGAAACACTAATACCTGATCTAGTATTCTACCTGAACCTTCTTAAATTTATACTACATCACTTGCCATCCTTATTTAAATGTCATACATGCAGCTTTTAAGTAAATATCCACTTATGAAGTATCTTCAAATCCCCTGTATTAAAAATATTGGCGCAGCTGGCCTAATGAAACAAACACTTCCATAAAGAAGCTTCATAATGGCTAGAAGAGAAATATATTCCTCTTCTACTCCCTCAGCAAAATTGTGAAGGGACATTTTTCAGGTGAGTATGCATGAAAACTTTTGCCAGCAAATACGAATCTACTTAGAAAGTAGAAGTCTGTCAGGAAAGTAAGATAACCTGAATACATGAACAAAGCAAATTGTTATAGGTCATTCGCTCAAACAAGAAAAGACTGGAGGCTCCAATTCAGGTTGCTTTATCTGGTATTAACCAAAGGCTACTAATCTCATAGGTTAGAATCTAAATAATGTATCACAACTGATTCAAGAGGACACCACAAAGATATGGGTCAAAGTCTTTACATCAGTAAAAGAAGGAATAGGTTGGAAAATTACAGTGATTCACAGGTGGCAGATACTAAGTTTACCACTGCCAGCACACAGGGCTAGATGTAAATTATGTCACGCCATTCATTTCAATTGAGCTTCATTTAGCTAGCTTATGCCAATTGACTTATCTGGATGAGACAACAGCATATGTGAAAAAATCACAACTCCTAGATTTCATGAAGAATTTTTTTATAGTTAGCATCAAGTTGGATGCAAGTGAACAAGTATTGTGTTGCAGCTTGTGAACCACAGTCATTGAGGTGACTGGCCCTTTTTAGCAGAAAAAAAAATTAAGTCCTGTGCAGGGGGTGGCTAGAATTACTAGTGCGGGCTAGAAAGACTGTGAGTTAGCATGTGTCTGCACAAGAAATACAGATACAGCTGTAGTGTGGGTATGTATAACTGTGGTACTAGGTACCGATAACAGTTTCCAGTGTGGTAGTGCAGACTTCAGCATGGTCTGTAACAGCCTGCCAGGGACCATTGGTACATACGTGGATTGCTCACAGCGTATACAACAAAACTGTTACCACCCTAGTGAAGTTGTACCTACCTTTGCTACAGTTGACCTTTCACTTTGCTGCTAAGGCGTTTCCTTAATCAGGTTCCTCAATGTCCCTGACATGAAGGGACAAGGAGGTTGGATGTAGTATGTGCATGGCACTAGCTTGGATGCAGTATATGTTCCTTGACACTAAATGGTAAGTTGGTGGGAAAGGCAGAGCCATGGATTGCAGACCAGTAATGGGCTTGCTTTTTTGCCTTTAGCCCACCACAGGTGCTTGGGAGGCAGTGATGTAATCCTGAATTACTAACAGTTTTATTCCAATTACAGGCAATTTTCTATTTGTATGACAAGAACATGGCATGACATTAAAATAAATGTACAAAGAATTAAAATGTGAAATGTTGCTGGGGGAGAGTTAAGTTAAAAGTTGCCTGGGGTACAAGACTTGCTCATATACACATTGGTTACATGTAAAAAAAAATCCTCTCATTTGCAAATTTTATACGAGACAGCTAAAGTCAACAAGGAGATGGGAACCAGAGAAAGAAATGCTGTTGTGCCAAGGCTGGTGTCACTGAAATAAGCAGAACTGGGGAAAGCACAGTAGCAAGATAAAATGAGAATAAAGATGGAGGGCAGAGTAGAGCTGCGAGGGCAGTGCAGATAGTTGATCAAATGTGGTATTGTGAGCACAAGAAGCCAATGATGGTATGTGGAAGGGAATTATGTGATTTGATTTAATCAATTTTTCTGGAAGACAGTTTAAAATTTTGGACAGTACCATTCTGGTCTGACATAGCTAGATACAGGCATTAGAACAGTAGCACGAAAGATAATCAAAGTATGTTCATTCTTAAAAGAAGTATAATACAGGCAGTGTAGAGTCAGTGACCAAGACATAAAAAGCAATCCTCTGAGCCAGTAATTTTTGTAGCCTGAGACCAAATGGAACTAGCATCATAGCTGCTGCAAGTACCTGTGGCTACTTTCCTACAAACTGCCATAAATTAAACCAGCTAACAGAACAGGATCACTATAAAATGAACAACCTGGATAAGCTGTACTGTCTCCTGGCAGAAGTCAATGAGCAATCCTATAGGGACTGCATCAGTGTTTTCCCCAAATTATACTGTAACACAGGTATAACGGTTACAAACAAAAGACAAGCCAGATACGATTACTAGGACTTGGCTTAAATCATGAGCCTAGCTTGCTAATATCATGGCCTGGTTTTGGGGGGGAGGGGGCAGCACACCCAGATATTGTGGTGCCCCTTGATTAGCTGAGGGGGCAAGGAAGTCCCTCCCTTCCACTGTCACTTACATGCAAATAAGTTAGACATGAAATAAAAGGGAGGAGAAGGGAAGATGGGGTGGAAGAGGACATGAAGACTGCCACAGCCAGGGGCTCTGGGCTTGGCGGCAGGGGGGGAAGGAACAGAGTGGTGGGAACTAGTCCCCCACACCCATCCACCCACGCAGGGAGAGTGGGAGCAGGGAAGTTGCACTGTCTTCTTGTGAGGAAGCAAGACCCTCCCAAGAGAAAAAGGAGATGAGGGACTGCCCCTCACAATGACGCTACTTAGCCACATAGCAGCAGCAGCAGTGCACCAGGTACTGTCTCAGCAGAGCCATGCAGGCACCATCCTCCCTGCAGAGCATGCAGCAGCCATCTTGTTGGAGTGAAGTGCCATGATATGGCTGCTTGCTGGGAAACTCCCCAACAAGCGGCTGTACTGTGCCATTTTGTTGCAAATCTCATTTTTCATGAAAATCACTTAATTTAATGATTTTCATGAAAAATGTGAAATCACAATATAAACCAGGTTCTACTGATAGCTATTCTCATTGCTATGCCTGCAGTTTGTGTCTGAAAAACTGCTGTTTTTCCTCTTGCCCTCATTTTTTTCCATTCATTTCCACCAGTTGTAATACTCACTTTTATATATTACATTGACTGCAAACTCTTCAGGGACAATCACTTCTGTATTTATATAGTGTCCGGCACAATGGGACACTGATCTTGAGTACAGCTTTGTGGTGGCAGAAATTTCACACGCTTGCTGATTTTTCTTTTATTTCTTTCTACGATGAAACAAGTTCTTTGAAACTGAGATAGGCCTGAATGGAATCCACAGGAATAAGAACCATGGTTTCCTGTAGATTTATACTTAAATGACGGTGCTTCTCACAGCTGCAAAAAAATTCAATACTGTGTATACACACATATGTATTACTAGGGAGGGGATGAGTCAGGGTCATGTGTCTCAGCCTGGTATGTGCACAAACAAAAGTATAATTTGGTGTGAACAAGTGGACATTTGGGACACAGAGATAAGAGAAACAATACATCATCCAGCTACAATCCTAGTAGGTTTACAGACAAACTTGAGGTAAGGGGAAAGAAGGGATGGTTTTAAAATGACAATCCCTCCACTGACAGCCAAAAGTCATAATATTATGCCGCTGAATAGTCAGCTGTAAAGCTCTTTAAGATCTACAAAAGGAGTGGGAACATCCACATTTATAGCATGGAAAGGTGATGCAAATTATGCACTCGTGAGGAAAAGGTGAACAAATTTGCTTAAGCAGCCTTAGGTTGTAAGTACCATTAGGATTTTGAGTGAAGTGGAGCTTGGGAAGTCCGTACCCATCCTGCCTGGTTGCAGGGATTAGAGAGGCTGCTGATATCAGCTGCCTGTTCTCTTCCTTTCCCTTCCCTTCAAGTTGCCTACTGTCACTATGACAACAGGAAGCCTGCAGCACAGCTGCAAGGCAAGAAAGAGAGAACATACGGCAGCCAAGAGGGAAGAAGTGATTGGGTGGGTGGGTGGATAGGTGGGGAATGGAAATTAAAAATAGAATGAAAAGCAAGTACAGAAAAAACAGGAAAAAAATTGGTAGGCACTGCCACTGCCATGGCATGGGGACAGAGAGGGCTGATCCATAGGAAGAAGGGATGTTTAACCAAATCAGCTTCAGAACCATTGAAACCAACCAGCCAACCAACCAACCAACCTATACATTAAAAAATGCAGCACAGGGACTAAAGCTTCCATTCTTTTCCTTCTGTCCAGTCCAACCCTGTGTAGATCTACAAGCTTAAATGAAGTTAGAAATGTAAGTGAGAGGAGACTTGCTTTGTGAAACTATTTAACTTGCACCCTAATATTCATTGCTCTTAACTGACACTGTATTTGAATTTAGACTAAACTGTAGTGCAAAAACTTTGTCTTTATGTTTTTAAAAAGACCTAGTTGGTGCTTGTGCTCAAATGATAAGATAATCATTTGAAATAATGGCTGAAAAATTCAAGAGCATTTCAAACCTTAGCATCCTTATGATGATACACCACTTACTAAAATTTTACATGGTTGTAAAGACATGAGAACAGAAATGGTGTTGCAGACAGAGAGGACTATGAAATCAATAGCATTTCTGTTACACAGGGATCTACACTCGCATTATATAGTTCATTCCAATTTTGTGTTTCAACATCCATTGTGGATAATAAAATTTGTTAATGAGCTTCACACACGTATACATAAGATTTAAGACAGTCCACATTTAAAATACAAGCAGGTTATCAATGGTTCCTAGTGCACCCCTATAAACAGAAACAGCCACTAATACCAATGTGTCCCTGTTGTGGTTATTGGTTGGATGGTATGGGAAAGCTGTCACAAAGTTGCCCAGGCTTTACCCATTTAATAAACAGATAAAAGTCTCTAAGCCATACATTAGAGTGCTAGTCAAGGTAGCAGAGTCAGAAACTGAATGAGCCCTCAATTCTTTATAAGTTTAACAGACTTGGAGAGAGTTCTGCAGCCCTCATGTAATTCTAAACCAAGCACACATAGTACTTTATTCTAATCTTATTTGTGCTACCACAAAACCATTGTAATTTCACTGAACAAAGTGCACCTGCTATGTTTGTTGGGGAGGGTGGGGGGTTGGTTGTTTTTGTTTTGTTTTGTTTTGGGGGGGTTGTTTGTTTACAAGCACAGGGCAGAAATCTAATACAAAAGAAGAAAAATATCCAATATTTGATAATACATGTGAATTACCAAAATAAAGCTGCCTATTTAATCTTTCATTTAAAAAATAACACTGGGGTGACCAAAATACTTGCTTGAAAAGTTATTTCAATATAAGAAAGAAGGTTTAGTTACTACAAAAACAAGATATGCAACAAGGATCTTCAAGGAGAGACATGTTTGAAGTACAGAATTTCTCGGACAACTCTACCCTGGCATTCAACATTTCTACCTCTTTGTGATGCTTCTTATTCTGCAACTACCTACAAAATGTCAAGTATAATTAACTTAAAGAGAAAACTGGCTGTATAGGAAAAGGTTGCCTGCTGCATAGACACCTCACCCTCTGAAGGTATTGATTAATCTATACGCATCAACGGTATCAAGGGAAGGCTTGCATTAACAGGGGCAGAGTGTGTCTCTGTTGCCAGTTTTCTTTGCAAGCATGGTAAACAAAAGAGAGTGCCTCAGAGGTCTTAACAGTTCAGTAAGGACTGCTGTTTACAAAATGTGAACAATACATTCATTTCTGGAGACGAGTGGACTTGAATCGTAGTGGGGAAAAGTTAGACAGTATGCCAAAAATACCTTACATCTGAGAAAATACTGAGAATTACAGATGTAATATCCAAAAATAACTAGGGATACAATGTATCCTTCATTCTTTCTACCAAGGGTATAGGATGGCCCCTTTATGTCCATTTCTTGCTTGCTGATTGACTGAAGTACAATGTAAAGAAAATCAAGTTCAGTTTTGTTTTAAAAACAATATTGATTATTAAAAAGTAAGATCCACAAGAGGCAAATCCATGCTACTATGCAAGAGCCAAGACCTGTGACTAAGGATTTGTAGAAATAGTGGCTGAAAAATTTCACCAGTTATTGGAGAGGGACAGAGCCACATGACAGGCAGTGTTGCAGCCACTCAGCAGTGAGCGGTGAGAGTGAGAGTGATAGCCATCTTGCTGACAGTCCTCCGAGCAGGCAGCCCTTCCTCCCACTCTTCCCCTTGTTCATTTCCTCCTTGCTTCTAAATAAGCCCCATACTGCAGCAATATTAAGTAGAACTTTGGTCCCCTGATATTTGTTTTTAATAATTCTTGGAAGACAGAGAAATGCCAAAAAATTGAAAGAATGTGAATATTGTGTCAATACTCAAAGATGACAAGCAAGATGACCTATTTGACTATAAGGTGTTAGCCTGTCCTCACTCCTGAGCAAAATAATGGAAACGGTGATACAAAATTAAATTAAAAATGAATTTAAAAAAGGTATAAATAATGCAAGTCAACATGCATGGCTTTATGGAAAATAGGCATTGTCCAAATGATTTAATTTCACTCTCTGATGAAATCTTAAGTATGGTTGACAAAGGTAACTGCAGAGATGTAATATACTTAGTCCTGCATGACCTTCCTATTAAAAGGTAGCACCATACCAGTGGTGCCTAACCTCCCAACCATGGGCCAGATCTGGCTTGTGGAGACATGTCATCTAGCCTGAAACACTTCCCATGTGTGTGTACAGGTATTTGCAGTGAGGCAAAAATCTCCGACTCGAATTTGTGCTGGTCCTATCTGAGCTGCTGCAAGCACATGTGCCTGCATATGTGGATGCACCCTGAGAAGTCAAATGGGAAGTACTTGGAAGTTAGGCCTGTTAATAAAAAATGCATTTTAACACATCTAAATTCAAAATTACATATCTAGAGAAAAGGAATGCAGGTTGCACCTAGAAAATGAGAGACTGTATCTAGGAAAACAGTAGACATGTCAGTAACTTAACTTTGGCCTCCAATATAATGTTGTGGTCAAAAGGGCTAATGCAATCCTAATCCTTGGATAAGGAGCAGAAATGTGATTGTACCTCAATGGCATTGGAGACACCAATGCTGGAATACTACTTACAGTTCTGATATTGATATGTTAAAAATTGTGACATAATTAACCACAGAACCAATCTGAGGACTGGAATAAATGACTTACAGTGAAAGACTTAAAAAACTCAATCTACTCGGCCTATCAAAAAAAAAAAAATATCAAGGAGTGATTTGGTTAGTGTGGGTAAGTGCCTTTATAGGGAGAAAATACTATAAACTAATAGTACACTTCAGTCTAGTGGAGAAAGGCAGAACTAATGGTTGGAAATGGAAACTAGAGAAATTCAAACTGGAAACAAGACACTGGAACAGTGCAAGCAGTTAACCATTGGATCAAAATGCTAAGAGAAGTGGTCAGTTGAAGATATCCATCTTGTGATATCCTTACTTCATGGATGCCTTTCTGGAAGCTGTTCTTTTGCAAACAAATTATTGATCAGAATGCAAGAGTGAAACCTATAATGTGCTGCAGGTGAGATCATGTGATCTAATAATCTCTTCTGGCGTTAGACTCTGTGAACTTGTAAACATACATATGCAGTTTGTAATCTCATAAATTCTGCTAATGATCAGGGACAAAGGCTTCTTTCCAAGAGGCACACAGCTATCCCTATTCTGTTCAGAGTGCTTTATTTCTCTAACAGTCTGAGTTGCTGTCACTTACCAAGCATGTGAAGAGCCAAGTGCATGATTCTTCTCCAGCAACATAGATTTTAATAGTACTAAACCTTCCTGCCAGGTTTGCCCCAAGCCTTAAGTGAATCAAAGCAACCTGTGGATACACACAAGGAAGGATCTGCCTGAGTAAGTCAGAGACAGCTTAATTCCCATCTCAGCGAGGGTGGAACATTGTAACAAGTAGAGCTGATCTCAGTACTTTGAGGGAGATCTGCAAAACTGTAGTTGACCCCTCAAACGTAACATATTCCTTTCTGATATGATTAAGCAAACCATTGTCTTGGGATTCTGTGA
Organism: Caiman crocodilus; assembly: GCA_030014935.1. Taxonomy (NCBI): domain Eukaryota; kingdom Metazoa; phylum Chordata; order Crocodylia; family Alligatoridae; genus Caiman; species Caiman crocodilus. The sequence goes on from JAGPOW010003642.1 coordinate 34,056,807, forward strand.
GATATATCCCTATACTTAAGTAACTTATTTACATAAAAATAATCTAGCTAAGCGAGGTCTTTGGGGTCCCTCTTCTTGAGCCTTCTTGCTGCATAAATAGCTGTTCCTTTCTACTCCGGTGGTCATATTTGTTCACATTTTCAAAACTCTCTTTGCAAGGAAGAGTGCTAGAAACAAACTTGTCAAGTAAAGTAAAAACTTAAAGTCCAGCTCTAGTCTTAAACTGCTAGTGCAGTCCTGCCCGTTCATCAGTAATGAGACTCCAAACAGTTTACTTATTAAGGGATAAACTATTCTTTTATCATATGTCCTGTGTAAGGGCAATCTGCAGTTAATTAGATTATGGCTGCTTCTCAGAGTAATTGATATAACTGCCCAGGGATATAACTTTGCACAGTCTCATCAAACCTTGGAACAGTCCTGTACATGGAACACACTCGATATACCCTACTGAGATATACATGTAGTACATAATGCACCATACATCTTCCAACTCTAAGAAATAAGGGCTGGAGTTAGAGAAGCAAATCCTCCCTCCCCCTCCCAAAATAGGTATTTCCATGTTATATCTATCCAGCCTCTCAGAGTTTAAGGGTTTACCTGTCAAAAGCAATATGGTACATTTAACAAAAATAGTTAACGTTGTCGTGCATGAGGCAGGACTCATTGTTGTTTCACCTGTTCTTTCAGAACGAGAAAAAGTATCAAAAAAGTATGTCTAGGCTACAAAATCACTATGGCCCTATTCCTGCAGAAGGGAAGGTAGATTTGCACCTTTAACACTAAATCTATCACAGATGTACAGCATAAGCTTCTGTAAGAAGAGGGCTTCCTTCAGACATCAGAAGATACACACACACACACACACACACACACACACACACACACACACACACACACAGCTATGCACATGGTTAGTGCAACTAACACGGAGCATGCTGGCGGAGGATGGATTTCACCTATCGCCTAAGGGTAAGCGTTTCTTTTCTTCCAGGTTGGCTGATCTCGTGCAGCGGGCTTTAAAC
>JAGPOW010003642.1:34057931-34079676 GCA_030014935.1 Caiman crocodilus
AACTAGGACCAATGGTCACAAGTTACTGGAGAGCAGGTTTAGGTTGGACATTAGGAAACACTACTTCACAGTTAAGGTGGCTAGGATGTGGAACCAGCTGCCTAGGGAGGTTGTTCTTGCTCCTACCTTGGGCGTCTTTAAGAGTAGATTGGATAGGTACTTGGCTGAGGTCCTGTTACCCCAGCACTCGTTCCTGCCATTGTCGGGGGGTCAGACTAGATGGCCTGCTCTAGGCCCCTTCTGACCCTAGATACTATGAAACTATGAAACTGAAGTTGAAATCCTTATTCTAGTAGCATATGGTAAATGTACACTGTCTGATTTGCTCAAAAGTTAACACAATTTTTTGATGAGCACTGGGAAATAAGCTAAAAGACTAATAAAAGAATCCTACAACCAACAGCTAACAGAAGTGGACAGCAAAAGAAGCCAGTTTTCCTCAAACTACAAACCCTGGAATATGAACTGGGATTGTACAAACCAAGTATCGAGTAAAAGCAAGGTGCAACACAAGGGTTTTTTTATCTCAAATTACCCAGAAGTTACTTAAGCAGTCACAATGATTTATGTAATGAAAATAAGGGAAAATACAGTAGCAATGCATGATATTATTCATTCTTCTATGATAGGAAAAGAGAGCTTGGAACACTCAGAATAATATGCAAATAGACAGATGGAGATAAATGTTGGGGTATCTTCACATAGATATACTTTAGTGTTTTTGTTTCTTCTCCAGAATCTAGCCTGGACAAAACTATCATAAATAAGAAATCTCATCTTGTGGGTAGACTACCCATGAGGCAACTACCCAAATAAGGAGTGAGAGGAATAAGGGATGGAGAGATGAGCAATGTTTTAGGGCACTTTGTTATATTTCACAGATGACAAAGATTAAGTCTAATCTAACCAACCTTCATGTATAACTTCCCCAAATATATTTTAAAAAGCTGCTAAATTGTGAAACACAGCATAAATATGTCATTTTACCATGGGCTGATTTTTGCATCACAAAATGTCTATCCTAGCCTTCTCAGATCTTACTTTCATGTCTGATGATATTGTATCTTTAATTTAGATGGTAAACTTCTTGGCAAACAAGGGCCTGGTCTTATTATATGTTTTTGATCCAATGTACACTCCTGAACCACTTTATAAATAAAGTTTTTAAAAATTAAGAAAAAAATTCAGGGTCTAATGTAAATATAATCGCTCACCATAATTTACCCAACTCTTTTTGTGACAGGGAAACTGATTTTTCTTTCATTTATACTATCAGTGCTATTACTTGCCAATACTTCTGGGTTCAAGATGGCCTTGAGAAGATAGCAAAGTACCGTTTTATAATCTATTATTAGCTATCATTTACTGAATGCAAACTGTATGGCTCAACTCTGTACAGAATTTGCTCTCCATTTAAGTTTACTATTAAGCATAGACTACAATGCAGTTAGTTTACATCTGCAGTAGCTGGCCAATACTCGGTTCCCATGGCCCTTATTCATGAGGAATGTGTATCATTGATTCAAGTTCAAAGAAAGTCAATTAGGTTTCATAGGTAAGGAAAAACATGTAAAATGTTGCATGTGGGTACACATGCAGACTTGTTCAGTATGTTCAACTCTCACTAGGATTTTCTTTTACATACTTTTTTAAGACAAATTTTTATATATTTCTTTGCTGAAGCTAAGAGAATGCACCAGACATGAGTGGATCAGTTAGCAGATAAAACTATATTTCTGCACTAGATCTTAGCACCTGACATTCTGCCACATTGTCCTAACAAAGGAAAACTTACAATGGCAGTTTGGGCATACACACATGTATGCCCAAACTGCCATTCTTGTCACACTTATTATGCAGAAATATGAGCTATATAAGTTTAGAAAAACATTCTTTCCCCTTGTGGCAGTTCTATTTCCATTCGGTTATCGACTGTGACATCTGTTATAGCTGGTGGACTCACCTCATATAGGTGGCCTTTAGCCCCCAAATTAAAATACGATACATTTCCGATCAACATCCGGTCCCACTTCACTCTTTCCTACATTAGGTGACCCTCCTCTCACTTTCCGTGAGCACCAAATCAGACTTCAAAAGTACTATATAAGTCAAGTAAATATAAATGAATGAAACCTACACCTATAAAAATTAATAGGGAGATTTACATAATTTACCAAGGTTAGCTGTTAAAACCTCATAGGCACAGAAGGCAATATTTGAAAGAGCAGAATGGCCTGCAGAACTATATTAGCTAGTTTACATCTGACCTGGCAGTGGATTAAGGCTTGAAAATGCTACAATTTGAATGTTATTGATATTGTAGTAGAGTTGAAATGTTGTTAAATACAATTCATCTCTTGAGATTATACAATAGCTGCACTTCTAATGGAAACAAAAACAGATTGAATGCTTAAACCCATAGCTCCAGTTCATGCATTAAGATCACAGCAAAAAGATATACATGGGAGCAATTTACCGATACTATTCAAAAGAGACAATTAATTGTAATTACTGTAATTATGCTGACCTCTATGCTGCATAAAACCCAGCTTGCATGTATTTGACTCATAGTCTGTAAATTTAGGAGCCCTGTAAATGAACATGCAAATCCCCATCTTCCGCAAATCCTGCAAGTACATAGAGAGCTGTATGAGCTCTGTGCACAAAAAGAATGGTGCCTGTTGCCAGAAACCCCTAAATACAATTTGAACACAACTTTGTAGCAAAAGTTGCAAAGTGTCCAGGGATCTTGGATGCGTTCACATACTGAATGAACCTTTTTGTACCCTCTAGTGAGCCTCTTCCTCTGTGCATATATGTGGTATAAGGAAACCCTCTTCAATTTGGGGAGCTTCTGTAAGGAATGCCAAAGCAATGAGTCAAGCATCAGTGAAAGAAACACAAGATGATGTCAGTGGCAGTGGTTTGAGTTGAGTGGTGGTTGTGCAGAGTGTCAGGCCTAGATAAATTATCCTCACAGGTTCGCTTCACTAAGCTTACGTATACAGATAAGCCAGTACAATCCAGGGTCTTATATTTTTATAAAGGAATTGTCTCATTGCAAACTTGAACTGTTAAGTTTCCAAAGCAATGTGGCGGACACGAAGATGAAAATTCAGTAAGCCATCTGTGATTAGAACTGTTAATAGAAATGTTAGGCATATGATGAAGTGAGCTTCAGCTCACAAAAGCCTGTGCTATATATATATACATATAGCAGTACTGAAGTCTCAAAGTTCCTAACATCTAAAATAATTTGCTTTTTTTGTGGCATTTTATTGTTGCTGACAATATTTCCATTTCTAATTTCTCAGTTCAAGAAATTTAAATGTTTTAGGTTTACCTTAAGGATCTATTTATTTATAATTAGACCAAACTTGGGATTTGTTTTGTTTAATCAGACATTCATTTAACTAAAAATTTTGTCTAGATGAATAAATTCCTTAGACCTGATTCTAAGCTCAGTTATGTTTACAACTCTGGTTCTCTCAAATTACAATGCTATCATAAATCAGAATCAGGACCTTGCTACTGTTAACCTACGGCTAACAGTTCTAATAGAAGTAAACTATCTTTCAATAATTAAATCTGTTATTAAAAAAAGACCTTACAGAAAATTTATTTCTTTGGAATCTGAATCTAGTTGAACACAAAGAGAAAAATGCATCATTTAAATTTGGTACCAGAACAGTTTCCTACAAAGAAAATATAGCCACCTTATGAGGCAATTAGGAGAGAAAAAGTTCAACAAGATTGGTTCTTATTTTAAAGATGCATTAGGATTTTAGCCAAATAATTTTGCTGTTACATATGTTGCTTTGATAAAGTGACTTTTTAATTAGAAATATCTCTCTATTGCACCTGACTTTTATGTGGAGAAAGATCACCCTTGAACTTCCTTTTGGTCTCTCAGTTCCAGGAGAAGCTGTATTTTTGACCACTCATTCAGTCTCTCTGTGGATACCTCTTTCAAATGAGAAAGTCTGCCTTTCCATATCTTTATGGAAATCCTAAGCTATTTGAAAGCTCCATTTGGAAGCTCTCTCTCCAACCTACAGCACTCTTGTTGATCAGGCTGAACCTGACCTGGCCTCTTGTATCCATTCCCTTCCTGGAGGTAGGACCACTATGAATGTGCAGTATATTTTGTTCAGAATAAGTAATGACATCCATCTCCACAGGAATACAGCAATCAGATTTGCAAAGTTAAAACTATTGGCCTGAACACTTTCTCTTACTAAAGCTCAGGACTACATTCAAGAGTGGACTCAGTTTACTCTTTGTACAACACACCTCAATAATCAATTATACAGTGGGGCTTACATTGCTTATAGTAGTGGTTCCCAACCTGTGGTAAAGGTACCACCAGTGATACATAGACAACCCATCAGTGGTATGTGTTAACAGATTTATAATTACTTTATATGACAAAAATTTGCTGGTAGTACTTAAGGTTGAACTGAAAAATTTGCTGGTGGTACTTAATTTTAAATTGGTGGTATGCAATCTGTCAGAGTTTGGGAACTGCTGGTTTATAGTTTTCTCCCTTATTCTTCTTATGTGGCATCCACGCTATAGTCAAATTCTGGCCTCAGCTATACTTATGAAACTTCAGCAACATTAATGACATTGCAAGGATGTAACCAAATGAGGCACTTGGTTCTGAAATTCTATAAGGTGAAATTTTGCACAGGTGGACACATCTTAAATTCATCCATTCTACTTTTGCTGCAAAACAGTGACACCCACTGGCAGCAACAGTTAAATACTAGGTTGCTCCCATTTGGTTCTACATGATTACCTGGACACTGAAATGCCTTTTGGAAAGAAAATTATAGAAATAATCACATTATGTACCCCCTTACCTGCTGTATTCTTATTACTCTCAGAACTTTCAGAATCTGGGTCATTAATAGTGTTTGGACTAACTGGGATGTAGCCCTCAGGAGGCAGGCTCACTGTGTATAGCTTTCTTGGAGGAAGGATCTCGTTATCATCACCTGCAGGATAAAAAACAAAATGTCTGTCTAGTAACTTTCATATTTTGGGAGTCATTCAATATTGAATAGATACAGTGGTAATTGTGGAGTTATGAAAACTTTAGACTTAGTGAAAAGAGAGAGATAGAGAGTCTCAGACAAGAAGCATCTTCAAATTATTTAGTACACTGGGATGAACAAACTAGAGAATCTGAATTCTATGGTTTTTAAAAACCAACACAAAATACCCTGAAGTCATTAATCTAAAGTGTGCTGCTTTCTCTTTTTAGACCATTCCTCCTCCAAGGCTTTAAAATAAGCATCTCTTATAATGAGATGTTATATTTGAAAGACGCAGCTTTGCTTCATTCTGTTCTGCATTAATGAGCACTTTTTCTATTACAAGTGTTTTTTAAAAAGAAAAATGGGGAGCAACAGGTTCTCTCGTACCAGCAGTGCAGATAATGAAACTGTAGGAGAAAGTGGGAATGTCATGCTCTTATATAGATACATGCATGGATATGCCATCAGGAGCTCTGAAAGGTACAAAGGGATAGCTTGAAAACCATGCCCTAGCTGGGGTACTACCCTTCACTGTAAGGCTAGGGACAGAAGTTACACATAAAGTGGTTTAAGTGAGCATAAACTGGAGTAAACCTGTAACAGAATAGAAGCTCAGTACACATAAACCAGTTTCAAAGTGGCTGAAACTAGTTTAAGATAAACCTGGTTGATACAATGTAGTATCAGCTTTAACTGATTTAGGTCAAATTGGTTTATGAAATTTCTGTCCTAGATCCCTTCCTGGTTCAAGTTAAATCAGAGTCCCTCCACCATCCCAGCATGCTTTCCAGCACTGGGCTGAGCTCTTCTGTCTGCTCCAGAGAGCAGGGCTGGCCCTACCCCTCTGCTCCCTATTCAGTAGAGAAGGGTTAGGGGGGAAGAGAAGAATAGGCAGGGATTACCCACCCAGGCAAATGCCAGCTGGGGTCTGGGGCCAGGGAGGGGGGTTAAACTTCCCATCCGTCCGCTCAGGACAGAGCTGCCCTGCCCTGCTTACTTAATGCTGGCTGCAACTGTGGACTACAAATCCCAGAGGCACCTGGAAGCAGGAAGAGGAAGTGATGAGAAACCCTGAAAAGTCTTGCTGCTGTGAGTCTGGACTGCAAATCCTAGAGATCTCGGAAACAGCAGGAAGTGGAAGCAAACACACAGGCCATGCTGGCTACATGCTAGAGAGCCATGCTTTAGTGCCCCTCAACTTCTGGCTTGAGCCATTGCAAGCATGTGGTTGCATTCCCTGAATCAAAAGTAAATTTGTATCCAGTTGTTTCTCAGGTTAAACTTTGCCATTTAGATTAACCTGCAAAGACTAATGATTCATCCTCGGGCCTTTTGACTGTCTGTACTTAGCCTAACTGTTCAGATTCAGCTCATCCTCATCTTCCCTCTGCAAAGTTGTCTGGGAGGAGAGTGATCATTGGGGGTAGTGTTGGCAGCAAGTTCTAAAAGAATGCCTTCCCCCCAGCACACTTCAAATGATACCAAGTAGTCTTTTAGGACTATGTATTTTGGGTGTGGGAGGGAAATTTCCATGCAAACTGTATAGCATTCCTCAGCTCTAGCTAGGTAAGACAAAGTCTGGGCCACTGCTGTCCAAATAAGTTATTATGCATGCTAACAGGTGCAATTAGCCAGAAAGACAACCCTTCCCAGAAATCCAGGAGGCTTCAGAGTCTGCACAGGCAGCACCATAATTTTGGATGGTTCAACATGTTCCTCCTACAGTCAGCCAACTATCAAAACTTGCAGATGGAGCTATGGTTCTACCTATTCCTTCCCTTTTGGGATATGTTTCTAAAGGTACAGAGGCGATAGTCGTCATCCTCCAGTAAAATGCATGGCTTAAAATTCTTTGACAAACATGTAGGATTAGGATCAAATAGCTTGGATTATATCACCTAGAACAGCTGATGGTCAGCTTCACAGGTAAGCAGACAGATCTCTTAAGTCACATAGGAAGTATTTCTTACAAGACATTTTCAGGATAGAAAAAAAAAACCCCTTCATAATTTGTTCTGCTATATACAATCAACAATAAGGACATTTTGGAGAGTTCAGTATGCTTTGGAAAAGCTACATTATAGTCACATGGACCATCAGTATGCACAATTTATTTCTGGCAGTATATTAGAAAATAATTTGCTTTTTGAATGAGCCGATATATATCAGGCAATGATGAAAGTCTGTTAAGTTTGAATGCTAACAAAGGAAAACAAAGAAATATCATAAGATATAAACCAATTAATTAGTCAAACTTAAAAAACACCACCAAAATTAATTAAAAAACACTTTCTAACAAATGTATATAATTTATGTGATGCCAAACTCTTGAACTGCCAGGATGTGGGGCTGATTTTTCTCCTGCGAGCGTCAATTACCAGTGAAATGTTTAATCATTGTAAGAATTTAAATGACAAGAATGTGTTTGTGTTCTCAAGTATGTTAAATTCCATTGAACAATATCAACAATTTCTAATTTTTTAAAGTAGCAGTCTTGGATACTTTGCATTTGCTTCCTAGACACAAACAAACAAAGGCCCTTCAAATATTAAACACAATTTACAAAGGTCATTGTTTTTAAATTCCTTAACTGACAAATGTCAGAAAGCAGCATCAAGATCCAAGCATTTAAGGGTGCTGATAGCTTTGCATAGATAGAAAGAAAGACATATGGCTCAGGGAATCCCATTTAGTTAATCACAATGACACTTACTGCTTCATATTGATATAATGTAAATGGCTAGAATCTTGCACCTTAGAAAATGGTGATCATGTTCAAAATATGCTTTTGGGAGCATTGTGTCACCAAATTCTCCACAGCAGAGCAATTGTATGTTACATTGTAGGGCTAGGAACAGAAATTACACATAAACTGGGTTGAGTGATCAGAAACTGGTTTAAACCTGTAACAGAACAGACATTCAGTGTACATAAACCAGTTTCAAATGGCTGAAACTGGTTTGAGATCAACCTGGTTGAATGTAGTATCAAACTTAACTGATTGGGTCAAACTGGTTTATGAAATGTCTGTCCCAGACCCCTTCCTGGTTAAGTGAAACCAGAGTCCTCCAACATCTTAGCATGCTTTCTGGGCTGGGTGAGGCTCTCTGCTCATAAGTGATGGGCTGGCCTCTCCCCCATGCTCCCTTGCTAGAGCTTTGGCAGACACTTGCAGGCACAGCAGTGTCTGCCTGGCTTTCCCTGCTCAAGCAGGGATTCTCCCACCCTCCTTCTCACAGAAGGAACAATAGCCATTATGTGGTATGCTAGCTAATGCTGAGAGGTGTCTGTGTAAGGCAGACATGACAAAGGCAGACAGGACAGTTTCAGCTTTGGGTTTTCTGGAGCTAATCAACAGGTAGATGGTAATGTCTCCCCCTTAGAATGTTCCTTTCTGTGGAAAAAGCTCTTTAAGAAGAGCGTGACCTAATGAGAAAGGGTATGTTTTCTAATGGGGTGGTAAATGCTGATAACAGAGCTGATAAATGCTCTGTTATAGGGGGCAAGAGGGGAGAACCCTTCCCTAATCAGAGTATCCTGTCCAGGCCTGGCCATGCCCCACTCAGCTCAGCACTGTGGAAGAGATGGGAGGGCTAGCTGCCCCTGGCTTCTAGCCTGAGCCACTGCGGTCAACTGCCTGCATGCATTTTTTTAGTTCAGAGGAGATGTTTAAGCAGTTACAGACTGATTCAGTCTAGGCAGGGTAGACTAACCTGCAAAGACTGAAGCATCTCCTTCCCAGGCTTTTTGAATGTCTGTCCTTTGCCTAGATGACTAAGTCAAAGGGAACTTTAAATAAATAAACTAGCATGCAATTACCTGATTTGTGTTTAAAATTGTAGTTTCAAAATACAATCTACAGTACATATTCATTACACAGGTAAATACATTATAATATGAAAAAGCCTTCCATTTCCCCCCCTAAAATTGTAAAGGAATATCACCCTCACTCTTCATGTAGTTCCTTGCATCATTTATTATGCAACTGCAAAGCTGGAAAAGCCAATTGAGGCAGGACCTGTTAAATAAACTGACCCAATTTATTTACTGAAAACCATCTATCCTAGACAGGCAGGGAAAATATATTTCACAACAATATCACAATGCACATGTACAAGAGTGTAGAGCAGTGATTCCCTAAGGGTGTGCTGGGACACACTAGTGTGCTGTGAGAGCAACACTATTCCACGAGATCCCCCTGTGTGAGGAGGTAAATGCTCTCCTCCCCTGTCAGGTACCCTGTGCCTGCTCCAGCTGTTCCAGTACTGCCTGCAGCTACTCCTTTGGTAATTGTTGCCACTGTTGTTGCTGCTGCTTTCCCCTACCCTTGCCCTCTGGCAGCCCTGGTGATAACCTGCACCCCACGCTCACAGCATTATGCTCTGTTGCAAGTGGAAGGACATATAGGCAAAGTTCTGATTTGCAGTCTGCTGCATCCCCTCCACCACACCCAGGTTCTACCACGTGTGGTATTTAGCATAGAAAGCATGCAAGAGCATCCTCAGCAGTGGGTTGGGAGGGGGCAGAGAGTGGAAAGAGCAGGGCACAGCTGGGTGAGGTCCTGCTCCTGCCACCCTTAAGTGGCACCAGCTAGATCAGTGATCCTCAATTTTTTTAACCCCCAGCCTGCTTTCCATATATTCTTTGATTTTAGATCGCTCAGGCTGCTGGCAGATGTTCAAACAAACAAACAAAAGTGCTTTATCAGAAAAAGCAGCATATTTCTTCGACCTGGTTCTGCAGTGTCTGTATAGATTGGGTGCTTCAGCAGGACTTTTTGGCATTTTTATCTAATAGTTGATTCAATCAACTATTAGATAAAAGCACAAAAAAGCCTCACTAAAGTGCCTGGTCTATACAGACATTGGGAGAGCTGAGATCATTTAGCACAATGCCTCTTCTGGGCCTGTGCTGGGCTTGGCACAGGGGTGTGCAGAGTTTAAAGTAAAGCATCTTTTATTTAAAATGTCTGAAAGTATTGTGAAATTCTGAAATTATGGGGGAGGAGGTCTAAGGCTGAAGAGGCTGAGAACCACTGGTATAGAAATTAATCCTTTGCTTAAAGAAAGATGTATTTGGTGTCTTTTTTAACAGAACATCTCAGCATTTGTATGGTTTCCTCTGGCAGGAATGGAATATATTACATCCTTTTTGGGTGTGAGAGTGAAGTGTACCATCAATTTTACTCCAGAAAAAATGTGTCCCCCAGGTATCACTGGGAAACAGTGGTGTGAAGCAATGTACTATTTCATTATACAGGATAGAAAGGCATTTAGATAAGTAATATAAAAAAATGTTTTAAAATTATAGGGTATCTAAAACAAAAATGCAAGAGTTAGAAAATATCAGATGTTATTCTCGTTGTATACTTATTATAGACTCTAATTACATGATCACATACTATCACAAGCTGGCTATACCATGGCAAAGTATTGTGGTTGTGTAATAAAGGAGACAGTTGCATGTTTTGAAGGTGTGTGTAGTGAATGAGGTAGATAGCCATAGGAAAGAGAAGCATCTCATGGTTAAGACAGCTGAGCTCTGCCTCAGCCCATACCAAAGAGTTTGAAAGACTCTGGATAAGTCATGTAAGTCAAAGCTTTTTACAGGTGCTGACTATTCCATGTTCATCATTTCTAATTTGACACAATGATACCCAATTTGCAAAAATAGTGGACATTCACACTTTCATTAGAGGTCAATGAAAGCTTTCATTTGAATGTATAAGACGGTATCTAATGCCAAATGTTCAGGCTGTAGCATTCTTCAACCAGGTACTTAAGATTAAGTGAACAATTTTAACTTTAATTTCTCAGTCCTTCAGTTCCCCCTTTGGAAAAGAGATAATGCTATCTCATCTCACAGAGGATTTATGAAGTTAAATTAACATGTTTGTGGAACACTTGGATACTACAGAGAAGAAGTGCACTAGAAAAGCACTAGTTTTTATTCAAAGAATAGATTTGATTATTATGCAGTAAATCAGGGTTACAGCCACACATCGAACAAAGAGGAAAAAACAAAGTATTCTTTTGTTGCTCCTTAAGTGCATATTGCCTATCCTGTTCATTGGATGAAGCTGGGATCTTATGGAAGAAACACAACAAGCTTATGGAATTAAAGCCTCTATCATAATGTAGCTAAAAAAGAGGGTTGAATTAATGTTCAGCTGCAAACTACAATTCTCATATTTCTTAATTTTGTGACTTTAAAAACAATATTTAAATAAAATTTGTAATTCCCTCACATAACACACATTCAGTTCCATCATGTAACACACATGGGGCATTGACAACTGACAAAGTTAAAACAATATACACCTCTGCCGTTTGAGCTCAGAAAATAGTTGGTACCAATTGTAAGCTGTCAACCTCTTATGTGGTCCAACACTAAAAAGCGATTACACACATATGTGCAATGTCACTGGGTTTCACTGATATTTCCTGATTGCAGGGGAATGACTGTGCTCAGGAATCTTTAATTCTATTTTGGGCTTTGGAGGGGACCATGCTGTAATGGGCACACACTTTTTGGACAGTTTCCCAAACTTGACCCATAGGCGGCCATTTATTTTTCCCAGGGGGTGGTAAGATAATGGAGATGTGGAAAATTTTATGCATTTAAAGTGACAACCCTCTTCCCATGGGGCCCAGGGCCCTTGGGTCCCCACGTACTCGGCACTTCCGCTGCAGTGTTCCCTCTAACTTCTTCCTATAATTTTCCCTCACATTATCCCACTTCCTTTTCTCCTCAGGCTTCTCCTTCCAGTCCTGGAACCTTTGACTAGTCAGTCCAAGGTTTTGCTTCCATGCTCATTATTTCTTTCTGTCTCTGTCTTTCCACCTTACCAAAAACTGTCCTCCTCGCACTTCAACCACTTGCGCATCTAGTCTTGAATCTTTGGTTTTGGCTCCTCATCTAATCCCAGCACTATACATTTTATCCAATAACTAAGGCATAAGCAACCCCAAAGGCCTAACACTGAGGTGGACCTTTGCCATTAGGTATATTTAGAGTATTCCTAACAGACTAAGCCAGTGATTCTCAAAGGATGTACTGCAGCACACTAGTGTTCAGTTACCACCCCGTGTGAAGATGTAATCGTTCTCTTCCCTTGGCTGGCACCCTGTGCCTGCCCCAGCTATTCCAGTAGTGCCTGCAGCTACTCCTCTAGGGACTGCTGCCACTGCTGCCTGCCCTGACCTGCCCTGACCACAGATGCACAGGCAGAGCCATGCTTTTTAGACCAGCTTGTCTGCTCTACTCGTGCCATGATCCCAAGGCCAGCAGGAAGGACAGAAGGGGTGGTTGCTGGTAGGAGACCCGGTAGGAGCAGGAGTAGCTTCAGCAGCAGGGGCTGCCTTTTCTCCCTGACGTACAGACCAAGGGTCAGTAGGGGACAGATAGTAGAAAGAGCAGGGTATAGCTGGGTTCTGCCTGCCCCCCTTAAGTGACACCAGCTAGATCAGTGATTCCCCACTTTTTTAGCCTCCAGGCCCCTCCAAACCTTTTCTGAATTTAGATTATCTCAATGATTTTCAACTGGGGTGCCATGAAATTCATAAAAGTAAAAAAAAAAAATATTTTACTCTGTAGTCAGCAGTACAGCTCAGCACTGTTATAATTTCCTCTGGCAGGGGAAAGGAATAAGTTATACGTTTCTGAACATACACACATCTTTTTGAGGGGCATGCCACCAATTTGAATCCATAAAACAAAGTGTGCCCTAAGTATAAAAAATTTGAGAAACACTGGACTAGGCCCTTCAGGAGACTTAGCTGCAGAGATGACTAGCTTGTGAATCCCAACCTTAAATGAGATTCAGATACTAACATGCACATTTCATTCAAAATGTCAGATGTATCAAGTACATGTGCTAATTATATTTTTCAACATTTAGAAGCACTTTTTCCCAAGCAACACTAGACCCACAGTTGTGTACTAGAATCTCAGCTAGGCGAGAAAAAGATTTGCTGAAAAATCCACCAGAGAACATGCCTATAAAATCTGACCAAAGGACCAACCATTGTACATAAATCCCCTTTTTGGATCCAGATCCATACAAGTCATAGTTCTCTCCTGTCTCAGTCAGGCTCCAGCAGCAGCTCAGTTACACTCCGGGAGTGGTGTGAGATGCACAGGTGGAAGCCTGTCATGCTCCCACACCCCAAAGCCCCCCAATGACTCCCAGCAGCTGCAGAGCACACTGCCGACCCCCAGCACAGCCAGAGGTAAGGGAGGCCAATGGTGGGATGGGACTAGTGTAGCTCAGCTGTGGGGATCCAGTTGAGAGGAGTTGAGGAGGGACCTGGCTTGCCCTGGCTCCTACTTGGCCCATACCCACAGGAAGCCATGGGACTGGAGCCTCGCGAACAGGATGGGCAACTAGGTGTGCTTCTGGGCCTGGCGTGGGAGTTAGTGTGGGAGGGCCCAAGGCCCTGCCAGTGAGCCCTAGGGAAGCGAGTCCCATCAGTACCTGGACTCCTAGTGGCACACTGCAGATGGGCACACGCCACACCCCGAGGGTCCCCTTAGAGTCTGAGGCCTCCCTCTCTGGCACCTTAGAGCCTTCCACCCAGACAGACCCCATGGTTCCAGGTTGCATGCAGATGGAGCCCCTGGCTGCTGGCTGCGGGGGCTGCCTGGCATGTTTCCAGGCACATGGGACCAGGAGCATGGCCACCTCCCCTTGCAGGGTTTGCTCCACTTTGGAGTCTCTGGGGCACCAGATAGAGGAGCTACAGATGGCAGTCCAGAGACTGCGTTCCATCAGGGATGGTGAGTAGGAGACAGACCCTTCACACCCTGAAGGCGGAGGATAGACCAAGGTCACCTTCCAGGACAAGGGACGACTCGGGGATCTCCCATACTGTCCGGCCAGGGGGTTGGACCAAGGTGGTCAATAGCCTCAAGGCTCAACTGCACCGAGGTCCCTGCCCCTCTGGAGCTTTGCAACTCATATGAACCTCTTGCAGTCCCAGTAGAGCCTGCACAGCTGCCACCTCCTGCTGGCAATGCAGGTTCACCTGCAGCTACCGTCCCTGCTCTCCCTAAGGACACTCCTGACTGAGGGGACTGAGGGTGCAATCTGCTGCCCTGACTCCTTAGCCTGGGAGGTCTGCTTCTTCCCGGGAGTCCACATCTGGGATTCCTGAACTTGTCTGGCCCACTGACCACTACCCTATGTTCCTTATCCACGTGGGCATGAATGACACGGCTTGGTGCAATCCCAGCCAGGTCATGAGGTGCTACAGGGCTTTGGGAGCAGGGCTTAAGGGGCTGGGAGTGCAAGTGATGTTTTCCTTGATCCTCCTGCTTTGGGGCTATGGGTTGAGGAGGGAGAGGAGGATCGAAGTAGTCAACCAAAGACTGCGAAGCTGGTGTCATCATGAAGGCTTTAGCTTCCACGATCACAGTGCGCTCTTTGGCAACAGAGGCAGTGTTCTGCTGGGGAGAGACAGCCTTCATCTCACTGCCCTGGGGAGGAGGCTCTTCTCAGTCAGACTGGCTGACCTGCTTGACTGGGCTTTAAACTAAGCCCAGTGCGGGTTGGGGGAATTATTGCCACTACAAGCCCACTGGGCAACCCTTGCAAATCCAGCAGGCTAAGGCACTTAAGGGAACCCACCCCCACCCTAGCCTTGGAACAATAGGGAAGGCAAGGGCCCTCAATGGGACACTTACATTGTATACCAATGCCAGGAGCTTGCAGAATAAACAGGAGGAACTGGTCCTCCTGCTAAACAAGAATGACTACCATCTCATAGGGATAATGGAGACCTGGTTGGACTTCACTGGGCCACAGGTATAGATGGCTATACCCTGTACAGGAGAGATTGTGCAGATAAAATGGGTAGGAGTATAGCTCTCTATGTCAAGGACAGCTACACATCCCTACAAATTGACATTGGCACCCAGGGAAGATGACAGGAGTCCCTCTTGGTTAAAATACATGGGGAACGTGGGACAGGGGACATCATGGAGGAATCTACTACAGACCTCCTAACCAGAAACAAGAGCAACAACAGGAATTCTCCAGGGAACTGGCTGCATGCTCGAAGTGCATAGTTGTCATGGGAGACTTCAGTTACTCAAACATCTCATGGGAAGAGCACTCAGACAAATCCAAACATTCCAAGGGTTTGGGTAAAGGTAAGGGGTTTGGGTAAATGTTTGCGTAATTGAAGGTACGGTTTCAAATTACATTTGGATAATTCCCAAAACATTCCAAGGGTAACTTGGGTGCCTGTGGATCCGTTTTCTACAGCCTCTCCCTAACCCTCCCCTACCTCAGGGAATTCCTTTCCATGAAGATTTCAGGAACAGACTCCTGCTCCATCTCAGGAGCTGGGGTAAGCCCCACCTCTTCTGGTCACCTGATCTCATAATTTTCTAAACCAGACACAGGAATTTCTTCTTTACTTACTATCACAGAGCACTAAGGTGCCCTGCTTCTAAAGAGGGGAAACTACTAAGGAAAGAGCCCTAGCAGTGAATAAGGAGCCCAGCTGTTGGTTGCCAGGGCAACTGGAGCTAGCAAGCTACCTACACCTGCCAGTGGTCAGCTGACTGAAAGGGGCAGGGCCTGGCTCCCTTATAAACCCTAAGGGCTGAGGCCAGCAGCAGTTCCCTGCTAGCAGCCAGAGAGGAAGGAGCTCTCCCCGAGCAGAGCTGCGAGGAGAGGACTGACCACAGGTACAGCCTAAGCTGGGTAAAGGATGGTGCATCCTTGGGGTGTTTGAGTAACGTGGTTTTAGCTGGGTGGCTTTAATTTCTGTTATAGCTGAGGGGGCTTGTGTTTGTGTTGCTGTTTAAAGACCAGTGGTTTGGGTGAGGCTATTAGGGGTTGGAGGAGGCCTCACAGGGGACCCACAGTTGTGTGGGGATCCCAGCACCAGTGAAGGCACAGCATTTGGGGTGCACTGACCTCAGCCCCAGGGGGAGGCAGCATTATCAAGATGCCCCAGAGAGGGGGGCAGAGCCAGACAGGGCCACACAGGGCCCAGAGAGGACAAGGGGGCCCAATTATAACAGGGAACAGGGCCCAGACAGGACAATGTCTATTCCAGCTGTGAGGCTTGGGGCGTGGTAAAGGGGTGGTTGGAGCCATGCTTAGCCCATAAGGCTAGGGTGCCCCTGAAGCACCCATTGCAAAGCAGGACCCACAAGGGGTCTGAGAGTCCACGAGGTTGGAAATTACACCAAACTGTGTCCAAGAGGACATAAGGCAGCCTCCCAGATATTTATTCTCCATCAAAGATGTAGTGGGCGAGAAGTGAGGGTGCTCTTTGGGCCAACTTGGCACGGGAAGGGGGCTTGGGGAGATCACGGCCATCCTGCAGTACCCTGCGCCATGACACTTACTAATCAGGCTATCTCCTTCTGCTGCAGACAGGCCAGCTGCTCTGTAGTCCTAAGGCTTCTGGCTTTGTGCTTGGCTTTGCTGGTGGCTGATCCAGAGCTTTGTTCCTATGAGCCCCAAAAGTCCACCTTCTACCAGGACCCCACTTTAACTCTCCTGCTCCCACTCCATTGGGAGTAATAGGGTTGGAACTTCCTGTTAAGTTAAGCTCTTACTGACTGTAAGATGTAAATAGTTGTATTTCTTTAATCTTTTAAAAGGAAAATGTCCAACCTTTGCATTTAATGAGTTCTTTTAATTACTAAAATGGCATTAGCAGACAGCTAGAATGCATTGTATAATTCACACATACAAAGTGAAGGCAACTTAAAATAAGAGAATGATGATTAATAGGTAATTAATAGACCAATTAAGTTGAATGTAAACCGTTCCTGATTTCTGGCTTTGCACTAATACTGCCTTAATGAAGGAAAAAAATCTAAAAAATACAATAAAACAAAAGTTACCTAATATAACCCACTGCTCAAGGCAGGATCATAAACATTCCTAGAATAAAATCCATTTAATTTTTTTAAAAGGGAGGTTCCACAATGTCTCTTGATAGGGTGTTCTAATGATTAAGCAACCACATAGTTAAAAAGTTCTAATATCTAACCTAAGTTTTTGTTGTTGCAATTTAAAACCATTATTTCACATCCTGGCCTCTGGGAGCACAGAGAACAATTGATCACCATCCTCTTGTATAACAACTATTTTTTTTTTTTTTTTGTATTTGAAGACTTTATCAAAATACTCTCTCAGTCTTCTCTTTGAACTAACATCTTTCAATCTTTCCTTGCATGTCACATTTTTGACACCTTTAATCATTTTGGTCTCTTTTCTCATTAATTTGTCCATGTCTTTCCTGAACTGCAATGCTCAAAGCTGATCACAAGCCTCCAGGTGAGGCCTCACCAGCAGAAAGCTTTTTTGTGACTAACACTTTCTTTTTAAGGAAGAGGCAGCTTTTCTGGACACACTTGTCCCATGCACTTGCCTCCCATGAAATTCTGTCTACTAGTTTTCTTTGTTTATTAAAGTCTGCTTTTCAGAAGTCTTAAGTATATTCAACTTTGTTCATATCTGGTCCTTGAAACACTTCTGGCATTTGTTTAGTGTAGTAATCATCTTTAACAGTAATTTTAAGGACATGTGTCTTGTATCCACAGTTACAGAATATAAATAAATTCTATAACATGTATAATTTAGCACAAATATAGGCTGTGACAAACATAAATAGTTACTATTAACTGCAATAATTGTCAAATTTGACATTATCTAAATTATTTTAAGTAATCTTTCGAAACTTTTTTTATATAAGGGCAAATAGGTTAAAATATCAACACATAGCTTATGCCAGAGTGCAGGCAAATCTATCTATGAGAGAACCAAATGCAGACTATGTGCACTGTGCTGTCCACAACTGGAACCTTACACTTAATGACCATGTTCAGGAAATACTTGAAATGCAATGTTTTAATGAGAAGACTGAAAGACTCTATGCTTTCTTTGGACATAGTGTAATGTGATGTGCCATGTTATCTGAATTAGCTTTTGCCTCTGCTTATTAGTAACATTACTTTGAAAAGCATATGTTCAACACACTGGTCATGAAGAAATGAATGGCTTATTACTTTGAGGTTTTGCAACATTAACATAATAAAGGAGCTTTCCAGAATAATTTTCTTGGGTGAAAAAGTTGGTAAACGTAATGAAGCTTCAAATTTAAAGAAAATCTTAGGAACTTATGATTTTGTATTTCTTGTTGCGTTCCAAACAAAAAGTTTGGAAACTGCAAATTCTAAGTGTTACAATCTAAAAAACATGTTTAGACAAGACCACAACATTCATAATTACTCAAATTATTTCCAAATTTCGAAGTGTCTGAGGTAGACGTCATGCTACACTCAGGGGATCCCGAGGCAGGTGGCAAGACCAACCTGGGTGACAGCAGGTCGCAGTCGCAAGGCAAGTGTGGACTTGGTTTGAAATTTAAAACAAATGAAAAACTTTACTCACAACAAAGCAGTAAAGCAGTCGAATGTAAATACGGTTAACAGTCTGGCAATCCAGCGAAAGGTTGTTAGCGATTCAATTACAGACGGTGGTACCAAAATAGTGATGAGTTGGTTTAAAACAAGCGAGCGAGCGAGAAAGAAGAAAGCCCAGTGACAGATGACTGCTACTAGGGCATGGCCTAGGGGTTGCCTTGGCGTGAGGAGGGTGATCAGTCCACCTCAGAAACGGGTAGCGCCCAAGGAACGCACGAGCGAACCAAGGAACGAACCTTGTGCTGAGGTGTGCTGGTCCCTT
Source organism: Caiman crocodilus (assembly GCA_030014935.1). Lineage (NCBI taxonomy): Eukaryota > Metazoa > Chordata > Crocodylia > Alligatoridae > Caiman > Caiman crocodilus. The sequence goes on from JAGPOW010003642.1 coordinate 34,076,688, forward strand.
TATAACCTCTGTGACCAATCACACAGCTTTCCAGCCAGATGGTTCTAGAAGGCAAGGCTGCTGGCCAGGCAGTCATGTCCCTCAGGAATCCACTGGTTGGTCAGGCCTGACTGATCATGTGCTGCTCACTCGCACACGGTATGATACCTGCACACACAGTTCAACCTCCGCTACTGATTGACTCAGTAAACCTTAGTTGTGCCACTTAATACGACACTAATACAATGAACCTTGGTTATATCACTTAATATGACACTGATAATCTGGCAGGTGGTCATGTCTTCTAACCTGACATGAAGAAGCCAAAAAAAAGTGACACCCAATTGTCTGAAAACCAGGGGGGAGGAGGAGGAGGATGGAGAAAGTGAATTATTTTGATGAATTACATGAGACACTGAAATGAAAGACTGAATGATGTTGAGAGAGATTTCAAAGTTAATGTTTCTATGAATGTTTGGATATAATTTTAGCCCAGCTGTCAAATTGCTTTCATAGCAAAGATGCAATCATTGCAAAGTTTAATGTAACTCTACCAAAGACACTTGTGTCAGCAACTGATGAATAGCTGTACAAAGAGCTGAGAAACTTGTGAAAGAACACAACAAGAACCTTTCTGTCACCTTGCCTGGAAAAATTACTTGCATTTAAAACAGGTCTAAAATCTCAGTTACTTATAGTGGAAGATGTGGCTAAATTACTGGTTGTTGATAATAGTGCTTTGCCATCAAGTTTGTCTAAAGTATGTATGATGATTGTGCTGGTTTAACTGTCCCCGTAATAGTATCAAGTTCTTTGATGTTCCTTCTTGAAACTGAAAATAATTAGGAATTATCTGCATAGCACAATGGGACAAGAAAGACTGCATGGAATTAGCAATATTATCTGTTGAAAATGAGAGAGCTAGGAAACTTGACTTATGACCAGATTACTGATGAATCTGAGGTTAAAGTACGTAAGATGACATTGCAGTAATAGTGGTGAGTGGAAAGGAAAAGGTGTTGTTTGTGTGTGCATTAATGCATGTATGTGTGCATTTTGTGTCATTTAGGCTCAAATCGTGCTTACCCCAGAACCCACTGTTCCCTAGCTCTGCAACTGCTGAGCTCTGACATTTCAAGCTCACAGTTTTCCAAGTTGATTTTCACCTTCAGAGCCTCAACTAATTCTCCCTTATCAGTACGCAGTAAATTGAGAAGAACCTATCCTGCAGTTGGTTTCTCTGCCATCTGTACCAAAAAGTTCTTCCCATCCTGGGAATGGGACCAAAGGCAATTTAGCCTCTTCCTTGCTGCAAGCTGCCATCATCTCTGCCAGAATTGGACAGAAGCTATCAAACACAACTCCCTACCCACGGGAGTGGCAGGGACTAAGTAGAACAGTTTTCCTTCTGTGCCTGTCACTCTTGCTGGTGGCAGAAGGGCTCTCTTTGACAGCTGTTACTCCTGGTAGCAGATGACAGGTGACCACGGACACTGTGCCACCTTCCCCTGGCAGGGGAGAAGCCAAGCTGCCTGCACTCAGGCTCACTGATAGGCTCCCTTAGGGGCAGAGAGAGGCACAAAGGATCAGCCCTGCTACTGCCTCCTAGATGGCAAGCACACCTTGCAGCAACTTGGTAGCTCTCCAGCCAGGGGGCTAGGTATATGTGCATGCCCCACAGAGCTCTGTATTTGTAGTGATACAACATGCTGAGGTGTAAGTGTCCTTTTCTTACTGTGGAAGCTGTTAGTATAATAATTACTTAATATGAAGAAACAAACAAACCAGCTTGGGCATTGTATCCATGTACGTTCAAGTCATGCGATTCACACCCCTTTCAGTATACCATTCTCAATCCTTCAAGAGTAAGGCCTGATTTTGTTCCCATTGATATTAAATGGAGAAACTCTAATTTCCTTCCATGAGATGATCTAACATGAGCTAAAAGCAAAACATAAAGAGGTACTTTAAATAAAAAAAAATGTTGGGCTATTTTAAAATAGTTTTTCCTTATGCTAAGCAGTGATCTCCCAAACTACATTTACAACTTAAATGTTGCCTCTTTCACCCCTTCCGTTTCCAAAAAAAAAAAAAGCAATTAACATAAGAAGAGTCATGATGAGCACACAGAACTGTCTGTTAGGTACCAAATGTGATCTTCTGGCTCATATACACAATCACACCTAGTGTTTTATAATGACTTCTGCACTTGTATATTTCTATACAGTACAAATCTGCACAATGAGACACCACAGTCTGCACACAGCAGCTGCCAAACTGGAAGCTAGCATTTTCATGTTAGTATGGCCTCCTAACAGAGCCTACTGACACATGCAGGTATGGCATTAAAACCCTACTACTTTTTGTCAGGCCAAGCCTCTGTTGGTCTGTTATCCGGTACCCTGTAAACCAGTACAGCCTATAACATGATCAGGAACTGGTGCTCCCACCTAGCCTAGCTTGGGTGAGGAGGATGTGTGGACACCCAGCAGGACCAAAAACAGGACCTGTCAAAGGGTGGATGAGCTCCCTGAGCCAATGGTCACCCATACCTGGAGAGAGATGGGCACCACAGACCACTTTGTCCCAAGAATCACCAATGATGCATAGCTTCTAAAATGCTCCAACAGTCACAGGGGTCTCAGGACTAACTTGACTTGGTGTTCCTTATAATTTTACAAACAAAACCAAGAAGATAGGGCAGGGTATGTCAGCAAGGACCTCTCTGCCTTGTACCTTCCTTACTAAACCTCTCGCAATTTATGAAAGTAAACAAAAATCACTTGAATTAGTTTGACTTTTTCCCTTCTTAAAAAGTCAAAAGGCATAAGAAGAGCTTCTATTCTCTGGTAAAGTTACTCTTTATTCCTGACTGATGTGGACTTAACGTGGATTTATCGTGGACTGACATGGATTTAACGTGGACAAGTGCAGGGTGATGCATCTGGAGAGAGGCAACCCCCAGCACACATACTGGCTGGGAAGCTCCCCTCTTGCTAGCACGGTGGAG
>JAGPOW010003642.1:34079776-34178931 GCA_030014935.1 Caiman crocodilus
TGTTCTTGCTCCTACCTTGGGTGTCTTCAAGAGCAGATTAGATAGGTACTTGGCTGGGGTCCTGTGACCCCAGCACTTGTTCCTGCCATTGGCAGGGGGGCAGACTAGATGGCCTGCTCTAGGCCCCTTCTGACCCTAGTTACTATGAAACTGAAAGAGTTATTAAGTGGCTGAAGGATCTCCTCCTTGGCTTCCTGCAGGGAAAAAGGCACTACATTTTCTCTTGCCTTCCATCTCTTCCATACATATACCTGAAGTTAGATGTTGACTATTCAGGCCAAGACATTACCACTTACCTTTGGGAAAGAAATAATTTCAAAGTTTAACCTATGGATTATCTGAACTATAACCATTAAAATATTAATCTGGGAGGGCCAACTGTAAAATTGATAAAATAAATAATTTTCTTTAATAAAAGTGTTTTTTCAGACTTATAAACATACATTTAGAATGTTAGTGGGCTACGTATTTATTAAAAAAACCCAACAGCAGCAATTTGGGGAGACGAAAAAAAAGATACATTCTATTCAGTTTATCTTTAACACCCTAATATAGAACCCATCATAGAAGGCTATAAATAAAGGCTATTTTGGCCTGTTTGAGGTGCACAAAAACGCTTTTTGGGGACACTGAAGTCAATATAGATCCACCTATTGTATTGCAGGAGTTTATGGGGACATTTCTGGTGTAATTTTCCAATTAAGCTATTACCTGGCTAAACCTTTCACCAAATAACCCTAGACGTTATTGGTTGAATTTTCCTTCCAACAGCCTAATAGAACATCGCTTGCATTCAATGTAATTTCACATACAGCAGCAACTTCAAATCCAAAAGGTCATATCTGTACTACAATTAGGTAATTACCTTCACTGATTATATCATTACTGAGATTCTCTGTAACTGATCCAGGAAATACACAGATCTGTTTATCAAACTAAGAGTACACACAAAGGTTCAGTTTCTGAACCAAATTTTCATCCCATATCATTTCTTGCTTTAGAGAATTCAAATATTCATTATAGTAATTAGTTCTAGCTTCAGGGTCATGTTAAGTATGATATATCGCACACATGCATACAAACGTGTGGCTACCTGTACTTACTCAAATATAAGATATCTGCCCAATAATCACATTTTATATATGGAAAATGTATAAGCTTGTTATAAATTTTCTAGGTATAGAATCAAAGCATTGGAAGACTGTCTTGATTCCTACCCCCACCCCTTCCAATGCTACATCAGGAAAAACAGTGGCTGGCAGAGGAGGGGGGAATCAGGTGGCTCCTCCCCTGCCCTCTGTCCCAATTATTTCTTCTCCCTGCAGACTTCCTACCCCCCCCCCCCACTACCTGCATCTCATCCTTAGCTCCCCATAGTTTCTGCGCCTCATCCCACTCTCTCATCTCTGCCCCTTCCCCACAAAGCCTCCTAGCCCCTGCTCCTTCCCCCTTACTATCAAACGCTACTCAGGCTGCTCCATCCTGGAGTATGACATTCAGAAGGTCAGCTGTTGCCTAGCCATGCAGCAGTGTTAGGGCTCCTGATTGGCTGGGTGGTGAAAGGAATTCTGGGCCAGAGTCAGAGTCACAGCCACTGTCTTCTCCCCATTCTGCTTCATATGTAAGTCTAAGATGAGGGGCTCCCCCCATGCCATGCTGACTGGGGGAAAAGCCTCATTTTATATATAAGTAAATACAGCATTTGAAGAAAATTGATTTATTTGGAGCTAGATTCAGCACCAGTTTTATCGGTGGAAGTGACAGTCTCTCAATATGAGGATGGCAGTGTTCCAGTAAATAAAGAATTTATCTGTGAGCCCATGATGACTTGAAGAGGCCAATGGCAAAATCTGCACCTTGGACTGTAGATGTGGCAAACAGTTCCAAGAGGAAGGAGCAGATTCTGGTGATGTCAAATCACAGTTCTTTGCCTTTGTTCCTCTCATCTATCTGCCCACATAGAGGTAGGTAGGTCTCTTTTTCTCTTTTCTTTCTCTCTTTTTTTTTTCTCTCCTTTTTCTCCTCCCCTTTTTTCTCCCTTTTTCTGTTTCTCTTCTTTTTCTCTCCCCTTTTTTCTCTTTCTCTCCTTTTTTCTCTCGTAGTCTTTCTCTGTCTCCCTTTTTTCTCTCCTTTTCCTTCTCCTTTCTTTACCTCTTGCTCCTTTTCTCTCTCCTCTCATCCCAACAAAAAAGAATACATAAGAACAAAAGTAGTATATGAAGTTTTATTTATTGTTTACGTTTCAAAGCCTGATCAGTAATCTTAGCTGTCCTGGAACCAGATCCTCAACAGAGAACTGTATCAAAGTGGGTAGGGGGAGGGGCCTGCCCTGAGCAGCAGGTTCACATAGGTATGCATGCACCATGAGCGCTCTTTACTTCATTCCTTATCTTTCTTAGAATTGTAACTGGAAGTCAGAACCACCAGACAGCAAAAGAAAACCTCTTCCTCTTAAAAATCTGATTCCAGAGTGTTTGTTGTGGGTCCAAGCTGCTATTTGTTCAGGCCCACAGTTTCTTTTACATTAGGGAACCACAAAAAAGAAATAAAAAGCATGCCAGTAGCCCAAGGTGTATATTCCTGAGGCAGTGGCTGTACTGAACAGGTGGAATTTGAAGATGATGGTATCTACAGGAAACCCTTAAGAAAAATAGAGGCCAGGAAGGGGCAATGAAAATATGCAAAATATAATGTATTTAGATACATACAGTATGTAGATACAGGATGTATATCCTGTAGCTCTACAGCAGACTGGAAGTCCTCTTTACCAGTTACAGTCAAGATTGATTTTAAGAGTCACTAAAATTATTTCTCTCAAATAAAAGGATAGTAATTCCCACACTGAATCAATCTGAATGGAAATTTGGATAATTTCTAATCCCAGCCTCTCTTGCTAAGAACTGGAATAAGAACTAACTGCATTATTCTATGGTGAATTCTTCAAAATGCATCCATACCATTTTCAAAATTGCCTGGAATGTGTGAAAGGTACAGGAAGGTTATTAGTTTTAGCTGTATAATAAGTTTCCTGCTTTCCATGATGAAGACATGAAGCACTTGTGACTATATCAGAAGAGACTTGCCAATAGGTAGAGGACTTCTCTGTTAGATTTTTTCTGATTGATTCAGTCATGGGTCCTCCAAAATGTAGACTGATTTCACTGATTCTACATCTGTGAAAAAAGGATGCAAAACACTCAACAACAACAACAAAAAGTACTGGAGCCAAATATTCATCCTCGGCTTAAAGCCACTGCAGTTAATGGAGACACACCAAGAATAAACTGAATTAGATATATACCCTTCCTCCAGCTGAAACAAGTCCATTTTATCAAGTTGTTTTTACATATGTACTATTTTCTATTTCCCTTCTTAAGATAATTAGTTTTCCCACAGCTGGCTACATTCAGGTTTAGAACTTGTTTATACTTACTGCTAATGTTAGCATTTTCTACTCCAATTAGGCAACTGTTACATACTATCAGATGAACTATTTGTTAAATTGATTTTGGTTGTTGTCACAGAAGCAACTAGCTCCCCCTATGATAGCTAAATTATTTGAAATAAATATGTTATCAAAAAAAGAATTGTTGAGGGTCGTGGCAAGTGGACAGAGAAGGGTCATTCAAAAGCAAAATACATTTCAATGTGAGGGACTGAAGTCCAGGTCTTATGGCTTCAGACTGTTCCCAAAAATGGCAGGGACTGCGTACCTATAGCTCACTACTACTAAAAAAATTAAAGCCCTACTAAAATAATTAAAAATAGTGGATCCCATATGCAGAAGATTTATCAGCTTAGCACTTGGAATAGCAACTCTTTTGACATGGTTGTCTAACATTGAGTAAATATTACCTATAGTCTGCTCACAGATGGCTATTTATCCCACTTATACTATAACGAGGCACAAGGGCATTTTTAGGCCATTGATTGTAGAACATCAAAACGTGTGGTATTCTTCTTTGTTAAATAATAATTATAATCTCTGTTGCTCTTTAGTTTGCTCATACTAGACAGCCTTTCAGAGTAATTAACAGCTAAAGTGAAACTGAATTGTTTTATCATCCTCCAAAGCTGTTTATTGCACAGTATACTGCTAGAAATTATTTCCTTGAGCATATGTACTACAGCAATTCTATCAGATCAGCAAGAAAAATATTATCACATTTTGTTTTCCTAGATACTTTTGTCCTTTGAGATTTAAATACTTGGAATAGTTCTGTTATAGAAGAGATAGGATTAAGGTAACAGGTATACAAGTCATGTAGTCCTGTACTGATGATGAAATTGAAAAATGTGAGGGCTTTAAAAAAAACCTATTTACATGGCATGATGTTACATAATTCAAAATGAAGGAACAGAGGATAAGGAACAAACATCATTTAGTTGCACTAAACAAAGACACTGTGCTTTACTATTCACTATGTATTTTCTTATATTTCAGAACACTGGGTTTAAGTTTTATTTTGGCAAGGGACCTACTTATATTATCTAGGGACCTACTTAACTTCTGGTGAGACAAAGCCATTTTCATGGGCTGCTTTAAGCAATAAGGGCTAATTTCATGAGCATTTCTTGGCAACCCTGTCCCTTGCCACGGATTGCCAGAGAGACCCCACCATCACCACAGACAGTAAATCTCAAGCACATGAGAGTGGCTACAGGGATTGCTGCATTGTCCAAGTATCATGATAAGGACGGGAAGATTCTAAAACAGCATATTATATGAATAATACACTGGGTTGTTGTTTTTTTTTGGGGGGGGGGGGTTGATTTCATGGGAAATTACAGCCAATAGAATATTACTCAGCAATCACACATACCATTGGTTTTTGTCATTTCTGCAAAAACCACAACACCACAAATCAAGTAGGTCCCTAGTTATATCATGTCATATGCAATATCTGTATGCAACATTGAAGTATTTTAATTTAAACTTATATCCAATAGTTTAGTTTCTCTTCCTCGTTGCCAAATAGATTTATGCCACATCTTTGATTTTAAGTCTGGGAGGGTGATGATTTCCCTGACCCAAAGCCAGCTGACACTCATCCATACAGGTGGTGCGACCAGATGCACAAAAAAAATGAAGGGGCCAGAAGTATAACCCAAAAAACCTGTGAAACCTTGCAGTGGTTCCTCGGTCTCTTTCCTGGTTCCCTTTCTGGGTCTCTCGATCATGATTCCAGCTGTCAAGCTTTTTTTTTTTTTGCTTTTTTTTCTATGCCTTCCATTGACTGCTGTCCTACCAGCTTAATCGTGTACCAGTTAAAATCAATTAGCACAGAGCCAGAGTTTCCACTTTCGATCTCCCCTCTCTCCTCCCTTTTTTTTTCCTCTGAGCTCTGAAGACCTGATGGGTCTTTTGCCCTATACCCAGGGACTTCAGTCATGGACAGCAGGCAGCTGGCTCTCCCCATTGCCCCGTCTCTCTCTCTCCATCTTTTTTTCTTTTCGCTGCTGCCCACCGTCGGAAATAGCACCCAGCCGCATAATTGCACCAATTCAGTGCACCCAGTGAGGCAATAAAGCTCTGTGGGGGCAGAACGGGAGATCCCTATGAAGTACAGCTGGGCTGCTATGGCCAGAGGGATCTTCTCGTTCGGGGCTCTCCATAATGTGGGTACTCCCAACCTTGCAACAGGGACATTACCAGTTACCTGTTGATTCTGCCTTTGTCTGGTCTGCCACAACACAGACTGTAGCCAGCATATGGTCTGTTAGCTAATGCTGAGAGGTGTCTGTGTAAGGCTGAGGGGATGGCAAAGGGAGGAGGGAAGTCAGGCTGATGCCTGCATCTCTGCCAAACTCCAGCCATGGCACAGAGGGGAGGGGCCAGCCCTGCTGTGGAGCAGAGAGTCCTGCACAGCTCAGAGAGCATCCTGGGATGCTGGGGGAGTCTGATTTAACTTAAACCAGCAAAGGGTCTGGGACAGACATTGCATAAACTGGTCTGATCCAAAGTCTCATATTACATTCAACCAGTTTTTTCTCAAACTGGCTTCAGCATTTGGAAACTGGTTTATGTATACTGAACATCTGTTCTGTTACAGGCTTAAACCAGTTTCTAATCACTTAAACCGGTTTATGTAATGTTTGTCCTTAGCCATAAAGACAAGTTCTCAACCCAAGTATGCATCCCTAGGCATTTCTTCGAGGTAGTGTAGATCTTGAACACATATTCCTTAACATGGGATTTGGAAATGTTCCTATGAACTGAATGGAGCACAATATTATCTTTATGTAAGGAAGACTAATGGCAACAGCTTTCAGTTTTTCAGTCATCCTAGCCATAAACAAATATACAACTATTTTTGCAGTTACAAACTCATGACAGTAATATTTCTAATCCTTTAAGTAGGGACAAGGGCACCTTCAAAATCAAAAATGATACCAAAGCCAGTTTCCTGGGTAGAAAAACAAAAGGCATGGAAGAAATAAAATCCCCTGTTGAGTTCTTAGGCTATCACTGCAGAGGAATATTTCCCTAGGGAAAAAAAACCCTAAAAAACTACAGACCTTTAACCAAAAGGGCTGGACTCTTCAGTGAGGAGCAGGTTACTCATATACAATCTTCTGGGGCAAATATATGTAGGGTTTCCCCCTGCCCCCTCGCCTTAGCACGGGCAGCATGAGGAGGTATACAGGATTGGTCAAGTTCCTCTGGAAGGCAGAGTCAGACAGACAAACTTATCCATAATCAAACTAAGCAGAATCAGAAGCGGAGGCGCATGCTGTATTCTAGCAGCAAAAGAATACATCTGACTTTTGGTCACAGAACTATTGGGCAGAACTCTTCTGTTTTATATTGTAAAATAGAACAGCCCAGGTTAACTTGGTTAGTATTACATTAGGTAGAGCAGGACATGAGTTCTCCTCCTTCATCTCCAACAAAACTATTTTCCTGCCTTAAAAGGGAATACTGATTAAAATGAATCTAGAAATGGTATTTGTTCTTCAAATCATTAACCACAAAGGACATTTATGTTTCTGCTTGGAATCCCCTTTTCTAATTATTTTAATCTTTGTATAGAGATTTAGCCCCATAATTTAGGTAACAAACTTTATTCACCTTCTTATTCTTTACCGATTTATTAATTAAATCTATTAATGTCTTACTTTCAAAATTAAATGAAAACAAATTTTAATTACAGCCTGATTAAAAGCCTACAGATATGAAAGGTGATTTTTTTTTTAAGTTAAGCAGGTGTTGGCTGAGTTTTTATAACTAAGCAATCTTTGTAAATGAGCTCCTATTTTTGCATCTTTCCAAAAGTAGACCTCCTACTGTGGAAGTGAGTTTTGTTTATTTTTACAGTAAGCATGTGACAAAAGCCAAAAAGTGTTGTTTTACTCTACACTACATCCTGATCAACTCAGTAACTGCCCACTTTAGGACCCATATGCTGTTAACAATGCCTGCACTAACAGAAGAATGTCTGCATTTAGAAAATTCTCCACTCAGACAAATTTGTTCAGAGGCCTGAGGAAAAGCTCTTCTAAAAATATCACCTACCAACAGAATGTGTGTTATCTATAACCATGCATAAAAACTGAAAGGCACAAATAAAGCAGAAATCCATGTAAAATGACTTGTCCTTTTACATGGGGATAATGTTGTGATTTTAGAGTTTTGAATTAAGTAAAAGACTTGAAGCTGGGACTTCTCAGTTCTAATCCTACCTACATCAACTGGGAAACTTCACTTCTTATGTGCCTCATTTTTCACTCAGAAGCAGCAGAAAGCATAGGGTTCTTTTAAAGATCCAGCAGTTAATATCTGTAAAACAACTGACAGAGACAAAGCACTTTAATCAGAGCTAAATACAGTCAACTCCAGTTCCACACCTGCTTAACTGAACAACAGAGAAAAGGTACTTTGCCTACTGCTCACATTATAACAAATATCAATTATTTGTATGTCAGTTAAGTACATAAAATGTTTGCGTGCAAAGCTTTTTTCAGTCCCACTTTCTATTTTATAATTGCACTCCAGTTGACTGAATAATAATTTGTGCATAATAACAATAAATGATGGAAGAGAAGCAAATGTCAAAGAGCTGCTATTAGAGGTCTCAAAGTGATGGGAAGTAATCAGTTTAAGGGATGCCAGCAGTATTGCACTTGCAATTAAAATATTGTTTTCTCAAAGTAAGAAATACAGTGGTACCTCAGTACTCGTCGTTAATTGGTTCCGGGAGGCATGATGAGTACCAAACAAATTTTTCCCATAAGGAATAATGCGTTCCCAAACCACAGAAGCTAAGATAAGACCACAAGGGGATGTGCACAGGGCAAGAGCTACCACGTGACTTGTTTCAGCTGGAAAGGGTAGCGAGTCACGAGGCAACCGACACCGACAAGTTCTAGCTTGCGCGTCAAGTACCAAACAAACGACAAGTACCGGGACAAAATTTTCGCGTCAAAATCCGTTGAGTACCAAATTCGATGAGTTTCAAAGCAGTCAAGTACCAAGGTATGACTGTATTCATTAAGTTCAGATACATGCATATTTCAGTCTTAAGGCTACACGCGTACTACAGTGCAATATGTATAACTAAGTCCCGAAGGTAAAGGTCTATTCAAAATAAAGATCTGGGTGAAAGGTGGATTGATATTGGTAGTCTTTTCAGCACCATTCTGCTCTTCCTCCAGACCACAAGGGAGCCCCTAATAAGGGCTGAGACGAGGAACACTTAGAGATGGGAAAAGATTAAGATTGATACATGTCAACTATTATGGACTCTTCCAAATTTATTTTTGGATTAATCAGTCCCAGACAGTATTACCTTTCCCAGACACCATTAATGCTGCCAAGGATTTAAGAGTGTGTGCCTGCTGAGGGTAGAAGGGAGGTGGTGGTTGTGGTGGTGGTGGTGGAAAGACTCAGGAGTAAGAGAAAAAGACAATCTTAGCGAGTAAATTTTCACTGTAACTTCTCAACCCAAGTTTCTAGTAAGAGGTTCTAAAAGGATCTTTGTAGAAAACTACTAACGTTAGGCTCAACACTTGCTAAAAGAGGGAGTCAGAACAGAGCTTGGGAGAGTCCAGGACCAGTCGTGTTAGCTGAGTTGTTCTCTGAATATTATTACACCATGCCACAAAAAAATAGCAGTGATGTGTACACTGGGTAGATGTAAATCTGTAATAAGTATAGGTTCTGAAAGTTCAAATGCTTAATTGTGTGACTATTCAATAGGACAATTAATGTACAGATATTTACAGGTCAAGACTTTAAAGAATTTTTCATTTATGAAAATTATTCCAGTTTTAATTGAAGTATGTGTACATTTCATGATAAGAAACAGTTGCAACAGAATGCTGAAGCCTTGTTACATGAGCTTAATCTAATTTAGAGGCAGAAAGTTAAAGTTTGACTGTATTTCAGAAGCAGACAGACACTGTTCTTCTGTATTTTATTACTCAAATTATTTATAAAGATGTATGGACTTTAAAAATCAAAGTAATCTTTAAAGTACTATTTCTATTTATTAAAATATCAAACTCACATTGACTGGAGTACTCAGCATCTCACAAAATAGATTGAAAAATGTAAGTACCTTGCAATTAGGAAGTTGTTCATAACTATTCAAAACCTTAATCCTTAGGAACAATGAATGCATTACAAATACAACACTTGCACATTATTCATAATTTTATACAGCCTTACATTGGTAATGTATTTTAAGGATGTGGTGCTTTGAAGCCACAGCATGCAAGTAACTGTTCCTGTAATTTTTTTTTCATTAAGCTCACTAGGACTGCAAGTCATGAGTAAAAGTTACTTATATTTTAAGACACTGAAAGAAAGAGCCCTGGCTTATCATCAAAACCCTCTCTGGGGCAGGAAAGGTCCTTTCATTGCCCATTTATACAATCCCTAGTCAGGAAACTGCAGTGCTGAATTCCAGTAATATTTGAATGCACACAGTAAACAAAATATCCCCAATCATACCAGAGACGAGCTCTATGGTTGGAAGCATCAGAAAGAAAAAGCATTAGTGCTTAATTCCCAAACCAGGTTGGGTTCAATCTATATTATTTCACATGAAAAATAGTTTGAGTTGCAGGGAGTGTGTCCAGATGAGTGCACATGTGCAGCATGAGGCACTGCAGACCTGTCTGCATTCTGCACACTACATATGTCACACATGCAGGTGTTCACCATGCTGCTGCTTTGGAGCAAGGGGTTTTTATGTGCCTGAGAGATCCCGGGGTGAAAAAACCCTGCACTAAGGATGGCGGTGCACATGGCGGCAGGGTGTGGTGCCAGAAACTGGAGCCTGGCAGGCTAGAGCCACACTCCGGCTGCCAGCCAGGCTGTTGCATCACTGCCACTGAAGCCCCAGAAAGCCCCCAGACCACCAGGTAAGACTGCTGGAGTCAGCCCAGGTGCTGGCCCCAGCCTCCGCTACCCTACCTGGGCAACGTGCCACACACCAAAGTGCACAGGAACTCCCCGAGGAAAAGGGGCAGTGGCACAACTATATGCTGCTGCTATTTGTCACCAGGGACACACACATGCAAGTCTTAAAGTCTAATTCAACTATGACAGAGTCAGTGGAAAAATCTCCACTGATTTCTAGTTCCTACTGACTGAGAACTTTTGTAGTAATTAAGGGAATTTAATCAGTCCTACATGAAAGCAGTGACCAACTGTAGTGCAGAGAGAAATGGTTAGCCTGAAGTCAGGCAGAAGGCAGGGCAGGGTTATATTTTTAGAAACCAACTTGTTCAGGGATAAGCTTTCATAAGTGACAGTCCAACTCTGTCAGATACTACAAAATGTTTCATACAGAAACAGATTTTTTCATGTTTCATAGCATCTGAAAAAGTAAGCTGTCATTTATGAAAGCTTATGCCTCTGAACAAGATGGGTGCCACCCTGCCCAGCTGTATTACAGTTGAAGGCTGAACAGTGATTTCTGTTTGAAGAATGATTCAAGGTACTTTAAAATCCACATGCTCAGATTGTCTTCCCATTTCCTTCATCCTACAGATGTGCACAATACTGTTGAGGGTCCAGTTTGGGTCGATATTTCAACAAGATATTCCCAAAATAGATCCCCCCCCCCGCCACCAAATAAAGCATTTTATAGAAGTCAATGGGTTAACATTTTGCAAGCAGCTCAAGCTTCAATTTTGGTTCTGTCATCTTCTATCTGATATGAGTTGTAACATTTTTAGCTACTGCTTGATCCACTATTTCTCAGAGAAAGCAATATTTAAAAAAATTAGAGGAGGAGCTTGGCAAGTGCTCTTCTGGACAGTCAAAGGGACTGAAGACAGACAGAGAAGCCTCAGCAAGAAGATTTGTAGTTTTCCTAGTATTCTGAGTTAACCTTCACATTAGTTTGCCCAGGAGTAATTTAGTTTGAACAACACAGGGTGTGTCTGCAGATGCAATTACCACACTTGAATTTTCTGTGCAGAAAACTTAGGTGTGTTAGGGCATGTGTCTAGATGTGCACCCACATCGAAAGCAAACTGAGCCCAACAGGAGCAACCTAAGTCCAGGGTTGCTCCTGCCATGTTCTGCCCTGCTGCAGCAGCCAGGGGGAGCTCCAGACTCCTCTGGGTGCCAGCCCTGCGCTGGCAGGGGACTCTGGGGAAAGTTCTGGGCTGGCAGGGAGTGTGGGGATCAAGCCTGGGCTCCAGGGGGTGGGGGATGGGGAAGGAGCTGTCCTTGCTCTGTGGGCAGCTCCCTCCCAGCTGTGCAGAGACTGGAGCAGGGACAGGAGCTACCCCTGGAGCCAGGATGGCTGGCCCGCCCCCCTGAGGCTTGAGACTTAACCAGGCAGCAGCTATGGCCCCCACTGTCTGGGTTGACCCAGTCACAATCTATACATGTACTTTGGTGCATTAGTTTAAAATGTCATTTTCTACCTTCTGTTTCTGTATCTGTGGGTACTAGCAAATGACACTTTCAGTTACTCTACTGAGCAGTAATTGCTGTGCATGTGTAGCTGGCAATGCTTTACTGTATATTAGATTAGTCTAATGCGCAGTAAAACATCTCATGCAGATGTTCCCACAGTGTACAGAATGCAGCATTTCAAACTCTGAGCAAGACAATTTAAAGCTTGGGCCTCAGTTCATAGTGCAAGCTTATATTTGAAAACACCATGACTAATATTTGTTGTAATCCTTTTCAAAGAAAAAAAAAGCACATGTTCTAACCATGCAGATTGTATTACCTGGTGTATTGGCATGGTCTGATGATGACTGGATACTCTTAGAATCCCTCTGTCCTGTGTCAGAGGCTGGATTCCTTAGAGCTGTCTTTTGTTCCTCTCCTGGAACATGGCTATGAGAAGAAGTGGAGGGAACAGCAGGAAAGAGCTTCTTCAGTACTTTCGCTATGAACACTGTGGAATAATAGAGACAATTTAAATAGGTAAACTACTTAAGTCTCTATTTTTATACTTCCTTTTCACCCTCTGATTAATAAGGGGAACTTCTCTTTCATCCCACTAACATTGAAAGTCACCATTTTTCAGGGACTGCAAACATGGATAATCAAGTTGAAATAGATATATTGGGGAAACAGCTTGGCTCAAGAGAGTAGGTATAACACATGTCATAGATCAGCAGCAGGGTTTGAACCCAGAACAGAGAGAATGAAAAACCACATAAACACACACTCTGCCTGAGTGAAAGTTATTTGGCAGTAGTGGAAGCAGCTGTCATGTCCTACTTATGACACAGGACATTTTTACAAGCATCCTACACCAATTTTTTATGACTGCTTAAAATTCAGGTTTCTTATCTGGCACAGAGACTTTTCCATTGAGCCACTGATTAAAATCAATAAACTACAAACATTTAATCATTTTAAAGTAACATGGACAGTGCCAACAGCATATGCCAACTTAATACTATAAAATAGACAGTATTCTCACATGACTCTTCATTTCCTACCATCCCATACCTGCAAGCTGATATCATCATGGTTACTTGTATACCACACATATCCTTTCCCAAAAAATTAGCCATCAAAAATTGGGATGCATGGGTTGGATGTGGAAGCTGATTTACACTCTATAACAGATACATGGGGACACTAATGGATGCAGGGGGCTGTGCTGCCTTGCCTTCCCAGGCACATGGAGAAGGAGTAGAGTCTGCTGCTCAGATCACTCACTCTCTCCTTGCAAACTTCCAGTTAATATCTGCTACTAATTCAGGAGTGGCTGTGGCAAGGGTAAAACTTGAGCTGCAGAGTTTGCAAAGAGAGTGAGCGATGTATGCACCCAGAAGCATTCTACTATAGTTGGCCCATGTTGTGGCAAGGAAGCCTGAAAAATATTTTTTACATTCTGCCTTTCCAAAACAAGGTGTGCAACTTATCTGGTAAGACTTGTTGTCTGTGAGAAAATATGGTAGTTACTGACATGTTAGGATTACCAATTTTAAAATGTTACATACAAATACATGAACTAGAGCCAAGATTGTCATCTTCCTCATGTGATGCCTGGATATTTTGTCCACTTTAAAATAAATTTTGTTTTTATCACAGGATGTTGTTATCTGTTTAAGAACCTCTCAGATTCTGATGTTCTGCGTAGTCAAACATAGGCATTACAAAGCAAAAGGGGAAGAGATTGAGGGGAAAAAAATCTAATCTTTAGATTTGACAAGAAAGGACATGCATACTGTGTATGGTAGCCTGCTGTGGATTCTTATAAAAATAACTTTGCTACAGAAAGGTCAGTCAAGTGTAACTAAACATAAGGAAGTTTCCATAATAAAACAGTTTCCTAATACTACAATCTCCAAGCTTGACAGGTATACCTGGAAATCACTTTGAAATTTGTGAAAATACTTGCTCCTTTAATACCACAGATAAAAGTGCTAAAGAGACCCATTTATAAAACTTTTTAAAAAGTCTTTACACTGAATCACTTGTGACAACTATTTTCTTGAAGAAGCAGACCTGCATATGGTAAAAGAGCAGGCCCTTAAGTCAATGAGTTACTCTGAAAGCAAAATTCTGAAAATGGTGAACATGGAAACATTTGGGTATGTGTGACAGGTTGGGGTGCCTTGTTCAGGTGTAGGGATTTCCTCCATTCTAAGATATATTCATGTCTAGAAAAAGCCAAGTATTTAAAATTATTTAACCTTCAATATTAAGGCTTTTCAGCAGGGGTTTTCATAAAATCATAATGAAATAGGGCTGGAAGGGACCTGGTTATCTAGTCCAACTCCATGCCTGCACTGAGGCAAGATCATCCCTATCCAAACAATCCATTATCTGAACTCCACATAACACCATCAAACGTGGCACAACAAAAAGTGTTAAACATGCACACATCAAGAGATGGAATTAAGCCTTAGAATTGCTACTTCATGCTGGGTACTTTTAAAGAGAAAGTTAGTAACACATAAACCTCAAAAAGGATCCAAGCCAAATACAATAAAAAGACGCTGCTGGATAATTCATCTAGGTAGAAGGAAGTACAGATCACTGTATACTACATAAATATATCCAGAATTTCTTCATGGCAGGAAAGCAAAACACAAGGTTCTGCCAACAAATACAGTATTTCTCACCACTCTCAAGTTCACCAACTTCTTGTGTTTACAAGTACTAATGATATTAACTGTAAGCAGAGTGCTGACAAAGAATGGGAAAAGAACTGATCAGCAAGAAAAGCCATGCCTTGAAGGTCATAAAGTAGAAGAATAAATTAAGCATAGCTCAGGCACTAAAACAAATTCTTTGCCTCACTTTGCAGTAAGGATGATGATGATGGACATATAGCCCAAGACAATACCAAAAGTACACGGGGATTTAGAACAAAAGAATTAAAAGACAAGGAGGTAAATTAAAAGTGAGATAAAATGTGCCCTGGCAAATCACTGCAAACTGGCCTTCAAAGGTCAGGTATAAAGTTGTTCAGACAAGAGAAGTCGGGGGGAAGGAAGAGAGACAGGGGGAGGGCATGTATCTGACTCTGGGTATCAAAGAAGCATTTGTTAAGGTGCCACATGGGAAATTAGCTAAGATAGACTCAACGGAGACAACAGATCCTCTGTCAGAGTAACCTACTGGGACAGAAGGGAAAAGGTAACAAGTAGAGCTGCCAGACTAAGTCTATCCTAGATCTAGTACTGTTCAGTACATTCATTAATGATTTGAAAAGACATACTGGATTATACATTTAATTAACTTGAGGATGGCACCAAGGTGGGTGGGGTAACAGACACTAAACAACATGATTAGAATTCAAAATGACCCTTATAAAATGAGAAAATGGTACAAAATAAATAGGGGGAACAAGTGCAAAGTATTACACTCTAGAAGAAATATCAAGTACACAAAAAATAATTAACTGGTTAGGCTGCTGTATCATACAAAAGGACCTAGAAGTTACACTGCATTGTAATTTGAATGAGTAAGCAAAAGTACAACATGGTCCAAAGAGAGACTGGAATATATTAACAGAAGCCATAAATACAAGTCTGAGGAAGTGATTTTTCAGCTCTATTCAGAATTGGTGAGGTGATACCTAGAGTACTGAGTCCAATTTTGGGCACCATACTTCAAGAAATTAGATTAGAATTAGATATCAGAAAGAGTCCAGAAGAGAGCAAGAAAAAATTAGAAGTAAACTAGAAAATGCCAAGAGTAAAGGTTGCAAGAATTAGGATTATTTAATCTAGAAAAGAGAAGACTATCTAATAAATCTTCAAATACAAAAATGGCAGTTATAAAGAAGGATGACAATAAATTGTTCTGTGTTTACCCTGGACAATAATTAATGGGCTCAAATTGTAACACGGAAGATTTGGTTTGGATATTAGGAAAGCTTTTTATCAAGTTGCCTGTGAGATACACCCAGCCTAAAAAGACCTATCATCTGACCTGAGAAGCCCTATCATCTGGACTGCAGTGCTGCCTGAAGGTCTCAGACTGCAACCACATGCCACACGTAGCACACATCAAAATGAGACAGATCCAGCATCTGCATGCACTATGAGGGGCTGTATCTGACATGTGGCATATGGTGCTCATGCTGGATTGGCCCCATATGCCTGTCTTAGCGCATAGGGCTGGCTGGTCTGTGGCCCCAGTCTAGCTCCGCACTCTTCATCCAGCCTACAAGGTTGGATGAATTTGACTCCTGACCTACAGGAGTTGTGGAATCCAATTTATTGGATGTTTAAGTACAGGTTTGACAAATATTTGCCTGGGATGATCCTGTCACGAGCAAGGATGTGAATTAAATGACCATGTGACATCTCTTCTTTAATACAGTTTTGACACATGGTAAGAGTCTACATAAGGACAATTACCATGTAGCAGCTAAATGTACTACAATGTAAAAATGTAGTTTACTTTTTCACTTCAGTCCCTCAACTTTAGACAACACAGAAGAAGAAAGATCAGTCTGAGGCAGACTGAACCGATGTGATACAGCCACACAAAAGACTAATGAGATTCAAGGTTATATGCCTTTCTTTTTGGGAAGAAGACAAGAAGACAGTACCATAAGACCTCATCTAAATATTCTGCACAATTCACCTATTCGCAAGAAAGATGAGTTCATACAAGAACAGGTGCAAAGAAGGGCTATTAGGATCATCAGGGAAATGGAGCGCCTATCATGAAAGAAAGAGGTTTAAAGAACTTGGCTTGCTTAGTCTAAGAAAATGAATGCTGAGAGTAGAGTATACACCAGGGAGAAGAGATGCTATTTAAACTCAAGGACAAAGCTGGCACATGGACAAATGAGTATGAACTGGTCTTGAATACATTCAGGTTGGAAATTAGGCATTTTCTAACTAATCAGAAGAGTGGAGAGAAGTTCTGGAACAGTACAGTATTTCAGTAGGATTAACGGGGCAGAAATCCTAACTCAGTAAAGACAGAGGGTGATACATAATTCTTTTCCTAAACATGACCTGGTTGCCCATAGCAAGTAACAGGTATTGACCCAAAGATCACTTCCAAACCCACATACCTTCCAGGGGGGGTTGTTTCTTACTTCATACACAAAACGAATGAAAAACCAGCAGAAGACTGCTATATTAACAACACAGAATTACTACAGTAAATAAGACTTAACTAGGTCACTTTGTAGTTTTAGAGCAAATCCTTGCTATCTGTTTTATATAATTATAATACTGCCCAATGTTATTTGAATTTACAAGGCTCTAAAGTACTATAGTCTACAGACAGAAGCAAGTCAAAACAAGTCATGAACATAATACAAACAAGTCTGATGAGTCTATTAATCCCATTTTATGTAATGGATCCAATAAATAAAATTAGAGTGCAGTTCACAAGTGAAAAAAAGAGGTAACATCTTTTTCCCCCTAAACAATTTAATAAACTTGGCTTATCTCCAAAATAGGGAAAATTGAAAATTCCTAATGTAGTGCCATATATTTCTACCATTGCTTGTCTATGATTCCATTGCTTTCAGTGAGAAACCTCTCTTATTTTGCATAACAATGAAACCGGATATCATTAGAATCAAATTCTACTAACCTCGCTCACAGGATTAGCTCTTTTGATATTAGCTGCATTTCTTAAATAAAGCGCATAGTTTGGCCTTTATTGGCGAATGGCAGTACACAGTTGAAAAAGGCATCACAGAATAGTACACACACACACAATTTTTATTTAGAAGAGGACCCCTAAGTATTCAAATTTAAATTTGTTTGCTGAGTCTTTTAAAAGCCTCAAAAGACTTTTTTTTTTACTGTGAAGCGTAATGACATTTCATAGAGGCATAAGAATGATGATAAATGTGGCATGTCTAGTAAGAAACAGAAGGAAACATACTTTTAAAAGTTAAGATACTTTATAATATATTCCTAATTTACATACATTAGCTAAAAAAAACTGTACTGGAACCAAAAATCTATGGTTCATTTCAGTCATAATGACCATGTTGGGTATACTTCTTTCCCTCTCTTCCCTTGTAGTCAAAACAGTTCTAAAGTAACTGCACACGATTATAGACTAGATCTTACTTCCTCCCTCACTGCCCAGCATGACTACATTAGGGAGTGCTGGAAGGGTGCTCAGGCGGTCTAGTCTAATGCCATGCTCAAGGTAGTATCATCTCCATCTAAATCATCCTAGAAAGCAGGGTAGATGTACACCTTAGACCAGTGCTTCCCAAACTTTTCCTCAGCATAACCCCATTTATGGCCTCATTTCCTCAGCATGGCCCCTCATTCTCAACCCATAACCCCCCACCCCCACAACCCTATCCTCTGATGTTACGACCCCATTTGGGGTCACAACCCACAGTTTGGGAACTACTGCCTTACACTAATCAAAATTGCTAGGGACAGATATTATAAAAGCCTGAGCCTGCAGGTTAGTCAAACCTGCAAAGTTTGAACCGATTTGGAGGTGGACAGACATTCCCTTTCATTCCAAAAATGCAGGCACATGCCTGCAGGGGCTCAGGCTAGAAGGTAGGGGATTCTAGAGCAGCCCTCTCTACCATTCTACAATGCTGAGCTGATGGGGGGTGGGTGCTGTGGCCAAGCCCTGGCAGGATGCTCCAATTAGGGAGGGGTGTAAACCCCCATGCTGCCTGCAGTCCCAGGCTTTTCCCCCCTGGCTGCTCCAAGGGCGGGGGTGATGCCAGACCCTGTGTCTGTTGATACTGAGCTTTTCAATCTCTGTCTCCTTGCTTCTTCAGACTGTCTGCAAACCAGGTAATTTCTCACACCTTTCTCTGTTCCCTCTTGAAGACTGACAGACTGCAGACCACCAGGTTACTTGTCAGAACAAAGTTTATTGGCTCACCAAGCCCTACAAAAGAAAACATCTCTCTCATTGTTTCAATCCCTTTTATCTGCAGGGTACATTTGCATTTGCAAGGCACTAGCTGTCTGCCATTTGTTCCAGTGAAATTGGAGATCCACACAGACATCTCTCAACATTAGCTAGCATGGAGGGATCATGGCTAGGTGCCAAGTCCCTGTACTGGGGTCCCTGCTATGGGAGAGGGGTGGAAGGGAGGATCCCTGCTTGAGCAGCCAGCGGGGGGCAGGGATGGAACAGGGGGAAGCCTAGCAGCTGCTGTAGTCCCTCAGCCAGCTGGAGCAGTGATAGTACTCTGGCTCAGAAGGAGAGGGGTGGGGCCAACCCTGCTTTGCTCCAGCAGACAGCCCCCCAAACATCTGGGAGGCTGGGGGACTCTGGTTTAAGATAAACTGGGAAGGGGTCTGGGACAGACATTGTATAAATTGGGTTGGCCCAAATCAGTTTCAGCCATTTTCAAGCTGGTTTATGTGCACTGAACATCTATTCTGTTACAGGTTTAAACCAATTTCTGATTACTTAAATTGGGTTATGTGTAATGTCTGTCCCTGGCTAGTGTGTGTATAACACACAGTACAAGCTTTTATGAGCCAAAGCTCACTTCACTAGATGCATTGTGAGACTGACTAGAATCCATTTCCTTTGGTTGAGCCTGATACTGTTCATAAACAGAGAGACATTGTTAGCCATGTTAGTCTAAAGTCAAGTAGAAGGCAGAGTAGCTTTTTACCTTATTGACTAACCATAGTATGTATATGTGAGATTAAGTCCTCACATATGAAAGACTGTGCTCTATCAATTTATTTACATTGGTTAGTTTAAAAGTGCAAAGCTACCCTGCTTTCTGCTTGACTTTAGACTAACACAGCTACCTACATTGCTTATACAGTCCTAGACAAGTGTATGTCCATCTTTCTTAAAAGCCACAGGAACAAACCCTTACATGATATAAATACTTAACATGATGGCCGAAACATCAAAAACAGCCTTTATCTTACCATCGGGGTGGGAAGGCGAGTTAAACCAACCCCCCACAAAACCCCCACAAAACTAACCCTATTCAAATTAAAGAAAGGAACTAAAAGACAGCAGCAAAATAAAAAAGGTGACTTTCCATGATCTCTAGGAGAACCCTCTCCAGATAAGGATTCAAACGTTATTAGGATGCCTTCACAGTCACTGCTTTGTGATATACAATGACTTGCATTGCTGCCAATTTGGTACCTTCAATGAGTACTGCATTCACAAAAAATAAGGGCGGAAAGATGCTTGCTAGAGCCCTCAAAAAGATTTAATTATGGACAGAAAAGTTGCTCCTCCAACCGTATACACCTTGGACATCATTTTTTTTGCCCCGTTATTTGCCAAATCTCAAAATGAAAGCATCTTGGGGAATTTAAAATCATCTGAAATTACCTAGGATACAAGTCACACAGATGAGGGGGTTTTTTTTTGGCTTGAGGAAAAATAATTTTAAATGTATTCAAGTCTAGAATTAGGAAAAGCATTGGATAAAGAATGGAATTTTATTGGGACAGTAAATTCAGAACAAGCATACACTATTCCAATTATTCAAACTATACATGTGAAACAATGATAAATAGAAAATGCATCAATTGATGTAGGGAATATTACTTGTATAAGGCTGTGGCAGGGTGCCAAGATATTTATTGTCTTCATTAAAAATCTAGAAGTAAAAGCAGCACATTAAACTTCCAGAGGATATGAAATTAGAGTGGGTTTCAAATATCAGAAAATAGAAAAATACAATAGACTGAAAAAGGTAGCCCCACCCCCTGACAAAATCCAAATGTTGCAAAGCAGATTTATTTGCAGATTTATGTAAACATGAAAGGTCTAAAAGTTTAAGTCAGGAAGCCTAGTTTCTATTCCCAGTTTTGCTGCTGAAGTGTCACCACACTCTGGTTCTCCCCCTTCCCTCTGTCCAGAATCTGTTTTTCAAAATTAATGAATACCCACAGCAGCTATTCACATCAAGGGAAGTTATATTCTCAAATCCCCACCTAATCCTAGACATACCAACATTGTTACACAGCATCTGATGAAGTGAGCCCATGAAAGCTTGTGTGCCCTCTCTTTCCTCCTCTCTCTCTCTCTCAACTAACCAGAGTAAATACTGTTGGGTCTCTCTTTATGTAAACTCATGTTGTGCGAATTTGCTTATATGCGATGACCTTATTTATACAAGAAATTCGCTTTGTGCGAGAAAAATCTGATTTTATGCAGAGTTGGCTAGCAACAAGCTCCCTGCAGGCTGGCGGAGTTTCAGCCTGCAGAGAGCTGGGAGGAAGCGGAAGGAAGGCAGTGAGACAGGGGGCGCCACGTCCACGTACAGTACATGCATATGGCCCCAAATAGCCTTGAGAGCAGCTCTGGCAGGTAAGTGGTGCAGGGGGAAAGGAGGACTGAGGCCCCTGTGGGGAGGAAACTGAGCAAGGCTGGGACTGCTGTCCAGCCAGGGGTGCTTGGGACCTGGGGCGACAGTGTGTAGCTGCAGGGCCCCAACAGGGAGCAGAAAGAAGTCTCTGGTGGCTTGTCAGGGGAAGGGGAGAGGGAGGGCTGGCTCCCCGCTGCCGCTCACACTTCCAAGGGGTGAGGGTGGACACATGGGCACAGAGAGCCCTGGACCCAATTCTGAGCCTGTCTTGGCTCTGTTCCAGCACCATGCACCCCGCTGCCTGGGCCACATGCCTCCTGTGGTGTGGGGCTGCACCCCTCAAAGAGTGACAGGTACATGAGGCGCATCCCAAGAGCAGTGCAGGACAAGCAGCTGCCATTCCCTGGGTGTCTCTCTGGCTCAGCGGGCGGAGAAGGTGCTGCATGGCTGCTGCTTGCAGCATAGAGTGAGCACTTTCTCCACGTGGCCCCACCATTCCTTGCTTCCCTGCCCCAGCTGCCTTCTCAGCCTAGAAGGCATGACCCAATGTAGCCTTTCCACGCAGCCCCACTGTTCCCAGGCACACTGGGGTGCACCTGCCAGGCTGGAGAAGCACCTGGGGAATGGAAGCAGAGTGGAACCAGGAACAGCAAGCAGCCAGCATTCTCTACCACCCTGCTTCTCTCCCCCAGGTGTCTCTCCAGCCCACCGTGCACTGCCCTGGCGACGTGTACCACTGCTTGCAGCATGGAGCCCACAGCCTCTCTGAGCAGCAGTTATTGTATTGTGTGATTACTGTTTGAATTTGTCATGGTTTGGGGGGCAGGAGAATGAGGCTGGTACATATCCCTATTAATTACCTGTAATAATGGATTTGCTTTATGTGAGATTTTTTTTGGAATGCAACCCTCGCATAAAGAGAGGCCCGAGTATAAGATACAAATCTATCCTGCCTTCTATATGTTTACTTTTCTGCCACCTTAAGTTTTGATAAGAATTACAAAGTAAGCACTTCACATCACTTGCCTACAAGGTCTGATCTTTTCGGCTAGGGAAAGAAATTACATATAAACCAGTATAAGTGATTGGAAACCAGTTCAAATCTGTAACACAACTGAAGTTCAGTGCACATAAACAACTTTCAAAATGGCCAAAACCAATTTAAGATAGACCTGGATAGACATACTATCAGACTCAACTGATTTAGGTTAAATTAGTTTACTGAACTTCTGTCCCAGATTCAAGTTAACTCACAGTCCCTCAGCATCCCAGAATGCTTTGCTCCTCTGCCACAACCCCTCCACCCCCTTGCAGAGTAGGCAGGATACCCTTGGCCCAAGCTGTCTGCTTCTGCCAAGCAGGGAGGTGTGCTTTAGTACCTCCTGGTTTCTGACCTGGCCCACTGCAGGCATTTCTCAAATCAAAAGTGAATGTCTGTTCAGTTCAATCTATGCAGTTTGGACTAACCTGTGAAGATTGAATCAGTTCAGCCTTGGGCTTTTTTGATGGTCTGTACTTAGCCTTAAATGCACTTAGAGCATATCTAGCCACATATAAGAGAAAGCCAGGAAAAGTGAAGTGTTTGGACCAAGTGAGATGTGAAACACTAAGTTCAATTCCCACCTGCGCTTCAGGGTATATAAGCTCATGTCTCCATGTTACTGTTCCAGCCACCAGGCTATAGGGCATAGTATGGGACATTAAGGGCTAAATCCTTTTACTTGATATGTCTAAATGTGACATGCAGCTTTATTCCTAAAGTTTTTGATGCTGTGGCATAGTTTGCAATTCTATTTCACCCCAAGGCAAAATGTATATCATGCTGAAAGTAAACTGTATGGAGAGAAGGCAGCCTCCCAGAATTTACTGATTAGCATACTTGCCCAGGGATTCTGAGGTCCATATTCTAGGCCTCCCTCACACAGCAGGGGATTGCACCTGCATCTCCTGTTTCCCCACAAAGTGTTCTAACTAGTAGGCCTCAGGCTAGGCATCATCCTGACACTTCCCTAGCCCTTTCCTGAAGCTGACCCACTGAACCATGTGCTTAATATTTATTGAATAAAGTGGATAAATTGTTCTGGGGAAGTTTCTCTCATACTAGGAACAGGAATCCAGCTAGAACCAAGGGCCCTTTGCCATGCAGAATAGCATTCAACTCGCTAAATGATACACCCTCCACTTTCTGCTTCCTATCTCCCTCTCTCGGCTATTCATGGAATCAGTTTTAAGGGGAAGGCTGAGTAGGTGTCTAGATCAGTGGTTGGCAACTTTCAGAAATGGAGGGACTGTCCAAAGTGGGCCAGTGTTAGGAGCTGGCCACTGCTGCTGCAACTATTTCTCCTTGCTGGCTCAGCTGCAGCACAGGCAGAGCTGCTTGTCAATAAGATGCTGCTGTAATACTACCAAAGGCCCACCCCCATGGCTCTATAGGCAGGATCTGGTAGCCCGCAGGCTGTAGATTGCTGACCCCTGGTCTGTATAATGCCTATCTGTGCATGGAAGCAGAATATGATGGTTGAAATTCTCCAAACAGAGGGGGAACTAAAACATTGGCCTCTTCTCCCTCAGTCAATGACCTAACCACTAGGCTTCAGGGTTAAAACATGAAGGTCCCCCTCCTCACACCCAGTATTTGGGTTTTCCCTGGTTATTTAGGATTTACCTACCCTATACATGTTCCTTAATGATTATGCTTTGCTGTGTTTATGCCTGGACAGAACATGACCCTATTCAGAGTTTCACAGAAGTAGGGTCAGAAGGGACCTAAGCAGATCATCAAGTCCGACCCCCTGCCATGGGCAGGAAAGAATGCTGGGGTCAAGCTACCCTGGCAAGGTGATTATCTAGCCTCCTTTTGCCGACCCCCAGGATAGGAGTGAGCACCACTTCCCTTGGAAGTTGGTTCCAGATTCTAGCCGCCCGGACTGTGAAGTAGTGCTTCTTGACGTCTAGCCTGAATCTATTCTCCGTCAACTTATGGCCATTATTCCTTGTTACTCCTGGTAGTGCTCAGGGGAACAGGGACTCTCCCATTGCCTGCTGGTCCCCCTTGGCCAGTTTACAGATGGCTACCAGATCCCCTCTCAGGCTTCTCTTGGAAGTTGAACAGGTCCAGGTCCCCTAGCCTTTCCTCAAAGGGCATGCCCTGCTGTCCCCTGATCATGTGAGTGGCCCTCCTCTGGACCCTCACAAGGCTGTCCACATCCCTCCTGAAATGCAGCATCCAGAACCAGCTGCAGTACTCCAACTGTGGCCTGACCAATATCGCATAGAGGGGGAGGATCACCTCCCTGGACCTGCTTGTGATGCATCTGTGGATGCATGACAAGGTGCAGTTAGATTTCCTGACCGCGTGCTCACATTGGCGGCCTATGTTCATCTTGGAAGCAATAATGACTCCAAGATCTTTTTCTGCCTCTGTGCTGATTAGTAGGGATTTGCCCAGCCTGTAGGCATGCTGCTGATTCTTCCTCCCCAAGTACAGTACCTTGCACTTGTCAGTACTGAATCCAATCCTATTCTCATCCGCTCACCCCTGTAACCTGTCCAGGTCTAGTTTTAGCCTGTCCCTCTCTTCTAGAGTGCCCACTTCTCCCCACATCTTAGTGTCATCCATGAATTTGAACAAGGTACTTTTATCTCCTTGTCCAAGTTGCTGATGAAGATGTTGAACAGCGAGGACCGAGCCCTGGGGGACCCCACTGCCCACAATAAGCATGGCTAGTAGGCAGGTGTACATTTCTGTGCCACAACTGAATTTCAAACAGTGCCTAAGAGTCAGAAATGACAGTTATGTGGCTGTGGAACTGTTACGTGACAATTACATAACTCCAATTTAGTTGTAAATGGTGAATCAGGATTTAGCCCCAAGTCTCTCCTACTATAAACATTCCATTTTTTATACATTAAATATGTAAGAGGAAGGACTGGAATCCAGGGGAGCGATCTAACCACTAGCCTATTAAGTAAAAAAGGGGCACCATCAGAAAAAAAAAGACCCCTAAGATAGGTGAGGCCTAACTCCAAAAGAAGGGTTGACTTCAGCCACAGCACTCTTTTCAGCATTTCCTATTAGTTATTTTTGGCAGTTTGCTGCTCAGTATTTTTTTTTCAGTTCTACCCATGCTTTGTGTGCTATGGAGTGCATGACTGATTTGGGACCAAGAAACATATTAGGCAGCGAGGCACCTGGAAATTAGGGGCTTTGGAAATAAGTGATACAGCATCCATGGAAGACTTGTAGGGTACACATTGTTTGGGAAGATGGTTTGTGGAATGATTTAGCTCTTCTAAAAAATAAAGTAACACAACTGAAAGACAAAAGTTTAATTTCATTGAAAAAAGTAAGTAGAGAGAGATGCAAATAGCAGGCATAGATTTCAAAAGGAAGAAATCTGTAAACAACAAATTAGTTTATTTTATACATGGATACTGTAAACAAAGAAAGGAATAAAGGATCTCAGATCAATTTAACAATGTAGATTTTTGCATAATTTATTTTTACCATTAAAATTGTTTTAGAAACTCTTTCCCCTTTTTTGTCCCCCCCACACATACACATAATGCCGACCAGAATTTCTAAATTATTGCATATTACTTTCATCATGATAGAAAGACAAATTCTAGATGTATGTTTGAATATACCAGCACTCTGTCTGCACCACTTGACAACTCATTTATTGAATTTGCTGAATTTATTCAACATTCTTGGTTTAAATGGAAGAGGGATTGTGTTAAAGAATTTTGTAAAGCAAGAGTTGTCAACACTTCAGCTTGCTTCCATACTGCATCTAGATTGTCCGGCGTTCAAGACTTACTGCAATGCCAACTTATTTACCTAGGTGTTGCATTGCATAGATTTCTGGAGAGCACACTTTTTCTCTCTTTTCTCACTTTTTCAGATGAGAAAAGTTTGAAGGTATCCTGACATCTTGTGTTTAGATACTTTATAATCAGAGTCTTGGACAGATGCTTTTATATTATTTGAATGATCATTCAATGAAAGCCATATCCTTCAAGGAGTTAATGACAAATGCAAGGTACTAAGTATATACAAATTGTTTAGCACTACATGGCAAGCACTCAGCACCTCAGATGCTCCAAATGCTGAGTGCCTGGTAATGCACATGAGTACATAGTGCCTGTGTCTGGGAGATGGTATCTTAGTCTGATCATGCCAATGAAGCAGCTTGTGCTTTTCAGTTGATAGTTTAAATATAGTAGAACTTCAGAATTCAGAGACAAATTCTAGCTTTAAGTGTTCCTGAATTCTTTGTCTCCTTAGAGACGAAGTGAAAGAAACTGAACTCCTCTTAGGCTTCAAGTTGAAAAGTTGAAACATTATGAAAATGACAAGTGCTAAAAATGTTGGATGCATCCATTGGGTAATGAAGATGACGTTTTCCCTTTCCTAGAGCTCATCGATGTGGGGCACTTGCAATTTTTAGAACAGAGAGCAAGTTGTGACAGATACCTAGACAGGTTGTCAAGAATTAGTCATTGCAGAATTAAAAGGTAGAAACAAACTGACAGAAAGGGGTGTACAATACTTCATAAAAATGAAACCAACAAATGTTTAGTAAAGGAAAAGCAAGATCTAATCCCATTAAAGAGAACACAAAAACATAGTACCTATCAAAGCTATTGACATTAATGAAGAGACAGAGGCCCCGAATTTATGGGAAAATTAAGAGAAGACATGTACAAGTATAAAGACTTTATCTACACAGACTTCCTCTCCTATACCAAAATGCTGCACAAAAGAGGTTAAAAATCTAAGACTACATGGCAACACTGGGATAAAAGCCCA
Source organism: Caiman crocodilus (assembly GCA_030014935.1). Lineage (NCBI taxonomy): Eukaryota > Metazoa > Chordata > Crocodylia > Alligatoridae > Caiman > Caiman crocodilus. The sequence continues at coordinate 34,106,783 of JAGPOW010003642.1, forward strand.
CTTACAAAAGTTTCTCTCAATGCTAGCAAAATCATATAAAACTTACTGGAGACTCTAGTTTGCTTATCTCTAGTTTGTACTGATTACACACAAAATACTGAGGCTTGATTAACATCAGGATAGCACTTTTCTCAGTGGAGTGTAGGAAGAAAGAGCTTGCTCTGAAGTGCTCTGCATGGAGTGCCTGTCACATGCTCTTGGCTATCTGCCACATGTAGTTCTTTAAGGATCTCCACCGTGATTCTCAAGGGCTTGACTGATACCTTATACTACATGCAACCTGGACAGCCATAACAAAGTAACTGTACACAGTAGAATTGGTTTAAAAAAAGAAAAGCTGACTAGAAGCTTGAGGTTTGCCCTCCCTCTCCTCTCTCTCCAACATACGCAGAGGGGTTTTTTCAACTAGCAGTGATTAGCGTATTCTCTGAAGCCTTTTTTGTATAAGATGGTGTAGCACTTGTCCCTGAAGTAAAACAGAAGAGAGACTATGGGGAAACAGAGCAGAGTTGACATTGATTTACTTATCCACATAGAAACTTGAAGTGAAGAAGGTCCTTCCCATTGCTTTGTCCATCTCCCTGCCAGTGCAGGATTATGCTCCAATTCATAAATTTTTTTAGAAATGTTTATTTTTTACACACACCTGAGAATCTCAATTTTTGGAATTTAATGCCATTATTCCTAATCATTATCTTTATGCTAAATGCAGATTTCTACATATTTAACTTTTAACTTTTCATTCTAAAAATCTCTCCACCCTACTAAAAATGTTTATTCTCTTTCTTGAAGTTACATAGAATCTAATTAATTGGAAAACTGTTTGCTATTCTGGATGCTTCATCATTCACAAACCTTGGAATAGTGCATAATTATTGACCCCATCTGAAACTGTGATTATATCATTCCTATTCCAGAGTATTCTCTGCACGCTCCCATGGCAACTGGGTTGAAATGAGTTAGTGCTACACAGCTAGGTGTGCTTGGGCTGCTCCTAGATACAAGAGAGATTGCCATTTTCCCCACGTGCCTGAAGTAGAAGTCTGGATGTGGCAAGAAAAGTGTTGCTTTTTTTGTCCCTCTGATGGGGAAGGTTATTTTTCTCTCAGGTACTTAAGGACAATCTTGCACCTTTATGCACCTAAACAGGTCTTGGGTGGATTGTAGGCACCTAAGCCACAGACAGCAATCCAGATTTATATTGTTCCAGAACCTACACAATTTTCTGGGCACCTAGGTTTATTAGGCACTTCTATCTTGGCTTAAAGATATTCCTGAAGTGCCTTTTTTTTCACTTGGGCAACATTTCAGGCTTAGGCATGATCCATAGGACCATGCGGGCATCTAATTTCTACCTAAAATCTATTATAAACTAGACTACTGCAGATAAGAAGACTTTACACGTCTGTATCTTTGGTTTAGCTTTACCCAGCCACAGAATCTGGAGCAACTCATGAAGGAATCTACTTCTAAGCAATGGAAGGAGAACAAGGAAACCAGAAACAACCAACATATCTTCATCAAGAGTAAGTCACGCATCACAAACCTGACTTCCTTGTAAGACAAGGGGATGGGCTATTAGCATGTGGGGGAGAGGGTAGGAAGGGGGGAAGAGAAGTGGATGTGATACTAAGATAGATAAAGTATAGTATCTTGACTTTAGCAAGGCTTTGGATTTCTTTAGAGTACTAAAGAGAATGTAATAGGAGACAGTATTAGTTTAGCTGAAAGTAGTGTAAAATGGGTATGTAACTGGTTGGACCATGCTCAACAACTACATGTTGAGCCATTGAAGACTAATTGGATGGAGGTATCAAGTGGAGTTTCCCCTGGGATAGAGCTGGTATTGTTTAACCTCTTTCTGTCTCTCTCCTCCCACCCTCCCTGCACAAGGTGGGTCATGTACTTCTTGTTTTTACTATTTATATATTAAAGGTTTAAAAGTCAAAAAAGAAAAGTCTTTTCCTCCCTCATCTCACAGGCCTTGAGGGACTATAATGGCTTTAACTAAAGCATTACATTTCCTATCTTGCAAAATTTGCTTCCACCTTATTGCATATTCCCCTATCTTTTCCAGATTGTTTAACGTCTTAATCGATAATTTGGAGGATGGGATCGAGGGCACGCTTAGCAAGCTGGAGGCAACATCAAGTTGGGTTGAGTTGCAGACACACTGCAGGGTAGGACTAAGATTTCAAGTGACCTTAATTAAAGATAAAATGGTCTGTAATTAATCAAATGAAATTCAATAATGTCAAGTGCAAAAGGCTGCACTTAGGATGGAATAACTGCATGCATAAATGCAGACCAGGGAATGACTAGCTAGGTTGCAGTACTGCAGAGAAGGACTTGGGAGTTACAGTGGACTATAAACTGAATATGAGCCAACAGTATACTCTTCCTGCAGAAAAGTCAGTAATATACTTAGTTGAATTAAAGGGAACATCATTTTCAAGCCAGGGGAAGGGCTTCACTCTCTCTCCTCAGCACAGATGAAACCTTGGAGTACTAAGTCCAGTTTTAGGTCCCACACTCAAAGATGTGGATAAATTGGAAAAAGTCCAGAAGAGAAACAAAAATGACTAGAGGCTTGGGGAACAAGATTTATGAAGAAAGATTGATAGAACTGAGATTGTTTGGTCCAGAGGAGAGAAAAGCCATGGGGGGGATTGGTAACTGTTTCTAAATACCTGAAGGGCAGCTATAAACAGGGATCCTGGTTTTCTGTAATAAAAAAATTGCAAATTCTCTGATAAAAAACCCAAATCTGTGATTAAAATTAAAGGCCTCCACTCAGCACACCCTGCCCTGCTGGTGCCCCTCTTTGCCCCCAACAACAGCCCCCCAGCCCTGCTCATGCCCCTTGCCCCCCACCCACAGTCCCTGCCCCCTTGCTTTGCTGGAGGGGGCACCCAGCTGCCTGGGCTATGGGACTCAGGATGCAGATCCATAGCTCCAACAGAAGGCAGCTGCAGCAGGAGCAGAGCTGGCTCCACCCCCTGCACGGATCTGGGGGCGTGGGTCCCTCCTGCTCTCTGAGACTGAATAGCAGGGAGTGCCTGGCTGGCTTCAGATCTCTCTGCTCCTGGCTGGCACTTCCACGTGCGATTTCCCTTAAGGGCTGCTAGAGCCACTTCAGTTTCACATGCACTCAACCGGGCACTCTGGCCGCGAGTGGGGAGATGTGGACCGACAGGGCACTCTGTGCATTTCCCCAATGCCTCCTCACTTGCCGCTTAGAGTGCCTGGCAGGGGGCATGTGAAACCAAAGCGGCTTTAGCAGTCCTTAAAGGAAGCCGCACATGGAGGCGCCGGCCAGGCACTTCATGTATTTCCTCAACACTTTCCCACTCCCTCAGCCCCCAACCAACTTCCACCCCAGCCCTGGCCCGCAACCCCCCAGCCTCCTGCAGGCCCCACTTATCACTTCACAGGCTCCAGGAGGAAAGTGAGCCTGATCTAAGTCTTGCAACTAACTGAAAGCCACAAGCTCTACCCTTTTGGGCAGGACTGGGGCTTTCCTGCCTTTTTTGCAAACAACTCTTGCAGGCTCTTTGCAAAAGGGGGAATTCCGTGGGTTTCTCTGCTAAAAGAGAAAATCTGCGTTTTCTCTCACTAAAACCAGGAAATCCATGGATTTCTCCGTTTTCCCATGGGAAACAGAAAACCCGGATCCCTGGGTATAAAGAGGGTAGAGATAGACTATTCCCTGTGGCCACAAGTGACAGAAAAAGGAGCAACAGTCTTAATTATCAGTGAGGGAAATTTAAGCTGCATATTAGAAATAACTTTTACGTTATGAGGGCAGGTAGCATTGGAACAGGCATACAATCCTGCAAAATCACCACATTTGGAAGTTTTTAAGAACAAGTTCAACAATTGTTTGCCTGGAATAGTTTAGACTGAGCGATATTCCTGCATTTAGCAGGGATTTGGACTACATGACCTCCTGAGGTTATTGTTCTATAATTGTAGAACTGACAAAAATGTAGCTCATTAACAAACACACCTGCATGATAAGGTAATGATAGCAATGGTATCTACATTTTGCCAATACCCTGGCAGGCAAAGCACTTATCCAGAAGTGGGAGACGTAGGTTCTGTGCCCAGCCTCAGAAGATTCAAACCCACATCTCACACTTGTTAGAAGAGTGTCTGTAAGCTTATGTTTGGCCAAGTCTGGGAGAGATACCTGAATCGTTTTCAACCCTTGGTTTCTAAGACACCGCCCCATTTAAGGTTTTTGCTAAGCTTTATTTTACTTGGGGACGGTAGTGTGAAATACCCAGGGCACTGTAAATTCATATCCTAGTTCTCACTCACTCAAATAGATAAAGACCTAGGCAGGCTGTGACCAGGTTTTCTGAAAGATTAATACTGCCAAATGTCATATCTTTCAGAGACCAGCAAATGAGTTCAATCCAAAGCTCTTCCCATATTAATGGAAAAATTGCTGGTCATTTTCCAAAAATGGCTTTTTAACATCTAAATTTTGAACACTCACCTTTACAAGAATAGTAGTAACCCTTACACGCTTTCCAGCATGCTATGTATAAGCTGATTCTCTATTGAAGCCAGTAGGTAACAGTTAAAAAGGAGAAAAGTTATGTGTTTAAGAAAGGTGTAAAACAAATATGGGAAGGAAGTCCCAGGTCTTTCAACTTTGGCAATGTCCTACTCCCATTTAAGGTAAAGTATGTGCAACCAGGCACATCTATAAGAGACACTTTGAACATAATAGACTAATTCTACTGGGAATTAGTGCGGTGGACAAAACCCGTGCTAATGAGCTGTGCAGTAGAATTAGCCTATAGAGCATTAATACTAACAAAAACGTGTGCACTATCGCTAATGTGCAGTAGCACTGATTATGGAGCATTAAGGTAGTACCTGCAGTTACAAGTACTAAACTTAATGTGCTATAATCATGGTGCATTAATGAACATGTAAACAGACATACCCACTGGTTCTTAAAAATATGCTTCAGTACCTATGTGGCTTTTATCATGAAAGTAATGTGAACATGGAAAATCATACTAGCTGGTCAGGCGGGACTCCAAAATTATCCAGATAAATTCTTGGGGAAGAGACACAATTTAGAGTTCATGGATAATCATAGAATAAAAAATGAGTTTAGATATCCAGTTACTTATAAAGCTTCCTTTACCACAATATTTGAGTGAGGGAAGGAAGTCTCAGAACTCATCTCAGAACTTACAAAATTAGAGAAATCCATCCACCACTCTTTCAGTTGGGGAACTGAGTCAGTGAACAGTCAAATTCCCCAAAATAAGCACATGAAAGCTGAAACAGATTGTCTGGATCTCTGTGAAGTCCCTAATTATAAGGGCACTGTTTATTAGAGAAAATAAATGACATGTGCCAGAAAGTCAGTTTTTGTATGCCTCCAGTGAGTTACAGATTTTTTTAATTGAAAAAGGAAAGTTGTGAAGTCTTGAGTATTTTCCTTCCCAGGCATACTTCCAGTAGAGCACCCTTATGCGAAGGTCCAGTATAAGCCAGTAATTCCAAAACTTTTTAGGCTGAAGGCATCCCTTGGAAAATGCTAGCTCTTAACTTTCAAACATTTTTGAAAAAATGGAAAAAAAACCAGGACAGTTCTTCTGTTGCAAAACTGAAAAAGACCACAACGGGTCAGAATATTTTTGACATTATGGATTCCTGTCATAGGTCTGGTAGAGAAAAGAAAGGATACCTAGTAGATCTAAATTTCTATGAAATACTATCCACTGTTGTAGCTGTGAAACAAATTAAAGCTCAAACCACTAAAACATCTAAACAAGATAGCTTTCATTGGTATAATACGGGAGAAGAAGAAGGGATATTGTGATAACATGTACAACTAGGTTGTACAAATATCCCAATTCAGGCACCAAGTTGAAGATAAAAAAATCTTGTGGTCTTCCATTATATACAAAAAGTTAATCAGCCCCTTGCAGGATTGTTTTGTCTAGGCCTTTTTGAGATTGCAGGACCCCATTGACTCATTGTGTCTGAAGACAAAATGCTAAAAAGTTAACTACTAAAATAAACAAGCATTTATTATCTTCACTTTGTTTAAAGGAAACTGATTCAGCCACTTCCAAGGCCATCTCAGAGCTGTAGTGTAGCCTAAAATCAAAATGACCAGCATGACAGTTGTTGGCATATTCTGAATGGTTGTGTAGTTCAATAAGCAGGCAGGTAATAATATGATAGGACAGCATAATGAAGCATTCAGAAAACACTCAGAATTGCCTCCTTCAATGGGAACATGAACTCACAACATTTTAATAAACTCAGCTTGACATAATTCCAGCAGATGTCGATGGTAAAGTGCCATGGATACAGTGCTATGAAAATACCATTGTGTAAATTTAGAATTCTGTTCTGGCAAGAGGCTTTGCTCATAACAATTTTAACAGCAAAACAATGGAATCTAACAGTAACCATGTGCCCTTCACTCAGTGCTGAAAAAGCCTAACATCTTCACATTATTTTAATTTATGCATGAAAAAAGACAATACTACATATCAACAGTGTTAGGCATCCTTCACACTATTTAATCACACAACCCTCCTAGTGCACTGCTCACTGCTTTAGGCAGAAATATCTGGACTCTTAACTCAAAAGTTCATCTAAGACTTTCCCCACCATTATCCAGGCCAATTCAACTCTGCTGATCCAACAGCATCCTTAAAGAAGTTGTAGCTACTGACAACAATTAACTTTGAATCTTGATGGTAATATGTTATCTCTTCCAATCTCTAACCTCATCCTGAATTCACACTTGAGTTAAATCACACCTACTCACACACTCACACACTCTACTCACGTGTTGCCTTTCCAGTGATCAAAAATAATGAAAAATTAGTACGATTTGAAAAGGAGATTGTACTAAAGTGTCTTACTATATGCCTGCACATTATACCAGTCAGAAAAAAAGATAATAGCCCATCTACAATTAACGTTGACTGAAGGAGCACCCTACAATCCAATTTAGTGACAACTCATAAACCTAGCTCTCTTATGAATCACAGATCCCAGAAAGACATTGATTAAAGAGGAATTATATGGGGAGGCATGGGAAAGAGGTACAGAACATAGACCTTCAGGCTAGGGACAGACATTCAAAAAGCCTGAGTGTGAATTAATTCAATCTTTGCAGGTTAGTCTAACCTGGCAAAGCTGAACCGGTTTGTAATCATACAGACATCTGAGAAATGCAATCACATGCCTGCAGTGGTTCAGGCTAAAAGCTGGAGGGTGCTACAGTAGCCCTCCCTTCCCTTCCAAACTGCTAAAATGGGGGGTGTGGCCAGGTCCCAGCAGGACATTCTGATTAGGGAGAGGATCCCCCCCCTCTCCACCTGGCTGTTGATAACAGAGCATTTAGTTACACAGCAGGGAGTTACACAGGGAGTCATTAGCATTTGTCAGCCCAGCAAACAAAACAAAGCCTCTCTCATTAGTTCAGGTTCTTCTTAAACAACTTCTTCTAAGGGAGGAATGGAGGGACATTACTAGTTACCTGTTGATTAGCTCCAAAAAACCCTTAAGCAGACACTATTCTGTCTTTGTCCTGTCTCCTTCAGCACGGACCGTAGCCATCATGTGGTATGCTAGTTAATACAGAGAGCTGTCTGTATAAGGCAAAGGGGAGGGCAGATCCCTGCCTGAGCAGGGAGTGGTGAGGGGGAGGAAGGGGAGCAGGAAGAAGCCAAGCAGACGCTGCTGTACCTGCATTCTTCACCAGCGCTCTAACCAGGGTGCAGGGCCAGTTCTGCTGGGCTGGAGCAGAGAGCAGAATCCTGCCCTGGGTTGCAAAGCATCTGGAATGCTGGGGGACTCTGGTTTAACGTAAACCAGGAAGGCATTGCATAAACCGGTTTAACCCAAATCAGTTAAGTCTGATAAACCTGGTTGAATGTAGTATCTCAAACTGGTTTCAGCCATTTTCAAACTTGTTTATGTGCACTGAACTTCTGTTCTGCTACAGGTTTAAATTAGTTTCTGATCACTTAAACCAGTTTATATGTAATGTCTGTCCCTAGCCTCATAGTTTAAGTTCAGTGAAAGATGACTTTGGAAGTAGAAGACAGTGATAATATGATTTTTATACCCTACCAATCTTCAAAAGTAAAGCAAATTCTAGAAAGTCTAGACTCAAATCTAATCAAAATTAAAAATCTGTGGAGACTCTGACCTCAGTTTGTTGTATTAGCACATACAGCATGAAGGGGTACTGTAAACCCATCCAAATACTTACAAAAATAATCAGATACCAAAAAGATTTATGAAAGCAGGAATGACTTGCATCAGAAAGAAATGGAAGATCTTGTTTCTTACTGTGAATGGTCATTATAATAACCTAATTCTGTGAAAACACTATTCACTTCTCTGGTCCCTTCCTTATTCAAATGTATGAGCAGAATTAAGGTTGTATTGGAATCTATCAGCCTGGTATTTCATAGGACTGAAAGGGAACTTCCAGATGATTTATATTCATGAATACACAACCCCCCCCCACAATCCTTAAAATGAATGTCAAAATAAACTATAACAAGGTGCATGAGCTACTGCTAACAAATCGCCTTTTCTGCTTTTGAGTGACTGAAACAAGCCTGAGACCGAGACATGCAGTATTCTGTACTGTTCTAATTCAAAACAACTTCAGTGTCAAGGATGCTATGGGTCTTTTTACCAGGTATGGAGACTAAGAAATGTTTGACCTTAACTATAAGCAAGTTTATTGAACCTTAACAGTTACAATTCCAAGTCAAAAGCAAAACAACTATATCAGTTACAATTCTAATACTAAAGCTAGTAAAAAGCTATACAACAATATATCGAGGGATGGTGAGCATATTGTAAGTGCCAAAGTTAAGAACCCAAGCTCACAGGGTTCTGGGTCCCAACAACTAGTTGTTGTGACTAACACTGGAGACAGAAAATGAAGGAATGGGTGGTTATAATCATAGATATAAACTAAGAAGTTGGAAAAAATAAAAACAAAAAGAAAAAAAATGGCAAGATGTTAATATTGAATGGAAATGAGACATCTGGAACTGCTGGAAGAGAAACCTTTCATATGCAGAGGAGATTGAAATCAGTGAATAGAGTTAATGTGCAGGTTCACCAAAGTGATTTTTTTCTTTATCTGTAGCCCAAAGCTTGAATTTCTGTTTTTACTTTCTTTTTGAATTTCACTGTTATAGGAGTCTTAATATGTATCAATCAAATAGTCTCAATAAAATCAACTGCTTGCTTATACCTCTTCATAGAATTGGTACATTATACTCTCCTGTGATTCCAACTTCACCCCAAAGCACTGAAAGTTTTAATAAAAAAAAGGGATTTTTGGCCACTTAAGATGAGTTTAGAAGGACACCATGATGGAAGCCATTACATAACCTTAACACAAATGCAATTACTAGAGTGAAAAGCAGGAAGAATGCAGAAGATGCTAAGTTAACTTTTGCTCAAGGACACAGGTAGAAACCAAGTCTAATAAGGGAGTGAGAATGCCTAATCACTGGGCACCAGATTTTTGGGTACCTGTCCATTATAACTGCTGTTAGCTATTCATCCAATGACTATTTAACATAAAAATGTAAGTGTGGTGGTATTAGGGACTGTAACCTAGGACTACTCTGCATCCTTCCCACCAGCTAGGTGAATGCCCTAGCCATGAGCGGAGTGAGGCTTTCTTGCTTGCTCTCCTTTCGGCCTTAGGAATCTTGATTTTTATTTGCAATTGTAGCCTAGAGTCAACAGAAATCCATCCCCATCCAGTCTAATCATGTAGCTTGGTGCTTTAGGGCAGCCCTCTGGAAGTTGGTGGGTGGAGGTTTAAAACCTTGTAGGTGGGGGAGAAATTAAACACTGGTCTCTCACTTCTGGACAAGTACTCTCAGCACAAGGTTATATTATATGTGTGCACCAGCACTTGTACCACTCTACCCTGTAGTGACTGCATTTTTTAATAAAAGTAGCCATAGTTGCTTTATTTTGCATTGAATTAAATGCTGAGTCCTCTCCTCAGAGGCTCTATTTCCATCACAATGGGATTTAAGCACTGTTTAAGCCTCATTCTCTGTAACAAGTGTGTGCAGATGGCAAAAAAACAGGTGCCTAGGAAACATATCTGAGAGAGGCACCCAGTGAGGCTGAGCACTTCCAGGGTTACCCGCTGCTGAGCCAGATCTCTTTTTAGATCATGTTTGGACATAAAGTCCAAATAAATTCTGGTCTAAACAAAAACTTTTTGTATATGGCCTCTGGTCCTTTAAATACCATGGAATATTAGAAGTGCATAAAATTTAGTTCAGACCCTTTTTTATTGTCTTACAGTAAGAAAATGCTTGCAAGTGCAAACTTATGCAAACATGCTTTGCCACTCTTTCCAAAATAAACAAGGCCAACTAATTTAGGTTTCCAGAGCTACCATATATATTCAGCTGCAAATATGGTCTATGCTTGCAGATACTGGACCTGACATTTGTCTTTTTCCCCTCACTATATCTGCTTCCATCCATAGTGGAATTCCATATGACAGCAGAGCCACAATGTCTCTTTGTCTCTCCAGCCAATATATGATGTGGCAGTGAGGCATCACACAAGGCTGAAGCTGGTTCCTTATTCAAAGGCATGTTCCCCCAAATTTTAATATTACATTAATTTAGAAATTGCACAAAAATAAAATGGAACTGGAACTCTTTATATTAGTAATTTACTCAAAGATTATTTAAATAAGCTTATTTTCTGGATGTAACTGACAAAAAAAATCTCACATGACCAAAAGCAGCTTGCAGGTGTAGCCATTATGAAGAAATGAAGATACACTGTTCCCAGCCTGGAAACTGGGCAGAACTGGGAAAAATAAGTTGCCCCTCATTTCTATTTTGCATTTTCCTTGGTAGCAATTGTATTAAAATATACATGTATGAAAAAAAAACAAACTCAAAAGCTAAAAACAAGGAAGCTGGTAATATTCAACCAATTTGTCACAAATCCAGCTGCAGTGCTTTCACAATTACAAATTAAGAAGTCTGTAGGAAGCAGTCTTATTCCTGGATAAATTAAGAACAGAAAAAATGGCTAATTTATACCATTTGTTTATTTGTTACAAACACAAAAGTATTCATTCCAAATATTTGACTTCTGCTCATTACTCAATAAAAACCTATGAAGAAATATAGAAGCATAATTGGTCCCTAGATAAATGCAAACTTCCAATTCAGTGAATAAGTTACGTTTATTGTCATAAAAAGGTCTAAAGTTGTGTTGGGTGCAATATACCTTGTGTTAGAAAATCGTAGATATTTTTAGATACCCTAATTATGATATACTACTAACAGCATGAGAATGCTGGCCTATGCCTCCCAAAGAGAAATTCTAAACATCACCATTTTTCCTGTTCCACACATTATAGATTGGTGCTTAGGACAGTTCATCCTGATCTCCTATCTGTTCTTTTGCATACAACAGATCACATCCCTGTCCTCTTCCCCATGTCCCCTCCCCTAGGCTCTGCTAGCTAGCATACAAACAGGTATGCATCCACGGTCCTGTGGTTCCCAGTTCTCTCTCATAGGCAATCAGAGCCTAGGTGGAATGACTTTTATTCACTCTTAAGATTATAAACTAAGGAACAAATAATTATGCAAATAATTTCATCATGTTTTAGTGAAGCTAATCAATACAGATGCACAATTTTCCCTGCTTCTATATTTAGATTTCTAGCACTGACATATCAGCAATTGGAAACATTATTCATTCTGTACATAGGTTGTAACACTACATTGAGTGTAAATCACAGTTCCCTGTTTTAGAGCCTCCCCTAGCATTGTTAGTTTACTGACCTCCAACTACTCCAGTTCAGCCCCAGTACCCACAATGCACTGCCTGCCCTGTTCACACAGCCCTTTCTACACCTGGAACATTGCCCAAAGCTCCACAAAACCCAAATCTGCATTTTCATACCAGTCATACAGATAAGTCTTCTTTATCTCCCCCATTTTGTACTCTTGCATGTACAGTACCAAGAAGATCCCTGTTCTCTTCCAAGATCCCTGACATATTTAAAAAAAAAAATCTACTTAGTTCCACATGGCACCAGGTTGTTTTGCCACTGCACATCGCTACAGTAACTGAGTGAGGATTGAGAATGCTCTTCACCAAGTATTCAGCAATTTAGCTCCAGAGAGTCAGCACTGCCCAGATGTCCTTATATCCTTTGCTTGGTCTAATCTTCTCAGTTGGGAGTTACCAATGACAACTGTTTGCATTTAGAAGTTGCTTGCTTCACAATATTAAGATACTATGAGATAAATCCCCTATAGTTTTTTATTTCATTTCCCTAGAGCAGTGATTCTCAACCAGGGTGCCACAGTATCTTGGGGTGCTACCAGATCCTTTGAAGGGTTTCTGTGAGGTGTAAGGAGATAAGCAAATTAATGCAGGGTTAAGCTTGTCCCTGCCTGGCCAATCCTCCACCCTCATTTCTCAGCCCCTCAGCAAGGAGGTAAGCCCTATAATATATACATTTGTATTTGAGATTGGGTGCCACAATTTGCAAATGTTAAGAGGGGTGCCTTTACTCCAACAATTTTGAGAAGTACAGCCTAGAGACAGGCGGTTCTGCAGTTTTTTTGTTGCTGGCTTGAGTTGGACAGCTTCTAGATTCTTTCCCCTCTTGGAATAAAAATGTGATCCATCTGCTTCTTTGGTTTTATACACTGAGGCTCCCTTCTCACTAATTCTTTCTCTTTTGCTGTCTGTATCAAGATTTTCCAGAAATCTAAGAAATCTTCATTCCTTGAATGTTATGTAGTGTTGAAACTTCTACTTTCAGAATACAAATCTTTTTGGCCTGGCTACCGAATTGCACCTGACATACAAGAAATCACTTCTGCCAGAAAGACAAATGCAGTATATCCAAGGTAAGCTAGAGTGGTTGTTCCCTCATCATCCATATCGCCTACCTGCTGTGACAAATTTGCCACCTACTTTGCAGACAAAAAAAGTCATTAGTGTCCAGGTTAACTTTGCAGCAAAGTGGTGGCTGCCAGGAGAGTTCACGATTAGGACAAGACCAAGCTTCCTCATTTATAATGAATCATTTTAAATTGCCACTGATGAAGAAGATATGTTTCCAAGGTTGAGGGCAAGCAGTTGTAGACTGAACCCATGACTATCTTGGCCTGTAAAAGCCAGTTGTGGGAGACTGGGGTCATTGCTGGCAGGGTTGTCAATACCTCCCTTTGGGGGGACAGGGTGCCAGACGTTCTTAAGTTTGCAATTGTCTGGAACCTACTTGGGAAACCATCACTTGATGCTGACTCCTAAGACAGTTAGGAGGTTGTTTCCAACCTCCCCTTTTTTGGGAAGGTCATGGAACGGGTGGTCACCCAAACAGCACCATGTGTATCTGGATAATAATGACTTCTTGGACTCTGGTCAGTCTGGCTTTCATCATGAATACAGCACAGAGACTGTGCTCCTGCCTCTGACAATCTTCACCTGGAGAACAACTGGAGAAACTGTGCCCTGCTAATCTAATTAGATCTTTCAGGTGCCTTAGATGTACTTGACCAGGAAAGACTGATACAAAACATTTGTCTGATCTGCTGGGACCACTAAGGGTGGTGATGGATGAGTGCCCGTCATCTCCTCAGGGCCTTTCCAGAAATTCATTTTGTCACCTCTCCTGTTCAATGCTCACATAGAGCTGCTGGATGAGATTGTGTAAAAATTAGGAGCAAAGTGCCATAAGTATACTTACGATGACTATCTCTACTTCTCTTCTGACCGACCCTGACCCCTACCCCAAAGTCTCAATCGCAGATAAAGTCTGGCTTCTGCTCATTACTCAGGTTCACAGCCTTGGGGTGATCCCTGGATCCTTTGCAGCACTTTCAGGTTCCCGTGGTGGCCAGGACCACTTTTCACTAACTCCATCCAGTGAGAAGGCTGCATGACCCTTTCTTTCAGATTTAGATCTGGCCAGAAGTAAAAAAAATGAAGTTCTGGAAAGGTCCTGGGGGGATGACAAGCACTTGTTTATCACCAGGGATCTGGGTTTTCCTTCCCCATGAGAAAATGGAGATTTCCCCCTTTAACTGAGGAAAATGCAAATTTCTCATTTTAATGAAGAAACTCATGGATTCTAGTTTAACAAAGAACTCTGTGCAGGCTGGCAGAGTTCCAGCCTGCAAGGGGCTGGAAGGGAGCAGTCAAGCAGAGGGCACCATATACAAGTATATGCAAATAGCTGCCAGGCATGGAGAGCAGCTTCCATGGGTAAATCAGGGGGTGGGGAGTGGGAATTGAGGCCCCCATAGGAAGGGAGGGAGGGAGTTGGGCAGGGCTAGGGCTGCTCCCCAGCCAGTCAGTGTGTGGGGCTTGGGGCCCAGGGCCAGAATGCACAGCTGCAGGGCCCTGGTGAGGAGTGGGACGGGACTGTAGGTGAGGGTGGGGTTGGCTCCTCAGCACTATGTGTAATTCCAGAGGGGACCCATGCCCCCCAGATCTGTGCATGGGGCAGAAGTGGATGCAGGCAGCCTGCGGCAGGCTTGGGCTCCCCATCCTGCTGCCCTCCCACATGGCCTAGGCAGCCCAGATGCAACCCCCTGCTGCAGGACACATCAGGGAAGCTTGTTGCTGCTGCTGCAAGCTCTGCCCTGCCCTGGTGATGTGGTCCTTGCATGCACAGAAGCGAGGAGCACAATCCTGTGCTGCCACCCCCTGCTGTTGCTGTGCGGGCATGGGATGCCTCACGAGAGCAGCACGGAGCTCGCAGCAGCAAGCAGCTTCCCTGGGTGGCACCACTGTGTCCTGCAGCACCGTATCACACCTCCTGGGCTGCAGAGTCTTGAGTGACAGCAGCAAGGTGGGGAGCCTGAACCCACCCTGCACACGAAGGCACTGGTAGGCTGCGAAACTGCTTTGAAATTGTAAATGTATCAAGAAACCATTGTGTTCAACTGATATATATAAGTGGTCTTTCATTTTAATCACAAGTGTTGGGGTGTTTAATCAGAGAATTTGTAATTTTATTTTTTTTTTAAATCTGGGAGAACCATGATCCCTGTTCATCATCACCCTCCGGGATCTGTATAGCCTGTGTTTGTATGTCCTGTCCCAGCAGGTCATACAAACACTTTATCAGCATCTCCTAGTCAACTCTATCTGTGCCTTTGTAATCTCAAGGCCAGACTACCGCAATAAGATGCAGACAGAGCTGCCTTTGAAAATGGTCCAAAAGCTGCAGCTGATGCAAAACTGGGCAGCCCAATTTCTGACAGGGTGGATCTGGTCTGGGCTCAACATGCCAAAGGGACCACCTTCTCTGCTCGTGCCCATCATGATCAAAAGAGTCAGCTGAGAGTACCATGTCCTGCAAGTACCATCAATACGCCAAAGTGTCTTTGGCCAAAATGTGCAGGAAGACCTCATCAGCTCTGGAACTCTTTCCATCTTGAGGCCCACCAGAGCCTGAGCCTAGGCATTTTTTGGAAGCACTGCAAGACCTTTCTTTCTGAGCAAACAAAAGTTAGGCTGAGATACTGTCTGTGGGAGGAGGGGGTTTCCATTTCATGTTAATATTTTAGTTTTCTTGCAAGTCATTTTGCTTTCCTGTTCTATAAAAGTCATTCTGTTCTCTTATTGTAAGTTAAGTCATCTTACGTCTCTGTGGGGAAGGGTGGCCCATAAATCAAATTAAAACAAAGAATAAATAAATAAATATTTACTATAGAGCCACATCTAACTACCTACTACAGAGTCAAACTTCAAACAAGTAGTACCCAACACTGCCTGTTTTCCCTTCTCAGGCCATGTCCACATTAGAGTGGATGTTTGTTTGCCCAGGGACAAGAAGCAGTGGTGCTGCTACGTTTTCCTCCGAAACACCATGCCACACACCCTCTGGCAGACAGCAGGTTACCCCAGGTGGGGTAGGGAAGGCTGGGGCCAGGAACTGTGCTGGCTCCAGCAGCTTTATCTGGGATCCCGGGGGGGTTTGGGGAGCTGCAGCAGCGCTGTCCCTGCAGCTGGGAGCCTGGCTGGCAGCTGGAGTGTGGCTGCAGTTGGCCAGGCTCCAGTTTGGGGCAGCACGTGCTACTGCCATGTACACCCCATTTTTTAAGGCATGTGTTTTTTTCTGAGCACAGGATCTCCGGGGGTCAACCCTTTCCCCCCACCGTGCAAGGCAGCAGTGTGGGGAACATCTATGTGTGCAGCATGTGGTGCCACAGATGGGTCTGTAGTGCCACATACCGCACGACCACGGCCTCAAAGCCTGTCACCGACTATACTGTTCACCCAGAAAAGGACTCGGTTACTAACCACAGCTCCATTCCCTCTCCAACCAGGAAGCGGGCGTCATACTCAGGCTGTTTGAAAACTCCAAGGGGGCTCAGCCACACTGGCATACCAGCAGGGCTAGGGCAGGCACACAGCCGTCACCAGACCATCCACCTCCAGGCACAGCCCTGCGCCTACAACCCGCCCGGTTTCCATTCCCGCTGCACGGGGGGAGAACAGGGACAGCAGCAAAGGCAGCGCGCGGCAAGGCAGGGCCCGGCCGGCTCGGAGAGCCCGGAGCAGCGGGCTGCCAGGCGGCACGGACCAGGCGCGGAGGCAGCGCAGCTGCGGGACAGGCTGAGCCAACTTCATGGGGGCGCCCGCCGCCAGCGCGCGGGAGGGGTCCCGGGGACGGCCGCTCAGGCGGGGACAAGCGAAGCGAAGCGAAGCGAAGAGACGGGACGGCCAGGCGGCCCCGAGCCTCATTCCCCAGGATGTCCCTCCCGCACTGCAGAGGGGAACCTCACCCCACTTCCCCGGCAGCGGCTGCGCCCCGAGCGAAAAGCGGGGCCGAGCCTCACCTTCCCTCCTGCTCAGCGCCATGGCCAGCACGGGACCCGCCGCCGCCTCGGCTGGCGCTGCGCGCGCTCTCCCGCCCGCCCGGCTTCCTGGGCCCGGCGCGGCCTCCGCATTGGGCGGCGGCGGCAGGGGCGGGCCGGGGGCGGGCTGGGAGCGCGGCTGCGCGGAGTGCTCGGCAGCTGCAGCCTCGCGCGGGGAGCAGCGAGTGGCGCGGAGCCCGTGGGCTCGGGTCATGCTGCGCACGCCCTGCCGCTGCCGCTCGCCCCTGCCCCTGCCCCTGCCCCGCCGCGGGAATAATGCACTAGGATGTCAGCGCTGAGAAAGGTAAGCAGCCGCGGGCAGCCCCGACCGGCACCGCTCGTCCTGCCCCGGCGCAGCAGCGCTCGGGTGGCGAAGTCCGGGGCAGGGGCACGAGGACGGGGCGGGGGGCGATGCCGCGGGTCGCTGTATGGCGCTCTCCGGAGCTTGCTGGCGGGCAGCAGCAGGTGCTCCGGGGAGCCGGGCTCGGCGGCCGGGAGGTGCCGGGACGTTGCGGCGGGGTGCGGAGGGCGCGCAGCCTGCAGCCTCCCGCGGGACCGACGTGTGGGGGGAGGCAGCGCCCGCCCGTCCCGGTGCCCGGCAGTCGGAGCGCGGCGCGAGGGCGAAGCCGGGGAGATGCCGCGGGCTGGGGGCTGGGGTGAAGCTGGGGCGCGCTGCGGCGGCAGCTCGGGGGCAGCCCCATGGGCAGCGGCGCCGCGGGCCGGGCCGGGGCTGCGGGGCCGGGAGCGCTCGGGGGGCCGGAAAGTTCTCTTGGACTTGTGCTGCGGTGGCGTTGCCGGCTCCAGTTGGGAACGAGGAGCTCCCAGAGGGCTGCTCCCGAGGCGGGAGTCGGAGCCGGGCCGCCTGGCGCTGGGGCCGAGATGTCCCGCGCCCTCCCCCCCAGGTGTGCAGCGGCCGGCGAGGCTCCGGAGTGCCTCGGGGCGCGGGCCGAGCGCGGGGCGAGGCTGCGGCACTCGGGGCTCGCTGCCTTCCTCCGCGGGCGCGGAACGAGCCGAGCCTCCGCTCGGGCTCGGGGGTCTGCAGCCGCCCGGTGCAGGGAGCCTGTAGCGGTACAGCAGGACAGCACCTCTCCTTCCTACCCGCACTCTTGGCACGAAGTTTGCCACCTCCGGGCGCTCTTTACAGCCCCGCTCGTTCGCGTGGGAGCGGCGTCTGAGTCGGGGTGTGCAGCTGCTCGCAACAAAACCCCTGTCAGGGGGACCAGGCTCGGTCCGTCCGATTCCCCAGGGCAATTCCTCCTGCCCAGTTCTCAAGGAGGAGAGGACTGATTGAACTATAGGCAATAAGATGAGGCTGCTTTTTATTTCTCCCACTATCCAGGTTTCTACTTGCAATCTTAATTTGTGCAATGCTATCACCCTCGTTTTTAGTAGTAATCGTCTCTTTAAGTGTGGGATATCAGTGTACTTCCACATTGTGTGTGCATACACGTGTGTGTGCATGAATGAAAACACTACCTATTCCATCCTATCCATTCTATCTAGTAGGTTGCTTCATACACACATACATGCCCACATGCATGTATGTATATGTGTATATGTATGTATGAGAAACCAACTATCTAGATAGTGTGTGTATTCACGTGCGTGAATATCTATATCTAGATAGATAAGTCTTCACACGCATGGACTCTTTCCATCATGTGACAGCTACCACTGTGCCGGGGCAGCCCATTTTCCTAGCATTAGGTGGTTTTTAACATTAAAAATTGTTTCCTTTTTTTGTTGTTGTTGCTTGTTTTATGACATTGCAGGTACAATTGGGTTTAATCTGTCTTGGAAGCAGGTGGCGTTTGACATGCTTCCAAACAGAAGCACTAGAAAAAAAATTGGTGGCCTCACTAGGTTTAAATGGCTGTATGTTGTACATGTTCTTGAACAGGACTATGATGTTGAAGGGCCCTTTCTAAAATGTTGGAGCTGTTTTGGGGTTTTTTCACTTAGTTCTCTGTGCAGCAAGGTAGCTTTCAAACTGGAGTACTGACAGTGCTCCAAGAAATCCAATACTTCAAGTCATTTGTGTCATACATGGTTGGAACTGCATGTTTTGAATCCAGAGGTTTCCTTGAGTGTGAGAAATAATCCAAATATAGATTACTGATGGCTTTGGTGTGGGTTATTTTTCCCCAAACAGCTTAATTCTTTATACTATAGCATAGCATGTGTTATGGGAGCGCATTAGCTGCAATGGATTCATTTTAAGAAATGATTCTGGCATACTACAGATGTTGAAATTATTTTCAAAAGGAATTCATGCAAAATATCTGTAATATGCAGCTGTCTGGCCTTTCAGTTTCTTTTCAGTCTTTGAGTTCTTGGAAAGTTTCTAGGACATACTGGGAATAGTGGAAGGTTTATATTTTTGTATTTTCAGCATGATAGCAATTCTTAACTAAAAGACACATGCTCTCACACAGACACACTCTTGTGCACATACACATACATGCACATAATTTTGAAATCATTTCCACGTTTATACTGAGCATATAGTTCCATGACTGAGTTTATATTTTACTAGGATTTTTAAATTAGTATTTTAAATCAACCACTAGACCCTGGATGTTATTACTTATAATTCAAAAAGATTTGGGGTCTGTGAGTCATTGTATGTGATCTTTGAATTATTCTGTATGTGGCTTATAGTTGTTAATGATTTTATGACCGAGAACCCTAGACACTGGAAACTTAATTTTGAATGCTGTGGTTAGACCTCTGTCTTATCTGCTATCATATTCCTAGGCTAAAGGATGCATGTGTTATGTTGCCATTATTCAGTTCAACGCAAAATAAACCAGTACTTTCAGATATTATTTTTGAGATTATTTTTAGCCTTTTTTTGGTATTATAAAATAGTAGACACCTACTTTTCATTAGAAAAATTTAGGACACACCTGCTGGCTAGAATCTTATCACTTCTAGTCCCCATTTGAAGTTCATGTCAATAGCTGATATAATTTCAAATTAATTGTAGAGTGAAACCTGCTTTAAGCAAGTACTTAGGAACCAACAAATGGACTGTTTTACATGTTCAAGAAGAGAATGCTCCCCCTTATACTTAATAAGAGCCAAAACGTCCAAGGATGACATCTTAGACCGTTTAGTTAAATGGCTGAATCCCTAGTGACTTCAGCAGAGCTGGGATTTCACTGTTACCTATTAAAAAGTTGGATGGAACTTAATGGGGGGGATACTGTTGGCCATGATAAATGTAGAAGACAGAAAACTGTCAAATCAGGGCTTTTATTTGCATAGTGGTGAACACCTATAATTTCCATTGAGGTCAGTTCAGGTGTAATTTTATTCTAATCAAGTCCTTCATCCTGTCTAAGGTAAGATACTGAAACATTCGCTATCAGAGTAAAACCTGAGCATTTCAAAGGGAAAGTGGTCATCCTATGATACAGAGAGCTTCAGCTTTAGCATGCATTTCCCACTGAAACTTAATACTATATAGCATCAGGCCTTTTTTACAGGTTCACTTGGTAGAGTTATCACTTCTCATCACAGTTCCAACATTTTATTCTGATAGTGTACTTTTCAGTAATGTTTATTAGAAGGGATTCATAAATACAGTCTTAGTGATTGAATTTCCACTTAATGGAGAGCTTTATTAGGATTCAGTTATTCAAGTATTAGAATAGTCAATAGAATAATTTTATAGGTTTAGGGTTTTTATTGGTTTTAAGAAAAGTGGCAAAATTATATTGTCCACCTATCTTTAATAACCATGAACATTCCCCCCTTTTCAATTACATGAAGTCAAAGTAATTTCCTTTTATGCCTGTTATAATCCTATGTAATTTTTGTAATAGAAAGAACACTGAAATATCCCTTGTTTTTCTATTCTTTACCATCAGGGGGCTCTTTCAAACTACATCAGTCAAACAAAAGCAGCTTGCTTCAGTTTTACTGCATGAACAGGATGGTCCACGTTAACTGCTTCACTTCATCACCACAATTAATTAGTTCATTTAAGAATGCTTGGTAAAACAGAAGTCTGGGGACCACCACAGCAGAAAGCTAATGTTAGTCCCATATGTATGATGGCATTTAAAAGATGATTTATTTTACCTGTTAGAAGTGTATTATATGGAACATGATACTCTGTTTGAATATACCGTGTTATATGACTAGTTACCTTTGTGGGGTGTAAGTGATCCTATATTTCAGTATCTAATAAAAAATTTAACTTCCCCTTCTAAAACTAGTAGACATCCTTGGTCTGAAAGATTTTCTTTCTTCTGCTAATGAAGTACTGTATTGTGTGTGGTACACACGGCATAGACACAACTATGACCAAGTATAAATGTAAGCACTGACTAATCAAAATCTCTTTGGTATCATCTGAGACCACAAATTCTCAGACTTTGTTGCACAAGTCTCAACAACAGAGGTATGACCCTCTGAACCAGATTACATTTCACCCAGAACCAATTTTTGCTGTTATGGCAAATATGTATTCTGTAGAACGGTGGTTTTCAAACTTTCTGAAGTCATGGAACCCTTTCATATTGCATCTACCCCTGGCTGTGGGCTGGGTCAGCTCACACAGCCAGGTGACCTAGCCTGACCTGACACTAGCACCCCACCATGTCCTGGCCCCCAATCTCTTCGTGGAACCCATGAGGACCTATTGCTGAACCCCAGGGTTGCAAGGAACGTAGTTTGCAAAAACAATGCATTCGAGTAAAAGAAATGCCTCTAGTGTTATATTTAAACAAGAGATGTCAAGCAGTGGTTCATGCATTTCAAACGCATTCAGTATGGTAAAAGAACTAGAAACACTTCAGGTAAATTTCTCAGTCACTGTTTCTCTTTCTGCTGTTGTTTTCTGGCTTGCTTTTTTCAGTTATCTTTCTTCTTACTGTGCTTTCCTAGATATGCCTATTTAAACACAGCTTACTCATCTATTGTTTTTTTTTCTATGCCTTCTTTCTCTATGGTAGTGAGTTTTGAAAAATGGTTTAGAAACAGTTTCAGATGTGTCATCCACCGTTGAGTCCCTCTGAGAATTTTTATAGTTTACAACAGCGTTTTCTGATCATTTAAAAATATTTTTTTCTCCTTATTGTAATAAATTTGTGTCACAAAAATGGTCATCTGATGCGGGTTATATTTCCAGACTGTAGTCATCTGATATGAGTTACACATGTCCAAGGCTAATCTTGTGCTAACTCCAGTAGATGTTTTTATTGCTGATACTAACAAATAGCTAGGTATGTTGTCAGCAAAACTGATTTGACGTAAAATGCTGCCAACAGTACAAAGTAACAAAATAAGAGTAGACAATATGTTTTGCTCTTCTTTTATGTATCATGTAAAAAAATAATAAGTAAATCTTGCCATTGGAAGCAGCTTTTACTAATTAGACTCCTCTAATGCATGATTGATGGCATTTGCAGTGTGAATTGTTTATTTGAACCCATTAATTTTTGCACGTTTTCTGCAGTGAAAAGTTGAACTCCTTCATCAGTGGGCTTGTTGTGGGATAAAATCCAAGCAAATAAAATTGAGCATTTCTTATGATATGATTTTGATAGTTCAGGGATTTAACTAGTAATAAGAAACTTTAGTATCTTATTGCTAGTTATGAGTGGAATTAACTTCTTAGCTTTTATGCTGTTCTTCTAAATTTACCCATGGCCCATAAAAATATCACAGAACAAATTGCTTTGATAGCCATGTGGAGGTTATTTTGTCCCTGAAATGTTGATTTCATGAATGAAAGGTAAAAGAGAGCATCCCAAGAAATCTCCATGTCTTTTATTCTCTCCCTGGATTATTCATAAGCATGAACTAGGGTGCATATTGGAATGATGTTAGCTAATTATCACACTACAGTGCAAGAGAACAACTTGCAATTTTCATTGACTCACCAAAAGTGAAATTTGTTTTCTTGTACTCTCTAGATTTTAGGGTACCCTTAAGTGAATAAATAGATATTTTGAATTTTGCCAAGAATAGTTACCTTGTACTGTGTTGAGCGGAGTGCGAGGAAGAAAACATCACTTACTTTTTCTTGCCTGAATTTCTCAAGACTTTTCGAAACTTGAAAAACTGCAACCAGCTTTCTGGGAGTTATTTCATGAAGCAGAGACATTGGGGAAAATAATATTTATTAAGATCCGTTGTTTACCCACATCATTTCTCAGTCACTTTCTGGAGTAGGCTTTAAAGGTAGTATAAGCATTTTAATAATGCTTATCCATCTTTGTAAAATGTTGTGTAATCTACATATGAAAAAACCCCTGGTAGTATCCTAGTCTTATGCTCTGGCTGCTAGAAATGACACGCAGCTTGTTTTCCATTTGAAGTAACATGAAGAGTTCAGACTACTCTCTGATGTTTCCAGTTTCTTCTGACTGGAAGCCACTGGAATTCACTTAATAGTTTTTCTCATTGCACGTCATAGCACTATCATCCGGCACCTGTATGGCTGATTGTATTTCAGAGTTGGATTTAGTTGTGGAAGTTGCAGTTAAAACATTTATTCTGATTTCCTTTCAGTCTTAGGTGTGATAACTGTTTTAGGGCTTGGCCACAGCTGGAATTATTCAGGAATAGCTACTGCAGTTTAAATCCAAACCTCATCTTAATCCAAATTAATTTGTAAATATAGGCCAACCTTTAGTTTTAAGATGATTAATTTGGTTCTTAGGAATCTTGGTTTTTAGAATGGCAAAGTGGCAAGAAAGTTGTATAAGCATTTGTTTCTGACATGCAAGTTAATTGTTTTTCTTTTCTAAGATGGAAACACATAGAATATGTGATCTTCTGGAGTTACCTTTTCAATAAATTTCCATTGGCTGAATACTTCAGGCAGAGAAGAACCATGACTTATAAATATTGGGTTGAATATTTAAGTTCCTATTTAAACGCATTTGTAGGTGTGGCCAGGCACTTTGCGTGCCCGCCACTTGTGAAGAGTGCGGCAGGGCACCGAGCATGCCCGCTGCTGGAGGAGACCGTGGCGGCGGGGTGCCGAGCCCGCTTGCCGCTGGTGGTGAGAGCGCGGCAGGGCGTTGAGCCCGCTTGCCACTGGTAAAGGGCACCGGGGTGCCTGCCCCTTTAAGGCCTTGGGGCTGGCAGCCTCCAGCTGCCTGGTGAGGGCAGCCATTTTGAGACCAGGGCTGCCTATATAAACGCAGGCAGTCTGGATGTTGGAAGGCAGGCAGCAACATTGCCTGGCCTGAGAGCTGCTGGCAAGAACATCCTTGGTGGCAAGGAGGTTCCACTCGTCCTGGGCATGACCTGAAACTGCACCCTGCTGAGAATGGGTGGCCTGGTGGGGCTCTCAGTGGCGTGGGAGCTCCCAGGAAATGCCAGGCCAGTTACCACCCCAGTGAAAGGTGAGTCAGGGTGCCATAACCCCTTTGCCCCCACCTCCAGGTGAGTTATCCTCTTGTGTTGATGTGAAGGGCCCAGAGGTGGACCCAGTGAGAGAGAGTGTGAGGGGCTAGAGACCAGCCCAAACCAGAAGAGTACCCTCGACTGGCCCATGCTGGGGCCAGGGCTAAGGGAGCCAAAAGGGCTGGGGGCCCACCACGAGGGACACCCAAGAGCCAGGGGCCTGGGGTCCCGACTGGCCTGGAGGTGGGCCAGGGCTAGGAGCCGGAGGTCCCGGGGGGACTGCACCCGAGAGGGGAGGAGGTGCTGCGGTTGTCCTCAGGAGGCGGGGATAGCAGCGCGGTTATGGTTTTGGGGGGGCTGGGTAGCCTGGATGACGCCGGCGAGGCTGCCTGACTGGAGGGATCATAGAAGGGTCCGGTAGGGAAGATTCTGGGGCCAGTGTGGGGCCGGTGATTAGACTAAGATTGAGATGCTGTCAGTGAGGCTTGGGCTGCAGTATGGGGACGGAAGGAGCTGCAGATGTCGCCCCCTGGCATCGGGGCACGAGTGGGCAGCCTCCCGCTTATTAACATCAGTTATTGAACCTAATTAGATCAAGTCGTGGCTGGTGATAACAGGCGGGCGGTTGGCCCACCGAGACGGGTGGGCAGTCCGTAGAGGACGGCCCCAGGGAGCCTGCCTGTCACAGTAGGCTTCAGAGATTTTGTCAGGAGTACCTGCAGAGAACAGTTTATAATGTAGTATTTAGAAGGTGCAGTCATGCAGCTAGAAGTGCAGCAGCATTCTTGCGATGAAGAATGACCTGAAACTTATGGGAGATTACAGACAATCCCCAATTTCTACACCAAATCTTCATTATTCTTTTTGGTCTAAACAAGATTTTAGAATAAAATGTTGAATGTTTTAATGAAAAAACAAGAATTTAATTATAATCAGATTCTAAGTTTTACTAATAATTCACAGGTTGACAATATTGAATGCAAGTTGTACAGTGTTTCTCCCCTCCCCCACCATGACAATTTAGAATTGCTCCTTTAAAATCCCAGGATAGTCTAGATATACCAGAGAAGCTTTTTTAGAACTGAGCATCATCTATTGTACAGCCCTTTTCTTCCTTCTGTACATTAATACACTCTCAGCACATAGTCTTGACCTTCTTGGGGAAATCTGAAGTGCCTAAAATTCTTCAAGTCTTCATTTGAATGGGAAATGATTAAATTATTTTGGGAGGTTAAATTATTTTAAAATTCAAAGGAAAATACATTCACTTCTGAAAATAACATGGTATATGACCAAGGCATTGCACCTATTAGATTTAGTTTTTCAGCTGTTTCAGAAAGTGTATTACATTTCTTTTCAAAATAAAAAATGTAATATATATATTCATACTCAAAGTCCAGCTGCACTTTTCTTTCTGGATTAATATCTTAATGCATTTCAGGTCAAAATTGGATTCAAAAGTAAAGCTTTATAAGGCCTACTTAGAAAATATTATTATTATTTTTTTCAAATAACTTCCTCTGAAGCCAACCAGAATGTTTAAAGGTTAAATTAACTAGTGGAAATGTCCTCTTGTAAATACATGTATATAATGATGAAAATACGGAATGTTCATCCCTGAGACAATTTACTGTATGGTTGGTTAGTAACCATTTGGCATTACTCTGTAGTTCTTGGGATGGGTATGAGGCATTTCGTATAACGCTTGTGAAAATCATGATGCTCTGAAATAAATATTTTTTGGCATTTGGTGCTTCTAGTGATTATACTTCTATGAATATATTTAGGAGATATTATATTAGGCCTGTTAGAACAACTTAGTATTAATGTACCTGAATATTGAAATGGGCTAATTCTCTTTGGGTTGCAAATATTCAAATGACCTTCACATTTCTGCAAAATATGTAGAAGAGCAATGTACTACACCTGAGAACAATGATGCATATCTGAATAGAGTTTTGTCCCAACTGGTAAAAGAGAGGTTTTCCACAAGATATATCTGAGGTTTTGGTCATAACCTTTTAGTTTATTAGCATATTTGGGAAATAATCCTTTCCAGGAATGTAATTGAGTCCTGGAAATAGGAGATATTCTATTTTCTGGATAATCTTTTTGGCTTAGTTATCAACAAAGAAATGCAACACATTCATAGAAACAAGGACTGGAAGAGACCTATACGATCATCAAGTCTAGTCCCTTGCCATGGGCAGGAGGTAATTGGGCTCAAACAAGCTCAACGAGATATTAAAGCCTCCTCTTAAAGACCGCCAGAGATGACAGCTGCACCACCTCTGCTGGAAGTGTGTTCCAGATTCTAGTTACCTGTACAGAAAAAAAAAAAATTCCTTATGTCCAGCAAAAACTTTTCCTCAACTACCTTGTGTACATTGGTCTGTGTCTTCCTGGGGAGGGCTTTTCTGATTCTGGAAAGTGTGTTTGGGCCAGGGCATTGGACTGGAATAGGGAGACATGAGTTAAAGGCTTCTCTGCTTGATGTAGACCAGAATTTCTTCCCAGATTATTCTAACTCCATGGCTAGGGACAGACATTCAAAAAGGATGAGCCTGAATTGATTCAGTCTTTGCAGGCTAGTCTAACCTGGCTAGGCTGAACCAGTTTGTAACCACACAGAAATCCGCTCTGGACTGAAAAAATTTAGGCACATGCCTGCAATGGCTCAGGCTAGAAGCTGGGCCAGGGCTCTCCCTTCCCTTCCACAGTGCTGAGCTGAGGGGGGTGTGGGAGCCATGGCCGGGCCCCAGCAGGGTGCTATAATGTTCCTCCCACTCCTGAGCAGCTTAGCAGGGAATGTTTGTCACCCCTAATTCAGTTTTTATCAGCCCAGTAAGAAAACAAAGCCTCTCCATTAGTTCAAGGTCTTCTTAAACAGCTTTTCCAAGAAAGGACATTACCAGCTTCCTGTTGATTAGCTCCAAAAAGCCTGTCTGCCTTTGTTGTCTCCCACAGCAGGGACTGTAGCCAGCATGTGGTCTGCTAGCTAATGCTGAGAGGTGTAAGGCAGAGGAGTGGGGTGACTTATCCAATTTAAGCCAATTTCTGATCACTTAAACCAGTTTGTGTAATGTCTGTCCCTAGCCCATTGGATCAGAGACGTGGACTTTTCTCTCCCTCGTCACAGGCCACTATTATAACCAGCAGACTATAGAGAACAAGAGATTATTTGCCCCTCCAGCCCCTAATCCTCTCTCGATGAAAACTGAAATATCTTGAAGAGCACAGATCATCTGCAGATGCCTCCTCAGCCTGCCAAAGTATGTTTATGCTCGAAGCTTGCTAGGAAAAATGTTTCCAGTTAGTTGAGTTGGTCTAATAAAAGATACTGGATTTACCCAAAGAACCTGGTCTATCTTTACAAAACATTGTGGCTTCAATGACATTTCATTAGTCAAATGCATTTCAATCAGCTCTGTGACATGCATATGGCCATACTTCTTGATGTGATGTACAGGAAACAAGCTTTTTGTGAGGATTGATAGTTTAACTGCAGTACTGAAAAGGAATACTGACAAAACTGTATTGCTTCCTAGCTTGAAATAGAATTGCTCTAAAAAGAGAGCTGGTCAGAAAAACTTCTGTATTTCTGTGCAGTACTTCCTTTCTATAATTTATCATAAAAAGATCATGTGAAAGAGAGTGGATTTAGATTAGAATGGGAAACCTGGCCAAAAGAGAGGAGACTTGAGGAAGGGTTGAAGGAGCAGATTGTGGGTTTGCTTTGGCATCAAAGAAAAGGAAGCAGAGCCCTGAGGATAATAAAGAACCTGGTACTGTTTGAAAAAAAATAAGGGAAGCGGTGAGAAGAGTGAAAACCATGGTGAACCCCCCATCTTGATTACTGTATGGAATACTGGTCACCCCATCTCAGAGAGGTTATAGTAGAACCAGAAAAGGCACAGCAAAAGACAGCAAGTTGGTCATGGGTATGGAACAGCTTTTCTACAAGGAGGGGCTGAAATGATTAGGACTTTTCACCTTGAAACTGGAGGAGGCATTAGGTTGAAGTCTACAAAGTCATGGTCTTAAAAAATGTAAAAAGGGAACTCCGTCAGTGTGGTAGAGGCAATATCTTTTATTAGACCAACTTGAGTTGCAAAAGCATTTCTTTATTTGCAAACTTTTGGGCTCATGTGCCCTTCCTCAGGCAAAGAAGTATGCAAAGATTGTAAAATTTATCCCACGTAGGAATTAAACTTCATATAGTACCCTCCAGCTGTCCTGTGCCATAAGTTCTCCTGGGTGGAAAAGTTCATTTTATGCAGATTACGCTAGGATAAAAGTTGGACAGTCTGTTTACCCCAAAGCTGTCTGATGGTAAGCAGGATGTTGAATTTTGCTTCTTTCTTGTTAAGATATTTCATATTTCAAGACGAGAACTAGGTATTATAATTCAAAAACTAGGGTGTGCCTGATGAAATTATCAGGCAGCAGGTTTAAAATAAATAAAAGGAATACATTTTTCTGCATTGCATAATTAACTTGAATTCTTTGCCACAGGACAGTTGTAGCAGCAAATAAGAATTAGCCAAATTTAGGAGACTAGGTCCTTCAAAGGATTATTGCACACATCAGTTAGGGAGCTAACCTAATACTTAACACAACTTTAAACCTATGACTGACTGCTGGTAACTTGGAGAATATGACAAGTCATATATACATGCCTGTTCCTTATTTTCTTCTTATAAAGTATCTGTTACTTGCTACTCTTGGAAAAAGGATGCTGGGTTAGATGGGCTTCAGCAGTTCTTAAATTCTTTAGCAGATTGACAGGGTCAGAATAGAGGAAGAGTATTTTAGCTTCTGCATTGTAGATACACTGGAGAGGGTAGACAGTAAGAAACTGGAATTGATGTTGCATTGCGTCTTTTCCTTCTGAAGGAAGGAACACTTTACAAATTGAGTAACAGACAGGATTCAAAGGATTTCCAAATTTTTAAGTTAAATTGAATTGAAAACACTGAGGTCACTTTAAGGAAAAAAATCGAACTGCTGCATGTTTAATTATAGTTCCATAAAATGTACTAAAGTAGTCCAAGTGATAATGATATGGTTATCAGGCTCTATTATTGTAATGCATTTTACATAAAAATGCAAGGATCAACGTATAAAAATCTCTAGCTGGTTCTGAAAACAGCCAGCCCTCTGCTGGACATCATAGGCCATCAGCAAAACATCTCTACTCTTTTTCTTGTCTCTAGCTCCCAGTGCACTAATGAATCCAGTTAAGTTCTCATCCTCAACACCTTTCAAGTTGACTGGATTAATGCATCATCCTTTGTGGTTGTGATCTCCCACAAACTTACGTCCTTCTGGAAGAACAGAACTATCAGCCTTACATTTCAGGTGTGGCAACATGTGCAATAGATTTTTCTTGGCAGCTGACCCCTGCCTGTGGACCTCCCTTCTGGAAGAAACCGCATGTGAAATTGCACACATGGGGGGAAAAAAAAATGTAAAAACATCTTCAGCCTTGTCTTTCCACAGAGATTGCTTTCAATCCCCTATGAATGCAATCTAACAACAGATTCTAGCTGTCTGGGAGACTACAAGACCAGAGAGAACTTTTTAAGTTTACATGAATATATTTGTAGGTACTCAGACACTTGTGGGGTAGAAGCAGGTAGATATATGGAGAAAAAAAAAAAAGTTTCCAGAGTGTTTAACTGTAAAGCCTTGTATATCAATATTTACACTACTATATCATATTCTATTAAAATATTGTTAGTATATAGTGTTACTTATTATACACTGTTCAAATAAATTTTGTACATTGTTTTGATAAACCATATAAAAGATGGTGTTTATATGTATTTAATTTTATAGCAGAATGGTTCTAGTACATAAACTACAGATCATGACCATGTGCATTGCAATAACTATCTAAAAAGGGGAGTAGGTGCAGCTAAACCTATCCTGCACTTTTATATTACTTGTTTTCAGAGTTGCGCTATGCAGTCTTAACAATCCTTTTTTATTTTTTCAATTTCCCAGTTTTTATCAGTAAATTAAATGACATATATCTGCTGATAAAAGCAAAGTAAAAAGGCAACTAAAATATAACTGCAAATGTTAAATTAATGGCAAGTTATTAGGAATAGTAAGTAGCTGATAATTAACAGGCACATTTAACACCTTACTAATGAAGTACAGTCCTTATAGAGGTGAAATTGCTGTGATTTCATTATAATCTTTTCCATATGCAGGCTCACTTTTACTCCTATCCAGGTATATGGGAGATGTCCTATTGACAGAAAAATGAAGCAAACTCAAGCCCCGAAAAAGTTGCTTATTTTTAAATGGTCATATTTATAACTATCCAAAGAGAAAAGGTCCTATTTTTCCTCATGTAGCTGAACATCAAGATTCATATACAAAATCAGTGAAGTTTCCTATAATGTTGACGTGCATTGCCAGAAAACAAGTGTTGTTCTTTGTGAGCTTCCATAATATAAATATGTTAATAAAATATCACTGTTTATTTTCTTTGCAGATGGTAACAACTGCCTACTTGGAAGCTTCTGCTTATGCAGAATTAATTTATGCATTTATTTAGTAATTCTTCCAGAGATGGGGTGTAGAGCTAGTCTGGTTAACTGTAACACCCTGTCTGGTTAGTGCTAGTCTGGTTAACTACCTTGCTGTAAATCCAGTGGTGCAAGTTCGAGTCTCTGAAGTTGTGTTGAAGGCTACCCACAGCTCACCCAATCATATGGACTGGGGAGTCAAAGGAAGCCATATGTGAAGCTAGCCACATAATACTCTTGTATGTTGTAGGTTACAGAAACTGTTGTGCCTTTACCATACAAGTCCAGAGGGCCATCTAGGCTTATGAAGGACTGTTGTCCTTAACTTCTGCACAGAACACATTACACCTTTGTTCTGTGGGCTGCATAGGCTTCCCTTAATGTCCTAGTGTAATTCAGAGTTTGAGTACAAGCAACAGAATCCTTCACAGTCTAGGTTTTGGAGGCCATCTCGCCACATTGTGAGATGCATCTCTTTTCAGCCATTTTTATTTTTTTGGTCATTTTAGTTGATTGGAGGCAGTGTTATTATTTTGAATGAGAAGGTATTTTGGTAATTATGACAAACATTGGGTTAGCAAGTGTTTAATTTTGATGTTTGATTGTACTTTATTGAGGAATATAAGGCTAGAAGTGTTAAATAAGAATGAATAAAAATATGCCAATTCTCACAGTCTTCCTTCCTTTTCTTCTATTTGCATATAAACAGAAGAATTCCCAAAATAGATGCTGCAAGGCAACTAATGACAGCTGTAGGTAAAGTTAAATTAGGACATGCTAAAATCCCACCCCCCCTTGCAACCCCTTGATATATTTAGAAAATTTGAAAAATTCAGTTTCTGGGCAGACTTCTTCTTGATGTCATTCAAGAAGTATGTTTACTGTCAGTTTTCAATTAGAGCTGAAAAAATATACTGTTCACACATTTAATCTCCATTTTAGGAAGGTACTTAAGAGTGTGTTTATCTTTTAAGCATGTGGATAGCTCTCAGTGGCTTCAGTGCAAATGACTTAAAATCAAGGGCATATTTGCTAGTAATTGGTTCCAGAATCTTAAAGCTATCAGAATCATAAAACTTTTAAATTTGGCAACTGAATATTGAACATTTTCTCTCTCTCAAACTTATGAGAGCTTTGTACTGTCCTCTAACTCTCCGGATACTCGTAACTTAGTTAATTTGCATTCATTTTCCACAAATTATCCTAGTTCTCAGTGATATCTTGACTATTTCACATTTTAGAGGCATTTGCATTGCATGTGGGCAAAAAAGATTTCAAACATTCTCCAAGGCCAGATTTTAATATGAAACTTCAGTCTTTTTAGTTTTTTAGCATCCTTACTGATATATGGTCTTCATGTCTAACTTATACACGTGAGTAGTGCCATAGGCTTTTTGAATTTTTCCAGTTTCATGCTTTGGCTGTTTTTGTTGTAGCTTTATTTAGAAAACATTAGTAGAATATTTTAAAATAAATAGTAAAAGTGTATGTTTTCATCCCTTCAGTTATTTAATAGGCCTAATACCATTATTTTTCTTTTGGCAAAAAGTGAGCATGAGAGTTGTCAGCTCAAGAGTTGAGCATACTAATGTTATGATTGATTGAAACTGCTGGCTATAAAAGGAAACTTGTTCAGTTATATATTTATGATATGCACACACTGAACATTTCCCTTATCTGTGTTGATAAGAGGGTCAGACTCTTCCACTGCGGAAAGAATAGAACTTTTCACTGTAATACCTCTTACTGGAAAGAATTTACATCCAGTAATACAATACACTACAACTCTGTGCTATGGTATTGGTTCAGTGCTGACTTCTGAAAGGAGAGCACCAGCTATCTGTTTTCCAGCAACACCTTTCCAGTCACCTTTGTTTTTATTTAGGGTCTCCCATTTGAGCAGCTACACCTCTGTTTAACATGCAACACATGAAAGGAATTTGACTATTATCTTTTCCTGTTATCAAATGCCAGTTTCTTCCTCAAAGGAATTTTATTTTCTGCTACTAGATTAATAGGCATTCTGGTATGCTTCATTTTACACTTATTGTCGTTGTCATCATAATTGTCATCATCATCTGATATTTATATTTTAGGGTGCCTAGAGGCTGCAGTCATTGACCAGATCTCCACTGGGTCTGAACAAAGGCATAATGAAATTAGTTTCTGCCCCTCAGCTGTTTGTTCCGTTGCCTTTGGTTTTATGATAGGGTAGAAACCAGTTACCAAATGGGCTAGTCTTATTTACGATCATAAAGCTCATTTGCCTGTCTTTTCTTGTAATGTTACTACATGTAAGCCACCCTAGCTGCTGGCATGGACAGGAATTAATATGGAAATATATGGACCAAAATTTTTTATGGTCTGTGTCTGAGAGAGAAAAGGCAGGAGGGCTTTTATTAGTAAGGCATGTACCAGCAGATGTCGAGAGGCTTGGAAAGTGAAAGGGTACTGTCTTGTATGTGGAGACTGTATTCAGGCAGTCTTACTACAAAGCAGTAACATAGTGTACCACTACCAAACTGCAATTACAGGCTCTAAAACTAAGCACACAGCAATGAACCTAAACTGTAATTTTCCAAGATCAGGAACTTGAAGGAAAGCCAGAATTCTAAGCAGGGCTTGGATGCCAGTTCTTGCATCCCACTCTTTCTCTATATATGTATTCTTCCAGCTTAAAGTTTTTAAAAACAACAGGAACTTTTGCTAATTACTTGTCAGCAGCTTCATAGATGGAAATGCCTCCCAATGTTGTTTCTATTTCAAAGAGAAAAGATGCTCGCTTTTCAGTTACTATACTTGTATTATGAAGCTACTTAATAAAGGCTGTTCATGGCCCCATGTAAACACATGCAACATTTAAGCATGCAGATAGTCCCATTGAAGTTAAATCATTGTAGTTAAATGTAATGTAAATACCTTGCTTTAATAGGTTCTCACTGAACAAAAAATAACTAACTTTCTAAGGGTTCTGCCTTTATGGTCAGGCAGTACAATGACATACGGGCTTTGGTGCCCCCTGCTGCCAGTTTTTTTTTTTTTTTAATTTGTTCCTTTGCTGAAGGAGCACAAGTTGTGTCAAAATATGCCATCTGGGTTGCTACTAGAATTCTGACTTTTCTTCAGGCTGTTTGCTCCAGGGAGAGTTAACATTCTTTTACTTATTTCAAAGACTGACAAAAAAATTAAAGGAATAAGGAATCCTTCACTGCTCGTCAGATACATAGCTGCGTATTATTTTGATAACTCTTAAGAATTCTCTCTGAAAGATGTGGTAGTGGGAGAAGTATTTAAAAGACACTGTAGTAGATCAAATTATTCATGGTCTCAATAGAATCAGTAAGCCAACATTAATACTAAATTCAATGATTAAATGAGTAAATCATTTCTCATAATCTATCCTCTCTGCCAGTATATATAGTATCTAACACAATAAGAGAAAATATCCACCTTCTGTACAGAAGATTTATTGAGAAAAATGTACACATTCTGACTTCAGTTCTTCAAAATAGCATCTTGAGGTGTCCTGCTCCATTTCTTGCATCTCCCCTCTCCTTTCAAGTTTTCAAATTTCTGCAGGGTCTGTTCGCCTAATCTGTAATCCCTAACCTTGAATTCCCCATATCTCACAACTATGTCAATGCATCTTCCATGCCAACACCAGTGGAATACAAAGGTAATGGAGTCTTTATTCATGGCTTCGTGACTTCAACTATTACAAATTCCTTCTGTCCTGTCCTGTCAAAAGCTCCAAATCTCCAAACTCTAGTCTGTGTAGAATACTGCCATCTCAAAAAAGGTGGGACTATGCTGCCTTCTGCCCCCAGCATATTTTGTAACAACATTTGACTTTGATTCATAAAGCAAGTTTTTATAAATTCTCTTTAAAAGATTGATGCAGGTGTTTCAGCTCTTTTTGTATCCTTTCTTCCAAATCAAATCTAACCTTGTCATTAGGCCTGTGATGCTACCAAGTCTTAATTTTGGCACACTGAATATTTTCTGGAATGAATAAGAACACCACTTGTCAACGTGAATAATGCCAATACCATATTGCACAACATTGTCAAGTGTTGCCTAGCAATCTCTATGCAATCTGCTAGTTCCTTTTCATACCTTACATCTGTTTCTCTGTGTGTTACTTTAAGTGTTTCCCTGATCACACAGATATATGAAGTATTCATGATCTGCATTGGTATAAGAGTAATTGAAATCATGCCCATGGTTGCATTGCATAAGACCTATAATCAACTATACAAAAGTTTTAAAATCCTGTCCTAATATTGCATTAGCTTGACTTGTTTGCATTGAATATATGTCTTTGTTTTAGAGGGGTGAGTTTGATTTAGAACATTAGAGACTGGCCTTTGCACCCAGCCAATTTTCTTAAGTCAGTCTACTATTGATTGAGCTGCTGGTGTACTCTGAGTTTTGCTGCTGTGAATGAACCTAAACTGCACTAATGCAGGAAGGAAAATAAAGTACATCTACCAGATGAAAATGATAAAGAATGTTGGTCTGCATCATAAACATGTTACATGAGCTTTTTCTTCTTGCATGCTTAATGTCAGTATCTTGACACCAGCTACATGGAAATATCAGATGCCAAAAAAACTTTGACATTAAAAAAGGGTAAAAATAGGAGGTACCATTCAGGAAGACAGGCAAGGTCAAAACTTTTATAGTTGGGTATATGGGTGATTTGAACTGCCTTCAGTTAAATTTCCATACACGTAAATCGTGTGGAAGGGATAGCCATAAGGGTATGTCTAATAAAGAAGTAGCTGTATTTGATGTTTCTTTACTTATGAAGAATATAATTTATATAAACTAGCAAACGCTGATCTCAGAGTCCCACTCTGTTAGAGTATAAATTTCATTTTCACATAGCTATTTAACACTAAGGCTAGTTTTACATTGTAAAACAGACAATTTTGCAGTGGCCCAGGATGCAGAAAATGATTGCATCTGATCACAAAATTTACTATACTTGCAATGCGTACATCCTCTTTTGTTTGTTTGATTATGCTCCTTTAGAATTGACAGCAAAGTATAAAAACAGCAAGTCCTATAGCACTTTTTTCTTACCCCAAAACAGCAAAACCTTCATCTTTCACATGACCCTCAAATGGTTATAAAAGATGTTTTCCATTAAAAAGTAGTTCACATGCATTTTAAATTCCAAATAAACTTTCTTTGCTTTTTGTGCAAATTATAATCTACATTAGCAGCTAAAATGTTAAATATAAACTGCCACTGCAATGAAATGTTATGTCAAAATTAAACTTCAGCCTTGATATTAAAAATTAAAATGAAATACTGAAATTCATTATGCTCTTTCCAGTAACAGATATCCTTGCCAAATAAAGTATTTAGTCCTAAGGGTTTAAAGGCAGGCCAAGTCTGATACTGTAAAGCAAAGTTGTTTGAGTGACAGAAGCATGAAAAAAAGACTAAACAAAAACAAAAAACCCAGGTTAGCGTGGTATATTTATAATCTCTGTTGTCTCTCTAGGATCTGCACTTTATAGACCATATTCTCAATTTATAGGACCTCATACAGGTCCTGCAACTTAGCAAGTAATTTGCTTTCTGCTGAGGAAGCAGGACTTGCAGCCGTGCATTCTTGTTGTAGTGTTCCTGTCCT
This sequence comes from Caiman crocodilus, assembly GCA_030014935.1. Classification (NCBI taxonomy): domain Eukaryota; kingdom Metazoa; phylum Chordata; order Crocodylia; family Alligatoridae; genus Caiman; species Caiman crocodilus. The sequence continues at coordinate 34,143,247 of JAGPOW010003642.1, forward strand.
TGTTGCAAAACCCTGACAGTTTCCTAGGCAAAGGCTCTCTCTAGGTCCAGTTGTTTCCACAGTCCCAGAACATATTGGACAGTGTTCCAGCCCTCTGTGCCCTGCCTTCCATATAGAAGTTCAAAGGGAGACAACCCCATAGATAACTGAGGAATCTCTTGGATTGCAAATAGGGCAGAAGCACATCTCTACCAGGGTCTGGTCATACTTCTGGACCAGATCATCACTCTGGGTGTGGTAGTTGGAGATTCTAACAAGGCTGACTGAAATGCCCACAACTCTTTCAGGAGCTGAGACATTAAGAGGGTAACTCGGTTGCTTAATACTTCTCACAGGAGCCCTAAGCTCAAGATCTTCAGTAGTTCTGTAGACATTTGGGCTGAGAGTGTGGGTCATTACTACCTCTGGTCACAGGTTAACATAGTCCACAAGTATCAGGATAAAGCAGCACCCACTAATACTCAGTTCCAAGGGCCCAACAGTATCTATTTCAACCTGCTTAAATGGGGTACCCACCACCACCACCAAATCTAGTGGCACCCAGGCTTTTGGGCCATCTGCTAGCGCTGGGGCCATATGGATCAGTCATATTTAATGTTCTGTTGAACCCTAGACCAGAAAAAATTGAGAAATACCCAATTCTGGTATTTCTTGACTTGCAGAGAGCCTGCTCATGGGATGTCACACCAGTTTCAAAATTTGTTTTTGATGTAGCCTTGGAGCCAGCAACAACTTGGCACCAGTTGTTTGGTCCTGTGCAACTCACATCAGGAGATCATCTTGCAACTCAGTATTGCTCAGGGATCCTGGGCAACCAGCTGAGTATCTATGATGTTGTTCAGGGGTAGGCAAAATACGGCCTGCAGGATGGATGTGGCTCACCAGGCCAAACTATCTGGCCCATGGGTCCCCTAAAAAAATTAGAAAATTAATATGTATCTGCCCCACCTGCTTGTTAAAGATGACAGGAGCCAGGGGCAGTAGGACCCAGGGGAAGCTGGATATAGGACCAAGCAGGAAGGCCCACCTAGCCCACCCTTGCAACTAGAAGCCAGAGGCTTCTGGCCTGGGACCATGGGACTGTTCCTGCATGAGGGTGAAATTCAGATAAGAGTGTGGGGGTGGGGAGGACTACAGGTGATTCCCCCAGTCCTCGGGGCTAGGTCAGGCTTGCTCCTGATGAGTTTCGCGATCATGGCCATGCAGCCAGGAACCACATACCAGAGTGGCTGGCGGGTGGGCAGGAAAGTGGCGAAAGCAGTGGCAGGCAGCAGGGAGTGGCAGTGAGCGGGCATTTGGGAGTGCAGCAGCAGCTGGACTGGAGGGCGGGGCCCGTGTTGGTATCCCAGAGCCAGCATTTGTGAGGCCCAGAGCAGGTGGCAGGAGTGCGTGGCCCGGCTGGCAGGGGCTATATGGAGCTGGGCTGACTCCCCCCTCACCCTGCTAGTGCAGCCCGGCCTGGCTCCAGAAAGCCCCTGATGGCCTGGCCCCATGTTCCTGCTGCCCTGCTCTAAGTCCCCGCTGACCCTGGCTCCAGGATACCACTGCAAGCCCCACTCTTCTGCCCATCTGTCACTGCACTCCCACAGGCCCACTCATTGCCACTCTCCCCTGCCTGCTGCCATTTTTACTGCTTCCCTCCTGGCTGCCTGCCACTCTTGCACCACATAGCTTCTGGCTACATCGCCAGACTGCAGAAGCATTGTTCCTGCAAGGCTACGTGGCAGGCAGCCCCCGCACTGTTGAGAAGAAAATAATTGCCCACTCCTGGTCTTGCTGTTCAGCAAAGCCAGCCAGCCAACCACAGGTTGATTCAAAGACTACGTTCTTTCTTTGCCTTTGCATGAAGTCAGGCTACTCTGCTATGGTCCTCATCGTACCCACAGGTGAACTACCCATCGAGCCTGGTTCTGGTAAATCTTTGGGTCCCCCTGTCTTGCATTGGATTCTGACCTCATTTTTCTTGCCTTGTTACCCAGGTTCTCTGCCACTAAAGCTACTTTCTTAATTCATTGGCACTACTGGTGTAGCATAGCTAGGGATGCAAAGACAAAAGGGAGTATCTCTCCTAGTTCTCTTCAAGGGCTCATGATTTCCTTTCTGTCATGCATATAGCAACTTGTTCAGTGGGCTTCTCAGGTAAAAAAAAAAAAAAAGAAAAAAAAAAAAGGTGGCTGGCTGCTGATGCAACCAGTTCAACCAGCCAACCCCCAATTAGGAGTTACTCAACTCTACCCATTATGAAGGTGTATCCTGTGTATAGAGGTTATGTACATGAATTCTGCAATTGTGAGCTGGGTGGAGGCCCATGTATGCATATTTGGCCTAGGAAAGGTGTCCTAGGACACAGACATCTTCTACCATGATGGCTAGTACATAGAGAAACCTGAATGGAGAGGCTATCAGGACCTACAAGTCCCTAGACTAAACATAAAAACAGTTCATGAGGGGGCAGTCCCAGCACCAAGCTAGATGCATGAAAAGTAGACTGAGGGCTCCCTTTTACCTGGGTCTAATACCACCATGCAGTTGTGATCCTCTTCTACCCCTGACTCCATGGTCCAAAGCTGCTGAACCCCCATCCCCTTTTCATTTCAGGGAGCAGAATAGGACTGCGAGGCAGTTTGTGCAGCCTCTATCCAGAGACTCGCAAGCATACCTGGCATTCCTTTATACTCAGGCTTTGGTGGGCCTGTCCCTTTGGCCTAGCTGGAGGCTTCCCACATTCTAATTCTGCCTCTAAAAAGTGCTCAATAAAGTAGGCTGCCTCCTTAAGGTCCAGAACTCGGTGTCTACAGACCCACTTCAAAGCATCTGTTCAAACTGTTTGTCACCAATTCTATAACTGTTGTGGGCAAGTTGGATTCTGCTTTCAGCCACCAGATGCATGCGTCTTTAGGTGCTATGTCACAGGTTGGGGCCAGGGTCCAGGTGAAAAGGCTTCATTGAGGACTGGCATCTGTATGACTCTTCCATGAGCCCCATTGAATCTGAAATGGTAGACTTGTGCAGCCTAAGCCCCCAGAAGTCAGTATGCTGCTTAAGTTTTCCCAGTCAGCTAAGGTGCCTGTCTATGAGACAGAAATCCCACTGCTCCCAGGGCCACTGATACATCCTAGGCATCTCAAAAATCTCTTAAAATGCTTTTGGCTTTGTCAGGTCCCATTTTGGTAACTGTTCCACCTGTCTGTGTTAGGACAGCTTTACGCACCTTCACTCATTCCAGCAATTTAAGTATAAAGTGGCTGCTCCGCTTGCTATTTTTGCTGAAACTGCTGCTTCTGAATCTGGAGCTGCTGAAACACCTGCTGTTGTTGCTGAAATGCTTATTGCTACGACTGAAGCAACACCTCCATCCATTTTAATGCTGCTTTGGGGTCCATTTTCTTGGGTTGTGGCTGAAGGCTGCCCTGTACCATCTGTAAGTGGGATGGTGTGCCTGATCCCCTTAGGACTGCATCAGCCAGTCCAAACAGCAGATCATAACACAGTCACAAATACTGTGCTAAACAACAAATGAGCAAATAAAATCTTTGGCTTTCTTCCAGGTAGCAGGAGAGTACCTCCTCTTTCCAAGCCCTGTGTCCCTGATGGGGGAAGCCAAGGCCAGGAGTTCCTTGTTGCCAGGGCAAGGAAACATTGTCCCCACCCCAGCAGCAGGCAGCCCCCTCCCCCCCTCCCCCCCCCGGGCTAGGGGACAGCTGTTTCCTGGCCTGGTTGTCTGGGCCATCCCCTGTGCTAGCAGCCAGGGGGAAACTGGACCTCCCCCAGGTGGCAGCAGGGGCCCATTACAGGGCTGCAGGGAGCTGGGTGCAAATCTGTTTCTTAGTCTCCACATGTGTAACACCTGCCCAAAAACCCTTACTCTGCAGTATTTTACTGCACAGCAAATCTAGGCTAGAGTAAATGCATGTGTAGACACGATCTGTGACATTGGTACAGTGGTACTACTTAAACAGTACACTTTTTGCTTCAGGGACAACCCTTTTGCTCTTTGTACAACATTTAACAAATGGGATTTTGAGTCATGACCAGGGTTTCTTGGTGCTACTAAAATATTTATAAATAATAGTGAAGAGTGTTTCACCTGAAGCATAGCATTTTCTTTCCTTGCACAAATGCTTATAGTAAGGACTATAAAAACTACTGTTTGGACACATCTACACATGCATGTTACTTACTGCACTTGTATAAACTCCAGAGCTTATTGCACCAAAGTTTAATGAAACTGAGTGTGCATCTGGACCTTCTCCCAGAAGTGCAGCATGTTGAGCTGGAATGGAGGGGTCAGCCTGCCAGCCCAGGACTGCTTTCCTGAACTTAACGTGTTGTGAAGGGACTGACTGGGACATAAGGGTGCTTCAGTGCGAGGCTACGTGGCAGACAGCCCCCGCACTGAAGCACCCTCATGCTCCAGACAGCCCTTCCAGCATCTACATGTGTGCTGCTGTGGAGTTTTTTTACTTCTAAATAAGTACTGTCCTGCTGTGGAGTTAAATTACTTTATTGCAATCTAATTGACACATGTAGATATGAAACTTCTATTGCACAGCTAATTAGTTAACTGCTCAGTAAACGCCTTGTGTAGGCGCAACCTTTGAGAATCAAAAGGAGAAAATGTCTTGCTAAAGCGGAGCCTCCCATACTCTGAACTGAATCTTTGTCAAAGGAATGGTCAAAGCACTATTCACTAGCTTGCAAAGATACTGAACTTGCTGAGACTTTAATATTCATGAAATCTCACAAAATAAATCATATATATCAGTAATATTAGTAGTATATTTTTGTTGGGATTGTTTGAAGTGCTCAGTGCTTCAGTGGCAACTTGAGTAGACACACAGTTAGGTGCCTGGGTACTTTTGAAAGTTCCATTCTTCATTTCCAAATATTGCTCTAATCTACCCTTGCTTATAGAGTGTCAGTCACATTAGCATCTATGTAACACCTTACTAAGGGCACCCGGATTATTAATGTAGTATATACTTACTTACTGTGCTAATCTGCCTGCAAATATTCAGAGGTTTTTTGCTATGTGTACATAAAATATAACCATTCTGTCAGCTGAAGATGAGTCCCTTCTTCCATGGAGGAAGTCTATTTTTCTTACCTATAATCTCTACTGGATTCTAGAAAGAATGCAGTCAGATCTAGATAACTCCCTGTGCTATGTATCTTCTATACTTACTGAGATCTTCAGTTTTGAGGAGACCAACCTTATTAGTATTCTTGTACTAATGGCCATAAAGCAACTGCAGCATCTTACTACATAATACCCTCTATCACTGACACAAGTCCTCAGTTTCATGTGCATTGTAGCACTTCTAGTGGTTGGCTTTTGAGGTTGTCCATCACTCAGCATGGGTGGAGAAACCAGGGCTAGAATACTACCACCCCTTCATGCTTCTTTCATCTGAGGCAAAGGTTCTCAAACTTTTTCTTATAGATTTCATAGATTACATAGAAATGTTCTTATTGTGTATCCACTTCCTGATTTGCCAGCTGTCTGCATATTCCTACCAGCACGTTTTAGATTTTAACCCATTAATTGTCAATTATAATGAAAATTAAATCTGCCATTACACAATATCCTCCATGCATCCCCCAGAGATGTCTTGCATACCCCAGGGGGTACATGTACCAGAGTTTGGGAACCCCTGATCTAAGGATTTTAAAATGCTTCAGTTAATTAAAACCTCACTACAGAGAAAAATAAACATCACTTAAATACTCAGAGGAAAGAATTTCTGTATTCTAAGCCTGGCTCTGACACTAACCCCTGTACTCAGTCGCTCAGCCTCAGCTTCAGCCTGTACCATTGCTGGATGTACTTATCCATCCAGTGGTGAATTGGTAGGATAAATCAGCTAAGACTTATAGATCACTAGGGGATCATTTTTATTGTAGTAAACACATATCAACAGAAGAGGGGTCACCCCAAACTTCTTATTACATACTAGGTGAATTATAGCTACTCTTTCTTAGTTGCGCTTATTTTTAAGAGAGTGTGTTTAATTATACTTGTGCTTCACTTTAAATAGCAGGTGAAGGAACACCTCGGGAAAGAGTAAATTCCAAGCTGTTACCAAAGATTATGTTTTATGTCAAACGTCTTCATTTAATAAGAAATTATTAAATTAAAAATCACCTAGTTATAAAAGGGAAAATATAGCATAAGGAAAAACAATCCTAAAAGTGTATGTTTCTAGCAAGCAAGAAATGAAAAAAGGTATGGGTATTTCTACTCTGCTACTGAGGATTGACCGTGAGGGATATCCTCAGCTACCAAGCCATGTGAGCTTCTTCTTTCCCATCTATCATACTTTGTCATGGCCCACACCCAAGATAAACTTAAAGGTAGTAGATGTAGACAGTGAGGTGCCGAGGGTTGAAGTCAGGTCCAGGCTTTTGCAGAACTGCTGCCAGCTGTTTTCTTGTGTTTATGGCTTTTCTTGTGGGCTTTCAACATGCTTCAGGGCAGGCTAGAAAGAAGCTTGATTCTGGTCTGTGAGATTCTGCGCATACTGCTGTGGGGGGTCAAGGCTATGTGTAGTTGTGATGGGGACTCTTCAGTAGCAGCATAAATATTCCCTGTGTAGTTTAGAACTCAGGAATTTCCAAAGCTTATTACCCTTTCACATTATGAAGTTCTACATCAACACACAGAAAGAAGTAATTCTGCTCCTCAGATAAAATAAGTGTTTTATAGTGATTTCAAAGAAGTGTAACAGAGAAGATGCACCCTGGAACAGCACACAGCTGCCCAAAACATAGTAAGTCATTTGCCATAGCAGCTAGCCTCCACCAGGGCATGTCTACACTTGATGCTGTGGCACAGTGGCAATGAGCTCCTGTGCTGTAGCTTGTTGCAACAGTAATGTTGCCAGGCACAGATTATGACAATGATGCTACTACGCAGTAGCATCTAAAAATAACCATGAGGTTACTATGCAGTCATTTAGTACTTGGTTAAGTGAATACTGAATGACTGAACAGTAACAACTGCACAGGTGGCTGTTTGTGTAGATGCACCCACAGAGTCATAATCTGCCCCCTTGCTTTTGCTTTCCTACCTACCCTTCACATTTTCCCAATTCTGTTTTGTGAGTATATCTGGTACAAAACAGATTTCTTTAACTGCTCAGGATTAATGATAATTTTCCATTATTTTTCATAACTGAATATATTTTTCCTTCAGTGGAGGCTGAGAGCCAATATCCTTAATAGATTTCCTCTAAGAATTGTCCTTTTAAAAAATGTCTACCTACTAGTCTTAAAATAGCTACATTTTCAAACAGGGGGGCAGCTTGGTTTCATTCCCTTTGGGAAGTACTGGAAATAAAGGCTATTCTGGAAAGGGGCATTGTGCTAATGGAATCTGATTAAGAATAAGAATGTGTAGCAGACATTTTAAAAGAGCAAAGATCTATGTGGAATTTTATGAAAAACAATTAGCAAATAAATGGCTCATCAAGAGTGACTGAGGGGTGAGGGAAAAAGCCCTGTGTCCGGCCCTGCACCTTTCTATCCCCCACTGCTGTGAGTCTGGCCCTGCTACACCCTGGCTCCTGCCATTGTGGGTTCAGCCACTGTGATCCCCACACTTTGCCCACAGGCAGGGAGGTATGGGGGAAGCCTTTCTGTTCGAGCAGCCGGGGCACGATTGCCAATGCCACAAATTTCCCTGGCAGCAGTTAAAACTTGGGCTCGCACAGCTTGGGCTGCATAGCCAATTGCTGCCTGTCCTCTCGGAAGTGCATGGACAGTTGCCCAAAAGCGTTATGGACAGACAAGCTCACGGACTAAGCATTTTATTATATTAGAAGATATTATTTATCAGCTTTTCCCAAAGAGAAAGTGTATTATGAATAATACAGGCAAAAATACTGTTCATCCAGAATTTATAAAATATAATCTAACTTCCAAGATTTCAGTGAGTCTTAAATACATGGGAAGTCTAAAGTAAGAAAATTATTTCTGTTACTAAGATAATTTGGGACCAAGAAATGGTTATATACAAGGTGCTATAATTCTTAAATGATCCATTTAAAAAATACAAGGGTGTAGGTTATGGAAGTGTTGGTCTAAAGACATAGGCAGACAAAGTTCTTTGGGTAAATCTGATATCTTTTATAAGACCGACTCAAATAGTTAAAAAAACTGTTCTTAGTAGGCTTTTGGGTTTAAATACCTTTTGTCAGGCTGAGGAAACATCTGCAGTTGGTGTGTGCTCTTCCTGGATGGAATGAATAGTATTCTTATTATTCATAATAGTGTTCTTACTAGTCATTCCATCCAGGAAGAGCACACACACCAACTGCAGATGCTTCCCCAGCCTGTCGAAGGCTTTTTAAACCCGAAAGCTTGCTAAGAAGAATTTTTCTAACTATTTCAGTTGGTCTAATAAAAGATATCGCATTTACACAAAGAACCTTTTCTGCCATGTTAAAATTAACTCACAACTAAGCAGTTTACATGTAAACTCTCAGAAAAGTCATTGTGAACTGAAATTAAATTCTGGAAATTTGGGAAGGATACCCTGTGCCTTTATAAGGTTGAGTCTCTGCTTGATTCATAGATGTTAGGAGCCGGAAGGGACCTTACAGATCATTGGGTCCAGCCCCCCTGCACTTGGGCAGGAAAGACTGCTGAGGTCAGATAACCCCAGCATTTGGGTGTCACGATGCATTTTGAAGATCACCAGATTGGATGACTGTACCACCTCTGTGGGGAACCTATTCCAGACCCTGGGCACTCAACTTGTAAAGAAAGTCGAGGGATACCATAATGTTAAAAACATTCTGACCAGTTGTGGTCTGGCTGAGTTCTTTGCAATGAGAGCATTGTTCTATTATTTTTCTGTAGTCAAAAACTGAGTGAAAAGTAAGAGCTGGCATATTCTGAGGGGCACCTTGAGTCTAAAATAGTTGCACACCATTGCTTTAGAAACACAGTTCTCATTTCATAGACGTTTGCCATGTAGAGTTGTGATAGGTTGGAAAGTTGGTTTATTTGGATTTTTTGCTCCCCCTCCTTTTCAGGAAAGGATTTTGAAGAAATCTTTTCCCTTTCAAACTTTAATGTGCCCTCAATTTTCTATAATTAGGCACATTTGAGATTTGAAAATAGGTCTGAAAATAGCACCTTCCAGTCTGATCCTCAAGTTTACAGACAGCCACCTACCCAAGATTTCTAAAAATAACTACTTGAAGCTGTCATAAAAAGACAGAAAGACTGAAACATCAGGAATGCCTTAGGATATGCCACAAGTAAAATCAGGGGAGATCAAGGCAGTGCTGGTGTTTTACACAAAACCATGTAGATGTAACTATTGCACTGTAATAGCTACACACTCCTAAGCAACAGCTCACCAATTCAAAATGGTTTAAATGCAGCAGTGTAGAGACCCAGGACAAAGCCAAAGTGGTTACTTCCAGTTGCTAGTGCAGTTGCAAACAAATGCAAATGTGCGGCTCCCAACAGCAGTCACTTTTTTCCAAGCAAATGTACCAACCTCAGCCTAATCTTTTTTTATGAAACCATAAATTGTGCATTCATAACAGTGATAAAAAGCATGGTAAATGATTGGCATGGGGTATGAAGACAGTTTCCAATTTCCTTGCCCCTTAGGAATTAACAAACGAAGTACATTTTGCAAATCTGGTAGCAAGATCAGTATCTCTTAATTTGCTATGTTGGCCGCAGGATGTGCCTTTTGTATTTTATAGTTTACAGTTCTTCCTATTATAACTGATGGAATTTCAAATTTTAATTTAGAACTTAATCTTGCTCAGTGTGAAAGCAGTGGCAAGCAGCGTGCTCATGTCGTGTAAATAGCTAGTCCCTCTAACAACTAAATCAAGAAAACAGTATTTGGCTGATAGGAAATTATGCAAGTCAGGTAATGTCAGCTCTACTCTTGCTACTCCCACATGCAGAAGTTTTCTAAGATGCCCTGGCAAACTATAAAGGGGCTGGAATGCAGGCCAGGAAATGGCTCTGTTGAGGTTTCAGTATTGCATATTTTCTGATATTTTCTCTACAGCTTCACTAACTAGGATAAATATTTGTATATTATTATGTATATTGTAGGTGTATGACAAGTCATCAGGCAGGCACCTTCAGGAAGATAAATTACTTGACTTGAAACTAAGGCAAAATATAAGAACTTAAAGATCTGAAAATGAACATAGTGGGAAAGAAGTGACTTGTTACATCTGCCATGACTCCTTTCCTAAATTAATTTTCAATTCTGAATATCAGTAAAGTCATCATGTTCTACAAAGCTTAATATGTAAGTGTCTTTTTTGAATTAACTAGCTTCCACTTCTGAATTTGTGTCTGTAGGGAAATCACAACAATTCATTTTTACTTGCCTTTCATTTTGTGGAATGACTTTCACCTGGGCAAAATTTAAAATCCTATCAAATCAAAACAAGTAATGTTTTATATCCTGTTGTATTCAGTTAGAAGATGGGAATAAAAGACTAAATAGGAAATAATGTGTTGGAGAATGAAGTTTATGTGAAATTCATAAAATGACAGTAACTTCTGTAGCAACAGAATGATGTTAGAAATGGAGCATTCTCATGTTAAGGCAGGTACACAAGAAGTGTATGCTCTGAGCATTCCCAAAGCCTAACTAAGGGTCTAATCTTAATATTCATTTTAGCAGGAGTCCAATCAGGTGTCACATGAATGTGTATCTGTGTTCTCTTTCTGTTTAGTCACCCTTTCTAACATTGGAATCCTTTTTGAAAAGGTTTTGTTAATTTGTCCCCATGAACTTTGGGGTTTAATTATGTCTTTGTATCTTTATGAAAGCAATATTAAATGAAGGTTGCTCCTTCCTTAAGAAGATAACAGAATAGAAGTACAACCTTTTAACTCTTTCTATTTAAATTATTTTTTGAAAATAAAATGAAGATAATGAGCAGAAATGTAAAAGGCACAATTTGAAATCCAGCATAGATGAAATTAATGAATTATGAATGTATTCATTTTAAATGCCTCTTTATAAAAGTAAATTGACAAAAAGCCAGAACTACAGTGAAGGCTATGCAAACAGTTAAATAATATGATACTGTAACTATTAATGCAAAAACAAAAAAAATCCTCACAAAACCAAAAAAAACTTAACCAATTTAATGCAGGAAAATAAAATTGAGACTCTTATTTCCTTCAAAACTCTTCACAGCATGACCTCTGGTTACAAATTGTCTCTCTTCTATTTTGTTTTTTTACCTGTGGTCCTTTACCCTACCCAAGTCACATTTCTAACTGTTCTCTTTGTCTACTACTCCCACTCTTATCTCCAGGCCACCTTTCAGTTCCCAGTTCCTGCCCTCCTCCCACTTTCCAGTCTACTTTACCAGGTCTTCAAGAACAAATTTGGAGAAACTGAACATGTTGTTTTCAAAGAACCTATAAACTCCATCCTTTTTCTCAGAGATCTTGTTGGTACTACTGTTCCACCTCCTCCTCTACTTCAATTTTTGTTATTATCTAGTAACGTAAGGCACTGCAATTGTTTGTGACTAAGCAAAGTGCCTACTATGTTGAGGAGGCCTATCAAACAGAGGGAGTCAGAGAGGATGAGTGAAGGTCTGGAAGAACCAAGAGAGAAGTGGACATGGCAGAATTCAGGAAACCCCACAAGATGCAGTGGAATCATTTCCATTATGAGTGAGTGAATTCTCAGGTGCTTCTCATTTGAGTAAAGTTACTTATGAACATATGTATGAAGCAACAATCTTTTAGATTACTTTTCAAGGGTGTAAAGTAGTGCAGCAAATCTTCATCTGGTAAAAATTCTCTATAGCTCTAGCAATCCAAATGACATCACAAGAAGATCAGGCCTATTGTCTTGTATTTGCCTGAAAAGCATGAAGCATATTTATGGTATTATCTGAATAACTTTCTAAGGTGTCTTGTGTAACATTGGATCTGTTTCTCAGTTTATAATTTTGAAAACTATCCACCATCTAAGAAGGTAACCTTAAAAAAAATTGTAGTTCACATAAACCCATCTGAACCAATTGGATTAATCTGTAACCCAAATCTGTAAATATACTATATTGTTACTCAGTTTTAGCTCATGCTGTTACCTAATATGTGGGGTCATATGGAAGGAGAAATTAATGATAGATTCAGGTATTCCTTTGTTTCATCCCTGTTTCTTTATAAAGAATGTGCACACATCCTGTTTCCATCAAAAGACTAGGAATTGAGCAGACACAAATTTCTTTGCTCACAGTTCCAGTTCCCTGTCTAGCCAGCTGTTGCCTCAAGGCTGTTTTCTTGAACCTGGGGCTGTTCGGCAGCTCTGGGTTTTTGCTGATTTCTGACTGTGTTGTGCTTCCTATGTCATGCTCACAACCTCAGCAAGTCCTGCACTGAAGACAGAAAGAATCCCATGCACCAGTACAGGTTCAGGACCATATGGTGAAGCATCAGTTCTGCAGAAAAGGACCTGAAGGTTACAGTAGACTACAAGATAGATACGAGTCAGGAGTATGCTCTTGTCACCGAGAAGGCTAACAGCATACTGAGCAGCAGTAGTAGGAGCATTGCCAGCAGGTCCAGGGAAGTAATTATTCCCCTCTCTTCTGCACTGGCGAGGCCACATCTGAAGTAGTGTGTCCAATTTTTGGCCCTCCACTACAAAAAGGAGAGAGTCCAGTGGAAGGCAATGGAAATTGTTTGGAGGCTGGGGCGCTTAACTTATGAGGACAGGCTAAGAGAATTGGGCTTGCTTATTCTGCAGAAGAGAAGACTGAGAGGAAATTTGATAACAGCCTTTAGCTACCTGAAGGTTGGTTCCAAAGAGGATGAAGCTAGACTGTTCGTAGTGATGACACAACAAGAAGCAATAGTCTCAGGTTGCAACAAGGGTGGTTTAGGTTGGATATCAGGAAAAACTTTCTCACTAGGAGGGTGATGAACCTTGGGACAGGTTACCTAGAGTGGTGATGGAATAGCCTTGGAGGTTTTTAAGGCCCAGGCTAGAATAGCCTAGTTTTGACCAGGGGGTTGGACTAAATGACCTCCTGAGGGCCTTTCCAACCCTCATTCTCTATGATTCTATGAATTAGGATGTAATGTCATCCAAGAGCTAATGGATCTCTTGAGTTACATCAGCATTTTCTGACCAAAAAAAGAGAAAGGAATGAATAAAAAAATATCTGACTAATTCTGATGGTGGGACAAAGCATGCACAGTGCTAATGGAAAAGTAGAGGAATTCTACCATGTTGTCAAAAATGAACTCACGGGTAAAAAATTAAGTCCATCCTGGGCTTCTGACCCATTGATCTAGTCTGATTAAGGCACGCAAGGGAGTAATGTGGCTAGCAGCTGTTTTTGAATCCCAAGCATGCAGGAATTATTTACATAATTATTTACATGCTGGGTTGACTGGGGACAGTTTTTGCCACTGATCTAGAGTGAGAATCAAACTCACATCTTTGGAGCTGTAGCAAGACACCAATCACTTTCTCAGTATTCCCCCAGAGGCAAATAATATGCATCTGGAATAGCTATATGTTGGACAAATCACAGTAGATTTCCATGAGACCATGAAAAGCATCTCTCTGAGTCGAGATATATGCCTGCCAAAGTTCAAGTCCTGCAGTGAAACAGGGCAGCTTTAGGACTGCAGAAAAGGTCCCATGTCTTTTATAGTGGAATGTATGAATTTAAAAATGGGGGTCACAGCTTCTCCCTTCTGTACATGTGGCTGCACATTTGTGCAAGAACATATACATTGGGTCAAATCCTGCAGTGATGGCACATGTGAGCTAGTCTACATTAATCAGTGGTGGTGGTGATGATCAAAGTTAATCTTAGTTTTCAGGCTTGGGCCCAAGTACTGCAGATGCTCCTCCAGCTTCCTCACTTTAGCACTGTATCTGGTGTTCTTAGCTTCCTCCAGGTCCTTCTGGTATCAAAATTCCCTCTTGGACCTTATGAATAACACTTCAAAGTCCTCCATCTCTTTGTATCTTTCTTAGCTTTTGCAATGGTATATTGGCAAGTCTAATTATTCACACTTTCGCATTTCCCCAGAGCAGGACATATCCCTATAAAACAAACAAAAAAAAATCCCTGTGCCTCATGTTCAGTGTGGTGTCATGAGAATCGCAAGTTTTCCCATACCATCTTGCTTTTTTCCTCCCATCTTTTGATTGAGCAGAAGAATTGTATATTATTATATATTATTAGTAGTATTACTCATCTTGTATTCTTGCACAGTATTTCATGTAATTGCCCCTTTAGAATTGTGAAAACAGTACATTCATTTTCACGTGGCTTCAGGCACTGCTCTAAGGCAGTACTGCTAGGTATAGGCACAGCCTTGATAGAGCTGACTGATTGGCTTCTGTTGCAAGATAGCGTTGTAGAATGCAGAGGAACGACTTGCAGTGATTCATAGATTAAAGCAAGAAAGCCTTATTCCTCTGATTATCTAGTCCAACTTTCTGTACAACAGTCCACAGAACATCTTCCAGAAATTCTGACATCAAGTCTTATATCAGACCAACTAAATAGTTGGAAAAATTGTTTTTTGCAAGCTTTCAGGCACAAACAAAGCACCTAAGGCACACAAAACACCAGCAACTCTCTCTACGCCCGAAGAAGGGTGTTTGTGTCCAAAAGCTTGCAAAGAACATCTTTTTAACTATTTAGTTGGTCTAATAAAAGTTATCACATCTACCCAAAGAACCTTCTCTGCCTTTGTCCTTAGGCCAACATGGCTACTACCAACGACCTCAAATCTGTAACTTGGGGAAAACAGCAGGAAAATCAGAGACTTGAAAGAAAGAGGTGAAAAATGAGAACAATCTGAGACAAGACCAGGAAGAGTTTTTCAAACAATTCAAATGAAGTCTTGTAGAACTATTTGTTGTCATTAGCCAGAAGCAAGAGGACAGCACTGTTGCAAAAAGACACTGTCAGAATTATTCCAATTCGTATGCTTATATTAAGCTATCTGCTGTTCAGGCAGATTTAATAACCAATTTATCAGAATTTTTCTTCCTTTTCTTTTCCTATCCTTTCTTTGAACATATAAAATATAACTAAAAGACTCTATATACAATAGGTCAACAGA
Organism: Caiman crocodilus; assembly: GCA_030014935.1. NCBI lineage: Eukaryota > Metazoa > Chordata > Crocodylia > Alligatoridae > Caiman > Caiman crocodilus. The sequence goes on from JAGPOW010003642.1 coordinate 34,158,355, forward strand.
CACTGAATTGTACTAAAGGGCTCCTAATGACTATAACAGTCACCACTGTCTTAAGCTTCCCTTTTTACAACAGCATGAGAGAAAATGGAGGGATGAGCATTCCCAGAAGTTTATCTAATCTGAGCTCTGACAAACCATGGGTGAAGTGAGTTCCAAACTAAGGATCCATCATGGGGAAAAGTCCTGCTAGTACCCCCTTACATTGTGGACTCCCTATTCGAGTACCCCTGCTCATCTTAGCTGTGGCGACATGTCACAGAGGGGCAGTTTCTCATGCGGTATGGTCCCAAAGCACAATGGCACACGGCTCAACATATAAATCCAATCCTTTGATTTCCACATGGAAACTTGCTGCTCTTTCATTATGCTTATAATATGACTCTGGTGCTGCAGTTTTCATTATCAGCTGCTTGCCATTTGGACCTTGAGCCTCTGCGTATGAACTCTGTGCCTATTTACTACTTGTCACAGGATAGGATTGTGTAAGTTCTTATGACAGTGAAGCAGTGACCAAGGGCATCCAGATGTTTTTAAATTGTTTGTTCAGATTTCTATTAACTATTTCATTCTAAGCTATGCAATAATTTGTGATTTCATTCTTACTTCCTCCCTTCCCCTACTTTCCTATTTTACTGTATTTCCCTAGCTGTAGATCTCAGAGACCAGATAAAGCAGGTCTTTCCTGATGCTGATTGCATCAGTTCCATGGTTCAGACAACGGGTCCTATCTTTGGTCCTTAGTATGTCTGGAACACGGTGCTGTGCAGGTTTAATCCAAGGCCCAATGAAATCAATAGGAAGCTTAACTGAATAGGGTTTATTTAACTCTGGTTTAATAAGGAAACAATTTAAAGTGAGTATTCATAGCTGGATGACAGCTAAATAGGTAATTTATTCTCTGGAGTATTGATTCAGTGGGTTTACATCAGCTATCAATTTGACCTAATATCTTTATTTATATGAGGGGCTTAAAGACGTTAATTGTTTTTCACTGATGTGACGAAAAAAACTCCATCTTAGTTTGGTTTCCTTAGTCAATCAATATAATTATGAATGCTGTAACTTACAGCTAATGTTAATATGGGATCCGAGATCTAGCTAAAAATGCAAAATTGAGACACTTTGTTGAAAGTACATACTGTACAGTCGCTAGAACATATTTTTGGATAGCATCCCTGGCTTGGCAAATCAGTGCTAATATTCTGCAAAGATATGTCTGGAAGGTAAAGAAGGACTTTAGCAAAAGAAAATTATAATGTGGATTATTCATGGATTGCATCATATTATAAGAGGTACTGAAGAATAGTAAACATAGATGTAAAACATATAGATATTTAATTTCCCATATTCAAGCAATCTAGTGTTTCCTTAATTTACAATATTAGAGCTACTATTTTTGTTTAAATAGATTTCATTAATCTGAAGAAAAGTGCACATGCTAGATAACACTGCAGGGCTCTAACCATAATTAATTTTTTTGTATTAACCAATTTGGCCAAAGCCCTGTACAGAATGAATCATGCTGACACCATCCCTGTATGAAACTACAGAAAAAGAGATCGCATGTGGAGAAAGAACATAATACAGATGAACATTTCTGCTTTCTTTAAGTCTTCTTTTAAACAAATTTTATGAGACCAAGAGAAGATAAAATTATGTAACATACAAGGTGGGAGTTTTCATAGCATTCTAACAAAATATTTATTTTAAAATAGATTGCTGTATACATTCAAAGAAACATTTATTATGTCAAAGCAAATATAAAAAGTATTTGATTACAGTTGCCATTTAAATGGTGTGAAAACTGTTTGAAAAGATAGCTTTCTCATCTAGATCTTTATGTGTAACTAAGGTGGATATCCAAAGAATTCAAAACATGATATTAAATCTCTTTTGATTTCTTTGTGCTCTTGAACATGAGGGATTATAGCCTCAGCCAGAGGCAGAGATGTTGTGCAAGCTTTGCAATCCAGAGTGGTAATTGTGTATAATGTTCATCTAAAGATCTGCCTTAAAAATCCCTGCCACTATCAGAATTGCTGGTAATGATAAATTGTGAGACAGCTATTCTGGCTAATGTCCATTAAACAAGACTCATTTCTCTTTATAGATTTTAGCACATGACTTGTAGGTGAGCAGCTATTGTATTCACCCACTGTGCCTCCTACTCTTCTATAATATACCTTTAGTTCACTCTGTCAAAAATATCTCTGCAGTGCAAGTGATTTATTTTTGCTTAGGAGATGTTCAAAAACATTTAAGACTGCTGTGTTTATATTATGTAGTTTTACTTAGCCTCCTCTGGTGTTTAAAAAAACACCCCATAAGCCAGAGTTTTCTTCTCTGTCCTTTGTGTGAGCAATATGTTATTTTAGAATAATTCATCTTGATAAACAGCTCCCGTTTTATTATAAAAACAGTAAAACTTCTGAGAAATATTTTCCCATGCTAGAAGATAGCTGGTTATTTTTAATGAAAATACAACTACATATGTACTATCGTGGCACAAGAATAGTAGTAATAGCTAGATTTTATAGTATTTTGTGTTGCTGGTTATGACTTCAAAGTAAGGTTACATCACAATTATGGAGCTTATTGCATCTCCCCTTATTGACGTCTCTAAGCTTTGCCATTACTTGTTTTGGAAGAGAATCTCATAATTCTCCTACACTTAAACCAAAATTTGGATATTGTACTGGCTAATTATTAACATATTTGACTGGCTGCCTGTATTTATCCCTTTTGGAAGCCTGCGACCATAGCCATCCTAAGACAAGTGTCTGCAAGCAGAGGAATTAGAGGATATTATTTCAAAACCACAAATAGCTTATATACACATTTAGTCTCAAGTACTATAATGGTTCATTCGTTGTTAGTAGAGCTAAGTTATGTGAGGGCCAAGTATAGCTGGCAGGGCTGTGGCCACGAGCCCAGACGGCAGGTGGGTACTTCGACCGATGGAGCAGAATTAGGCACAGACACATACTGGTTAAACTGAGATAGCTTTACTTATACTGTCGAAGTATGCAGACTTGCACTGCCGATGTACACAGCGTAGGCACTTCCGTTATAGTTGCAATCCGGGTAACAAATAGATGCTTCACTCACACTTTCGCTCCAGCAGTTCCCTTTACAACAGCTTCAATTTACGGGGAACTCAAGAGCTCTATGCACATCCGAATGATGTATTCGGTTGTGATGGGGGCGTCCAGGGGGAAGGGATATTGTGGACGCAGGATCTCTGGAAAGGGTGATCAGGCCTCTCCGATATTGTGTAGATTCCCATGCTGGTTCCAGAAATTTCTCCCCTTTTATAAGCTAGAGAGCCAATCAGAATGTGCCCCGTGTGTCTGCTGACCTTCAGTCAGGAGACTGCGATCGCCGGCCGTGCGGTCACACGCCTCATTAACACTGTGATCGTAACTCCCTCACACTTCGAAGGCTGCTAGAATAAATCTCTTGTATTTTGTTCCTCCATCTGAGAGAAATTGCATTTTTATCAAAGACCTAGCCTCTACTTATATGCTAAAGCCCGATACTTCATATTCACCACAGTTGTAACCCATGCAAATTAGAGGATGAAGATGACTCAGATGTATGAGAAAGGTCCCGGTCCTCTAACTGAATTGTGTTAGCCCCTGATCAAAAAGATTTGATCCATTTCCACCTGGATTTGATAATCAGACAGTTGGCTGATTTCTTGATTTAAAGGGTAAGAACGGCTCGGTGGAAGAATAAATTTTCTTCAGATAAGAGTCTGCATAACCTTGATATTTCATCAGAGTGCCCCTGAAGAGCATGGAGACTTCCTGCTGTTTGGATCATGCCATGCAATACAAAGTGCTGTGTAACTTACTGAGTGCCAAGTAAATTTATCCCCAAATTCCTGAAATTTTGTAGAATCTTACTGAGGGAGAAAGGCTTGAGAAGAAAGAAGAAAAAATTCTAGACAATATTTTTTTAAACCTCAGGCCAGTTCAGAAATATGTGACCAGTTCATTTGCAACCAGTTCAGATTCCTACCATATTGGAAATGTGACTTCTGTAATATGGAGTTATTTGCCAGGAATCACAGACACAATGTTCATTTATACTGCCTATGCTCCCCACGTTGGTAGATATGGCAGTTATTGCACATAGTGCCGCCAGAGTTAATGATTTTCTTCATCCTTCTCATTATTCAGTAACTGTAAGAGTCTAGGAGGTCTAAACAGACAATTGTACTCCTGGTTGATGGCATTTGTTTGTGCATTAAGATATAATACACTTGGGGAGACCACAAGAAGGTTGCTATTGCCACACCCCTTGCCGTTATTTTTTAGATGGTTTATAGGATGTTTATAGCTTCTTCTGTCATTCAGTTGTTGTATTCCATATGAATAAATGACACAAAAACAATCAAAACAATTCACTTGTTAACTGCAAATATTTTGTTAAACAAAAAAAGAAAACATTATAATAAAATAAACTGAAAAAATAGAGAATGGCTTCAATCTCTTCTCTATGGCACTTGGGAAACCTTACAACAGAAGTTGTATCTCTGACTGTTTGAGGGGAATATTCCTCTAGGTAAATTAAAATCTGCCTATGTTGATACCTAAATTAGTAAGGTGTCCTGTTTCGAAAAGTACTCTTATTTTATAGATAGCCAAGACATTTTTGTAAGTGTTAATTGTTTCTGTTTGATTTAGCCTGAATAATCTGCACAGTTGATAAATGGGGACCAATAAATTATTTTAACTGATTCATATAACTTAGGAGAGAATTTAAAATAGTTACCGAAAAGAAGCCTCTTATATGGTAACCCAAAAAACAAAAGAAAGAAACCTTACTTAATATCAAGAAACTTAAAATAAAATTCTGCTATTTCTCTCTGTACACCAAGGTTTACTCGTGTATCCTTTTAAAAAAAACACAAACTAAATGCTCGTTTGTTTAATATCTTGAACAATGTTATTCATTTTTTCCATTAACATTATTACAAGGAAAAAAAATAAATCTAATCCCTTGGCAGTGCTTTTGCAAACACCATCTAACAATGACCTCAGTGATATTGTTGTTGCGTTGCAGAAACAGTGCTAAAAGGCTATTGCTTCTTGATACTTGTGGCTTTTTTCCTCTCTTTCTGCTCCTGCTTCTACTCCTGTCTTACTTGTAGACATTATATGATCAGGTTGCTCTGCAGTGTGAGGAGGACTGTTAATTTTCTCAAACTGAAGAAACTGATGTTCTTCTGCTTCTGTAATCTTGCTGAAGGAGGAAGAAAAGAGGAGAAAATCCTACCTCTTTCAGAGGCTTGGCTGGATTCAAATGTCAGCTGCTGTCACCTTTTCCTGGGCTTTCAACACCTTCATGGGATTATATGAGTATCACTTTCAAATAGTGAATTTACAATCTGCTAATGCATATGCCACAGTCTTGTAAGTGGTTTTATCTTTGGCAGAAAACTTTCAGAATATTTATGAAGAATATTCTATCATACAGAAAAATGAATTTTTGTGGGCTTAATTTAAGGTTTTTTTCTCTTTGTAAAAAGAAGGCCCCCTCTAGAAATACAGGTAAAAGTACAATAGGATCTGATGTGACATGTAAATGGCAGGAGGTATGATTGTGGGATCTAGCATCAGATCCAATTACACCTTATTGCCGATAGAGGAAGCCCAGGATCACCACCCAAGCTCCCCCTGCACTAGCAAGTAGTAAGCTCCCACAGTTGTGAGCTCCGCAGCTGACGGGGCTCACAGCATGAGCAGTGCATGGGATGCTGCCCCAGCTGCAAGCCTCCTTAGCTGCTGGACTCACAGCCACAGCAGCGGCTCCCATCATCTGATGGGGCTCCTAGCCATGAGGGAGGATCTGGACATACTTTGAATTAATGGTGTGATAAGACTGAGCCACGAAATTATAACATTTTTCTTTGTGGAATAACTGTGGCTTATTGCTTGTTTTATCACACCATTAATTGATTGAACGTGTGGCTGGGTCTCAAAGACATGATTAACTGTCTTAATCGTGCCTTAAGTGTAATATGTAGATGGGGCCAAAGTGTCACAGTTTTATGAGTTAGTTTATAGCTCTGCTGTCAAATCCCTTAGCATCACTCCTCATTTATCTTAAATATAGGTCATTCCTTATATCCTTTTATCCAGTGTCTTGCAAAGTTTATTTCTTGAAATAAACTAATCCATACCAGACTGATGTCTTGGATAAAGGGTTGTTTCCAGTTCTTTGACAAGACCATTTTGTAGTTGTTTGCCTTTTTGACCTCATGTTTCCCAGATGTATACCCTCCTGTTTGCAGTAAGCTTTAGCATTTGTAATTAAGTACTCCTAAAAATATTTTCTTTGCAATACAAAATTATAATAATAAATTTTTACATACTTCTTCTAAAACATGGCATAAAAATATAGAATTTTAAGCAAAATAAAGCTACACACCGGAGTCTGTGTGCATAAGCATTGTGATGATAAACACAGTTTTATAGCTAAGGAGGTAGTATTTTCCTTGAAACTTAGGGACCTGTCAGTGACAGGAAGCAGAAATTCACTATGAATTTTCTTAATTATGAATTTCCTCACCTATTTCTTGTAATTTAATTTATATGATTGAATTTTATGTTTATTATCATTTTATCCAAGCTTCATGTGTATGGAAATATTTTTATCTATTAAAAATTCAGTGAAAGCAAAGGCAATTTTGTAGTAATCTAACATTATAGGAATACATTATAATAATTTTATTAATAACCATTTTTTTATTGCTATTGAGTTCTATGTCTTACACTAAACACACATTTTTCAGTACAAAAGTTTCTGGGAGGAAAATGGTAGCTACCTCACTGGCGATTCCATGGTAGAGCAATGTATTAAATCAGTGGCCCAATTAGGCGCACTAAAAAATTCTAAGTTCCAAGCTTCTAAGACATTTTTAGCTCTATTTCTACTTCCTTCATTGATGAATGTAGTGACATGTTCTATATTTATTTGAGTAAATCGTAGAATCAAAAAAGTAGAGTTAGAAGGGACCTCAGAACGTCATCTAGTCCCCGGCTCAGAGTAGGATTGTCCCCAACTATATCACCCCAGCCAAGGCTCTGTCCAGCTGAGTCTTAAATGGAGATTCCACAGCCTCCCTTGGTAACTTGTTCCAGTGTTTACTACTCTCTTTGTAAGAGAGTTTTTCTTGATATCTAACCTAAAATTCCCTTGCTGCAACTTGAGACCTTGAGATCATAAGGTAACTCAGCTTCATCACATACTTGTTCAGTTTATTGTTGTCTCTACAACAGAAGAAATTAGGGTAGGGTGTCACGTTAGACCAGTGGTTCTCAATCTTTTTAGAGGTAAGGCCACCCTAGGATAATACGAACTCTTAGTTTTCCCTCAATTTTTGGCTGCAGAAATATAATAAAACAATTTTTTCTGTTTTAGGGAGCTCAGAACGTAACAGGTCATAATGTTTTCAATACTTTGGATTCCTATTTGTCATCTCTGGGTTTATTTTGTGAATCACGTTTGCATACCTAACAGTGCTAACACTGCATGGCACCTTGCAGGACTCTGGAAAGGATGTGAAGGTACCCCAGGGTGCTGTAGTACCCTGGTTGGGAATCACTGCCTGAGAGACTTCTTCAGAAAGGCATAAGCTTTCATGGGTGGCAGCCACTTTGTCAGATGATATGGTTTGGTAGTTCACTGAGCGTTTTGATTCATAGGCTCGGCTTTGCAAAAGCTCATTTGATATAATGAGTAGCTAAAGAAATTCAGTTTTGATTTAGCAGACTGTAATTTAATATAATACTCCTTTTAAAACATATTAAGAATAAGGAAAAGCATTGTTTATGACACATTACAGTATTTTCCTGTCATGATGTCACATGTTGCCACATCATGGGTAAGCAACTTATTTTTTACCTTTCATTAATAAGTTTATGACCATGCTATAATGAACTATATTCTTATTTATATGAAGGCCACTTTATCCCTTGTACTGTCAGAACACTCTGAAGGACCTTAGGAGCTAGAGCCATGAAAGGATGCTGTAACATCTGACAAAGTAGGACATCACCTACAAAATCACCATTAAAAAGGGAATTGAAAACACAAAAATATCATCATGTCACCATACAGCTCTGTGGTAGGCATACATCTTGAATATTATGCAGTTCTGGTCTCTACATCTCAAGAGGAATATAGCGGAAATAGAAAAGGTTCAAAGAAGGGCATCAGGATGATCAAAGGGGTGGAGCAGCTTCCATACCAGGACAGACTTAAAAGGCTAGGACTCTTTAGTTTGGAACAGAGAATGCTGAGGGGTTGGATCTGCTAGAGGTTATAAAATCATGAAGGGTGTGGGACAAGTGAACAGGGAAGTGCTATTCACTGAGTTCCAAAATACTAGAACTAGGGGGTACCCCCTGAAATTAGCAGGGACAGGTTTAAAACTAACAAGAGAAAGTACTTTTTAATGCAGCCTGTAGTTAACTTCTGGAACTCATTACCACAGGAGGCTGTAAAGGCAGATAGTATAGCTAGGTTCAAAAGATACTTGACAAATTCATGGGTCATAGATTCTAATAGCTCTTAGACTGAGCAGTCAGAGATGCATCTTCTGGCAGGGAGGGTATGACAGGATACAGAGTACTATCTTTTTAAAGCATCCACTTTGTCAGTCAGATAAAGGATACTGAGTTTAAAGGCAGACTGCAACTTCAAACCTGGAGCCTTGACTTGCTGTGAGAGTCCAGCATCTCAGCCTGCTACACCTTGGCTAGCTAGCCAGGCTGCTCAAAGTTGGTGTCAAGCCTGTAATAGGACCTAACCCTTTATCAATGCCCCATCACCAGAGTGGCCAGCTGGGGTCAATTGATCTTCCACTTTCTCCATTCAGACACCTGATATGGAACAGGAAGTGTCTGGACAACAGAGTTAATCTTGATCCCAGACTGGTTACTGTTCTCTCTGACTTGTGCTCTGACTTTGCTCTCTTCCTGATCTCCAGGCTTCTTGATCTGACGTGTTCTCTGATTTCTCTTTCTGCCTTATCTCCCAGCTTCCTGACTTGGCTTGTCCCTAGACTCTGCTCTAGGATTGACTCTTGGCTTCCTGACCTGGCTTGTCCTTGGATTCTGTTGTACCTGTGGTTGCCACCACAATCCCCAAGTAGGCCCAGACCCATCTGCCCATGACACAGCATAGGACCATTGCTGTGACAGAATATGGCACTGTTTATGTTTTAGTGTATGCCTTTCTGACAAGTTTCTCTAAGGCAGCAATTCCCAACCTTTTTTACCCCATGACACGCTTACCTAAATAAAAAACCATGGCAGCACACTGGACAGGGGAAACAAGGGTTGGAGTGGGGGCCATCTGGACACCAACGGAGCTGGGGGGGGGGTGCATGGCCAGCTGGACACTGACGGCGAGGGGTGGCACGTGGCCAGCCAGCTGGTATTTTGTGCTGAAGCCATGTGCCCTGCCTGGTTGGAGCCACACTCCCTGTCTGCCTGTGTCCACAACAGCAGCAGGCAGCGTGGTGGGGGTGTTGTAGCTCCATCCCAAAATGCCATAGTGCACCGGATGAGAAATGCTGCTCTAAGGTGCCACCTTGCCCTGCCTTCTGCCTGACTTCAGGCTAACATGGCTAACTATTGCTTTCTATATTAGCAGTTCATAGTCGTTTTTGTTCCTTCATCTCTCTCCATTCTATAATATTCCTTATGTTTCTTATTCAGGTAATCTTGTGCGACTTTGTTGATTCAGCCTCTAGGTGAATATAGCTAGACAGACCGACAAAGGGCTAGATTCTGTTCTGCCTGTTAGGCACATAAATGCTGCTGCTTTTTGGTGACAGCCTTAAGGGTAAAATAGCAGTTTTTTACAAAGTAGATGCATTAATGCAATTGAAGTGCATGGAACAGAGTCATACTTAGGCCATTTATCCATCTAATAGATGGAAAAGAATAAGGCCAAAAAAGTTTTCTACAGTCAATACTATGAAAAAGCAGTACTGTTTGCTTCATCAATCAGAAATAAGTAAAGAAAAATCAAGCATTTGTGCTGGTATCCAGGATTTTTTAAGAAAAGGAGGCCTGACTTCCATTTTGGTTACTGTTTTTAATGCTGCTGTTATAGCTATGATGGTCCATAGAATAGGTGAAAATCAAGGTTTGAGAGGTTAGACTATATCTCTTATTGAACAAACTTTACATGAGGAAATTAATCAAATAAAGAATATTACTTCATCTTTTCCATTCTTTCTTCCTTTTTCATGTTCCACTGTGCCATGTGGATTTCTCTAATTTTTCCATTTGCGTATGCACTTTGTGCATAAATACTGAAATGTATGTTTACATAGGTTCTGAAAATGAGATCCCTAGCATGCAAAATGTATACTCAGAAAGACAGATAATCCTTATGTTGAAGCTGCCAGTTGTGAAGCATCTTAACACAAGATAAAGCTTCACATTTCCTTTTATCTCATGTATTTCATGCTTTATGTTTAAAATTCCTTAAGTTGCATTTAAGTACAAAGTGAAGTAAGCAATTATGTAGTTTATTAGCTTAGCGTAATAGAAACATGTTATGTCTTAGCATTAACTTCTTTCTGAGTTACAATTATCTATGTTTTTATATATCCTTTAGCCATTAGACTTCAAAAGGAGCATCAACCAAGTGACCCTGTAACACTGCATCTCTCTTTTTTTCTGAATCATCAGGGGGTATAGTACCAACCAAAGAATTTACACATTATTCACTGAGTTCTTTGATTCGTAGTTTCATGCAAAAGCTTTGATAACTGTCACTGTATTCAGTTTTGTTTCATCAGTCTGTAATTTGAAAGAACACTCATTTTAAGAAATGTTAGGAATACTGAAAGGCAATGTCTGTGATACATTACTGTGTTTCCACATTGTGATGCCACATTATGGGTAAGCTATTTATTTTTTGATCCAGACAATAATAAGTTTATAATCAAGGTACAATGAGTCATATTCTCCTTTATACTAAGGTCATTTTATGCCCTCTTACTTCCAGAGCCCTGTGAAGGATCTTAGGAGCTAGAGCCACAAAAAGGCTATCAAGTGGCTAGCCCTCATAGCAGAAATCTCAGTCCTGAGATAAGTGTCTAAATTCCTAGCACAATACTTGGGGACAATTAGATGCCTCAGAATGGGATTCCCAGCAGTCCATGTGCTGAACTGGGAGCCCCTTAAAGTCAGGAATTAAGTGTGCTACCATTGAACACCACCTAAAGGAAATGTTGAGCACAGGTGTGTGCCTTAGTTCCCTTTCTACAAGATTTAGGTGCCTCACTTGACATGGGGCAGGCATTCCTTTCTGTTCATAGTTCACATTGCTAGAAAATAGGTGTTCAAGCCCTTTCCTTCAAGAATCAAGTACTGCTTTCAAAATAAAGCAGTGGCTAAAATACCCAATCAGGCTGTAAGAGACTTGGAGCATTTCTGTAGTTTGTCTTAAGACATTCCGATCCCCACCCCTTACCTGTCTGGGAGCTCCCCTAATCATCAGGTTTATGCTTGTCCATGTTTTGAGGCTGTGGGCCAGGATGACCTGACTTAAGGCCTGAGACAGACTGACAAGAGGACGCAGCCACTGCCTCTGTCGCTGCCACCACTTCTTCCTGCCACCTGACTGTGGCATGGCCAAAGCTCCCAACCTTGGAGTAGGCAAAGCTCCCTGGCACCAAATGCTGCCAAATCCCCCTGTTGCCAAATGCTGCCATGCTCTGGGGCCAAATGCAGTTGTTCTATGGCCTGGATCTGGCTGGTAGGCCATAGGTTGCTAACCCCTGCATTTGGCAGCATGCTAGTTATGAATCTCCAGCTTTGCCAGATAGTGCAGTCCTTCATTCCTTCTATCGTTACTATGCTACTTTGTGTGAAATAATTAAACAGTCATTGGCTGGAGAGAGAGCAAGAGAGAGGTCATGCCAGTAAACATAATTACTGGTGACTAGGACTCTCATAAGATGAGGTATACATCATCTTTCCAAAGACCACAAGTCCCTGCTCCAAAGACCATTTTTGTATTTTATGCGAAACAAATATGTAATTTGGTAACATTCCTCTTCCTATGTAAGTAACCTAACTGGCAAAACTAGAAATTTATTCTTTCTGGCCTACTTATTCCAAGCAAAATCAAGCAATCTTCCATACGTTAGAATACCCTCCAGATTAGGGCACTCTCTTGTGAGGTGGTACATACAATTTTGAGATGAAGTACTGAACTCCGGTAGAGGAAAGAATTGAACTGAAGTATCCCATAATTTAAATGAATGTTCTAACTAGGTATCTCTCATATAGAAGGGTGGCAGCAATACTGCTTCTTCCTTCTGCTTCATTTTGAATGGTGGCAGCTGCCACGTTTGGTGCAGGACCTGATTTGTTAGGCATGCTTTAAGCATGCCTGATGCATATAACCTCTCAGGCAAGACAGGGAAAAGAAAGTCTAGCTTGTGAATCATGACAGCTGAGTCTGTAAGATGCTCAGCTGTGTCAAGGCTGCAATGCTTCTGAGCATATACTGCAGCAGAACTGTAGGTGTCTGAGGAATTTTAATGTAGAAAGCTGAAGTTCACAAAAATATTTTAGCCATGTCCTAGGGTGAGTAGCAGGAATGGGGGTGGAGGAAAAATGCTGAGAATCACAATTTTAGACTTAGGTACCTACAGTGAGTGTGAGGTAGGACTTAGATGTCTAAATCTTTTTGTGAACCTTGTCTAGTGTATATGAGAGTAAGGCCCTATGGCATTAGAAATGTTTTTGTTTTAGTCTCTTGATAATGAAGAGTCTTCTGTAATGATGTACAGGTGGATACACTTTGATTGACATGCTTGCTACATTGTCTGGACATTAAAAGCAAGTCATCCAGCTAAACAATTATTCGGTGTTTCTCAGTCAGTCAGTATGTAGTAGAGATTGACTTGAGGGACATTCCTGAGGAAGGGGTGATATATACGATGCATGTTCCTAGGAATGCAAGGGCACATTATACAGGAGGTACAGCCTTGTTCCTAGAAAAGAGCAATTTGTTACCAGCCTTTTACTGTACCAGGAATAAGGGGTGGAGCTAGAAGTCCAGCCTTTTTTTCATTAGCCCCTGACCTACTTCATGGAGGGAGTGTACCAGTTTGCCTGCTCTGTTAGCTTTCAGGCTTTGCTAGAGGTTTGTGAGGAAGTCTGACAGTCCTCCTGTGCTGAGGACCAGCCAGTCTCAACTCAGGAAGCTTACTGAGTACTTCTCAGTACAATAGCCCACTAGTGCTCAATTACCAGGGATTCCCCAACACATACAGCATCAGGTATACAACTACAGTTGTGTGTCTTTATGCTGTTCTATCTCTCAGTTTGGTGGGGCAGGAGGGGGAAGAAAGGGAGATAGGGTGTGGAGGGGAGAAAACAAGTAGGGAAATATGTTCCTTACCAGTCTAGAAAATTGGAAAATAAAGGATCCTACCAAGCACAGTGATCATGTGAAGGGCCCCAGGGTTACTACAAGTGACTGTGTATGGTGGGTTGCTGTTTCCAAAGCCTTTTCATTCTTAACAATGATGTTTATGGCTAGGGACAGACATTCAAAAAGCCTGAACCTGAATTGATTCAATCTTTGCAGGTTAGTCTAACCTGGCTAGGCTATATTCAGTTTTGTAACCAGACATCCCAGAAATTCAGGCACATGCCTTCAGTGGCTCAGGCTAGAAGCCAGAGGGTGCTAGAGTAGCCCTTCCTTCCCTTCCACAGGGCTGAGCTGAGGGGTGTGTGGCCAGGCCCTGGCAGGATACTGTGATTAAGGAGGGGTGTCCCCCTTCCCACCCACCCCCACTCCTGACCAGCCCAGCAGGGAATGTTTATAACCCCTAACTCAGTGTTTATCAACCCATTAAGAAAACAACACAGGGCCATTACTAGTTATCTGTTGATTCTGTCTTTGTCCCATGTGCCACACCTCAGTCTGACCAGTCTGTGGTCTGCTAGCTAAAGCTGAGAGTTATCTGTGAGGTATGGGGGAATGCCTGATTAGCAGAGAACGGCGTGGGGTGGGGGGAAGCAGAAGCCAGGCAGGTGCCTGCAGAGACTACCCAACCTACAGTCAGGGAGCAGCGGGCAGGGGCCAGCCCTGCTGTGGAGCTGAGAGCCCCACCCAGAGATCATGCCAGGATGCTAGGGGAGTCTGATTTAATTTAAACCAGCAGAGTCTGAGATAGACATTGCATAAACTGGTTTGAGCCAAATCAGTTGAGTCTGACACTGTATTCACCCAGGTTTATCTCAAACCAAATTTAGCTATTCTCACACTGGTTTATGTGCACTAAACATCTGTTCTGTTATGGGTTTAAACTAGTTTCTGATCACTTAAACCTGTTTATGTGTTTTGTCTGTCCCTAGTGTATAGGGTTGGGGAGAGGGTACAATGTTGCTGCTGATACAGGAAAAGAAGAATGAAATGCTTTGGTTGGAGAAAAGCAGTACTTCTGGTAACTACTAGTTTATGTTCTCCTTGTCTATTTCTAGGCATGTTTATGCAATCACTTTTATGTCTATTTTTATGGATGGTATGTAACTGAAATATACTATTAGTTATTTGAAGATGTTGCCAGGTCTGAATTAAGAAGGCATGCATTACCTGGTTAGCCACATGGACCTATCTCTACACCTGCATAGCCTGCAGAGTGGTTTAAGTCTGATTTCTTATTCTTGAAAGGCAAGAATTTCTTAGGGTGATATCTTTTATTTGAACAATGGCATATTTGGGAAAAAGTTAGACGAGCTTTTGGATACAAGATATTCTTTGTCAGGTTTGATGAACAGAATATACATCATTATAATCCTTGCCTCTCAAATGTCTGGACCATTACAGGTACCACATCAGTTCTTTGCATTCATGTGTAGTTCAAGTCTGTACCTATTCCTGTTTGATTAGGAATGAATTATATGTTTACCTCTTTGTTTTTCAGTTCTATGTTGTTGATGGAAGAGCAGAATAAGCGTATTTGGGTGGAATTAAATTTATAATGCAAAGTTACCATTGAATTTTCTAGTTTCACTGTTCTTGTTTTTGAGAAATATCACATTGTAGTCTCAAGGGCTGCCTGTAGATATGCTGGCTTGTGTTCTAATTGGAATGCATCAGAGCAGACTCGATTAATCGGGTTTAATCTTGGAATCTGTATCCACATTCTAATTAGAATGCTCCAGCATTGCTTCACTGTTATATGTATTAAGCCCTCCTACATTTTAAAATGGCTGTGGGGGTGCTCATCAAATGAGTTTTAATTAAAGTGCCCCCACAGCCATTTTAATTATCCATGGCTTTAATACACATGATGGTGAGCCATTTTAATTAAAGCAGATGTCAGGGAACCACTCTAAAATGGCCTCTCCGCATCCCTGAGCACATGTACAGGCACCCAACAGTTCCTTCCCCCAAAATACTTTGCACCAACTGACTGCAGACAGTACAGTTTGTGATGTCTTGGTAATTGTATACCACACAGAGGTTGGGACTTTTGTGTACCACTCAGAGGTTGGTGTCTTTTAGTTTGTTCATATTTGACATGAATTTGAGTTAAAATACTGAGGGAACTTACCTGTAACATTATCTTAAGCTGTTGAACTCTTGTTCTCAGTTGGATGCTAGATTCTCAGCTGTTATGATGGGATTTGTTATGTGCTTATTTATACTAATTAAGGACCTGGGCTAGAGTGTGTGGGTTCAAGTGTCTAGGGGATAAAACCTCCCACATAATACAAATGACATGGTATGTGTAGCCAACATTAATTAGGATGATGGAAGATGAGCTGTAATGTAATGTTTTATGCTATCAGGCAAAAGCAAGCTACATTTTTTTTTTGTTTTCAAAGCACACGTAAAAAATATACCACTGCTTTTCAATGAAATCATGCCATTGGTGTTAAATATTACTAATTAACTTTTTTGCTAAGTAAACTTTTATTTTTCCTGTGATTCAAAGCAAACATCTTGTCTGAAATTTTAATGTACTTGCGTATACCTATGGTAATTTTTGGCCTCCTATTAATGTGGCATTGGGATGTCTACCACCTTTAATGCATTTCTCCTCATGGTATCACTGTGAGTAAAGGAGTTAATGTCCTCATTCTACAGATGGGAAAACAAAGGAAAGAGCTAAAAGAATTCATATTCTTAAAGGTATTTAGGCACCTAAGTAATGGAGTCCCTTGGCCCAAGCAATTCACCAATATTTGGGGGACTGCTGGGGTGTTTTCATAAGAAGAAAAAGTACTGATATAATTCAGCTATTTCTTTTATGCAGTCCTGCAAATAATATGTGAAAAGGTCTAATCTACAGAGATGGTTCCTAATTGCTACTTTAGGTTCCTACGTTCAAAATGTAAATCCTCAGTGTTGCTATTCAGGTGCTAAGGTTCCTAGGGGTCTGTGTCTCTGTCAGTAGAGTTCCATGGGAACCTAAACTTGTCTGCCCAGGTGACCACAGCCTGATGACACATTAACTCCTTTATTATTAAAAAATAGGAGTTCTCAACTTATCCTTTTGGTGGGGTCTGATCTTACAGGTATTCTCTTAATGGTTCAGGATCTGCAAAAAGTACAGCCACCAAAGGAGGTGATGATAGTGACAGGCCCATATCCCATATCATAGTGGTTAGAGCACTTATCAGGGTAGGAGACCTAGATGCCCCTTCTCTGTTTAAGGAAATCTTGGAATCTGTATCCAAAGCCATGTCTACATGTGAGCTCCTAATGCACATTAAAGTTAGTACCTACAATGTGAGGTATTAAACAAATGTGCTTTAGACTGCCTTAATGCACAGTAACAAATGTGCATGGTTTTTAAGTGATAGTTAATGCACAGTAGCCTAATTTACTGTGCATTAGTGTAATATCACAGTTTTGTATGTGATGCTTTAATATGCAGTAAAATAGTATTAAAGTGCATATGTAGAGATGCCCAGGATATCTGTAGTTGGAGAGGGGAGTGAGTACATTCCTAATCCCCTTGGCTGAAATTGTGGCATTTTGGATAAAGCGTTAATATTCCTTGGTTTATGGAGAAAGCAAGAGTAAAACTGACGTTCACTTCAGTGTTTAGGTTTTGGGAGGAGGGAGATCTGGGTTTCAGTCCTTGCTTCATTGAGTATGTAGTGAATACTTAACTGATGCAAGGACTGGAACCAAGAGCTCTCTTCTAAGTGAGTGCCCTAAGCACAAACTAAGGATTCATACTCATTTTTGTTCTCTCTTCCTGTTTCTCTCTCTGTAGTCCAATGACTATTTTATTCTTTCACAAAGTCAAATGGCTTCAACAGGAGGGATTGAGAACAATTTTGTATAGCATATGTGTTTATATCCCTAAGAGGGAGGATAAAAGTGAACCCTGGGCTAATCCTCTATTTATTTATATATTATATATTTATATCTATCCCGCCCTATCCAAAAGGCTCAGAGCAGCTTACAGTGAACAAACAACCCACAAGAGGATTTCCCAAACAACCCAAAACTCTAACTCCCTGCCCAGATCCCTACATGAGCAAATCTCCCACCAATCCCAGCCATGCCTCCCAACCACTAATCACATCCAGGTACAAACAACCTTTTCCCACCTTACCCCCTACCCACCAATTCTCAGCATCCTACCTAAACCCCAGAGGAGTGCCCTGTACTTTACCTTCCACTCACACTCACCCTCCTACTGGGGGCAGGAAGGGTCTGCGACTGTCACTCCCTTCCAAAAAACCCACACCAAACTCCTCCCCTCCCCCACAGGAGACACAACACAAATTCCAAAAAGCCCTTACAAAAGAAGTAAAAGAAAAAGAGAGGCCTTGTACCCTTTCCAAGGTCAATTATGGAGTTGTTGGAAAAAGAAGTTCTTCTGTGATCATCTTTGGAAAGAAAGGACTTATCTCTGCTCAGTTTTTGAAATAAAGGGCACAGGTACCTAATTTCATGACAAGGTTCAGGGCTGGAAATTTCTTCTTGTTAGTACCCAAATTATGAAATAAGAATGGGGTTTAAGATGCAGCTTTCTCCTCTGCCTTTCCTATTGGCTCCACTAGGCAACTCCTCACTCAGGGTGTTTACTCTCATGGATCCAACTTTTATATGCTTAACTACACCCTGGCATTATTTAGGGAATCTAAACACGTTCCTTGATGTTTAGGATTCCATTGTTAAAATGTAGTTGTTGCAATGCCTAAATCTTCTTTGTAGATCCAGCCCCAAATTTATATCTCTCTGAACAATTGGCATCATCAGTCTTTACAGAACACGGTGTATATGCTGATGAATTTGGTGACTGCTAAGTCTGATGCACTAGCGACAGTCCCACCCACAGATAGGGCATGCCTACGCACTAGCAATTCTCTGAATCCTAGCAGCAGATTCTTTCTTCCTCTGATGTGGGTCATCACAAAACTTGACCCAGTCCGCCTCGCAGTGCCTCGTTCCATCTGCAAGCTGACACCACCAACCACAGCAGCATTCTGCACTTATTTCCCAATTATACACAGAGATTCCACAGGATGCTAAGTTATTTTTGCAAGCATCATGAAATCTGTACAGTGGTCTGCCTCTTTTTTAAGCCCCTTTGTGAGCTTCAGAGTATAACACGTTCTTTGAGATTCTGTGAAATGGAATTCTCTTGACATGACCACACCACTTGAGCCTTTTCTTACTAATCAATGTTCCCATGAAAGACATACCAGCACGATTTAACACTTTCACATTTGTCACCCTGTCTTTCCATCTTGTTTGAAGAATTTTCTGCACGCATCTGATATGAAAGCTGTTTAGTCTTTTGATATGTTTGGCGTAGGGTGTCCATGTTTGTAAGCCATATAGAAGAGTGGATAAAACACATGTCTCTCAAATACAGATTTTTACTTTAGTTGACAATTTGTTATAGTTCTAGGCTCTGTCTTGCAAAAGACTAAAGTTTCTGGCTGCTTTGCAGATTCTACTAGTGAGCTCAGCATCAAGATCAACTTTGCTAGTAACAGTAGAGCCAAAAATCGGTCAACAACATCCAGATAAGTACAATTAGGGTGATCTCTGGAACTGGTTCTGAAGAGCCTCGGTGCATGATAACAGTCTTCTTCAAGCTTATTGCTAGCTCAGATATTTTGTACTGTCAGAGCAAAACCGCTAAAGAGATGCCTTGGCATAGCTGTGTTAAGCACATTGCAAGCATGGGTGCAGGGATTTCCCTTGTAACGTGGGAAAAAGTATCAGTGCAAGATCAGAGCCTGCCAAAACCTTGTAGCTACACCACCGAGTGCATGTTTACGATTGGCTCACGGTAAATTATGTTCACGTGTCGGTCAGCAATTGGCTTGCTGACCACATAAAAGGCTTGGGCGATACCCGCCCAAATCGGAGGAGTGCTCAGATGCGCACGAGGAGAGATCCCCACGTGCATTTCCAAGCCACGAAGGAGGCCTGATCAACGGCCGACGACTCCCCGCCGGAATCATCTGACGCCCCATACCCTGCGTGAGTGTGAGCTTCTGTGTGCCTGTTTTCTGTTTAAGTTTTGTAACTCCATGAGACGTGCCTACAGTGTATACAGACTGTAAGTAAAGTGTTTTTTGTTGCAACTGCTGTGTCTCCAGCACCTCAATTCCACTCCATTGGTGGCCCCATTCTGCCAGCGTTTCTCGGCCCCCACATGTACGAATCAGAGAAGTTGGTAATGAGATGTTGTAGGGTATCAACACTGTGAGCCACAGGGCTGCATCATCTGCAAACAACAGGTCCCTTACGATGACTTTACTTTCATCTTAGCTTTGGACTTTGCAATATTAAACCGTCCTCAATCATGTCTAGTGATGAGACACTTGAACATCATGGAATGTGTGTTGAAGCAGGAATGAGAAATAAATATTAAACAATGTGGGAGCCAGTACACAGCCCAGCTTCATTCTATTGTTGATGTTGAATGGTCAGACTCTTGCTTTTCATATGTTACAGTTGCCTTCTTGCCATCATGTAAGGATTTCATAAGGTTTCATAAGGTTTCATAAGGATTTCATAAGGTTTCATAAGGTATAAGGCAATATAGATGGACAACCAAGCTTCTTCAGAACAATGTAAAGCCCTGATTGTCTAACCATATCAAAGGCCTTTTTTAAATGTATAAAAGCCATGTACAGTGGATGTAGATTGTAGCCATGTTGATCTAAGGACATAGGCAGACAAGGTTCTTTGGGTGAATCTGATATCTTTTATTAGACCAACTCAAATAATTGGAGAACATTTTTTAAGCAAGCTTTCACGTTCAGAAACCCTTTGTCAGGCTAAGGAAGTTTCAGCATTTAATGCATGCTCTTCCTGCATAGAATGAAAAGTAAAGAAGCCAGCAGCTGAGCTGGCATGCATACAAGACAGGCAGTCGGTGATAATGTAGATTGAGGAGTCAATGGATGGAGAGACAGGCTGGGGGGTGGTGGAGAGAAGGGGGATGAATAGTGGAGAGGTACCTGGGAAGTCAGCTGTCAGGAAGGTTATAATGTGTCATAAATCCAATGTCTATATTTAGTCCATGATTTTTAGTAT
>JAGPOW010003642.1:34179348-34209697 GCA_030014935.1 Caiman crocodilus
GTCCATGATTTTTAGTATCCAGGAGGTTGATGAAGTGGAGTTCATAGGCTTGTCTCTGGGAAGTGTTGTGTAAGTTTCCTTTGAGGATCAGGACTGAGACATTGGAGAGAGAGTGGTTTTCTTGTGAAAATATAGACATTGGATTTATGACACATTATAACCCGCCTGACAGCTGACTTCCAAGATACTTCTCCACTATTCAGCCCCCTTCCTTTCCCCCACCCAGCCTGTCTCTCACTCATTGACTCCTCAATCTACATTTTCACTGTCTGCCTTGTATGCACACCAGCACAGCCTCTGGCTTTTTTTACTTTTCATTCCATCCAGAAAGAGCACACATCAACTGCTGAAATGTCCTTAGCCTTACAAAGGGTTTTTGAACCTGAAATCTTGCTTAAAAATTGTTCTCCAACTATTTAGTTGGTCTAATAAAAGATATCAGATTCACCCAAAGAACCTTGTCTGCCTATGTACAGTGTGTTAAATATCTCTCTGCCCTTTTTGGGTAGGGGCAGATATTACACACAAACCAATTGAAGTGACCAGAAACTGATTTAAAACTGTACTAGAAGTATACATAAACCAGTTTCAAAATAGCCAAAATGGTTTAAGATAAACCTTGTTGAATGTAGCATCAGACTTAACTGATTGAACTCTAACCAGTTTATGCAATGTCTATCCCATACCCCATCCTAGTTAAAGTTAAACCAGAGTACTCCAGCATCCCAGCATGCTTTCTGGGATGGGCTGTGCTGTCTGCTCCAGAGAGCAGGGCTGGTCCTGCCCCTCTGCTCTCGAACCTGAGCAGAAACGGTACCTGGAGAGACACTGGCCAGCATAGCTTCATTAAGGCAAAGTGGGTAGAGGCAGGGTTAATTCTTTCCTCCTTCTCCTCCCGTCTCCCCTCCCCCCCATAAATGAGGTCTGTGTGTCTGTTGAGGAGCAGAGAGGCAGGGGCTGTGGCCTATGGGGCTGGTAGACATTGGCTGCAGGGCAGAAGGGACAGAGGAAATCCTGCTACTGGAGCAGTGAGGGGATAGGGAGGGACATAAGTACCCCCTAAATGTTAGAGTGTGTAGGAACGGGTTTATTCCCCTCCCCACCTTCCCTGTCCCACAGGCAGGGACTGCAGCCCTTCTGTCATGGCCTTATTGAGGCTAAGAGGGCAGGGAGGGGATTTAATTCCTCTCATATGGGGACAGCAAGCATCTGGGGTGGATCAGCCCCTCTCCCTTTTGCTGCTCCTGCAGGGTGGGGAGAGGGGAACTGTACGGGGCTGTCTAGCTCCAGAGGGGGCCTCTTTCTCATGCTTCTCTGCCCCCTACTGTGGGGCAGGGAGGGAAGCTCCGTTTCATGCTGGGGGAGACCCTTTCCCTCTCCTCCTTCTCCTCCCGGGAGTGGGGGAGGCCTCTGTGTGGTGCTGGAGGGGAACTCTTCCCCCTCCTTCTCCTCCCTCTGTCTGGCCCCACTCTGAAGCTGCATCAGCTGGGGCTAAACGAGGCTGGCCCAGAAGCCTGCAGCTCAGTTACAGCTGCTCCCTGTGCCCCTGCTGGGCTGGGCTGGGCTGGGCAGCACCACACACAGCCCCTCTTCCCTGCCCCACAGTGGCTGAGGGTGGGGAGAAGAGGGTGAAGAGTCCCCCCAGCATGCAATAGAGCCCCCTCCCTGCCCTATGGGGAGAAGAATACCCCTTTTGGGGTTGAGTAGCCCTGCATAGAGCCCCCTTCCCTGCCCCACGGTGGTGGGGGGGAGGAGGTGGTAGGAGAAGAATCCCTTCCCAACACTGAGCAGAGCCCCCACTCTCAATGCTGTGGCAGGGGGAGAAAGGAGCAGGGGAAAGAGTTCCACTCTGGACCTGGGCCGGGCAGCCCCCTGTGTTCCCGTCCCACGTTGGCGGGCTGAGGGGAGGAGGAGGGGGAAGAGTTCCCCTTTGTGGCCAGGTAGGGCTATATGCTAAGATTGCTCTCAGCTGTCAAGGAGCTGCTGGGATGGGCAGAACTCTACCTTCCTCCTCCTCACCTGCCACAGTGGTTTGGACATCCTCCCTCTTCCTCCACTCTCTGAACCCTGCAGACCAATAACGGTGTTTAACACCCTCTTTAGTCTTACTCAGACCTGCTAGGGCCTGGCCATGTCCCACCTCCCAACCCAGCTCAGCTTCCCCATGGAAGAGAAGGGCTGCTCTCTAGTGCCCCTGGGCTTCTGGCCCGAGCCACTGCAGGCATGTGCCTGCATTCCCAGAATTAAAAGGCAGTGTCTACCTTTGCAATGCAAACCGATTCAATCTCTGCAGGTTAGACTAATCAGCAAAAATTGAATCAATCCAGGTTTGGGCATTTTGAATGTCTGTCCCTAGCCTTTCTATAGTTGTCTGACAGAGAAGACCATATCTATGGTGGACCTTTGCAAGCAGAAGCCACCCTGGCTCTGAGGGTAGATTCCCTTCGGTAATGTTTGAAGTCTAGGTAAAAGAATATGGCTTAAGATTTTTCTCGCGATGTTGAGACGAGATAAACCTCTGTGGTGGTTATAGTCATTTCTGTTTCCTTTGTTTTTATAGAATTGGATGAAACAAGCATCCTTGAAATCTTGCAGAACAGTTTCTTCCTTCCAACAGTGTAGCAATACCTCATGTAATCTTTGTAGCAAGTCTTCGTTTGCACATCTGTAAATTTCAGCAGGTAAGCAGTCAGATCCTGAAGCTTTGTTATTATTCATGTTCCTTTAGTGTAGGTTTGGCATCCAGCAAAGTCATAACTTCAGGCCCAGGCAATTCATCTAGCATACATTAGTCTACTACAGACTCCCTTGAGTATGTAATTCCATACTGCTCAATTCATCTCTCCAGTTGCTTCTCCTTATCAGTTATGATATTACCATCCAGGTCTTTCAATGGAGCTGTCTTGTACTTTGTTAACCTAGTGGCCATTTTAATGACCTTGTAGGAGCATCTGCTGTCACCTGCATCAGCCGTCTGTTGGATGCTGTTGCAGAAACCCAGCCAAAATTCTTGATCACACCTCCTGGAAGATGTTTGAACAGCTTTATGAGCTTATCTTTGGTTTTTGAGCAAGAGTTTTGGAAAGTAGGAGTAGGCTTGTAGGTAATTAGGGTGGTTCTTTTCTCTCAATAAGTGGACACAATACCTCCAAATGGCCTACAAACCAGTTGAAGTTTTTCTTAGTATTCTTTCCAAAACTCTTGATTGCCTCATTGTAAATACTTGTCTTCAGGACTTTCCATGAATCGGATAGTTTTACTTGTTTGGGCTGACTTTGCTACTTCTTTACTGAAAAGCTATTTCTTGACAGGATCATTGGTTTGGCACAAGTTAATCAAGGTTGTCTAGCAGGTTTATTGCAGTGGATCTTAGCTTGAAATTTTACAGCTCTCAAGGAAGTGGTCTGTGTCACAGTCAGCACTTTGAAAGGATCATATACACCGGATTTTTTTCAAGCATGTATGTCTTATCAGTACCAGGTCCAGCCGATGCCGATGCTTTGACCTTGGGTGTCTCCATGATGTTCTTCTGATGTTACCAGCAAAGATGTTGGTTACCAGAAAGTCTTGGCTGGCACAGAACTCAAGAATTCTCTGACCATTGTCATTCATACATCCAATGCCATGCCTACCCAGAATCCCAGGCCAAATCTCAGCATTGAACCCCACTCTTGCACTGAAGTCTCCCAAGTACTGGAATGGCTTCTATGGAATTCTGCTGATCATTTTTTCCAATGGTTGATAGAAGCCATCTGTCTTCTCATCACTAGCCTGCAGTTAGACGCTGCATGGACACTGACAAAGTTGATGAATCCCTTCCGAAGTCTAACTCAAAGTGCCATGATACGTATGGACATGTCAGCCAAAGCTTCACACAGTAACATAAGTTCATCACTGATAGCAAAACCTACACCATGCTGTCGTCTTACTCCTTCAGGTTTCCCCTGCCAGTAAGTAGGTTATCTCCCTGAACATAGCAAATAACAGACGGCAGTTTCTTTTGAAATACAAGCTTGTTTTCCATCCAGTCCGCTGTGTCCTCTCGTCTCCTTCACAGGACCATGCTACCAGTTGCTCACACTATCTCTTTCTTTTCTGGTTCCTTTCACTTAAACTCAGCTGCAACCACGCTAATGTCCCCAACCCATGCATTTGTAATAAATCAATCTGACACCTTTCAGGCTACCTTGCTTGTTTTCTACTTGGGCTTTGCTAGGCTGGTCTCTGCGCTGAACAGTGGCTTCTATTGTTTCAATTATCATTAAATAGAGTTACATTTAGTTATTCCCTCAGTTGTCTAAGTGAAAGGTGGCTAGCATGCCATCAGCTCAGTATTGTCTGTAGCTCCTGGCAGACATTACAATTATTGTGTGATTCATGTGTTAATCCATGATAATCTGTAACATCCCACATGTGCATCCAGTTTATTATACAATTAAATGGAAAACCAGCCACAGAATATATTCCAAATAAAATATAACTGGGTTACATTTCACTTTACTTTGAATATATAGCATGTGTAAAGCCCTGTGTAAGAGAAGAAGCAGATGCATTGTGCAACCATCTACCAGTTCAATTTATTAGAATATGGTGCAGAATTATCACTGGGAAAACCAACCATAAACAAGCGCCATTT
Organism: Caiman crocodilus; assembly: GCA_030014935.1. Taxonomy (NCBI): domain Eukaryota; kingdom Metazoa; phylum Chordata; order Crocodylia; family Alligatoridae; genus Caiman; species Caiman crocodilus. The sequence continues at coordinate 34,183,985 of JAGPOW010003642.1, forward strand.
TAAGTTTTACCCAGTAGACATTGCATATATGTGGTTATTCTGTAGAAACTATTTGATCAATGCCAGCAGGCACCTATATGCTTCCCCAACACATAGTACTGAGATTTGGTAATAGCACCTCTGCAGCTGCTACCAGGGATGACTGGTGAACTGTCTATTCCAGAACACCATGTAATTTACCTTCCTGTACAAAATCAAAGTATTTATACCATTGTTAGAGTATTATGTATCCAGGGCCCCTAATTACTGAATTATCATTCTTTTTTACTCTTAGTTTACATTTAAACATAACCCACCCACTGTTATGACTGTTGATAACCAGGAGTCCTCCCTATCTACACCATTCAGTCTTTTTCCATTGATGCAGACTTGTGGAACAGGAGCACATTTCTTTTGGGGACTGTCTTTCCTTAGGAGATGAAAAGTGACTTTTTTGAGGAAGAATTCTGATGTGGGAAAAAAAAATTACTTGTTTGGTGTCTGTTTGGGTGGTAGATTTGTTGGATTTAATGTCTGTGTTTGTGTATTATATTAAATAATGTCAAAGAAATCCAGAGTGGAAGATGAGACCTTTTGAAATCTTCAAAGCCAGTGTATTATCATTATTATTATTAAAAATACTACAACAAGGGATTTCTTAGGGTGATATATTTTACTGGATCAACTGCATAGTTTGGATAGAGTCATTCAAGCTTTTGAATGTAAGGCATTCTTATTTAGCTACGACCATTCTTTAGGTTGTGGATTTTCTATTGTAGGTAGCATGTTTCAATATCTTTCATGTTTTCCTGCCATTGGCAGGGGGTCAGACTAGATGGCCTGCTCTAGACCCCTTCTGACCCTAGTTACTATGAAACTATGTTGTAGTAGTGTCAGAGTGCTGCTGTAGCCATATTAGTCCAGGAATGATGGGAGGCAAAGATTACTTAGGATGGTATCTTTTACTGGACTAACTGCACAGTTGGCATAGAGTTAGATAAGCTTTCAAATGCAAAACACTCTTCTTCAGGTCTGAGGCTGAACCTGAAGTTGGTCCAATAAAAGCTATAACTAAGAAATCCCTGCCTTTTGCATAACTCCTAGACCATTACCGCTTTAGCTTTTCTCTGTTATTTTTATTCCTGTTCTGGTTCTATAAATGTAAGTAGAGGGAAATGTAGGCCTGCTTTCAGAACCAAGGCCTAGAGTATGCCTTTAGGCACTGCCCTTGGCAGCAGGTGCTGTGTATACCACATTATTTCAAATGTAATTCCTAACCAATGGTGCCTTTGGAGGCACAAGTCCCTTCATTCTCCTTCCTTGCTTTGATGCTGTATTCATTTGTCACTGGTGTGTGTCAGCAGCAAATTCTGGCAGAAGACAGGGTAGATATGCACCTTTATAAGCTAACTAAATCAAAGATACATAGCATAAACTTTCATGAGTCTGATATGAAATGAGATGCTCTGAAAGGACAGCAAATTCTGACACCCTCCATCTGGTTCAGCAGCATGAGCCACTATGTGGGGGAAGCAAAGCCAAGACGCCATTCAATCTATGACATGTGGCTTAGTTTAAGGAAAAGCAGCCCTATGCCATCAAGCTTATTCCAGGTCTGGTTAGCCTATGTGGAGGTATCAGAGGGATTTTTATGAGCATATCATTCCAATTGCAATTGTTTTACTTTTTATTCACTACAAAACTTTCCATGTGATTTTACGGGTGATTCTTTTGATTTTGCCCAAGATGTAGATGCTCCATGAAATTATATTTTACAGTTACGTTAATTTCTTTTTTTTTCTTAAAGAAAAACAAGGCTGTTTTTCTCTGTGGGGTCCCCCATGGACATATATCAGAAAGTTTTCTGAATACACTGTATATTCTACTTTCTTAGCCACTAGAGAAATATGATACAAAAATTGTTTAAAGTTATCAATGTAGTATTAGTTTTAAGGCAGCGTGCTCTTTATTGTGTCCAATATGCAACACGCTTGAAGTCAGATACTAAATTCTGTCTTTAATCTAATAGTTCATAGTTTTCATGTAAAGAGCATAAGAAACATTGAGCATAGTTACAAACATGATGGAAAAGTTAATCGCACCATGGGAGGAGCTTTAGATATGTTTGATGTGCAATATGTCTCTCTATGCTTGCTTCTTTCATGCTACATTGCTGTGTTCAATTGAATTAAATGCTGCTTGGGACCATGGTTTTATTTTTGTTTTTATGTGCACACCACATGGATTTAAATTCCTTTCTCTTTTTCTTTTCCTTGTTTTGATGGGGGGTGGGGGGTCTTTTGCATTTTATCATATTTTTCCCCATTTCTATTCATTCCTCATCTTAGGATTTCTCATCCGCTGAAGCACGAGTGTAACCACTGCAAGTTCATCCCTGCTGCTACTTGTGAATGCCTGCAACGTGCACAAGGCTCAGACATTATGGGGACGACTCAGGTACTGTTTTAAGCTCCTAGGACAAATTACTTTATTTCCACTGGAGAAATTGCTTCTGTATTGCACTGAGAATGCAAAATGGCTATGTGGCTCCTAGGGCTGATAGCAACACCTGTAATTTAGGGCCTCTCTAGGGATTCAAGTAAAGGCATGATAGGACCTGATGCATGACCCACACAATCATGCCTTCTGCTATGCCACATCCCACCACATCTTACTGCTAGTGCAGGGGGAGTCCAGGATCACAATCCCAGGCTCCTCCTGCACCAACTAAAGGGGTTCAAGTGGGGGGCAGCATTCTCCACACTGTGCCTGCTGCACAGCTGATGACGCTCACAGCAGTGACCTCTGCAAGCCTGCCTTGTCAGCTGAGGGGCTGACACAGATGATGTACCCTGTGGCTGAGAGCCCTTCAGTTAATATGGCTCCCAGCCATAGGGGTGCTTCTGACCACACTCTCAATTAATGGTGTGATGACAAAGGTGTACATTTGTTGTGGAGTAACTTTGTGGCTTATTGGTTGTTTTATCATGTCATTAATCAATTGAAGTAGAAACCAATTTAAAGACATGATTCACTGGTTAATCACACCATAAGTGTAACTTGTAGATGGGACCTTAGTTCTGCCATACCTACTGATACGGGGTAGTGCTGATGTCACTGTGACTACTCCGAGAGAGAGAGTCTGTGTGGGTAGAAGTGGAAGAATATGGCCCCAAAGGAGAAACATTTGTATCCTGAATGTTTGTTAAATATTGGCAGAAGACTTATTAAAATATGTTCTAATTAGAGTTTACATTATTAATTTAATTGCAAGAGAGTTTTATTGCTAACATGTCAGTGTTGCAACAAATTACCATATGGAATAATCCTATTACAGTTGCTGAAGAGGTGCACTGAGGTTGACAGAGATCAGAAAAATTATATTACAGCTGTGCCCTCTAGTGTCATTCTAGTTTAAGTGTGAGTGTTCCAAAATGCTAAGAAAGGTATTTATTAGAAAGTCAATTCTGTAGTCTCTACTCATCTGAGTACTTCACCAAGACTATTCACAACAGAAAGGGGAGAAGTATCAGATTTTGGATTTCAATTATACTGGATCCAACCTTTTTCAGTTTAAGAATATCTATATCTATATAATGGTGAGTTTGGGGTGGAAAAGTCATTTAGAAAATTAAAGTAGTTTTGTATTTCATTTTATTTGTTCATAGCTACAATTCAAAACTTTTTTTAAAGGTAAATCTAAGCTGTAAAGCCCTTTTAAGGTGCTGAGTTCCTCTGCAGTTTAATTTTTAATTAGTTTTATTGCATTAGCAATTACTGTAATAACTGTAATTAGTTTGATTACATTAAAGGACTATTTTTTTACTAGAATTTGGACTCTTAAAAAAAATTTGAACTAAAAAAAATAGTTTTTGCAATCTGGTGTCAGGACAGTAGCAGGACCTGAATGTTGAATTTTATGTTGTTCACGTAGTAATGTAAAATAGTTTGCCAAAAGCAGGACTGGTGGCACAACTTCTCATTATTGGTGTTTTGAATAATAATAGTGTTTTATGTATAGAACTGCCTTAATTCCTCAATTTTTTGTATGGTCTTGTAGCTATTCAAGGCTAGTATGCATATAGCCTTTGTGTACTAATCAATGTGTAAAGAAATCCTGAAATCCATAATAGGTTAATTTTAAAATATCATAGTAGAGGGTAATTACTCATGCATCATTTAGAAATTCTGGGCATGTCTACATAATATGCTGCAGTTGACGTAGCTCGTCACTACAGCGACGTAACGTTGGTGGGCACAAACTGTGACACTGACACTACTGCGCAGTAACATTGTAAATGACCCATATGTGCCCTTGGGACTGCACATTAACGGCAATTACTGCACAATCAGGGGCACCTGTACATCCGCCCGCTATTTGTAAAAATGTACTTGATCCATTTGAAGAGTTGAAGCAAAGCGTGATTTTGCTAAGTAATTACCACAGCTATCTAATGGTGGATATCAAATAAGCAATACAGGCAGTTTTTTAAGATACCACAGTAAAATTTGTAAGAATATGTTATTCATCAGATAGTAAGACTGTTCTTGGAGAAGGATTTTGATGATACAGGACTTTTGTCTCATACAAAAGGAAATATTTGCATGCCTATTTATTTTTTGTAGATGCTTGTTTCAAACTTATTTTACGTAATGTTACAGTAATGTAGCCATGATCATACAGGAAAAATGCACGTGGTGAGTATTTTTGTAGCTGATATCTTTACTCCAATAAAAGATATTATCCACAAAAATCTTCACCTTTTACTGTTGTCTTTATATTTTAAGTTCACCAGCCTTGAGATGTTGAGTGTCATTAGTTTTAATGGCTCTCAGTTCCTGATCTCTTTTGTAAGCAAAGCATGGGTCATCAGTGCTAGCAGACTATTTACCGGTGCAACATTAAAACTAATTCAGTTACTAGAGAGCCAAAAAGTTCGGACATGTAGAAGTATGCTCTTACATAGATGAAAGTATCTAATCACCATATCAAATAACAAGTAATGTTAAAAATGGCTAGTAAAGATCATTGCATTTTTCAAACCTAGCAATGTAAATACATTCTAATTGAATGCAAGTCAGAGATGATAACCTTGAAATCCATCTCAAAGGGTATTTTTTCCTAGTGTAGAGTGTTGGGGTGACTGCATTTAGATCTTGGGACCACTGGATTTGCAGCTGAATAAAGGCTTTTTTCTGTGTCTCAGCAAAAGCTGCTGACTGCAAGGCAGAAGGATATATTAAAATAACCTTGAATATTCTTAAGCAAGCAGTTTCTTAACAATGGGCTAGCGTGTAGGATATATGGTATAAAAAGAACAAGATGCATCCCACCAGTTATCATCAGGAGATAAAGTAGAAGCAAGACCTTGGAGATGAAGGAGTCAGCAGGAAACCAGAAGGACCTAGCAAGAGACTGGGAGAAGCCAAGTTCATGGCCTCAAGCATGCGCTCTTAGCAGAGAGGCGTGTAAATGAGTTAAATGCATAGGCAATCCCACGCTAATGAAGTAAACAGAGTTGGAGCTTGAGATAGGAGGAGATAAGGGTGGAACCACAGGAGGAGTGAAGACGGAGTGAATTTCAATCAGTATGAACCAAGGTGTATAAAATGTAAAAAGAAGTAATGTTCAGAGCAGGTCCCCTGGTTCATGTGCTGTGTGTCTGTGGAGGGACCTTTGCCTGAAGCCGTCTCCATTTTGAATAAAGCTGTTGAGAGAAATGTGCTGGTGTTTGCTCCCTGCCTGCTCCGGCTAATAAGTAATAAGACCCATGAGCAATTGGATCATCATCTCCCTAGTTGTTGGGTACCACATGAAGTTGGGGTCTAACACAGATATCCTAATCATTCTTGTCTTTCTGACCTAGATTCTGTTTCCATCTTTTGTGTTTTAGACGTTCACCAATTTAATTACAAAATAACATAGTTTGTCTTGGTATGAACTGACTATAGATACAGAATGACCTCTGAAATCACACTTTCATTTACATATAACTTCTATGTTCATCATCAACCAGTGCACAGCAGCTTTTTTTTTTGTTTGTTTTATCTGTTTTTAACTCTTGACTATTAGTTTGTGTTAAGTATTATCTAGGGCTGTGTGAAACACCATTGTTTCATTTCCATTTCCGTTTTGCCATTTTGAAGGGACATTGTTTTGTTTTGTTGTTTTGGTTTGTTTCAAAGCACTGTCTCATTTCATTTAACTGAAACTATTGCGCTGTTTTGATGCGTTTTGACGTCTTGTCCATAGACTGTAATGGGGAATCATGAAAAGCCTAAAACTTTGTCATTTCTTGCCTGATTCAGATGGAAATTGCAGGGATGGTAGCTCCTTCTGAGAGCATGAAAACCTGACAAGTTTCAAGGAGATATGCGTAGAGGTTTTTCTAGAAACTGCACCTCAAACTGTTCAAAGCAAAACTTGTGACACTTGCCGGAAGTGGCAGCCTCCTTTCATCTGGTGCACAGATCCAGGGGCCCTCACCCCTGGGAGGGCTGCAGGGCTGTGCCAGACTCCTACCAGAGGTGTGGGCACCTGGATCTATGCCAAATGACAGGAGGCTGCTGCTGCTGCCTGGGACCAGCACTGGATGCAGCCCACGCCCAATGCTTGGGAAGACTGATGCTGCTTTCATCAGTGGAAATCTTCTGTCATCTGGTGCGCAGATTTCAAGTCAGCAAGCCTAGATAAGCTGCATCCAAGAGTACTGAAGGAATTGGCTGGTGTCCTAGCAAAACCATTGGCATGGCTGTTTAAGCACTCATGGCGCTCAGCACAAGTCCCGGAGGACTGGAAAATGTCCAGTGTGGTCCCTATTTTCAAGAAGGGGAGGAAGGAGGATCTGAGTAGTTATAGGCCAGTCAGTCTCACCTCCCTCCTTGGAAAGGTTTTTGAAATGATTATGAAGGATAATGTCTGTGGGATTCAATTGGGAAAAATAATGCAACAGGGAAACCAGCATGGATTTGTAGCAGGTAGATCATGCCTGATCAATCTAGTTTCATTTTATGGCAGGGTCACAAAATGCTTTGATGCAGGAGTAGAGGTGGATGTCATTTTCTTGGATTTTAGCAAGGCCTTCAATACGGTATCTCATCCCATTCTCATAAATAAATTAAGAGGCTGTGATATAGATGTTTACACAGTCTGGTGGGTGGCAAATTGGCTTAGCAGTTGCATCCAGAGAGTGGTAGTAGATGGGTTGGAAGGGTGTGGGCAGTGGGGTCCCGCAAGGTTCGGTCCTTGGACCTGTACTCTGCAATATCTTCATCAGTGACTTGGATGTGGGTGTGAAGTGTACTCTTTCCAAGTTTGCAGATGATACTAAACTGTGGGATGAAGTGTACACTCTGGAGGCTAGGAAACAATTGTAGACAGGTTAGAAAAGTGGACAGTACACAATAGGATGCAGTACAACAAGGACAATTGCAGACTGCTGCACCTAGGGCACAGAAATATCCAGCACATCTACTGGCTGGGAACTGACCCTCTCACCAGCACAGAAGTGGAAAGGGATCTCGTAGTCATAGTGGACTCTAACATGAACATGAATCATCAGTGTGACAAAATCATCAGCAAAATCATCAGCAACAGGACAAGCCCTTTGAGGAGTGACTGAGGGACCTGGACCTTTTCAGGCTCTGCAAGAGAAGGCTGAGAGGTGATCTTGTGGCTGCCTACCAATTCATTAGGGGGACACAGCAAGGGATCGGGGATGCTCTGTTCACTAAGGCACCTTGGTAACAAGGAACAATGGTCCCAAACTGACAGAGAGCAGATTTAGGCTAGATATCAGGAAAAACTTCTTAATGGTAGGGTTGGCCAAAATTTGGTCCTCTCCCCTACCTTGTGGGTCTTTAAGAGAAGGCTAGATAAGTATCTGGCTGGGGTCATCTGACCCCAGCACTCTTCCCTGCCTAGGCAGGGAGTCAGACTCAATGATCTGTTGAGGTTCCTTCTGACCCTAGCATCTATGAATCTGGGGGCCCACATCCCTGAGAGGGCTGTGAAGCTGTGCCAGACTCCTTTCGGGAGGAGGGGTGGGGGGGCGGGGGTTGTGGACCCCCTGATATGCACTAGATGATAGGAAGCCACTGCTGCTGCCTGGGACTGGTGCTGGGCACAGAGTGCACCCAGTGCTTGGAAAGACTGATGTTGCTACTGGCCCCAGGCAGCAGCGGCAGCCTCCTGTCATCCATCTTGGTGGTGGGAGGCAGGGGAGAGCCAGGGCTGTGCTCCATGCAGCTCTGCAGCCCCATGGAGCTCAGCCCAGTGGTGGGAGACGGAGTGCAGCCATGGCTCTGCCTGCCTCCAGCCATCGGGCTGAGCTCCCTGGGGCTCCACCAGCCCCAAGAAACTCAGCCTGGCAACCAGAGGTGGGGAAAGCCAGGACTGCACTCCAACTGGCTCCTCCAGCCCCATGGTACTCAGCCCAGTGGCCAGAAGCAGGGAAAGGTAGGGCTGTGCTCCAAATGGCTCCGCCAGCCCCATGGAGCTCAGCCCGGCAGCGGGAGGCTGGGAGAGCCAGGGCTGTGCTCTGTCTCCTGCCGCCAGGCTGAGCTCCATGGGGCTGTACAATCACTTGGAACACAGCCCTGGCTCTCCCCTGCCTTCTGCCACCAGGCTGGTTCAAAATTTGAAATGTTTCAAAACTTCTGAAATGTTTTGAGTGCCCCCATTTCGTGTTAAAACTGTTTTGAAGCTTTTTGTTTTGTTTCAATTTTGTTGTTTTGAGTTTAAAATGTATTGAAACAGCTTTGAATCAAAACACTCAGTGAAATTTCACACAGTCCTAGTATTTTCAAACCATAAAAACACTTACTTATTGGAAAAATATGTAAGATCTGGGAGAGTCTTTATTTCTGTTGTCCTGATGGGGTTACCTTTCTGTTTGGTCTTCATAAGAACTGCTGACAAAAGGATAAATTTATCTCTTTGGATGAGAAAAGTGCAGGTTGTGTGCAGCAGTTACATTTTGCTGAAATCCTGTGACTGAAGGTCTAAGTGGAGCTGAAGTCATTCATCAGTCATGTGCTGACCATCTCTTTGAGATCAGTTCTTCCTCAGGGCAACCTTTTCCACTTTGATCCATGACATAATAGGGAAAGTTTGGGGCAGCCCTTATAATTTTCTGTCCTTGATCCATCTAGCTATGGAAAAAGAGAATGATGTTGTCTTGAAACTTCATTAAATGATTGAAAATAACACTATGTATGCTTTATAGTGAGTTCACTACTCAGTGTAAATATTCGAATCAATTGTATTTGCTGTAAATGTATTTTCTCTTGCAGGGGACCTATGTGCAAATAACAGAGTTGATGTAATCTATATGTTTGTTTAAATATATTTATGAATTCTTTGCAAAGTGCCATTGGCACATTGATAATTACTTTGTTCCTAACTCTCAGCCAGGTGAAACCACTTACAAGACCAAATTAGTCTTCTTATTTGTGCTATTTTCTTTTCTATCTTTACTATTTTAAAAAAAGGCGGAGAGGGGGGAGTTTACAGCAAGGAGAGTAACGTGTGAACTATCCTGATGTAAGAGCTGAAGACAAGACACTTTATATTTGTTGTCAGGTAAATGAGATAGAGAGGCTTATACTCTCATCTGGGGTTGACCTTTGTCAGGTTTGTCTCATGGTAAAACTAAAGAGCCTTGATTTCATTGTTTTTTCTTTGGTATAGCTCATGTGTTCATTATAACCCAAGGAAAAATCACACCACTTTTGGCAATGAAGAAAAGGTCCTAGAAACAAGAGTAGTTGGTGATATCATTCCATTTTAGTTTACTGTGGAAATGGCTCCTTTTAATTGTTGTTAGGCTGCTGGGTTTTGACACATGAATACCAAATATTGCTAACATAAGCAATTGATCTTCAAAACTATATACACCTATATAAACCCACACGCTAAATATAGAGAATATTTTCCTTTTAGCATGTAGGCCATAAATGAGGGTTGGCCAACTTCTAATTTCCTAGGGGCCACATGCACAGAGGGCTGACCACTTGGGCTGACTGGGAGCAAAGTGCATGTGTAGATACTGACAGGGAGCAATATTACACAGCAGATAATGTAGAGTTAATCTACTACCTGCATTTACAGGTAGCAGAAAACCACACGTTAACCTAATTGCACAGTAGCTGCTGTGCATGGTTACATTGTGACACCCTGTTAGCAGTAGATTAGTCTACTGTGCAGTAAAGTGTCTTGTGTAGATGTGTCCCTTTTTCAAATCTCTGTACCAGGCATCCCCCCATCCACATCGTTGTGCGGGCATGTGAGTGTGATTTATCATGCACAGCAATACATGCCTGAATGGGCAGCCCAGTGCTACATCCTATGGGCACAGTCTTAACTTCTGTGGGCCATGGCCCCAAACTTGCTGTCAGCAACCTTCCCTGCTGAACTGCCCCACCTCCCTCCCCACCCCACCAGCCCAAAAGGCAAGAAGAGGCAGCTAGAAGAGGGATTAGGGAGTCTGGAGACTGCAGCTCTTATTGAAGGCAGATATTGGGAGAGGTGTCTGGGTTAAAGCCTAGGGGCTGAACATTAACCCCTCATTAGCTGCATGTAGCCCTGGGACCACCAATGGCACAGTCCTGCTACAAATCCATTTCAGATTTATTTTTATGTTACATATGTTTCCAAACTCTCATAAATTTACCAGAATTTGAATGATAGATTACAAAAATACACTTTTCTTTGGTTTTTTTTTTTTTTTTTGTACAGCAACTCCCTTCTTAGCTATCATAACAGAGGCTTATGTTAAATATTTGCTGTGGATTTGACTCTGCAGCCATTCTGATTTTACTACTTAGAAATCCTATTATCCACAAACACACTTTTGATATTTATAGAGTCTGTTTTCTGACAGAACTGTTGCTTGTGTCTTAGTCTTTACTGGAAAGATGATTTGAGAAAATGAAGTGTTATCTTGTGATACATGCCTCTGCATGCTTACCAAAGAACTCTTCTTTATTTTTGCAAGCCTAAATATCTGTAGAGTGAAATAAGTAGAAGCATGGAAGTTGCAGGTATTTAAGGTCTGCAAAATCCTGCAGGTTGCCAGGACATGTCAAAATTCTGGAATATTTCTTAAGGGTTAATGATGACTTCTTGTCTTGTTGACATTAGATCATTAACCAGATTATACTTTCCAGACTTTTAAATTGTTTTTCTGATTCTATTAGAAGGCCTTTCTAATTATAGAGCGTTCATTGTGAATTTGTGCTAGCTTCTCCAATGTCCATTGAGCCACATTCTCCAATCCAGGCAATGTAAAAAGGGCCGTAAGGGGGCAGATGAAGTATTTTGCTTACTGATAGCTTTCCCCTCTTTGTTTGGTATAGGGCCCTGTGCTGCAAGAGAGAAATGGGGATACAGTGGCTAGGTGATGAAGATCTTTGCTTTGCTAATTCCAAACTTTATTCAGTACCACAGGTTACTGGCACAAGGTCGAGCCGCCAGTATACTGCACTAACTGAAACTCAGGCTGGTCTGACACAGAGTCAGGAAGCCATAACTATCACTTAAAAGTCTCTCCTTCCTCCACTTGCCTACATCTTGTGGGACTCAGGTAGAGAGGATCAAGCTCTTTGGACATCTATACATGTGCCCAATGCCTGCTCCAACACATGCCAATTAAACATGCATCAGAGCAGACTTGATTAATCGTGTGTTAGCATGTTCCAGAAGCCTCACCATTGAACGAGCTTTAGATAGTGTCCCTGCCACCATTCTGAAGTGTGGGACACTGAATGCATGAGATGTTGTGGGCGTTTTAATCAGAGCGGCTCCCAAGAGCTGCTCTAATTAAATCACACCTTACCCTCCCCACTCCTCTAATTCCTGGAACACATGTAAAAAAACCCTGTGTGTCCTATTTGGTGGAGCCTTACTTTATGACTTCTTATTTGGCTCACTGTCATTTTTTGATATATTCCAAAAGGTAATTCAGAACATATTTGGGAGCTTCATCCTGCTGTTGGCTTTCATTTGTGCTGGTCTAAGGATAGTACTCAACATTATTCCATTCTTTTGGCTGATCCTCCTCAATAATCATAGTACTGCTGTTCTGAACAATAATTATTTATAGATAACACATTAAACAAAAATCCTGCAGGCTTTCATTGTTGTCCCTTATTTATTGCAATGTATGAATTTTTTGTTTCTGCTCACTTGATTGATCTTTTCTGTCAAAAAAAACCTTCTATGATTGGTTTAGTCTCTCTAGGACCTAACTCTTCTTCTTAAGCTACCACTTCCTAATTACTAGTATTCTTCAGGAAGTTCTTTCAGCACACAGTATGAAATCACTTTGATAAATACTTGGTTAGACTATTCCAGTGACATGTCCTGTGGTCTTCCTGAAAAAGCTTGGCATGGGCTCTAACTATGCATAACAATTCTCATATTATTTTAACTCTTAACACTAGATTGAAGTGAGTAATTCTAGCTACAAAGGAGTTTTACTGGCTCCTTGCTGAGATGGTTGATGACATGAAAAGTTATTTCCAATTCAGATCATGTGTCTTATGGACAGTGATCTGCAGTCTGTTACATTTGGGTATTTATAAACAGGTAATGAACACTCACTTTTCTTACAGTTTTATGTTTTGTTTCACAAGGAAGTGGTCTCATCCTACGCAATACATCATATTATGATTTCTTACTTGAAAGCATTTTATTTTGTCCTGAAGTAAGTTAAAGAAATCTAGCATCTATTGCTAAATATTCAAGAAAAACAGTGGGTGGCATGATCTGCTACTGTGGTGAGCATGGTAAATGCAAGGTACAGTAGGGATACAGTTGACTCAAGGAGTTTAATTCTTCATTTGGTGACTGTTCAATATTGCCTTGACAGAATTTGGGAATGTTTGAAGTTTTAGATATATTCTTCCAAGAGATGAGGTCATTTTTTCCACTGTGCAATAAAGATAGTCTACACTGCACTGTGCAGTGCAGCAAAGAGTTACCCACGCTCTCTCTGAGCAAGCTCTCTCAGATACTTCTACACTGCATAGAACATGAGATGTACTACATACCACTGGTTCACAGTTATTGCCTTAGGAGCTGTCTTTATCCAGGAACAATTTTTTCAATGGAAGCTGAAAATGTGACTGGTAAGCTATTTTTGTACATTCCAACAATCAGCATTAGTTCTTGTTCATAATTGTGAGTCAGTTGATTTTGTTAATGGATTCAATCTAGTCTACACTTCAGTATCTTCTTGATCCTTTCTCTGATTCATGCTTGTCTGTACTTTCTGTGGGTTTGTTAAAGTAGAGTTTGATTGCTTTGTAATAAAAGCTGCTTTTCTTTTTCTTACAAGAGCAGAAATGATAAGCTCTGTGTATGTAGGCAAAGCAAACAATGAGAGCATATTCTGTCACTAAAGAGCCTAAATGAATGAACCCAAACATGTTATGTACTTATCCTAACAACTAAGCAACAAGACAAAGACCCTTAAAAACCAGTGTAGTAAAGTGAGCAAGTCTAGTGGGAATAAGGAAATCTAGGCACAGTTTTCTCCTATATTCAGGTTCTACTCAGCATAGTAGGGAATGAGGGGCTTGGCCTGATGGTCCTGTTATGGCATTTAGATTTTTGAAGGGGATAGAGATCCATCCCTAACAAACCATTTATTCAGCCCACAATGCTCCTCAGACATACTGAATTCCTACCACTACTGTAGTTGCTTTATATTGTTTGGGCACAGTTGCTTTGCACCAGCTGAGAACACCCGCTGAAGCACTGTTCAGATTCACATAATGTAGGGGAAAGAAGGGAGGGGGCAGAGGGTGTTGGGACTGCCTGACCTCCCTCTAGCCACTTGACCTCCCCCCCATTAGCCACTACTTTCCCTGCTGTAGAAGTTGGGGGGAGGCATATTTAAGATAGCTCTCCAATAATTAGATTCTATACCTGGAAAATTTTAATACATTTATAAATATTTTCCATATATAGCATCTGATTTTTGGAGCATTAGTTTAAATTCAGACTCTGACGTTTAAAAAGGTCCTGCATTCAACCCAATTCCCATGTAGCTGCCAGGCAGCTTCTCTGCTGGGCAGGGTTGCCTCTCCAAGTCATGTGGGGATTAGAAGGGCCCTGATCCCCACATGGCTGCCAGGCAGCATCCTCACTGTGAGAGGGGGATGCCTCTCCTGGCCACATGGGGATCAGGATCCTACCAATCCCCAGTTGGCTGCCAGGCAGAGACACCTCTCAGCTACGTGGGGATCAGACCCAACCCAATTCAAATGTGGCTGGGACACAGCAGTTCAGGCTGGTGGGGTACTCCTCCCAGCCATATGAGGATCAGGACAGTTCTGATCCTCGTGAGGTGGGGAGACAGCTTCCCCTACAGCTGGTACAGCTGTTCTCCATATTGGGCCTTACCCAGGCAGCAGCAGGCACCCTCCTGCTTGGGCTGATGGGGAGCACATTGCTCCCAGTAATCATCTAAACATGCACTATTACACAGTAGATAATGCAGACTTAATCTACTGTTTGTATTTACAGGTGGTAGAAAACTACATATTAACCTAATTAACTGCACAGTAGCTGCTGTGCATGGTTATATTGTGATGCTCTACCAGCAGGAGATTAGTCTACCATGCAGTTAAGTGTCTTGAGTGGATGCACCCTCTGTCACATGGGTTGTAGTAATTAAGGCATTTCCTAGATAAGTTGATTTAACTTCTGTTTCATTACCTCTGTCTGATGTGATAAATACTCTGATGACCTAGTTAGCTGGATGATACCATGCAAGACTAGATTGCTGGCTATTTCCTAGGCTAGAGACAGACATTATACATAAAGTGGTTTAAGTGATCAGAAACTGGTTTAAACCTGTAACAGAACAGATGCTCAGTGCACATAAACCAGTTTGAGACTAGCTAAAACTGGTTTTAGATAAAGCTGGTTGAATATAGTATCAGATTTAGCTGATTTGGCTCAAACTGGTTTATGTGATGTCTGTCCCAGACCCCTTGCTGATTTAAGATAAACCAGACTCCCCCAGCATCCTGGCATGCTCTCTGGGCTGGGGTCTCTGTTCTACAGCAGGGCTAGCTCCTCCCCTCCACTTCCTGGCTGCAGCTCCAGAGACTTGCAGGCTGCTTCTGTTCACCACTCCCTGCTAAGCACCCACCCCTCTGACTTCTGTGGAGATTTCTGTATATTAGCTAGCAGATCACGTGCTGGCTATGGTCTCTGATAAGTCAACAGGTAGAATTAACAGGCAGAATCATCATGTAGCTGGTAATGTCCCTCTGTTGTTTCTTAATGGGGTGATAAACACTGTTAGTAATTTCCTGCTGGGCTAATTGGAGCATCCTGCCAGGGCCTGGCCATGCCCCCCCTCAGTTCAGTACTCTGGAAGGAAGGGAGGGTGCTTTAGCACCCCCGGATTCTAGCCTGAGCCACTGAAGGCATGTGTCTACATTTCTGGGATGTCTGCCTGGTTACGAAAATGACTTAGCCTAGCCAGGTTAGACTAACCTGCAAAGATTGAATCAATTCAGGCTCAGGCTTTTTGAATGTCTGTCCCCAGCCCTAGTGTCCTTAACAAATGTTCCTTAATCGGCATATCTCCCAGTATTCATTTTGGACAATTTCTCCATAGGAGACTTTTACTGTGCACATTTTGGAAGAAAATACAGTCGATACAGGGATTAATGCTTGGTGATGTGAAAGTGCAGTCCATGGTAGTATTTTGACATATAATTCACTTTTCCTGCCTAAATTGCTTATACACATAGAATTCAGCTATTCAGTGGATAGACCTGATGACTATGTTCTTTTCTTGATAATCCCTTTTAAAAATAAAACCAGGCCAATAATAAATGAATGTGTCCTACTTTTACTAGCACTCTAAAACTGCAGTTTTGTCCAGTCTCACAACAGTACTTAGTAAATGAAGTCCTTATGGTACTTCATTATGTCAAAATGTAATTTTTTTCTTGCAGCATTGTTCATGCATGCTTTCTAGAATCTCTCAGCTTGCTTTCTGTTTCTGACTTGTGCAAGAGATGTCAAGAGGATGGCTTAGTGGAAAAGAGCATTGAGAAAGAAGGAATGAATGACAACCTCTGAAGCACTTTCCTAGAGTGGCCATACTCTTGTCTCAGGTATGTGAGAGCAGTATTGATATACATCATGATCACAGCTGACAGAGCTGAGAAGACGCTCAAATTTGAATGCCTAAGACATCTGGTGCTGCATAAAATAGACTTAATTTTGAAAGAGGGTAAGTTTCTAAAAGAGTCTCTTTGGAAGCTGAGATGCAGTGATTATGCATTGTGTTTAACTTTTAAATTTGTTTAGGCATTGTAACCCTTGTAAATTTGACAGTGATATTTGAGTTTTGTAGCATCTTTCTGAACTTGGCAAATTAAGATAATTTAAAGTGTGCTAAGTTTTTTTTGGCTTCTGCAAAAATAGATCATTTTAAATTTTATAATATAATAATTACTAAAGGTTTTTTTTAACGTGCACAGAAACATTTTAATGGATACAGAAACAAAGGTTTTTTCCACATTATATTTGGAAATAGAGGTAAATTAAGAAACTAATTAAAGTGTGATTAAGTTAGCCACAGTTGAGTAGCTTTGTAGAAGCAAAGCCTTTTCTTCAATTATCAAAAAACCCCCTCACCTTTAAAGAGTGAAGATGCATTTTAAGTAATTTGTAAGCAAAAGTGCATTATGATAATTAAATGCACCAAATGATTTTCTTCATTTTCCACTTCATTTTGTTTTAAATTCATATTCCATTTCAGACAGAGAGGCTCTGTAAATTCATACTCAGAGTACTTGAAAACTGATTATGAATGTGAAATTATCCCATGAACTTTGGATAAAATTCAACTTTGTTCAGAGGATCACAAATAAAGTTTA
This sequence comes from Caiman crocodilus, assembly GCA_030014935.1. NCBI lineage: Eukaryota > Metazoa > Chordata > Crocodylia > Alligatoridae > Caiman > Caiman crocodilus. The sequence continues at coordinate 34,200,875 of JAGPOW010003642.1, forward strand.
TGTAGCATGTAAGTCTTGGCAAGGCCTCAGTAAAAAGTTGCTTCCTAGAAGTCTATGCTTAAGGAAAAACTTAAATTTATCTTGATTATGTTTATTATTGGCCTGATTTTAAACAATAAATAGATATATCATAAATAAAAACTTGTATTTGAAAAAAGTGTTATAATTTTGGCTTTCATTTTTGCTTTTATTGTAAAACTTGAGTTCTTCTACTTTTTTTTTTTTGTTGGAACTTCAGTTTGTATGCTCCATTTCATTCTATTTAGTATCTATTTTGGTTATGATTTCTACTGTACATAGTGTGCCAAACAGGGCACATTCTGTTAGAACTGTATCTAAAAGTTGTACAGAATATTTGGGTGAAATCCTTTCCCCACTGAATTCAATAGTTATAATAATAATTTAAAAATCCAGAAAAGAAAATATAGAAGTAATAGAAAATCATAAAACATCAATATTTTACAAATAGAAATAAGTAAAAATTAATGACAGTTCATATAAGCTACATTTTTAAACAAATGGCTGGTGAATGATAAGGGAAGCTGAAGCAACCAACAAAATATCATAGATAAAAAGGTTAAATAAATTGTGTAAGTTCATTGTTAAAGGTAACAGGTAGCAGGTAAAGATTATAAACGGTGGTGCAGAAGAAGCAGTCATGCTGAAAGATATTTCTGTTCTGTATTGGTAATGAAGCAGGAGGCTATATCCATCTATAACAGGGGCTGCAATTCCTGTTACTGAGAGTGGGTCTAGACAGCAAAATTAGAAAGCTGCAGAACCCCAGATAGTAAACAGCAGGCAGCTCATTATGCAATGACTGCAGCAGAACTGTGGGCATTGCGGATAAGGCCAATGGAAAATGCAGGTAGCGTGTGAGAGGATTGTAGATCAGGTGACCAGAAGGGATAGGAACATATAAGCCTGGCTTCTGGGATAGAGCCACAGACTAACCCCTGCTAGGCTCAGAGAAGGAGCTCTGCAGAGCATGGGAAGAAAGAAGCTCTTTAGGGAATCTCACACAGAAACTGTCTTTTATGTTTGTTGATGTTGCTGTTTACCTGCAAGGCATGGGCATGGCTGTAGGGGAATTAGGAGGCCATGAAAGAGTGCACTGAGAAAGGGCTACAACCTTCAACAGAACCTGCAATACCTCAGTACAGCAGTATAGGGAGATGGCTAGGTGCCTGGGGTAAAGCAAGATTGGCAACTTCCAGTTCACAGTTGTGAACCCACTGCTGCTAACAGCAGTAGGGTTTGTAGGGTTTTTTTTGCCTGCCCCTGTTTCCCCAGTGTCAACACTTGGGGTAGTTGCTACTACTGCTCCTCCCCTCAAGTTACTTTACTGCCATGATGGGTGCCTGGAGAAGGCACTGTGAGAAATGGATAAGAGCTAAGGTCCCACGAGAACTGAGAATGCTTACAGTGGAATTGCAGGGATGGTTCCCTCAGCAAGCTAAGGCGTAACACACCCTCAGGGAGGCTAGTGCATGCAGCCCCTTACTGGTGCTCAGCCAAGGGCTGAGAGAGCCCTGTGAACTGAACCCCACTGAGAAAAGCACCTGCAGAAGTCACTCTGTGGAGAAAGCATCCTTCCAAATTTATAATACTATAAAAGGCTTGGCCGGTGAGGACCCAGGGGATACCTGTGGAGACTAGAATGAGAAATGAGACAAGTGTAATCACTGGGAGTCACCACAGTGGCCTCTAGGGGTGAGTTCTGTTGCATCATCCAATAAGATGACATGCATGGAACAAATTTTATTATATGTAATGAAAGCAGATGTGAAGCAGCACAGTTAAATCTGCTTCAAATTACCCAGCCTGGCTGTCTGGCATCTAAGAGTCTTAAGGAATTATTAATGGTACTCAGTACCATTTTGTACAAATTTTGGAAAAATAGAAAAATGCCAAAAAAGTGAAGAACTGCTGATCCAAATCCAGTGTTTAGAATGATAGAAGTAATGGTCTAAAAACTGTATTCTCCATTCAGTTCCAGAAATAATGGAGTAGTTCATTTCGGACGCTATCAACTAAGACTAAACATATAATGAATGCCAGTCACCATGGTTTCATGGAAAACACGTCTTGTTAAACAAACATTGTATTTTATAGGTTTTTGTTGATAAAATAATCGAGTATATGTAGTGTATTTGAATTTTGAATTTTTCTAAACCATCTGATATGAAAAAGGAAAAAAATTGCATTATATGGAATTAACAGGACACATATTAGATTGATTGAATTTACTGATTTATAGATCTCAAAATGTAGTTCTTAATGGGGAGGATATGTAAAAGATGCAGGCTGTTTTCCTGACGTGGTCTCCAAGTTAGGCTTTTGGTCCAAGGGTCTTGATAATATAAAAACCACATTAGTAAAATGTGTACAGAATATAAAGTTAGGTGGGATAGTTCATACTGGGGAGCATAGGTTATGTTACAGAAAGATCTTGATTGTGTGGTTAAATAGTCTCCATAGAATAAAATTTATTTTTATATAGGCAAATGTAGTGTATAATTCTGGAAACAAAGAATGTAAGCTATTCTGCAAGGACGGGAAATTCAGTGACAGAGGAGAACACCCAAGTCAGAGTACAGAACCATCTCCATATCAGTTCTTAGTTAATTCTTGTAACTAAAAGGGGGAAAAAACTATTGCAATTGTTACATATAAGTGGAATATCAAGTACAAACAGACATTATCTTGATTCTACACAGTATTAGTAATACTAGATGGAATACCTGTCCAGTCTTGGTGTCTGCTTTTCAAGAAGGATATGGAAATAGCTAAGGAACTTTAAAATGAGGGTCACAAAAAAGGTCCAAGCTTTATAGTGCGAGGTTTAAGGAGTTTCATTTATTTGGCTTATGAAAGAGAAGGTTGAGAGATTACTTTATCACTGGATTCTAGGTATTTGTACAAAATCTCTGAAATTTAGGGTGTTTTTAGCCTGGAGGACAGAAGCAAAATGAGATGAGCAGTTGAAAATTAAAATCTGACTGATTTAAATTAGGGGGAAAAAGGTATTTTACAAATGAAGGTAAACTTTAAATCAGTATGTAGGAAAATGTCTACAACTGAGGTAGAGAGGAGATCAAAGTGGATAATCATGGTCATCCCTCTTGAATTTTTTCACAAGACATGAGAGGCAACCGCCTAAGGATAGTTGAACGGTTAGGGTAGTTACCTTGGATGAAGGCAGCCCAGGTTCAACACAGTGTTGTCCGATTCAAAGCAGAGACTTGTGCGTTGATCTCAATTATCCAAGCTCATACCCTAAGAAATCTATTATTGGATATATTTGGGTGTCTTTCTATCCTTTGCTTGTCTTTCTGAAATTCTATAATATACTTGTTTAAATGTTTCCTGAATGAATCAGTTACATAGCTGCTAAGATGAAAAGGATCTTTTGCTTAGAAACTGGATGAAAGAACAAGGCCGCTGTCTTTTTCTTGGCCACACAGGGGCTAAACTTAGGCTATATCTGCAAGTGCTAAGATGTTGCTCGTTTGCCCAAGGTCCATCTGCTAATTTTCGAGTCTCTCCAGGATTTTTTTTTTAAACTTCGAGGTGCCTTCCTGATTGACTTGATCTTGTTCCAATTTATTCTCAGCTGCTTTACCTGAGATCAGCCAAAAATTGGTGGATAACTTTCTTCAGTCACATACAAGGGTAAATTGACTGACTGCTTATCTAGTTAGACTGTAACTTGAAGTACCCTTTTGGGGGGTAACCTTTTCTTCCATGTAAGCCTTCAGAAGCATAGAGGTTTTCTCCAAAGGTAGTCATGAGAAGCACTGGTTATACACAGATGCAGGTATTAGGAAAATAGCAACTCCGGTATCTAGCTCCATTCTTATAGGAACCCCTTCAGTTAAGGTTGTGACCTAGATATCATCTTTTACAGTTGTTTCAGATACTACATGAAAGTCCAGGTCTTGGTCAGTAGCACTAGAACTCTGATCTTCTTTCACGTGTTTTATGTCCCTTTTTGGGCTCTTCTCTGATAGGTGCTTTCTTGGGTGGATGGCTTCTAGGTGTTACTGGTTGTTGAACTGTGTGGCAGGCCGCAGCAATATGTCCTTTCCCCTGGCACTTTCAGCAAATGAACCGAAGTGCCCAGCAGTTCCTTTTAGCGTGCATGGTTTGTGTATAATGGCCACCTAGAAAGTCCCTCAGTTTCTTTGCTCCACAGCCTTGTTGACTCAAGTTATGTACCCTCTGGTCCACACTACGTTCCATGGAGTCCTTGCCTGCAACTTCCATGGCAACCACTGTTTCCACAGCCTTTCTGAATGTAAGAGTTGACATAGTCAATAACTTCTCCTTAAGTCAGTCAATGCTTCTCCAAACTGACAGTGCTCTCAAACAACTTTTTTAAAGGAGCTACAAACTTCTCTGATAGTTGCTTTCTTAGGTGGATGGCTCCAAGGTGCTCCAAACTATGATACTGACTTCCCCACTCCTGTGAATGCAGTGGAATCAACAGCACTCTGATGGGGTAGGGGGGAAATGATCTTTCATCGTTGCAGTAATTTCTTCGCAGGTAGCCTGCCCCAGCAAAGTAAGAGACAAAAGGGCCCACAGTAGGCCATGTGCCCTGAAACCCATCACTGTCAGCACAGTTGTGACCCACTGTCATTCTGGAATAGAGTTGCAGATGACAGACTGTTTGAAATGTTTAATATACACTACTCAAGGCTCTTGGTTTTCATCACATTTACCCATGTTTTCTATAAGTGGCCATTTCCCTCCCTCTCCCTCCCCCTGTTGTTTTTTTGGGCTGTCCATCTTGTAGTTTCACAGTGGTGGGGAGATTAAACTAGCCTGGGAGAGAGAGAGAGTACCACACAGCTTACATGGCTGGTAACTTTAACTGCTCTGAGGAGTAACCAAAACTGAGATAAAACATGGTGCCTATGGAGGCACACATTTAAACATTAAAACATTTAAACATTAAAGCACAATACATCACTGCGGTTAGGCTGAACTGCCACCAGTGTCTGAACCAAGGGGTTTTGAAGAACCTGAAGGTAGACCCTAGCTGCTGATGTAGACATAGCTTTGGAAACCTGCTTTATCTCCTATTGCAAAAGGCTATAGAGAAGGACATTGATAAAGCATACAGGGAGTCCATAAAATCAAATGGGAATAATAAGGTCACACTGAGAGATCCTCATAATGCCCCCTTTTTTAGAGCATTGCTATTTTAAACAAAATTTGTTTAAAGGCTGAAGGGGAGATGTGAGCTACCTGAGATCAAAATGCAGTGCTACATGAGCACACATTTAGTGGTTATGAATAGGAGTGGCTAGAAATAAGTGGTAGGTTCTTCTATAAATCAATATGCCATGGGAGAATAATGAAGATTAATTAAACCTTAATTTTTGTTTACATACATTATATAAATACTATTTTTTTTTTTTTTTTTCCATAAAGTCACCCTGTAAAATACACACTGGCATTTTGGCAGTTCCTTGTCAGAAGGTTGCACAGTAATCTGCTCTCCCTGAATGTTTTTCAGCTACTCCTGTCCACCAAACGCATGTGCGTCAGAGCTTTCCATTTTTATTTTGCACTTTTTTCTGCATGACATATTGTTAGGGCTCTTAGTCAGCAATTGATTTTTTTTCTTCCTTCCCTATGCTGATTAAAACATTTTCTTTCCTTTAAGTTATCAGAGTCCTTTATTCCAGATTCTTATTCTATTTATTATTTTGCCTCTTAGACTTGCAATTAATTAAGAGATAATGACAATGGAATAGGAAATTGTCATATGAGAGTGGTCTCCTGCAGTGATACAGAGGCATTTATTAAAAATAAACCTCAAAGCAAAGCCAAGACTTGTCTTCCTTTAGCCTGAGACATTTATCCTGTGACAGCACTCAGTTGTAATAGATCTATTTTTGCTACTCCAAAGGATTAATTATGATTTGGTCACCTCCCTGACCCTTGTGCTGTGTATATTGCTATGGTAGACACAGAGAGGGTCTCACTAAACTATTAATAAGATGCTATGTCATGCAAGTGGCTCATGAATGAATTTATGCTTCTTAATGACACACTTATTCACTACAAAAATATGGAGTTTCATGAACTCTTTATCTGGAGTAAGATATGCACCCTCTATATCTATCTTGCTAACAGCTATAAAATAGCTCATATTTCCTCCATTTTTCTCTGGTACTCTGAAATCTCCTAAATTTTTAGTATCCACTGCAATATGGAGCAACTTAGATATGATGGTTGCAAAATGACAGTTTGTGTAGAAAGCCTAATGCAGAGAGACAGTTCATTCTTTCACACACTGATTTCTTTGTTTTTACCTGCTGCTTCTCTCTCTCTTGCACTCTCCCTTTCTCCCTTCAGACACAGAAATTGCAATATTGGGTGAAACCAATGACTCTTGTGCAGTCACTTAATTCAAGGAGCTAAAGCTTTAAGACAGATGGACAAGTGGGAGACCTGTGCTAATCATGAAAGTTAACAAGAGTTAACCAACTGCAGATGCTTTCTCAGCCTGACAAAGGGTTTTTAAACCTGAGAGCATGCTAAGAATTTTTTTTCCAGCTATCTAGCTGGTCTAATAAAAGATATCAGATTTACCCAAAGAACCTTGTCAACACTGATATTGTTTCTGCTCTTTGACAGATTAGAACTTTGTAAGCAGGAAAATAATGAGTACAAAATGACAAAAGATGAATAAAGGACAGTCAGTACTCCTTATTTAAATTAAAACAATAAAAAACCCACTCAAAGTACAAATCTTTATACCTCATGCTAACTAATTAGAGTTGCAGTAGCAAAAATTATATCCCCCACCAACAACCAAAAAAAAAGAGCAAAAGTGTACAGGAAACCAAGTAACTCAAATGGGCTATAAATTATAGTAAGAGAAAAAGCTTTTCAGCCCTCAAGAACTCATCAACCTGCTACACAGATACCCTCCATCACATCCAAATAGAATGCTTTCTATTTCCCATTTACCAGCTATCTTTGTGTTCTAACTTGAGTGATGTGTATAAAGCATTAGTGCTAGGTTCACTTTTCACATTTTAATTTGAGCTATAGACATTTATAATCAAATTCTGCCCTGGTCAGCAGCCATTATGGCACACCAGTTGGCTTGAAGGTGCACCAGGATTACATCTGAATCTAAAGATCCTTTTTGTTGAATCTGTTAATAGTAATGAACTCATAGCTTTACTTTATGTTCACAATATATTCCATGCTTGCCAGCCTGGCAGCACTCCTTGCCCTTGTAGCTGGAGTAATATATTTCTGAATGTCTTGTACAAGCACATCATCAAATTAGAATTTGTCCCTTATGTATTTGAAATTTATTATGGCTTCATTTCTCTCAGTTCTCTTCATCTCTTTGTGTATATACATTTAATCCTCCAGCTTGCAATATGTGACAAACAGCTTAATGGCAGCACCACACATATCTCCTTTCCCTTGACCAAAAGTGAGAACAGGCTATAGATTACAGAATTTATTTTTCCTTCATCACAACTCCTGTTTTCTTAGGGGATATCGTCATAAAGTTACTCATATTTCATTGGAAGCTGACTCGTCTCTCATCAGTGGTCTCCTAGAGCCAACCTTGTGCTCTGTGGCAATGTCTACATGTGCAGTGGACTACTCAGTTGTTTACTGCACAGCCATTTAGTACTTGCTTATGCACAGTACTGTTGCTGCATGGTTTTCTCCCCATGCTACTGAACAATAATCCATTAGTACTGCACAGTATCATCACCACCTGGTTATTGCCCAGCAACATTATTGCACAGTAGCAATGAGCTATGTTGCAGTAGCTCATTGCTACTGTGCCCTAGTGTCTTGTGTAGATGCATGCTGTGTATTGTCCATCCCTACTGTACAGGGCTTGGGACGGACATTCTAAAAGCCTGAGCCTGAATCAATTCAGTCTTTGCATGTTAGTCTAACCTTCCTTGGCTGAACTAGTTTGTAACCGAACAGACATCCCCTTAGTACTGTAGAAATGCAGGTACATGCCTTCAGTGGCTCAGTCAGAAGCATGGGGACACTAGAGCCCTTTGCTCCCTTCCACAGTGCTGAGCTGAGGGCAGGCACAGCCAGACCCTGGCCAGATGCTATGATTAGGGAGGGGTCTCCTCCCCTTGCTGGTCAGAAAGGGAACTTGAACATGGGCTGCAGATACAGACCACCAAACCAGAGGGAGGAGGTTGATCTGGAGTTCTCAAGAGAACTGACAGACGCCACATACACATAGAACATGGATGTCATCAATTACCCAAACATCTCTTGGGAGGAATACTCAGCTAAGCCAGATCGGTTGTGTTGCTTCCTGACCTGTTTTGAAGAGCTGTACCTGACTTGGGAAATGCATGGGCCACACAGAGGTAATGCTCTCCTGGACTTGTTCTTAGCCAAAGGAGACAATCTGGTGAGCAATTTGAATGTAGAAGGTAGCCTGGGTGACAGCAACCACAAGACCATCACGTTCACTGTCTGTCACAAGGCAGGAAAATCAGCTAGCAGGGTTGACGTTTTGGACATCTGGGGAGCAAAAAGAGAGCTCCGGGAAATGTCGGGCCCCTGAGGGACTCACTGGGCAACCTGGTGCTCACAGCTGATGGGAAGGTGGAGATCTTCAATGGGTTCTTTGCCTCGGTCTTCCTGAGGGGGGACCGGAACATCCCTCCCGCTGGAAGCCTGTATTCCCCCTCAGGAATAACTGCTAGGCCAAGGGTGAGGGTAGACCTGGTGGAAGGGCTTCTGGAAGGGCTGGATGTCTTTAAGTCAGCAGGTCCAGATGACCTGCACCCAAGGGTG
>JAGPOW010003642.1:34209797-34313909 GCA_030014935.1 Caiman crocodilus
TAAAGGGGGAGAATCACCGCCTTGGACCGACTCGAAATGCATCGTTGAATGCACGCTAGGGTTCAGTTGGCCTTCCCAACCACCGTCTGACATTGGCGGCTCATGTTCATCCTGGCATCAACAATGATGCCAAGATCAGTATCTTCTTTCAGTATCTTCTCTGAAAAACCTCCCACGTGTCTTGCATAAGCAGTTTCCACAGTGTATTCAGCAAAGTATAAAGCAGTAGCAGCAATACATTTCACCAAGATGCCTATTTCTAGCCAAATTATGGTTGAAGCAACAAGCTAACAGGCTTACTTGTATATAGACCTACAATTGAAGCAATAAAGATGACTACCCTACAGCACTGACCCAGTCAACCTCCCTTTTAAGTCAGTGGGAATTATGCCTGTGAGAGACTGCGGAATTGTCCAGAAGTAACACACACATTTGTAATTAAGAGTTCCTTCGCGAGCAAAACAAGCAATGATAATGGAATGATTTGTTCAGTTCTGTGCCATAAATCAGTGCTTTTCAATCTGTGGTCAGTGAACACTGTGGGGTCTGCAGACTATGTCTAAGGGCTCCACAAAAGATGACCATGAGCAATCAAAAGTATATGAATACCTACACCTACAATTCAAAGGGACCTGCACCTCCATTTGAAATTTTTTAGGGGTTTACAAATGAAAATAAATTGAAAACTGCCCTAACTAAATGGCACTCTATTAGAAATAATATTTCAGATGGCTTCAGTGCTTTGGCAGTTTGGATGTTCACCTGAGCCCATCGGTGACTGGTGCTGCCTTAGTCAGCGGGGGTACATGCCCTCCGATCAGTCAGTGACGGGGGGATGTCCCTCTGCAGCCAATCACAAGGTGGCCGATTGCTGCGGCTGCTTCTGGAAGTGACTGTGGCCTCTTCTGGGAGTGCCATGGCAGTCCACTCCCCAGCCAGCACTTGGGTGGGGTGGGCACCGGCACTCCCACCTGCCCTCCCCCCACGCTTCACCACTGCCTGATTCACAAAGGACTACTGATAGTTCTGTAAGGATCTGGTGCTCATTTACTCTCCAGATCAGTTATCCTCCTAATATGACAGACAGACAAAAATGCCAGTTTGTTTACCTCTGATTTCAATGATTTGTTATCCACCACTACATTATGCTGCAGTGATGTGCAAACAAAACAAAAACACCATGCACAATTGCATTAGGTTTTCCAGTTAGAGATGGAGATTTCTGAGAAAGGAGAAACCTCAGGAGGGGACTGAGATGTAAAATGGCATGGATTAAACTGAGACTGTAGAGATATAGTGCAGTTTAAGTGGAGTGCCTAAAGCATAAGGGAAATCTGTTAGTTCTTGTACACAAAGAAGATAATGCATTAATATCAGACCAGCATGATAATCTGCAACAGGAAAGATTTGTTGATCAATCTCAGTATTTGTAACATTTAATTTCAGGGGAGGAGATACCAGTGCTTCTTGATACCAGTGAACAGACAGCAGAATGTTATTGCCTTGCCAGAGTTTTGCAAAATGTTGTGAATTTATCAGCATGAATCCATATGCTACCACACCTAAAATTAAACTCAACTGCCTGAGGAATAACTTCCTTCATATGCGGCTTTGAAACGAGAGTGGCTTTGAAAGGCCTGATTCATGAGAAGAGTTAGAACAAATCTTGTTCAGGAAGTTGTAGAAAAGACTTTTGCTTCTTTAAAAAATTAATGGCTAAACTAACTAGTTCTCTTCTGTCTGAGTTCTGCTCAGCACAGGAATATTCCCCATGTTATAAAATCTGTTGGTGTGATACTAGCTGCAAATTATAGCAAGCAGGGGGTTAATTTAGAGTGCTGCCGCACTCCAGCCATCCCTGACTATTCTCTTTGCCAGGGGCTGCAAGTAGACTGGTAACTGATCTATCTTCACAAATACATACTACAAGTGATGTGTCACAGTGCCGATAGAGCTGTTTTGCTAGACACTCAGCAGACTGGCATGTTTTAGGTCCCAGTTTGCTGGATCCATGTTCTTTTAGTTTTACTGAATTTAAGTAAGCTGCAGGACCATTTATTTCCTTGTCCGTTCTATGTATGTTTTCTTGATACAGACTCTTCCTTTCTAGAAGTAGAACAACATAACCGAGTTGTGTAAGGCTTGAAGATGCTGTTTCTCTCACAGGCTAGGGACAGAAATCACACACAAATCAGTTTAAGTCATGAGCAGCTGGCTTAAACCTGTAACAGAACAGAAGGTCAGTGCACATAAACCAGTTTCAAAATGGCTGAACTGGTTTAAGGTAAACCTGGTTGAACATAGTATCAGACTTAACTGACTTAGGTCAAACCAGTTTATGAAACTTCTGTCCCAGACCCCTTTACTGATTCAAGTTAAATCATAGTCCCCCAGCATGCTTTTTCAGCCCTGGGCTGGGCTGTCTGCTCCAGTAGAGAAGGGTTGAGGGGGAGGAGGAGATAGGCAGGAACTGTGTCCCCCAGGCAAGCCCCAGCTGGGGTCTGGGGCCAGGGAGGAGGGTTAAACCTCCCATCCCCTGAGGACAGAGCTGCAGTGCCCTGCTAAATACTTACAACTGACTGCGATTGTGGACTACAAATCCCAAAGGCACCTGGAAGCAAGAAGAAGATCTCACATGCCTAGAACTGGCTATGCACTGGCTTGAGTCTGCATGTCCAGATTTGGCTGCATGCCAGTCCAACCAGGTATACCTGCATCCAAGCATGGAGCAATCCCATGCACCAGCACAACTGCACACTGGTGAGTTCTAGCACTCGGAGCCAGAGCATCCAATCCATGAGGCTCCCCGCAGGTCTGGAAATTTGTTGGCTAGGAAGCAGCAACTAGACTGCTAGCAGATAACATGGGCAGATGACACAACTCTGTGCCAGAGGTTGAGCTCCACTGACTTAGTGAAAAAGGTGGCAGATCCAGGCAAGTAATAAAATGATTATGTAATAAAATACATTTTCCTGCCTATATTTCTCTACCACACAGGAGCATTCTCTGATTTTAAGTCCTTTGTTCAGGAGCCTTTCAGTGATGCAGAAAACAACCAAAATTCCTAAACTGTAAATATATTTCCCAGATAAGTTCATAAGGCATATACTCAGATATACCAATTTTCACCTCCTGCGTGCCTATATGGGTAAACATATACCTTAACAAAAAATTTGTGCTCATACTTTTCATCTCTCTAGGAATTTGAAATAAATACAAAGTAAAGCTATGTTTGAGAGCGATTCCAAGCACAAGAGTAGGCAATATATACTGTGTAAGAGTTGGCCAAAGCTGATGAGCTACTCACTTTACATTTGTGATCTCAGGGTGTATCTACGTGAGATGCCTTACTGCTCAGTAGACTAATCTACTACACAGTAAAGCATCACCATGTAACTGCACAGCATCTAATGTGCAGTAAATTAGTCTACTGAGAAATTAGCTAGTACCTGTAAATATAGGTACTAAACTGTGCCTATAGGGCTTGTGCAGACACTGACCAGGAACAAATTTGCTCTTGATCAGCCACTCTAGCACAGAGCCTAGGCCTGGTACTGCTCAATTCCTGGCTTCCCCCAGGTGCTGGAACCTGATCAGTGAAGGGACCATAGCCCTTTCTGCCCTCCCCCCTCAGTGCTGCAGGACTCCTGGCACCCCACAGGAGTGGGAAGCTGAGTAGCTCTGGGACTGAGGAGCTCTTGTTTCCCTGCTTAGCCAGGGTCTGGCTGGAAGCTGCCCCATGGGCAGGACAGCTCCAAGCCAGCCCCTGGCTGGGCAGAGATTTCCCAACCATCTGGGGGCTCACTGTCAGCTGTTCTACCAGTCAATTGGGCCAGGGGGCTGGAAAATTGTCACCTTCCCCACAATTGTCTCCCAGGTCCCTGCCTCATCAGCAGATTGGGGCAGACTACTGGGAAATAGCTGTGAGGTACACAGCAATTTCCTAGCCCTGGAGCACCAGACTGGGAAACAGCTGTCCCCCACCCCCTAGAGCCCAAGCCTGACCCTGGTTCTCTGTCAGCCTTGAACCTAGAGCTCCCTCTGGCTGTCATGTGGCAGGAGCACAGAGCAATATATCAAATACAAGAGAATTATTTAAATACAAAAGGAAAGAAGAAAGGGAATGGGGGGCAGGGCAGTGGGACAGTGTTCTTCCTCCATAGGAAGAAGGGTATCACAAGAGCTTATCCAGGTAATGGAATAAGAAGCTGCACTCTCCTTTTAGACCATACTTAGCAAAATCCAGTCTGTGGATGATTTCTCATTTTGCAATTTCACAATGAAGTTGTGTTTTTAATGAATAGCCACTCTGAGGTCAGCAATGGGATGTCAAGGGAGATTACAGTGTTATGCCTGAGGCTTGTGTGTCTTTTTGGAACTAATGTCACATCACTGTTTGTTCATTCTTAGACATAGGGATTTTCCCATTTGTCCAGTGCAGACAGCAGAGGGACTCTGTAAGCAGGTGATGGCAAGTAAGATGTTAGTAGATGTGCAAGTGAATGAACTTCAGATGTTATTTGGTCGAATGATAATACGGTCTGTACTGACGAGGGACTACTGATTGTGTCTAGGTGTGGTGCAAAGCCAAGACTCTTGTTTTGTAGATGTAAGTGATACAAGAATTTTGGTACAATTTTGAAAGATTGACTACTTAAACTACTTGGGTAACTAAATTATTAATCCTTGTACACTTCTGTTTTCCTCTTTTATGCCCCTGTTTTCTCTTCTTCCTTTTCTTTGCTTTTTTCTCTTTCTCCTAAATCAATTATTGATTTGAACAGAAATATATGTAGTTCAGGTTGATGTGTGTAGCTGATGCATATGTATTTCTGATTTTTGTGCTGTATTTATAAATCATTTAAAAATTAAAAATGTATAACTCTTGTGCTTTTAAGGAGAGCAGAGCATAAGTGATCAGAGCCAAAATGCAGGTCCTACTCTGTCAATGCATCTACACATGCACTTTACTGTAGTTGACTAATTAGCTCAGCACTAAAGCATCACAGTCTACACATGCGCGAGTATTAGGACACAGTAAACTAATTAACTCTGTTGTGAGATGCTTACTATCTTATAGGACAGTAGTGTCTTATGGCAGAGTCATTAAGTATGATCAAACACAAGTGTAGACAGTGACCAGCAGGTACAAATTGCTCCCAGTCATCCTAACCAGCCAAGAGCCAGACCCCTGGCTCCTGCTAGCCTCTTTGCCAGCTGACCCTGTCACCCAGAGCCCTAGGCTAACTCCCCCCACCCACCAGAGCCATCTTCTAGCCCAGGGCTGTTCCATCCTGGCTCAGATTGCTACTGTCCCAGGCTCATGTGTAGATGTTCTGCCTCAGAGCAGTTTACTCTGGCTCAAATGGCTTCAGTTTATTGCATCATGTTAATTGTTATTAACTCTAAAGTTTATTGTTAATTGTGTAGATGCACCCTGTATAAACCATCTGCAAACATTTTAAATTAAAATTTTGTTATTTTTTTTCAGTTGCCTCATGTTCTCACAGTGTGACTGTTTTCTCTTGATGACAATTTTATATGTGTAGTTTGAAAATTTTATGTTTTGGTTATATATAAATATTTTATAAAAACTATTATACATTTATAAATAGAGATGTCTCATACTTCTTTTCAATTGCAGGGTTTTATTTTGTTTCTTCTCTTTTTTAGAAAAATTTGAAAAAAACAGCCTGCAGTGGTTTTGGACTTTTTTTGCAAGATATAGAGGCCCCAGAGCAACGAATCTAGCCACTTTTGGGCTGAAGTCAGTTATGAAGAAGAATTAAGGAGAATGGATTTACAAGGGGAAAGAAAGAGGAGATATAGAATTGATAGACTTAATTGTAGTTTTTGTTAATGCTAAAGCTCTAATACTACCTGATCAGTTTAAGATGAAGACAGACTGTGAAGTTACAAGTTTACCTCTCTTTTCATTTCTGTTTCCATTTTAGGGCTTTATCAAATCAAGGATGATACAGTAGGAGATGAGTGTGTTCATATAAGCATAGAAAACTAATTACGCGCTTCTAGATAAAAGATGAACTGATTGATATCTGAATGTGTCAGACAGCAGTAATCTCCAAGATCCTAGATGGCAAAGTTGTGGTCAGCTGTATTTTGTCTTTGTGTATTCTACTCACATTAAACATTGCAAAGTCCTGCATTTCTTGCATACAGATCATTTATATAGGAAACTAGAGGAAACGCAGATGAATCGGCAATAGTTCTACTTCCGAATATCTAGCCATACAGAGATGGATATTATAAACGCACTGGGTCAAACTTATATAGATGAGCACATTCACTCTTCTGCTCTGGCAGCTTCCTTTTACTTTGATAAGACAACGGAGCCATAAACCTGATTTACACAAGTGGTTAAGTGATCTTTTGCACTTCTCTGAATCACAGGAGCTAGGGACAGAAGTTGCACATAAACTGGTTTAAGTGATCAGAAACCAGTTTAAACCTGTAGCAGGACAGAAGTTCAGTGCACATGAACCAGTTTCAAAATGGCTGAATCTGGTTTAAGATAAACCTGGTTGAATTTTATATCAGACTTAACTGATTTAGGTCAAACCAGTTTAAGGGACCTCTGTCCCAGACCCCTTCCTAGTTGAAGTTAACTCACAATCGTCCAGCATCCCAGGATGCTTTGTTGACCTGGGCTTGGCTGTGCTGTCTGCCCCAGCAGAGCAGGGTTAACCCCGACTCTCTGCTCCCTATCCAGAGCACTATCACTGCTCCAGCTGGCTGAGAAGCGGGTGGGTGTAGAGGTGGGAAAACCTACTTGGGACTGCAGTCAGAAATTTCCCTCCTTGGGGGTGGGGGTTGTGACCAGATCCTGGCCAACATTCTGAGGCAGACAGGAAAGAGGGAGGGAGGTTTAATCCCTTCTCCCTCCCCTCTCCCACAGGCATGGGACACCAGCTGGGGTCTGCCTGTCAGGGGCATAGCAGCCCCTGCCAGGATGTCCTCCCCACCCCTGCTCAAGCCATGAGGGTGGGGGTGTGGCCAGATGCCAACAGAGAGGCAATTGGTGGGGGAGGAAGAGAGATTTAATCCTCCCTCCCTCCTCCCCTTCCCACTCACAAGGAACCCCATCTAGGGTCTGCCTGGCAGGGGCACAGCAGTCCTTGCCAGGCATCCCCCTCTGCCTTTCTTAAACCCCCCTCCCTCAGCCTGCTTTGCTTCAGGCTGTTGGCCAGGATGAGTGTCTGGCCTTGCCCCCAGGTCCCAGTGCTCCAGTGGGGAGTGAGGGGGACAAGCCCAGCAGAATCTGCTGTTCCTCTGCCAGGTAGACCCTGACTGGAGTCCCATGCTGGTGGGAAAGGGGAGGGAGGGGAAGTTGAAACCCCCCCTCCCTCCCTCCCTACCTTCTCAGTGTGCCGACCAGGGGCTGGCATCTGATGACACCCCCCGTCCCTGCCACTTGAACAGTGAGTGAAGCAAAGCCTGGCAGGGGTTGTTTCCCCTCTTCCCCTCCAGACACACCCTGTCTGGGGATCATGCAGGCCAGGGTGGGGGCTTAAGTCCCTCCCCAATCATACTCATTGGCCTGTCAGGGCCTGGCCATGCCCTGCCCTTGTCCCCACTCAAGCAGGGAGGGGGGAAAATCCTGGAGGGCTTCTCTTCCAGTTTCCCTTCAGCCTCCCAGCCACTGCTGAAGGGATGGGAGGGCTTGCTGTAGTACCCCCCAGTTTCTAGCCTGAGTCTAGCCTGTAGGCATGTGACTGCATTTCTGGAATCAAAAAGGAATGTCTATTTACTTGTTCCTTGGTTCAGTCTACACGGTTTAGACTAACCTGGAAAGATTTAATTGATTTAGGGTCAGGCTTTTTGAATGTCTGTACTTAGCCTAGAGCAGGAAAAATCAGCCAAAAGGCAGAATTGGATCTAGCCCAGAGTATCAGTGATGAATTCAGGGATCGTGATTTTCTCTGTTTAAAAAATTGCAAATTCTCTGATTAAAAACTCCAACATCTGCATTTTCCCATAATTAAAATGAAACATCACTAAATATATAGGTATTAGTTGAACACAATTTTTTTTGATACATTTACAATTTTAAAGCAATTTGGAAGCCTGTCAGTGCCTCAATCACTATAATAAAATAAATTCTAAATACCCATAAATTTTGCTATTAGATTTTAGGTTTTTTATCATGGAAAATCAGAGCTTCCCCTGCTCCCTTCACTCACCAGGATGTGGGTCCAGCTGCAGCTGTATCCCACCCCACACTGCTTTGTGGTGCTGAGCAGCCCTGATATGCCAGTGTCTTGTCCATGCCACTGCCCCTCACTCCCTACCCGCAGCCTTCTGGGTGCTGCTGGTGCTTTTCACTCCCCAACCTCAACCTCGTGGCCCTGCTCGTGCTCCTCACTCCTCACCCACAGCCTCTCACCTCTCAAACCTGTTGGAGGGGGCCCCCTACTACAGCCCCTTGTCCCCTGCAGCAGAACCTGAGCCTTGGCTGCTGCCCATGGGAGGCAGCATAGTGGGGTGCGGAGCCTGGCTTCCCGTCCATCATGGGTGGCATGGCCAGAGTGGAGATAATCATGTGGCATGGATGTGGGCTTCCCACTGCAGGCTTGGGGCTCCCCTGCCCTTCTGCCCATCCCCCAAGGCCTCTGCATACCAGCAGGTGAGACTCAGTGCAGCAGGGCAGAGCAAGAGTAGGCTGGGAAGCTCATTGCTGCCACTGGGAGCTCCGTGTTGCCATGGCAAGGTACCCCCTGCCCACCCGGCAGCAGCAAGGGACACAGCTCTATGACAACATCCCCTCTGTTGCCAGGCTGGCAGAGGGTGCCTCACCATGACAGTATGGGGCTCATGGTGGTGGTAGTGAGCTTCTCTGCCCCACTCTGTCTCGCCATGTCAAGTCCTACCCACTGGCCCATGGAGGCCCTGGTGGAAGGCCAGCATGGTGGGGAGGCCAAGTCTTCAGTGGGCAGCCCACCTCTGCCCCATGCATAAATCTGGGGGGCATGCTCCTCCTGGGACTGTATGCAGTGGTGGGGAGCCATCTCCCTCCACCCACCAGTGAGCCACCTGTGGCCCTATCTCACTCTGTGTTACGGTTCTAGACCCCAAGCCCCATGCACTGCTTAGGCTGGGTAGCAGCCCCAGCTCTGCCTAACTCTCTCTCTCACTATGGGGGCCTCAGTTCTCCAGCCCCCATCCCATCCCCCATCAGACTTACCTGAAGGAGCTGCTTTCCATGCTACCTGGTGGCCGTATAAGTATATGTGCACACATGCGTGTGGTATCCCCTGCAGGTTGACCTTGTCTCGCTCTCTTCAGCCCCTTGCAGGATGGAACTGTGGCAGCCTGGAAGGCAAAACAGATCCTTTCCCATGTTTTTCATCTTTAAAGGAGGAAGTCTGGGTTTTTCTCCTTAAAATGAGAAAATCCATAGTTTACCGTGGTTTTCTGTGGCAAATGGAAAACCTGGGTCCACGGTGATGATACTACATATGGTCTCCTTTCCTCGTCTACATTTCCTCCACTGTTAGGAGTCTCTAGAGTTCTGGGCCCTAAATCTCATCTTGGTCATAACCATTAAATTAGTCTGTATTTACATAATTGTCGACCAGATTAATACTGGATACATGTATTACCAGTTAAATCTAGTAAATATCGCGTAGATTAGTCAGTAGGCTAGGTTCACTATATTCCATGTATTTTTTGCTTTCTGTTTATGCCTCTGTCCTAGAGCGTGGATTGGGATATTTAGGATCAAGCAGCAACTGACTATTCACTAACTCCTACTTCTTCAGCTCCACAGCAGCTGACCTAGCACAAAGAGTATTGTAATTTACTTTTGGCACAGCTCAACAATTATGACTTCACAGTTGATCCTGGGGAACTTCCACCCCAGTGAATCTTATGTGCTGTGTGATACAGGTGGTGACAAAATTCTACCAGCACAGGGCAGAGCTGCGACTTGTCTGAGTGGGGAAAGGTGGCTCCCACCACTGCATGCTGCTCATTTTGGAGCTGTTGATTAGGCCCTTGCCTGGCAACTCCCTGTGCTACTCCCGCCATTTATCTGGGAGGGCATGGGGGGTGGGGGTGGGGGAGTTTGCCCTGTCCTGCCCTGTGCAGATCTGGGGGCACACCCCCTCCATCCCTGTGTCCTCCTGGATGAGAGGCAGGAGCAGCACCCATACACACACATATTTGCAGCAATTTTACTGTAAGGTTCAAATGTATCAGTCAGGCCTGTGAGTAAAACATCTATAAATAGAAAAAATAATGATGATCTGAAATATTGCTGTACCACTGCTTTATGCTATCTGTTGATAGGTGGCAGCCTATGCTGTCTGTTGATAGGATAGGCCAAGAGATCTATTAATTTTGTTTCTGCAGAGAATTTGGTGATACTTAAAGCTCTGATTCAGCCTGCTGCCGGCAAGGCAGTTGTAGAGCAGTGTAGTCCACATTGACATTTTTCTCTCCAGAAGCTGCTTCAAGAGTGTTAAGTGACATGTTCATTTTACATTCAACAAAGCATGAAGGAGAATCTCTTGGTATGATACAGTCTTTTGTAGGGGTGCACCAATAGAGATTTTTGGGGCCGATACCGATAACTGATTTTTAAGGAGGCATATCAGGCAATACCAATCTGATTTCCAATACCAGCCCAGTAGCTTAGAGAGCTGCGTGCAGCTGGTAAGTCCAGTGTGGTGGAAGGGGAGGGGGGAGGGAAGGGGCATGGGGGGGTGGCAGATCAGGGCCCCCGCAGTGAGGGAGGAGTGGGGCTGGGACAAGGGCAAGTGCTACCTGGCCAGGGCATGTCAGGGTAGGCACAGGACAGAGCCATGACTTGTTTAAGGAGTGTGGGGGGAGGGGTGGTTCCTGCTGCTGCATGCTGCTCATTTGGGAGCCGCTGGTTTGGCGATTGCCTGGCAGCTCCCTGTGCTACTTCTGCCACTCGTCCAGGAGGGCATGGGGGAGGCATCTGCCCTGCCCTGCCCTTACCCACTCCATGCAGATTGGGGAGCACACGCTTCCACACCTCCATGCCTTCTTGGATGAGTGGCAGGAGCAACACCAGGAGCCACTGGATGAGTGGGCAAACACTGGACCAGCAGCTCTCAGACAAGCCGTGCAAAGTGGCAGGAGCCACCCCATGCCCCCTGGACAGGACACGACTCCATCCTGCATCCACCCTTCCCTGCCCCACTCCTCCCTCACTGGGGGCCTTGATCTGTGCCCCCATTCCTCTTTCTTCCCCACTTCCACCACACCAGACTTACAAGCTGCCAGGCTGTACTCCTCACTGCCTATGTGCTGTGCTGTGGCTGTGCACATGCACAGGCATTTATCTACCACATTATTGAGCACCTCAGGCCAATTTCTGATACAAAAAATTTTCTTTATATAGGTGACGATCTGATATTGGATTGATGTATTGCTGCGCCTCCAGATTTCTGTCATCCAGGGTGTCCAGAATGCTTGAAGTTTGAAATAATCACCGTCCGATTTAGCAAGGTGGTAAATGTGCAAAGACATTTACTTTTTGCATCATGTTCTAGTAAGAATGGTAAGGGCACTGTTGGTCAGCTGAAATACTCATGAATATTATTTTGATAGTTTTGCATCAAAATATAAAGCATAAATCTTACTAGTTTTACCCATAGTCTAATTTAAGTGGCAGTTCAATAAATCACTAAAGTATATACTTAAAGTTAAGGATATGATTAAGTAGTATGGACAGACTGCAGGGTCCTAGCTAATGAAGCATTATGCAAATAAATGCTAACTGTAAATGAATGTCTGAGCTCCAGTAATACATCATTACATTGGTTCCCTCAAGTCCAAACCACGTGGCTAGGGACAGACAGTCAAAAGCCTGAGCCTGAATTGATTCAGTATTTGCAGGTTAGTCTAACCTGACTAGGCTAACCTGGTTTGTAACTGGACAGATATCCTGTCTGGACTGAGGAAGTTCAGGCACATGCCTGCAGTAGCTCAGGCTAGAAGCCAAAAGCCAGGCTAGCACAGCCCTCCCCTCCCTTGAACAGGGCTGACCTGAGTTGGGGGGAGTACACTCTTATTATCCTCCCTCTTCCCCCAGAAGCCCAGCAGGGAGTGTTTATCACCCCTAACTTAGTGTTTAACAAACCATTAAGAAAACAAACACTCTTTACATCAGCTAATGGAGCTCTTCTTAAACATCTCTTCTTAAACAGCTTTCCCAAGGAAGGACATGAGCTTCTGTTGCTCCCAGGAGCTGTTGGGGGCAGTTTATGATCACTCACCCCCAATGCCTTCCTCGGCCCTGCTGGTGCTCCTAACTCACTTTCAAAGACCCTCCACCCCAGCCCTGCTGGTGCCCCTCACTCGCCACCAAGGACCTGTTGTTTAGCTCC
Organism: Caiman crocodilus; assembly: GCA_030014935.1. NCBI lineage: Eukaryota > Metazoa > Chordata > Crocodylia > Alligatoridae > Caiman > Caiman crocodilus. The sequence continues at coordinate 34,222,175 of JAGPOW010003642.1, forward strand.
AAAAATCCTGTCTGGGGCATCTGTCTGCCTTTGTCGTCTCCCACAGCATGGACTGTAGCCAGCAAGTGATCTGCTAGCTAATGCTGAAGTGTCTGCATAAGGCAGAGGGGAGTGGGGAATAATCCCTGCTTAGCAGGCAATAGCCAGGCAGGCATTCTGTGCCTGCAAGTCTCTGCCAGAGCTGCAACCAGGGAGCAGAGGGGAGGGGCCAGCCCTGCTGTGGAACAGAGACTCCTGCCCAGCCCGGAGAGCATGCAGGGGGGGAATCTGGTTTATCTTAAACCAGCAAGGGGTCTGGGACAGACATTGCATAAACCAGTTTGACTCAAATTAGTTGAGTCTGATACTACATTCAAGCAGGTTTATCTCAAACGGGTTTCAGCCATACTTAAACTTGTTTATGTGCACTGAGCACCTGTTCTGTTATAGGCTTAAATCAGTTTCTGATCACTTAAACCAGTTTATATGTAGTTTCTGTCCCTAATCCATATGTCCCCAAGATCCACTTCACTGTTTTATGGCTTAATTGTTATGTCTCTTTCAGTCATATGTGATTCAGCCCTTTGCCCTAAGTCCTCTCTGATAACATAGTACAAATACCATGAGCACAGAGTTTATTGCTTGCTTTCAGTAGTGGGAGTTGTTTGATCTGCTCCTACATTCACGAACTTTGAATTATCACTGTTTCATGAGTGTCTTATTTCTCACCAAGAACATTATGTAAGCTGACTGTTCACCATGTGTTTTCAGAACCACAGTTCAGATTATTCCAACATTTTATCATCCTCCGATGAATCTGCCTTTAAGGCCGGGCATTCTCCTTGTGATCAATGATGGACTATGCCAGGAATAACTCATGGGAATTGCACATCCAGTGGTACATTCATAACCACCTGCTCTTCTCTATGGATAGAAAAGAAGAAGGATTGCTGAATGTTTGTCTTTTTGTAATATGGGGTCATGACATGGGAAGGATTGAGAACTACTGCCTGATATAATCTTGAATGGAATTTTTATAGTCTTATCATCAGGGGTCCTGGTTTTCTCTGATTAAAAAAACCCACAAAACCGTTATTAACTCCCCTCTCCCCCCAGCTCTCCTAGCCCTGCTGGTGCCCCTCACTACAACCCAAAGCTCTCCCTGGCCCTGCTGGTGCCTCTTACTGCACCCCAAAGCTCCCCCCCCAGTCCTGCTGGTGCCCCTCACTCACCTCCAATGCCTCCCCTAGGCTTGCTGGTGCTTCTCACTCACCCTCCCCCAGTCCTGCTGGTGCCCCTTACTCACCCCCACAACAGCCCCCCCCACCCTATTTGTGCCTTTTGCCCCCACCCACAGCCCCTGCCCTACAGCCCTGTCAAAGGGGAACCCCAGCTCCCAGGGCTATGGGGCCAGGGACCCAAGTCTGCAACTCCCTGCCCCCAACAGCTGCAGCAGAAGTAGCATGGAGCTGGCTTCCCTACTGCTGCTGCCTGCTTGGGTGGGCGGGGCCAGCTCCTGGCTTCCTCTCCAGCCTTGCCGGTGCCAGCAGCCATAACCTGCAACTTCCCTGTCCTGCCAGAGGGGACCCCAACCTCCTGCAAGCCCCACTTACCTCACAGGCCCCGGGTTTCCTGCCCTGTTTGCAAACAGCTCTTGCAGGTGGGAGCTCAACCAGCCTGTAGAGCTCTTTGTAAAAGCAGGGTTTCTGTGGGTTTCTCTGCTAAAAGGAAAAATCCAGGTTTTCTCTGATAAAAAGGGGAAATCCATGATTTTCTCCATTTTTCCATGGGAAACAGAAAACCCAGATCTCTGCTTATCATATATGAATGAATGCAAATATTAAGATTGTTGTGACAACGAAAAAGACAGGCAAGTATAAAGGGTTGCTTACCTTCACATGACTCAAGCTATTAAAAAAAGAGGTGTGTCTGTTTTCTGAGGATGCAAGAGGCAAGGACAGCATGGTTACATACTTTTATCATCATTTCTTTGTTGCTAAAAGGTATATTTCTTTGCAAATTGGATCTATTTTAAGTGAAAATTCCCAAGATGATTTTGGAAAATGTATTTAAAAAATATAAATTTTTACTTTTTTTTCATGATGTGTACAATATATTGAACTATTTCTGACGTGTCATAGTGACATGGCAGTGTTGGACTATATTGTATTTTTAAATCATAAAGGGCAGCGGCAACTAAGCAAGAATTGAAACATCTTTTTCTTTATCAAAAGGCCTCCTGTTGGAGTTATAATCATTTTGACAAAGTGTGCTTGCGATGTGTCATGAAGCACAGTAAAATATAGAAGTGATGCCCATGAAATAAAGTTAAAACATTTCAAAACTGTCATGAAGTTTTGAACTTGCACTCAGCATTTTCACAAAATTAATTATGTGGCAGTTAACACACACTTTGTATCTCATTTCAAAATTAAATTTCTGTGCATCTACATTTATTACAAACAGAAATTCTTAGTGTCAATTGGCTTTACTCTAGGGATTACAGTCTGTGCCAGACAAGGCAATTACAAGGCTTTGTGTTACAAAAGTTTGAATAATAAGTCCTACCCTGGGGCCAGGGTCCCAGACATGCTTAGGTATAGCACTGGTTTCTCCCTGGACTGGGAAGTGAATCTATTCATAATTACTCCCTACTAATTTTCACTGGAAATTTTTTTGCAAAGTTGTGTTTTGATGGGATCCTAGATCATAGTCAGTATTTCAGGAAATATTTAAAGGCCTCCCTTCTCCCCCTCTTTTTCAATCAATAATTGTTTGTGAACAACAACATTTTGATTGCACTCTGTGGGTGTGTTGACATGCTTTAGCTGAGATTGGAGCTAATGCACAGTAAATGTTACTATCTACATGTGCAGATGCTTACTGCACAGTAATTTGTTCTAATCCTGAGTAAATTTGCTGCCTATAAATATAAGTAATTACTGTGCACTACAGCATGTGTAGATGGCTGACTAGGAACAAATATGCTCCCGGTCAGCTGGGCAGCAGGGGGCAAATTGCGCCCTGCCCCCAGGAGCTGCCTGCTGCTAAGGCAGTCTCTGCCACTGGAGCCCAAGTAGGAACAATGTTCTCCTGCCCTTGCAGCAGGGAGCTCCCAGCCCCTGGTCCACAACCATGTCTCCAGAGCCGGAGGTCTTTTAGATTCTTGTCTCCCAGCCTTGGATTTGCAAATGCTGAGCTGGGGCCTACAAATTCTTATCTCCCAGCCTCAGCTTCATGACCTCAGATCATGGAGCGGGGGGTGGGAGCTCCCTGCTGCTAAAGCAGGAGGATATTGTCTTTGCCTGGGCTCTGGTGGTGGAGACCACCCCAGCAGCTCCCGGGGGCAGGGAGCAGTGTCCTAGTCCTTGCCAGGAGGCAGCTGGCTCCTGGCCCCATGCTCCCTGCCACCTCCTGAGATAGCAGCTAGGGGGAGCCTAGAGCTCCCCTTCAGGTGCTGCAGGGCTCCAGTGCAGGGCTGCCAGTGTCAAGAGCATACTGCTGCCATGAACATTGAGTATCAAATCTGCTCCTGCCTCCTCATGTGTAGATGCCTGCCCTGGGATGGGTTTATTGTAGAGTAAATTACTCTACAATAAACCCACCGGGGAGCATTTGTATGTGTAGAAGTACCCTATAGTTTCTCGCCACTCCTTTCTGATCATTTGAGGAAACAGTCTGTCCAGTCATATTTTGGAAGATTTTTTTAAAGAAAATGTTACCATTTAGTAGTGTTCTTTCAGCAGAGCGAGGTGTAAAATCTGTACTGGGAGATAAGCAAGAACATCAAGACATTGTAGTCTAACAAGTCTGCTCGTTTAAACTACCTCAGTGTCCTTTGTGCAGGCAGTATCATTGCCGAATGTCTGGCTGGAAACTGGGGACAGAGAGAATCTAATTGCTGAAAAAGAGAAACTGTCAGTGTGGACAAGTGATGAGGTAACATTAGTGGTAAAGCCTTTGAAGATGAGATTTAAAAAAAAAAGAGGATAATTAAGGTGCAGAAACTGTAGCAAAAGGACACAGCTTGCCTGACCGTCATGGTGCTGACTCTTTAGTCTTTTCAATGGGCAGACTTGTCAGACAGCCTGGTTGTGTAGTTCAGCATTGCTTGTCTTAACCTTTTGTTCTAGGGAGGTGACATTTTCCTGAAGGTAACATGACATAAAGAATTAGATATATACAGGCTCAAAACATCCCATTTTCAGTTAGTCTTGCTAGCAGAAATGTTTCCTATACACATTGATGGATTAACAACTCCCCCTCTTTCCCCGCTCAAATCCCCCACCCATCCAAAAGTTTTGAAAAAATTGCCATTACTTACTTAAACTCAGGGAAACATTCCTTACCAATCCCAGTCTCCATGTGCTTCTCTAGTACACATACTTTGATTCTGGAGTTATAGAGAAGTAGGGCTGGAGGGGACCTTGAGAAGCCATCTAGTCTAATGCCTTGTATGAAGAAGGATCATCCCTATACAAATAATCCCATAAAATCCATTGTCTTACATTTTAGCAAAACTATACAGTTGACCCTGACACAACACAAGACAAAACATCTGCCACAAGCAAAGCAAGGGGACCATGGCAGCCCGTGTCCTGCTGCTGCTAAGGTTGTTAAAAATACACTAAAGAGATCCTATGGAAAGGGCCATATTCCCCTCTACATAAGAAGGCAAAACTCTCCACAGTCCATACCAATCTGACCATGGGGTGAAATTCCTTCCTGACCTAAATATAGTGATCTGTCTGACTTTGTGCTAAGGGACAAGATCCTCTAGCTGGGAACCTCTGAAGTATTGGCACACCCCAGTCAAAATACTAGCCTTGGCTGCTGTCAACACCCAGTGCTTCTGAAGAATGCAATAAGAAAAGACCTTGATACATGTAGCACCAGAAAGGGAAAACTTTCCTCCCCTCCTCATGTGGCAACCAGCAAAGCCTATCCTTCCAAAACAGAATAACACTGTAGCTCTCAGCATTAATGTTCTAATTATAAGAGATATCCCATCAAGTCTCTTTGATACCAGCCAAATCATAGCTCCCTTCACAGGTGGCAGCTTTCAACTCGTCTTGTTTATTCTCCATACTTTTCAGATTTGTGTATGCGCGCGCGCGCGCACACACACACACACACACACTTTGCATTTCAATCTACTGGCTTCCCTTTTGCATCATGTGTGCTGTCCTTTGCTTTCTTGGTCCTTTCACAGAGTTGAGCTGCTCCTTATGGTCCTTTCTGGCTTTTTGTTTGCTCTGTTTCTAAAGGGTTCTGTTCACCATCCGCCTGAAACCTAGTTTAAAGCCCTGCTTAGTAAGTTGGCCAGACAATGCCAAAAGATCCTCTTTCCAGTTCTGGTCAAATGGATCCTATCTCATGATAGCAATTCTCATCCCCCAAATATCTGCCTGTTGGTTAAAACATTTAAGACCTTCACAGCAACACCACTGTTTCAGCTATGCATTTACTTTCAAGATAAGATGGTCTCTGCCTGCCCCTTGCTTTTCAAGGGGAGGATTGATGAAAATACCACTTGTGTTCTAAATTCCTTAGCCCTCCTGCCAAAAGCCTCATAGTTGCCTCTGATCTGCTTAGTGTTGTTTCTAGCAGTATTGTTGTTGTCTACATGGATAAGTGGAAATGGGTAGTGGACTGAGAGATGGATGAGCTTTGGCAGTCTCTCTAACATCCTGAATTAAAGCTTCAGGCAAAGAGCACACCTCCTGGAACCCCAAATCTGTGCAACAAACTGGTACTTCTGCCTCCCACAGAAGGGAGTACCAACCACCACCACTCTTCTCTTGATTCTGGTGTAGTGTTCCTACAGTGGTCATCCCTGGGGCTCTGCGCTTCCTGCTCTCTAGTCTTCTGATGTTCTGTCTTCCACCTTTTTTCCTCAGCAGTTCCACCACACCAAGCAGTAGAAAGGGGACTGGGGAAGTGCAACCACTAAGGTGCACAATTGACAGCCCAGCAGTTGCAAGCTCAAGGCCATAGCAGAAGTAGTAATGGCATGACCTCTCAGATTCCAATGAACTTCTGCTAAATACATTGTTACAAGGGCATGAAAAAGCAAATAAAACAGTAGAAAATGGTTGATAACTTCAGTCTGTTCCTCTTGAGTCCTCTTTCTTCTAGTAGTCACATTCCTCCACTTCTCTTTTCCTCTCCAGTCCCAGAATCTCATAACTTCTGCCCAAGTAATTTTTTTCCTTGATACGATGCAGCATGGGTATCTGTGCATCCAACCTTTGAATCTTTTCCTCCAGAGCAGACATCAGCTTATGCTTAACGTAAGTGAAGAGGTTCTGACCCTGTGGGAGGAACACAAACATGGCACATTCTACATCGGTCATAACTGCAAACCTAGACTCCATTTATGCCTCTTTTGCTCCCTGAGGGACACCTAGGCTGTAAACAAAATTTGATGGCTAAGTATAGCCAGTAAAAAAGCCTGAGGCTGAATTAATTCATTCTTTGCAGGGTAGTCTAAGCTGCAAAGATCAAACCAATAAGCAAATGAACGCACATTTACTTTTGATTCAGGAAATGTAGCCACATTCCTGCAGTGGCTCAAGCCAGAAGCTAGGGAGAGGGGACACAGGGAGCACTAGAACATGGCTGTCTGGCATGTAAGCAGGTGTTTGTTCACTTCCTCTTCCAGCTGCCCCTAAGGTCTCTGGGATTTTCAGTCCATAATCACAGAAGCAGGACTCTGCAGAGTTGCTCATCACTTCCTCTTCCTGCTTCCAAGTGCTTCTGGGACTTGTTGTCCACAGTCACGACCAGGAGTAATTTTGAGCAAGGGAAGGGATGTTTTACTCCCTGCCATTGACCCAGACCCTAGCTGGAGTTTGCCTGGGGGGGGAACCCCCCACCAATGGGTTGCTTCCCCAGCTTGGCTTGCCTCCCCCCTCCCTCCTTATCATTCAGCCCTCAATGTTCCAGCTGTGGATCAGAGGGGCTGGGCCAGCCCTGTTCTCTGGAGCAGACAGCAGAGCCCAGCCCAAATCTGCAAAATGCTGGGACGCTGGGGAACTGTGATTTAATGGGAACCAGGAAGAGGTGTGGAACAGAAGTTTCATAAACTGGTTTGACTTAAGTCAATTAAATCTGATACATTCAACCAGGTTTATCTTAAACCAGTTTTGAAAATTTTAAACTGGTTCATATGCACTTAAATTCTATTCTGTTACAGTTTTAGATCAGTTTCTGATCCCTTAAACTGGTTTATTTGTAATGTCTGTCTCTAGCTGATAAGAAAGAATAAATCACTAAAGCCACACTAAAATATCCACACCTGTACTTCCATGCACAGTCTTCTGCTCCCTGGTTCCCTTCCAGGGCAAATTCCTTCTCTGTTTACTGCCCTGTGTTCCCTGCTCACTCAGTTTGCAAGGGACTGCCTTTTATAAGGCTCCATCCTTCAGTTAGGTAAACTAGCCCCACACAGATCAAGCCCTGTCAATTAGTTACTCTAGAGGAGGAGAAAAGTCCTATAAAAACCACACATACAAGGTACTAGTCAAACCCTCAGGTTCCAATCAGACATCCAGTCACAAGCTCCCAGAAAGCTTCTCAAGGCAGTCTGCTGCTGTGCTACTTCTCACAGCAAATGCCTCTCTGCTTAGAGTCCCTAGTTTCCCTGTGAGGAAACTAAAGGCATCACAAGAGGACAGGGAAAAAATGCACAAGTGTAGGAGCAGCATATGGCCAGTATAGTTGGTAGGCCTGTGTGAAGAGGTACTATTCACTTTGGATTCAGCCAATTCAGAGAACAGAGATTCAGTTCAGTGATTAGAACCACTGTCCTGAATCGATTCGGGTGAATCTGATTTGGAGAGTTGGCCACTGCCCAATCGGCTGAATTTCTGAATCAAACAGACCCCATCCCCTGCCCACTCTCTCAGCACTGTCAATGGCTGCCCTGCCTGGCCCCAGCATCCTGGCTCTTAAAAAAAAAAAAGCCTGGTACTCACCAGTTGCTGTCAGGCAGGGGAGAGGGGGGTGATGATCCCCACTGCCCCCCTAGTGCCTCATGCTGCATGGGGGAGAGGCTCTGTCATGATCCCCCATCTGCTGTCCCCACCCTAGCACCCCAGCTCTTTAAAAAGAAATAAAATAAAAAACACCCCACTCACCATCTGCTGCCAAGGGGAGGAGGAGGGGGAATCCCCACTGCATCCTCCTGCCCTGTGTTGCATGGGGGGGCTCTGCCATGATTCCCCATTCCCTGCCATGTCTCTTAGCCCTCCCCTCCCCCCATGGTTGCCCCACACAGCCCCAGCTCCCGGTTCTTTAAAAAAAAACTACAAAAATCTCTCCCTCCATTTGCCAGCTCCTGCCAAGCAGGGGGCAATCCATGCTGCCCCACACTGCCCTGCACTGTGTGGGGGGCTCTGCCAAGACCCCTGAAGCAGCCAGTGAGTGCAGGGTTTCGTCGGTTTTTTGGTAAAAACAGGGAGCTGTGGCTGGGCAGGGCAGCCATGGGTGCGGGGTGAGAGGCTGGGAGAGTGGGCAGTGATTGGAGGGTGCTCAGGGGGACTGGGGGAGAAGGCAGGGAATGGGGCCTGGCAGGAGGCCCCCCATGGTCTCCTCCTTCCTCCTCCAGCCACCACCCCTGCTCTATACATACCTGCACAGAATCCAAGTTCAGCTCCCTGCAGGGGTGAGTAGGGACTGCCTGCATCTCTGAAGCTCTCCAAATCTTTTTCAAATTGATTCGGAGAGCTTTGAATTGATTCAGATTTTTTATTTGTCTCCTGATTCGATTCAGGTTCAGCTGCCTAATCGGGCTGAATCTCCTGTGAATCAAATCAGCACCCAAAGCTTCACACAGCCTTAATAGTTGGTTCTTCTCTGTTCCCTGTAAATGTCTGATCTTTCACTCAACAGCGCAACAGTTAGTAGAATCACCCTGGAAATGTGAGACCCCCAGTTTAGCTACCTCCTTTAACTGATTTAGACCTACATTTCCTTCTTTTCTCAACTGTGGGGTACTTTGGTGTGTCACTTTTCAATCTTGCTTGTGCTTTGTATAAAATATTAACTAGAGCAGGAACTGGATCCAAGATCTTCCACCTCTTTGGTGAGTCCCCTTACTTCTGGGGTACTGAATATATTTCCCATGGCTCACTGAGCATTTATTTATACCTGTATGGTATTTATTCATGTAAAACTTAAGGAAAGACTAAGGGACTCATTTCACCCCTTTAAATAACACTGAGTGCAGAAAAATAAGGTTCAAATACCAGTTTTAAATCTGTATGGAATTAAACCTGGATTGGTCGTATCTCTACTCATTTCTCTAGCCCCTGGCTTAATGGGGAAATGAATATTGTGATTATCTTCAGTGTTTTGTACGAGACCAGATCCAGGACATATGCTTTGAGAGTGCCTGCCACATCGGGCTCTGTAGACAAGCTAGGTGAAGAACACATTGTCTGTAAAATGTATTTGATGTTGTATGCTGAGTAGCTTAGTGCAGGGAATTTAGCAGTGTGCTACACATTTAGGTCAGCATTTCCCAGACTTTTGATACCCAGGTCACACTTTTTTTTTCCAGATTAAAATTGGTGGCACATTTCACTCATACACCTCAGAAGGTGTGCATGTATATATATTCAAAACCTATAACTTATTCCACTTCCCTAACAGTGGACCAGTGCCAGTGGACCAGTGCCAGTGTTGAGATACATAATTAAAAAAAATATCTCTGTAATGTTGCTGAATTTCATAACACCCCAGCTAAAAATCACTGAGCTAGATTTAAATTCAGCGAGCCTCAGGGCCAAAAAACCTGAGAATCACTGATCTAGCTGATGGCACTTAAAGGTAGTGAGGGCAAGACCACCTTACCCTGCTGGTCTGTACTTCAGGGGGCAAAGGCAGTCCCTGCTGCTGAGACTGAGCATGGCAATGACCATTCCCACAGCCCATGAGCATGGGTGGAATGGAGGGGATGAGCCAAGATACAAAGTATCTCTTCATCTCTGTGTCCATCCACCTGCCTGCTTGCAGCAGACTGCACTGCTAGGAGATTGGGGGGACAGCACAAAGGCTACCTGGGACAGGCACAGACTATTGGATGGGGAGGAAAGCATTTACCTCCTTGCACAGGGGTAGCTTGCAGCACATCAGTGTGCCACATGAAATCCTTTGGGAATCATTGATTTAGCTGCATTTTGAAACATTAAGTCTAGATACAAACAGTCAAAAAACCTGAGGCTAAATTGATTCAGTCTTTGCAGTTTAGTTTAAGCTGCACAAAATAAATTGAAACAGAAGTGAAAAGATGTTTACCCTTGATTCAGGAAATGCAGCCACATGCCTGCAGTGGCTCAGGCCAGAAGCCGGGAAGTGAGCGCTAGAGAATGACTCTCTGGCTGTGTGTTCACTTCCTCTTCCTGCTGCATCTGATGTCTCTGGGATTTGCAATCCAGAATTACAGCAGCAGGATTCTGCAGGGTTGCTTATCATTTCTTCTTCCAGGTGCCTGTGAGATTTGTAGTCAACAGCTGCAGTAAGTGTAAGCAAGGGACCTCAGCTTGGGTTTGCCTGAGGGAATGCAGTCCCCCCAGTGCAGACTGGGCTGAATCTCTAGCTATGCTTGCGGGCCCCCCCAGTCAGCCCCATCCAGCCCTTACTGCTCTGACTAGGGAGTGGAGGGGTGAGGCCAGCCCTGTTCTCTTGAGCAGACACCACAATCCAGCCTACGGCTTGAAAGCATGCTGGGTGACTGTGATTTAACTTGAACCAGGAAGAGGTCTGGGACAGAAGTTTCATAAACCAGTTTGACCATAATCAGTTAAGTCTGATACTGCATTCAGCCAGATTTATCTTAAACCAGTTCCAGCCATTTTGAAACTGGTTTATGTACAATGAGCTTCTGTTCTGTTACAGTTTTAAACCAGTTTTGGATCACTTAAACAGCTATATATGTCACTTCTGTCTCTAACCAAAATGTAACTTTAATTGTGTGGTGCTGAAGGAGAGTTTTAGACAGGTATTTAAGTCCCATTATCAATGTACTCCTATATCATCACACAGCCAAGGGCCACTTAAAACCTCCCATACACAGGGGCTCATTAATTGCTTGTTTATGTTCCATTTTGAAGAAACTCAGCAGCAACTAAACCTCCAAATCATAGTCCCTTTCCCAGAGAGTCTAGTCATAATGGACTTGGGACAATACTTTAGTCTGCATCTGCAACTGTACTTTAAAAACCCCATTGTCAACATCCTTATAAAAAAATCTGATCTTTACACCAACTTGTAATATTATTCAGTCTCAGGAACAAGAAATTTCCTTCATTGTTTTGAGGAAAATGGAAAGCCATTCTTTATATGTGGCAGATAGGAAAAAAAAGAATCAAATCATATTTGAATCATAATCCTTTTCATGCCATCAGATATTGCTAAGGGCACGAATATGATTCTACTTCCTGTCTTAGTAGCACTCTTTTCATGAAAGCTTTGTGAATAAACTTGAGTAATGAGTCTTCTTAAAAATAGACCTGCCTTTTTCTTTTTTTCTACTGTCACTTGTTTTTATCCATCTGAAGTGATTAGGTTGATGTCCTCAGTTCTGATCTCTTATTTTGAATCCTTGAGGGCACTACTCTTCAAGTTAATATTTAGAACTGATGGGTCGTCAATTAGATCTGAATTTCATTGAACATTAAAAAACGTGCATTAAAAAAAGCTGTTTCTAGAAATACTATGGCTGGTATCCTGGTCTTAGATGAACTTTCAACTGGCCTGTGAAATAAATAGTTAGCAAAGCTGACATTTATCTCTGGGCAACTTCACGTGAAAATGCACACTTTTCTTTAGTTTTATTGCTACATTAGAAAAACCTGACTTTAGACTCAGTTAGAATTCCCCAGCCACATAGGCACTTTTGATCTTTAAGGATTAGATTATTTTAAAATAATAAAGGAAGGAAGAAGGGGTAGTTCAATTGTCCTCATTTTACTATCTGTACAAAATCCATGATTGCTTATTCATTAAAAGGAACCTGGACCTGACATCAGACATGCAAGAGTAACTTCTAAAAGCAGTCATATATAATTAAATCTCTACTTCTTAAATTAGTCATAAAGCTGTTGAAGACTTCCCCACGAATTCATGCTTGTGCAGCCCTAACACTTGATGAAGTCTTTCATTTATAGTAGGCTGTCTAACTGGCAGCCCATAGCCTTCTGCCCAGCTGTGACTCCAGTGGAGAGCAGAACTGGGCTATATGTGCAGCAGGGGGAAGATTCAGCGGCAGCCTCTGGTGTGTTGTATGTGCATCTCAGATGCCCAGAAGTTTGACAGCCATGGTCTACAGCAAGCAAGACTATTCTAGTGAGTCAGATCTCCAAGACCAGGCCCTTTAAGGCCTAATTTTTCAGTAATTTGGGATGCCTATTAGACTTCCCTCTTTCAATTCATAATCCAGAGACAGTTTCCACTGTCTTTATCTTGATGGCTTACAAAATAACAGACACTTGTTTTAATTCCTTTCACTGCACTCAGAACTTTCCAGATGGATCTTCTTTGTACACGTGTGGCTTTTTAAAGTAAAGATAAAAGCAGACCACAAGGAATAGTTTTAAGTCCTGATGCTATACTTGCATGTTGCATTTCAGAGGACTGGCTTGTTTCTATGCAAAACTTTCATTGTAAATTTGTCTTTTACCTATTTAATTGATTGCCTTATGTACCACAGCCAGGAGCAGTAGCCAAAATCTTTCACGCTTTCCAGGTTGAGTGTAAATGTCCAATACAGTAGTAAAATCTACATAAGCAAAACATCACCCAAGAGTTCTTGTATTATTCTTTGAAAATGTGGGTCCATCTTTTGCTGTTTTTTCACATTCAGATAACAAACTAGAAGTGACAGTAAAATAATCTTAACCTCACAAACCAGTATGTCAACATGTACCACGACTAAGGGCCAGCATATACTTGATCGTACACAACTTGCATGTAGGTGGGGTTCAGCAAGGGAGTGTATGTAACCTTTCTCTGACCATTAGGAGTTTTCCTAAGTGTTATCCACAGCACAAGAAAGCAGTGGAAGTATGGTGGGCGTGCAAGTGGCACTATCTGGTCCACTTCCCTGCCTATAAGCCAAAGGCAAATATGTTAGCTTTACATAGTATGCCAAAAGTCAGCTAATCCAGATGGTCATATCAATGAAGATAGCTTTCATTAGTCAGGAGCTCTCTATTGCAGAACTCCTGCCCAGCTGCTACATTGATCCTTAGCTCCTTTAGATAAATAGTGAGACTGTCAGCTGGCAATGCTTTTGTAGAGCACCAGCTGACATTTGTTGTGAAGTGGCCGTGACCCAGCTGTTTATTGTCAGGCTTAAAGTTCTGGAGCCTTAAAACATGTAACTGTATTAAAAAGCTACACAGCTATTTCAGCGTAGGACTTCATGACATACTGTTTTTAACAATGGAGCGTATGACCCCAATCAAGATCAGGTCACCATTGTACCAAACACTGTGCAGATGCTTAGCAAAAAACAATCCTTACCCTAAAAGCATTCTCAATAGGCAAGCTGGACAAAGGACTGGAAATCGTATTATCCCTGTTTTTCAGTTAGATAACAAGTACAGAATAAAATTAAATGATTTACTTATAACACAAGGTGTTTACTTCAGCACCTGAAGTTATCCCAAATCTCCTGAAATGAACTTAATGATGAAACATTGCTTTTTATGGGAAGGGTGAGCATATAGGCCTGGGCACTGTAGTCTGGTCCTGGACAGTTGGTCAGAAGTCCTGAAGCAGAACCTGACAGGGATGTGGAGAGTCATGGTGTGCCAGGCAAGTGGGCAGGTAGGCACTGTTGCTGCTGGGAGGGAGCGAGTTGAGAGGACTGGATTAGGGTAGCACCTCCACTTCCCCACTATACTCCACTCTGGGAATTTTGACCAACTGGCCAGACTGGACTACAGAAGCTGGGTCTGTCCTGGTTTGCCTGGATCATATGATCATCCCATTTTTAAAGCTCCCTGCATTCCTCTCTAGGGCTGGCTCTTTAAATATGTTAGACTTAGGTAGCTGCACTGGCTATATTGCAACCAAAAAGTATTGATAGAATGGTTCTTCTCACTTGTTTTCAGCAGGTGATGTCTCACTTTATTTTTCCCAGTCTTCCTTTGTTTGTAATTGTGGATGCTTAGTTTTTCAAACTGAAAAAATCAGTAGCATGAAGATTGAATGGGGATCCCTATACCTGTGTTGGCTCTAAACTGTTTCTTTCTTAACACCACATCTTTTACTGCTGTTTGAACACCTTAAAGAAGTAAATGTTCTATGTGAGTACCCACACAAAAACCTCATTTTCATTTCTCACCACCCCATTATTAAGCAAGCTGTAAGTTTTTATATACCTTTGTTCTTCCTTCTACATTCTAAGTGCAGATAAATTCATTTGTTTTTTTCAATTTGAATTCAGTTGTATGTATGCATACCTTCTGGGATGGATGGGGACATGGGTATTGTAAGAGGCTGTTATGAATTGGGGAGGGCATAGGTTTGGCTTGAATATGGTTAGGTTAATCCTCCTTCTCAGTCAGAGGCTAGGTGCAGAAGTCACACTTACTGCATATTAGCAGAAAGCGCTCAACAGCCATAACCAAAGGGACAGTCAGGGACTGTAGAGCACTGTAAAAATGGTAGATCCCACTCTAGAATAACCCTGGATGGATGTGGTATCAGAATTCAGTGTTATGGGTTAGAGCACTGTAACAAACATCTGTACCAGATGATGTTGTGGCTCCTGGTAGGTCACATTCCACCTTCTGCCAACATCCGATGGATTATTGCAGCATCCCACTCACCCAGCCTGCGAGGGCTGTGGTCTAACCTAGGCCGGAGCTCGTGTGATTTGCAAAAATGCTGGGCTGGCCCCACCCTGAGGATGTCGCTGACAAGAACCAGAGAAGTTCTTGTTCCCACCTTGTTCCCCCAGGCCAGCTATGAGCAACTGTCCAGTATTTTAGCTCAGTTTATGGATTATATCTACCCCGTCTAAGCATTTGTAAAGATTGCAATTAAGGGCTGTGCTGATTGTAGATACTGAATTCACACAGGGGGCTGTCCAAGATGTTCATCTTGTACAGCATTGTTTTAAAATGTCCGTATCCAGATCTCAGTCTGTTCAGCTTGACCCACGCTTCTCTGTCAAGGTGGAGTCCAATGGGGGACTCATTTGCTCTTGGTATGAAATGCTGTAGGAATTGTTTTCAGATTGGATTACTCTGAATGATAATTTCATTTCCATTCACCCCAGCCCTTATCTAAATTTAGTATAACACACAAGGCCACAGTATCCAATCTGCTGGGTTATTCACTAGCCCAGAAACCTAGCCACAGGGGCACAGGTAGGATCTGTCTTCTTATGTCACTGGATCCAATGACCAAGAGTACAAAGAATATATGTATGTGTGCAAGTTGTGCAGCCTGTTATGAGTCTCTGCAAACTGTCAAGTAGAGTGTTGAGATTTTTTAGTGCAACAATTTGTGGACCATACAGGAGCACAGTAATCTGCTAGGGCATATACCATTGCAAGTGTGGTGGTTGTGAGCACTTTGAAGTTGGCACCCCATGTTGTGCTGGCTAAACATCTTAAGGTAGACATCTGTGCAGAAACTTTACTGCTGACTTTCTGAATGTGATGTTTATAGGTGAGGGAATGGTCTAATGTGATTCCTTGGTAAGTTGGGGTATGTTCACGGGGAAGAATGTGGTTGCCTACCCTAATATTCATCATGCTCAAAGATTGTCCAGGTGGAAGACTGATGATGCTGATTTATTGATGCTCCTCAATGACCTTATGCCTTCCAAACAACCTCCCTCCCCCACAATACTTGTGTCACTGGCCTGGAACAAAGCAGAGATGACAAAGCTTGGACACCCTATCATTGTTGGGGGCTAATCAGTTTGTATTACATTGAGTGGGGCCATAAATTTGGGTAATTGACAAAAGGCTGACCCATCTCTCAAAGTCATGTTGTTTTCCTGAGAGAGACCGGAATTCTCCTTAGCAAACATTCTCCCTTCCCCTCCCTCCCTCTCCTTTCCAGAGAACCAGAGAAGGCTTATGCCTCTAGACTCTGACTTTTGGGTTTCCCAGCTCTCCCGGCTTCCGCAGCAGGGAGATGCAACTCAAGGTCTGGGTTTTCCGATCTGGGAGGCAGAACGTGGGCATTCTGTGCCACAGTCAGCACCAGGGTGTGAGCAGCTGCATAGGTTCTGACTCCAGACAAGAGAAGGGGTCCAGACTGGGAACTCACCAGAGGTCCCTTAGTGTCTCCTTTGTCTGCAGACTCCACTTGTGTTCTTGGGAGGCTTAGTCATGAAGCCTGAGATGCTGAATCCAGGATGGTCACCCAGAAACCCTCAAAGCACTGGAGGTATGCACATAGATGGTGCCAGTGACATGCAGACCAGAAGGGATTACTGATGGGGGTTAGAGTAGACAGATTGGCAAGTGCTTGCACCCACATTGCCACAACATTTAAATGAGCCATCCAGGACCAGGAACACACTGCAAAGAATGAGGTCTACAGATGGTCAGCTGCTCGAGAGAGAAGTTGCATGGCTGTTACAGAGCTGAGAGAGTTGCAGTGCCAGGATAAGGAGTTTATTCACAGGATCAAAAACTGGTTGGGATCCAGCTATGACACCCTTCAGTGGCATCAGTGCTGTCTCCCAGAAGGAGACCAATGCCCTTCGGAGCCAGAGTGATTGGAGAGGCTGCCGCCCCTCCCCAGCAGAGTGGGCCCTGCTCCCATGGCAGAAGCAATCAAACTTTAAAGTTTTACTCCAAACTCTACCCTAAGCAATTCTGTATGTGTGTGTGTGTGTGTGTCCTGAATACCTGGGTTCTTTGTGTTTGTGCGTGTGTGTCCCAGATGCCTGTATTCCCCCACCCCCACTTGTATTGGTGGCCCTGGACCTGTACAGTGGCAGGTTGTCCAGGCCTGCAAAGCCCTGACCAAGTAGCTTCTCACCCATGTGGACTAGGAACTCTCCCTGAATAAGCAGGGCCAGAGGGCTTTGAGTGTCCATGCCCTGGCACCAGGCCATGGGGCTCCAATCCTGTTTTTCTTTGGCCCTGTGTCCCAAATGGTCTTTGACCCTATGCATAAACTCCTTAAATTGGTGCTGCAACTCTTTCAGCTCCATAGCGACACATGGAACCTCCCTCAGAGAGCAGCTAGCCATATGTAGACCACATTTTTGGACCTTCATGATATGTTCCTTGGCTTTTGTGGCTCATTCCACTGCCACAAAACTGTGGGTGCAAGCACTTGCCAACCTGTCCTTTCTAATCCAGCACACTGAGGAGCCCCTTTGGTCTTCATGTCACTAGCACTGTCTGCAAATATGTCTCTGGCACTCTGCAGGTGTCCAGGAGACCATCCATCATGCTGGATCCAGGATCTTGAGCTCCACAACCAAGCCTCCCATGCACAAATGTAGAGTCTGCAGACAGGGGATATGCCAAAGGACCTCTGGCAAGTCCCCTCTCTAGACCCTTTCCCTCACCCAAGGCAAAAAGCCATGCAGCTCTTCATGGTGATGCAGCATTGACCACAGCACAGAGCACAAGTGTTCTGCCTCCCAGGTGGAAAACCCAGCCTATCTCCTTGGAGTCCATCTCCCTGCTGTGGGAGCTGGGAGGTCTGGGAAGCCCAAGAGTCAGGGCCTGGAGGCATAAGCCTTCTCCAGTTCTCTGGGAGGAGAAGGAGGGAATCAGGGGGTGGGGAGAGTTTGCAAGGGAGACTTCCCCTTTCCTGCTGCGCCTTACTTGCAGCAGTGCTCATTCATAGATGCTCTGCCAAACGATGTCTGGAGGATCACCAGTGAAAATGCAAAGTTTCAGTTTATACCTTGGCTGTGGAGCTCAACAAAAGCTTTCGGTGTACACCAGGGTCTGTTTGGGTTGGGTCTTGCGTCATGTGGATCGATGTAAACATGCCAGCCTCACTCAAGAGAGCAATGTGACCTTGAGAAATGAGGTAATCTGTTGACAGTAGGGTGACCCAAGTCAAGCATCTTTGCTTTGTCTAGGCCAGTGACACAAGTATTGAGAGAGGAGGGTGTTTGCAAGGCAAGAGGTCAGACACTAGGAGAAGGATCCAGTCTGAATGAGATCTTATGTTTTTGCTTGAGGCAGGGTCCCTTTCCTTCATTTGCTTTGGTTTTATATAGATGCAACAGGTCATGGATTCAGTAGATTTACTTTTACCTACTTCTATTCTGTTGAAAATGGTTCTTTTGGAGACATGACATGTTTACATCAATATAATCAGCTTTTACTCTGGGGTAAAAAAAGGAGTCAATGCCTGATGTAAATAAATCCTTTATTTTCACTGATTTCAAATGATGGTCCTGCATCAGTTCTTTCTTTAATCATAGAGTATGGTTTAGAAAACTTCCAACTTGTTCAAATTTGATAAATCTGAAAAAAAGAGTTTTAAAATAATATGGCTGCTGAAATATATACATGGACTAAATTAAATTAAAATAAAATAAAGCTATAAAAAGGCTTTATTAATAGTTTCCTTTCATTAAAAGAGAGCAAAATAGTTCTGGCTCAGCTGTGTTTGTTACAAATATTGCAAATGAAAAAAAATCTATTTTGCTGAGCATTTTTGTTTTTAATCTAAGGTTTGGAAGAAAGTTATGACAGTGTACGCAAGTCAGGAGAATTGCTAGCAAGTGCTTTTTCACATTCACTTAGCAAGAAAGTTCACCCATATGAATGTGAAATTGAAAATTGGACAACAGCAGTCTAGTAAAATCCTGAAAGAGCATAATTGGACAAGTCTGGGACATATCATCAGAATACAATAAAATAAACTGACAAGACAGACTTCTTCCTGGAATCCTTGTGGGTGGGAAAAGTTTTGTAGAGCTGCCTTTTCCAGCAGAGGAGAGCTAATCAAGAGCTACGGTATAAGATTGTTTCTTTGGAGTGGCAGAGATGCTGCCAAGTAGCAGACATTGATTGAAAGGTATTGCAAATGCTTTACTATTTTTGGCAGCACTAGACACCCTAAAATTGGGGGTTTAATACTTTCTATATTAGTACTAAGCAGTTGAATTCAATTGCATTCATAATGCCAAGGTCATGTTACTTTGACATGGATTTCTACTGGGAAAGCCTTTCTTAGAGAAAGTGCAGGTGTGAGTAGAAGTGGAAGGTAAGATCACTCTGTTTCTGCTGCTTTGTTTCTCAGGAAACATCTATTCCAAGGAGCTGAGCTATTTTATGAGTTTTCTGGGAACCTGCTTCTAATTCCCTGAGTGTATTTTACCAAATGACTTGGCTGGAAATAAGACTGAAAAGGGAGCTGTTGGAAACTTTAGATAACCTTTATATAGTTATTGGACTTGAGCTGAAATAAAAGATCTCAATGAAACTCCCAAAGATAGTCTCTTCCCAAAAGTATAATGAAATGTAATTATGCTCTTGAGAGCAGAAAGCTTAATCTCCACTGTGTTGTCCAGGGACCCAAAGCTAGCAACCCAAGATAGCATTTCAGTGCATCTACTGCTATTGTGCATGTGTGTTCCAGAAAAAATAAAATACAGTAATGCTATAAATGGGTACAAAATTTGATTTATATGAGTTTGCCCACAGCTTGTAAACCAGAGAGTTACATTTCTGAGGTCTCTACAATTCTATCAATCCACTGCTTGTGTCACTTGTGTTTCTATATGGAGCTCTATCTCTCCCTTCTGCAAGTCCTTGCCTCCCACTCAAAGGTACTAGAGCTACCTTGAAGGGCTTAGTTTCAATGGGGCTGGGTTCCTCCAGCTACCAATCAGGTGAACACATACCTACACACACACAGATTAATGGAACACGTCTGAGTGGGCAGGGTTACTTAGCAGTTACAGGCTGACACCCTCAAATGCCACAACTCAGCACTTCCCAATCTTTTGTCCCAATTGTCCTGATAGTAACTTCCTTAATGAGCCTTCCTTAGACCCCACAGGATATGGGGGCTTTACAGGGATCTTTGGCTTAGGTAAAAGAAGCATTGCTACAGAGTAAATTGGGTGGGCTGGGGTGGGAGGTCAAGGAGAAGAAAGAGTAAATGAGGTTTGGAGACAGAGTATGGCAAGCAGCTTGACCATAAAACTAGTTTTATTACCAGGTGTATGAAACTTATGATGGTATTAGTAGTAATAGCCATACAAGGGAAAACAAACAAAACAGTTACAGTATTAAATGACTTCAATTGGGTATTTTGGGCAATCTAGTTCAAGACTGATCAACAAAAGTCAGGTTTATAAAGTAATGCCTGGAGTAAGAGAGAAGGAGAGAGAGAGATTCATTCAAGTCTGAGGCTTAGAAAGTGTTTGTTGGAGCTTGCAGACAAGCTGTTCAGTTTCAGGCCCAGAGTGCCTGAGACAGGCAGAGCCCAGCATGATCAGTGGAGGTATCCCAGGCAGAAAAGGAGAAGGTGAAGCCCCCGTGAGACTGGTGCAGCGTTTGGATCCAAGCACCAGAACAGGAACTTGGGTTTGGGTAGGGGTTTTTGTAAGGAAACAATAATCATTCAAGGGAGCACACTAGGTTTGTTTATGGGTAAATGATGGCTCAAGGGGGTATACCAGAGTTGTTTATGCTGGACAATGGGAGCTGGCCATTCCTGGCTATGGGCGGCTGTTACTGTGAGGAAACTCAATGCAAACAGGCAGATAGAGTGTTTTCCGTACCAATAAAGGAGTCATCAATAGAGTTGGTCTGATAAATGCTGACCTGGGTGTGTGCAGATGTGGGTTAATTAGCATTTGGAGCAGAGATCCCCCATCATGCATCGCTCCCCTTCTTCTCTGGTCCCAGAGTTCAGTGCAGTCCTTACCTTGGAATCTGTTCTCCAGTCTGAATTCTAGTGGAGGTGCCTCCTTGTCCCATCTTCAATGTAAATGAGACTAGGGG
Organism: Caiman crocodilus; assembly: GCA_030014935.1. Lineage (NCBI taxonomy): Eukaryota > Metazoa > Chordata > Crocodylia > Alligatoridae > Caiman > Caiman crocodilus. Next base: position 34,243,120 of record JAGPOW010003642.1, read on the forward strand.
AGTTGCCTTACTCCTATCACCCTTTTCCAGAGGGGTTTAGGAGTGTCTCCTACTGCATCACCATTGCCTTTTGTAAGTCCTTCTTCTGATCTGTTCTGGTTCAGACAGAGATTGGGGGGCGGGGGGGAAGTCTTTCGTGAATCAGACAGGCTGGGTACTGCGCCAGGGTTCCTCAAGAGCACAGAGCTGACAGGTAACAGTATGTATGTGGTTGCATTTACTTGATCAAATTTTGGATAAGATAAGAGGCAAAAAGAATGAGAAAGTGAGAGAATGTCAGAGGGGAGAAACATTTTAGAAAGTGTGAGCAAGACTGTTTAAAAGAAGTAGCCTAAAGGTTGCTCAGAGTACATTTAGCAGTTTCATACCAATTAGTTCTGGGTGGGCATGTCTACACGTACAATTACTGTGCCAAAATAAACCGTGGAGTCTATTGCTTCAGAATCAATTGTTCCTGGGCACACCATTTGAATCTGTGCCTGGAAGCAATTAACTCTGGAGCAATGCATTGCAGTTTATTGAAGCAGAAGCACCGTTGCACCGGGTGCTTTGAAAATCATCTAGTACTGTGACCCTTACAGTTGCGTAAGTGGCAAAATGTGTGTCAGGACTGAGAAAATGGCGGTGGCGCGCTTTTGATCTAAAACACCTTGGAGGTGCTTTAGTTCAAAAGCATGCCGCTAACATTTCTGTGTGCTGATGTGTATTTCACTACTTATACAACTGCATACGATTCAGTGCAGTTCATCTCAGCTCACGTGTGGACCGGACTCGATTAATGATTATTAATTGAATGTGCTGTGAAGTGGTGGCTTTCCAGTGTGCTGTGGGGAAAAATATGTGCATAAATGAATATGGAGCTCAGGTGGAGCAGCACTGGCTAGCAGGGGACCCTGGAGGTCAGCCTGCCAGCCCAGGGCAGCTCCCCTCAGCTTAATGTGCTCTGGAGTAGTTGACTGGGACACAAGGGAGCTACAGTAGAAGCCTAGCTGGTAGGCATCCCTGCACTGAAGCACTCTTGTGCCCCAGCCAGCTGCATAAACATGTGTGCTGCTGCACATGAAAAAACTATAGTGGGGTAGTACTTGTATTTATTACCTTGGAATTTATTAGTGTCTTATACCCTAAAAGGCATGCACGTGTAGGTGCAGAGATGTTTACTGTGGAGCTAATTAGTCAGCCTCACAATAAACGTGTCATGTAGATGCACCTGGTAAGGACAAGATATATCTTAAAAATAAAAATAAGCATAAAAATAGGGATAAAATAGACATATGAGATATGAATATTAAGTACAGTAGAACCTATTAGGAGCATTTTTTTAAACACATTGGTCTTATGCAGTACGCTTTTTAATACTGAGATTATGATTCATCACAATCTTTGTTCTTCAGCTTTAAACTACTGTACAGTTCTTGTTGAATAGTCTGCTTTCAGTTGAACCAAGATAAGTGCTCTTCTAAAGCTTAATTTGAACCCAGGTAAGAAGTTCTTTTCCCTAACAATCTGGATACTTGTTTAGAAGCTTTAAAGACTTTTAAACTCAGAGCAATTAATTTAAAACTAGTTGAATCCATGCTTCGCTGTGGAAGATTAATTTGATTTTTAAAAATTTTTAACTTTTTGTCATCATCATCACCATCTTCACTTTATGGTTTATGCATCATTGCCTCTTCCAACTTCAAAAGCTTTTAGACCATCATTTCCATGTGGTTTCTTCTCTTATAGACTGTAATTGAAATTTTTGAAATGGGTGAGGTACCAACCCCTGGCAGCACCCTCAACCTGGAGGACCAGACCAGAGCCCCTTGAGCCAATGTTTTCAGTTCCCAGGAGACCTTCATGGCACTTTAACACCATAACAAACTATATTAGATGTACTGTAACTGGTATCTAACCAACACTGAATCTTGAGCAAAGTGTTTACTGAACAACCCTTCATCATTATATCACTATGAATTGCACGTAGGCCAGGGGTGGGCAAAATAATGCCTGCAGGCCAGATATAGTCCACCACACACTTTCATTTGCATGGGGGAGCCCCCGAGCAAATTGTGCCCTGCATAGCCCTTTGACTTATGAGGGTGGAAGCGAGGTGCCAAGGTGCCCACGTGTACATGCAGCCTCAGAAATACGTGTACATCCCCACGTGTACATGCACCCTGTTGCCTGGCTCCCACCTTCATGGATGGAAGTGCCCAGCCAACTAGCATGCAGCTTCTGCACAGGGCTGCTGCTTTTGCAGCCCCTAGGACCTGCTCACTTCCTCAGTCTCCTGCTGGCTCCAAGCAGCATGTAGGCAAGAAGTGGGGGTGGGGCTGCAGCTGGGAGGGAGCCCAGAGCATGGGGCTGGGGCTGTTGGCAGCACGGAGCCTGTATCCAGGGGGACTAGGGGTGGTGGCAGCATGGAGCTGGGGTGGGCAGCTTGTGGGTGTGAAGGAGAGTGGGAGGTGTGGGGACCCCCCACACGTCGCCTCCTGCCATGGTGCACAGCCCCAGCAGGTTGTGGCAGTAGCAGCAGACAGGGTTCTCAGGGCATAGGGGCACAGTGGGGCACGGTTCCAGCCAGCACTGCACATTGCAGTGAAGGGTGAAGCCTCTGCACATCTGCCTGTATTGCTGGTGCCCTCTACCACTAACGTGCCACCCCTGCACTCAGACAGCAGGGAGGGAAAGCCACAAGTGCTGGAGCCAGATGTCTTCCCTGCCAGGGCTGCACAGAATCAGAGAGAAACTTCAGGCTTTGGAGCTAGCTGCCTTCTCTGCCTGTGGTTTTCCTCCCCTGAAGCGCAGCCCCTGAGGGAAAGGCAGACAGCTCCAGCACCTGAGGCTTCTCCCTGGTGCCGCACAGCCCTGGCAGGGAAAGCACCTGGCTCCAGCATGTGGGGCTTCCCCCCCTGTTGTGTAAGTACAGGGGTGGCATGCGAGTGGCGGGGAGCACTGGTGATACAAGCAGCCACACAGAGTCTGTGCCCCTCACTGAGGTATGCAGCGCTGGCTGGAGCTGCACTCTGCTGAGTGCCTGTGCTTTGAGCACCCTGCTTGCTGCTGCACCATAGGGAGAAGGTGGGGGGATCTCCACACACCCCCCACCTCCCTCACAACCCTCCACATATTCACAACCCCCCGACATACACACACAGCCCCCACACACAGCCACATCCCCTCACAAACACCACACGCCCCTAGATCCTATCATACACCTCACATCCCACCATATACATCCACAAAACACACACACACTACACACCCATACCACACACCACATATCCCCAACCCCACATACCTCATATACACACCACACACACAACCATAGCATGCACACATACCACATGCACACCATACACCCCCAAACACCATGCACACACCATATGCACACATCCTCCCCCATGATATACAAAACTAAGAATTTATTTTTGAGTTATTATACAGTTACCTCTACATACACTATGGAAACACAAATCATGACAAAAATATTTTTTGTAATAACATTAAAATATGTTATGGTAGGTGTTTAATTTTTTGTGTGTGATTTTTTTTTTCTGGTTCCAAGATGTCAACCTGCCCTCCCAAAAGGAATATTTCTAGGGGGAAGGGGAAGGGCTTCTGGTGTCAAAGGTCAGAGGTTAGGGGGTGGGACTTCTGGGCCCAAGATGGTGACAAGGGGGCAGGGCAACCCACAAGGGGCTTACCTATGTGGCTCTCGACAGCTCACCAGAACTTGTTAAGCGGACCTCCCCTGAAATAATTGCCTGTCCCTGGCATATGCTGACAGATCTGGCCTCCATAATAAGAGATTTATATATAGAGATTCTCTCAACTGTTAATAAGATTGTAATTTTTTTAAATGCATGCAAATATTACAAATGGTAATCATTTTCTTGATACAACTTACATGTGCTTTTTGGTCATTTATATCTTATATGTTTCATTGTTACATCTGCTATTAACATTTATTGACATATATGTTGGGGAGTGTCCTTCTCAGCCACTTGGAGGCAGAGAGGGATCCTGGAGTCATAATTGAGTACAAGATGAACATGAGCCGGCAGTGTAATGAGGCCATCAACAAGGCCAATTGCACCTTGTCATGCATCAGCAGGTGCATGACTAATAGAACAAAGGAGGTGATGCTCCCCCTCTGTGCAGCACTGGCCAGGCCGCAGTTGGAGTACTGTGTCCAGTTTTGGGTGCCACACTTCAAGACGGACATGGGGAATCTCTAGAGGGTCCAGAGGAGGGCCACTCACACGATTAGTGGCCTTTGTGACAGACCCTAGGGGGGAGATTGAGACAGCTGAATCTCTTCAGCCTTCACAAGAGACAACTGAGGGGAGATCTTGTGGCCACCTATAAATTGATTAGGGGAGGTCAACAGGGAATAGGGAAAGCACTGTTTACTAAGGCGCCCCAGGGAGTGACTAGGAATAATGCGAGTAAACTAATTGAGAGTGGATTTAGGTTGGATATGAGGAAGAGATTTTTCACAGTAAGGGTGGCCAGGATCTGGAATGGGCTTCCAAGAGAGGTGGTGCTCTCACCTAGCTTGGAGGTCTTTCCTGCCGGGGCAGAGATCATCGGGACACGATGATCCATTGTGGTCCCTTCTGACTCTACAATCCATGAATCTATGTTAGTGACTACTTAACTTTGGTGGGACAGGCTCTTTGAACCTTTCTTGGTTCCTACAGTAAATTTGGGGGTCAAGAGAGTGCCTTCCACTTCCAATGATATTAATGGGGGATGACAGCATTTAGTATCTCTTGCTATGTTTGGAGCCCTGAAACAAAATAACAACAACACTAATAATAGTGATAATAATGATAATAGAAGTTAACAAAGAAAAATAAACAAATACCTCATAAAAAGCAATAAAAATACTTCTGCTTCCTCCTGGCTTAAAAAAGGCTTTTGGAGCCAAGAAACTTCACACATGGATTGCACTCAGAGTTAGCTATAGAAGTCATTAGCAATAAAAATTCTGCATGGTTACTAAAACCTTATCTTTTATTTTGCACAATATTTCTTCATGATATTCAAGCCTTGTACCAGAAACACAAAAAAGGAAACATAACAATATAATAAAATATAGCCCCTGAACTCAGAAGAAATCAAAATTGCTCTCTTTATTTATTTTTGAGGATACGCAGGATAATCAAGATATCAGACTGAGATCTGATAAATTGATTCCACTGTTTCTCATAAATTTACAGAAAAATACAAGTTCTCCAGGTCAAATTCTTCCTCTTTAACCTCCCTGGCTTCTGGTTTGGGTCAGAAACTTTGGACTTATGTAGCCTTCATCTTTAATTTTCATTTATGCAATTCTTTGTAAATTGGTACACAATAATATCTGATGGACAAGAAGCATCAGAATCCACTTCACTCTTATAACAATGCTATCTGGGAAGTGTTAGGAGGAGTAAGCAGCAGCCCAAACATGTTTATTGCTAGTGATAGAGAAGATGCCTGAAGATGCAGGCAGAGCCAACCTGTTGAATGAGCAGGCATCCTAGCAGACTTGCTCTTTAACATTTGTTTCAGTGCCGCCTCTTTGTGCATAAAGTAAAGGGAATAGGGGTGATAATAGTAACTACCAACCTCAAAAGGGTTTTTGAAGGAACACGTCTTGTTTAACCACTTTCAAGATGTTTGAGTACCAATCAAACTGAGCGTAGGCAGGGGTAAAAAACCCCTAAAGATGTTTAAATCTGGTATCTAAAAAAACTTAAGATGTTTAAAATTTAACTGCTTTTTAGTGTACTAAATAGCTTTTAGTTGATTAGAACATTAACTACACCACTATACATTGTTGCATTCTCAGTGGGTATGTCTACAAGAGATGCCTAAATGCACAGTAGCGTTATGTGCGCATGCTTACTGTGTACCAAAAACCCCTTAATCCCCTGTAAATTTACTCCCTGCAAATTCAGGTAGCAAATTTAAGTGGAATTAGTGACTGCACATAATGAATGTGTGGGTGTGACCTGGCTCCGGACAAGGAGCCACTCCTGTCCCAGGGCTAGGCTGCCTCTGTGGCAGTCCCTGCCTCAAACTTTAAAAGCCTGCAAGCGTTTTGAGCTCTGGGGCAAACCAGAAGGGAGCCTGAGGGCACTCCAAGCTCTGTGTCCCCATGGGCAGACTGCAGCCCAGGTCTGCCTGCCTACCTGCACCCCAGCACTGCTGCATGGCACCAAATTGCTGTGTGGCTGCCAGGACAGTGCCGTCCAGGCCAGCGGAATGCTGCACGCTGCTGCAGCTTCCAAACAGATGTAAGCTGTAGGCAGCTTCTGGCCATCAGGGCAATCACCACCTCCCCACAGCCCACCCCCAAAAGCCTGCCCTATGCCTATGTGCCTGCAGGTGCTACCGGGCATTTCCTCTGCTATTCAGCTGCCACTCCCATGCTGTGCCCCTGTGTTGGGTGTTGCAGGAAGCTGCCCTGGCCTGGTAGGACAGGGACAGCTGTGCAGGGGCCCAGAGAGCCAGCATGGGACCAACAATAGCCTCATCCTCCTCACTCAGGCCTGTGCCAACATATGTGCCTGTGCCTGCGCCTGTGTCTCCCATGCAGGGCCCTAACTAGACCACAGAGGAGACTGGTGACTTCATGGTGCTGTGGGGCATGGTGGAGGTGCAGTGCCAGCTTGAGCATGGTGGGTGCTCCAACACCCACATCTGTGAAGCCTTGTCAGGCGGGATGCAGGAGCATGGGCATGACTAGTCACCACAGCAGTGCTGCATAAAGGTCAAAGCTTTGTGGGCACAGTGGATCACCATGACCAACCCAGTCATAGATCTGGCAGTGCCCGTAACTCCATGCCCTTCATGTGGCAACTGACAGCCATCTCTGCGCACCAGCACCCAAGCTGCAGCTGTCCTGTTTATAGCAGGACGGGCAGCCTACCCTAGCCCCTGCCCTGGCCAGGCACCTCTAGTGACATATTATTGCAGGAGTGCCATTCAGGCATCCAGAACCCTGTCCCACCAAGCTTCCAGCTGCAGTCTCCACCAGCAGCTCAGGAAGCCCTGGCCAGTGCCTGCTTTACTAGCTCCACAACCCCAGAGCCAGCCACAAGGCACAACTGGCCGTGATACCACCAGCCAGCAGCAGGTTCTCCCTGGGGCTGTCCCCAGCTGGGCACTTGCATGGTGCACCATGCCATCAGAGGACACCTTCCAAAGCCACATGCCATCACCTACAGCCAGGGTGGAGCAGAGCCACTGGCCACGCAAACCCTGGCCATATGGTAAGGCCCATATTGGGAGCTCCCTCCCCACCCTTTTCCTGTCCCTGGCCCCACCTCTGCAACCCTGTCCTTGCCCGGCCCACCAGCACTTCCCTGACTCTGAGTTTCCCTCCACAGCACTCACAGAGTTGGGAAACAGTGGAAACCTTTACTGAGCAGTCTGTGCCTCTTCACCTAGACAGGCTTGGGCCTCTCATGCTGAGGAATGTGTCAATGCTTGTGGTGATGACCTCCTTGGCTGCAGGTGCTAGGAATATGTAGTACAGCCACAGGTAGCCTCCAGGCAGTGATGGAGGTTGTGAGACAGCCCGGGGTCCTGTACCAGGTGCACAGGTGTGCCCAGGGCACCATGGCATCAGCAGCAGCAGCAGCAGGGCATATCCAGTCAGGCCCTCATCAGTCCACCCAAACATCTCCCCACACACTACCCCTGATGCTCACAGCAGGGGCATGCTCAGGGTGCCGCACCAGTGTGCCGGAGGGGGCCTGGCGCTGGGGTGTCTCCCCGGAGAGGCCCTCTGTGGGGACAGCAGGGGCACAGGCAGCTCTTCATCCCAGTCATCTGGGAGCTGTGTGCTCCTGAAACCTGGGTGCTGTGGACTGAACGGCAGCACAGGATAGTGCCTAGCCTGCAGGAGGAAGGGGAGGAGCAGGGTCTGGAGCTGTGACTGCAGGTGGTGCCAGGAGCCTGCCCTGTCCTGGCCTGGGAATGGGGCAGGGGAGGCAGACTGTCTGTAGCCAGCGCCCAGAAATCCCCCTGGCCCCAGGGAAGTGAGTGGGAATGGGAGGCTTGCCAGCAGTTGCCTGGGCCTCGGCCTGCTGGCCCAACCTACCATGGTCCCTGTGCACACCTGAACTGAGGCTGGGCAGCACACAACCACTGGTACAGAATACCTTATCAGAGAAATGTTGCAAACTTGCACAAACAGCTTCTGTCTCATGGCTCTGTAGGTTGTGCAGCTGCACAGAGGCAAGGCTGCCCTTGACAGCTGGGATGTGGCCTTAGGGTTCCTGTCGCCCACAGCCAGGACCCCATGGATATGCTGGTTCCACCAGGGGCAGATGCATGACTGCACCATCCTCCTTCAGCAGCTGGTAGTGATGTGGCAGAACTGGCTGGAAGACTTACGGGCCTGGTGGGCAGATGACCGCCCACGAGGTCACATGGGACCAGGCAGACCATGAGTTGTGGGCAGAGCTCCTGCCTCTGGAGCAAGAGTGGCTTCAGCTGCCGCAGGAGCAGAACACCACCTTGGGCCGGGCAGTGCATGCCATGGATGATGACCACTGGGTGCTGGACATCATTCTGGTCCTGGCAGTTGTATTTGTGCCACCTGCTGCCCAGCCCCTGACCTTAGTCCTGCCTTCCCTCTGTCAGCTGCCCACTGCCTAGCAGCAGGCACCCATCTGGGCCACAAGGAGGTCCTTCACCACCTTTGGCAGCCCCTTCTCCAGACCCCCCACCAGGTCTAGCACCATCTAACCACTCTTGCCTGGCTCCACACAGGCGTGGAAGTAGAGCTGCCTGCAGTGGGGCCAGGACTGCACGGTAGCCCTGCTGGGTCTGGCCACAAGTTGCTGGAGGGGGAGCCACCCATTCTGGAGAACCAGCCTGATTCATTTGCAGTGGTGTCTACACGCATGATGCAACAACCAGAGGTCAGGGTGCTAGCTGCCTGCCCCAAGTGTCTGCTCCCTAGGCACTCCCATGCCATGGCACCCCATCCAGGATGGCCCACAAAGCATATTGTAAATAGTTTTCAAGGGAAAGAAGGTTTTTTATTTCTGGTTGGTGGGTTGGGTGGTGGAGAGGGCTCTGTTTGTTGGGGAGGGAGAGAGAAGTGGTTCTCTGGTTGATGTGGGAAATAAAAACATGTTCTTGTGACACATTCATGCAGTGAGTGTGGTGCTGGGGGTGGGCAGGTGGAGTGAAGGGGTCTGTGAGCAGCAGTGCAGGTGAGGTAGAATGGGGAGTGCTGGTGGAGGTGGTTGGCCAGGGCCTCCAGCACTCAGTGCCCTGGCCCCTGCTGGTGAGTGCATAGCAATCCTGAAGCCTCAGTGGGGGTGAGCTGCCACTATCATGCCTGCCACAGGTAGTTCTCCAGCTGCCAGGCATCCTCCGCACACCACTCCTCCTCTGCCCAGGCCTTGTGGAAAAGCTCCCCCTGGACAGGACACAGGCTGTGATGATGACCTGGGAGACCTTGTCCTCAGTGACCTCAAGGCAAGTGATGAGGGAGCGCCCAAAGCCACACTCCATCAGGGCGTGAGTCTGAGCCAGGCAGCAATTGAAGTAGTCCTGGCAGGGGTCCAGGTGGCCAGTTTAGGACCACATGAGCCAGGGTAGGAATGGATAGGTGGGGTCCCTGATAAAGAGGGGCGGGACAGCCATGGCATCCAACTGTAGGTCCGACACCCACAACCCAATGTGCCCATTTTCCACAAGGGCCCTAATGTACCAGAGCATGGGACCTTGTCACCACCTCCAGGGGATCATGAACGTGGAGCATGGTGTCTGCCAGGATGTCCTGGAGGGTGCCATACACCTCCAGGGTAGCATCCCTGGTCATAGCCTTGCCCGTGCCAACCAAGTGGCTGATGTACCGTAGGCTGGCAGGCTTGGACATCTTGAGCAGGATGAGGGCCAAGTGGCTGTCTGTGGGGAGGGGCAGCCACCTGCCAGTATGTCCTGCTGATCCAGGTGGGGCTGGAGTTGCTCAGCGATGTCTCAAAGTGGCCTGTGTCATGCAGAAGGCCTCTAGCCACTGCTTGTCATCCCAGATATGCTGGACAGAATGTCACCACCAGTTCTGGCTGGCCTGGTGGGCCCCAAGGCAGTGGGGCTAGAGGCCCAGGAGGGTGACCCTGGTGGTGGCATCCTCAAGCACCTCATTGGTATCCCTGCCAGCAGCAGCAGTGGTGGTGGCCTGGGACAGTGTGCTGCAGCCAGGCAAGGAGTCACTGCATGTGGGAGCTGTGTGGGTAAGATGGCTGTGGGCCAGGCAGGAGTCAGCATGGTAGGCCAGCGTAGTGGCCAGCAGGAGCCCAGGGTTCTGGTCATCACTGCCAGGGGCAGGGGCAACCATGGCATGGGGAGGCATAGTTGATGAGGAGAGAGCTGCTATGTTTTGTCCCTGTGCTGGGCATGCTGCTCTTGGGCAGGGAGCAGCAAGCAGGGCTGCCTTTTGAAGAGGGCTGCTCACTGCTGGCAGCTGCAACCCAAGCCTGGAGCTCATGGTGGTGGCAGGAGCCCATTGCAGGGCTGCAGGAAGTTTGGTGCTGAGAGCAATGTGGGGTATAAGGAGGCATCGAGATGGCAGTAAGTGTGGGGCTTTTTTTTTTTTTAAGAGCCAGGATGCCAGATGGGGCAGCCATTTACAGAGCTGGGAGAGTGTTTGGGGGATGGGGCCTGTTTGATTCAGAGATTTGACTGATTCAGCAGCAGCTGAATTGATTTGGGACAGTGATTTGAATCACTGTCCCCTGAATTGGCCGACTCCAAAGTGAATACTGGCTGGTTTGCACAGACCTAGTCCACACAGCAATCAGAGAAGTGTCTGCAGACATGCTTGAGTTAAACTCCAAACTGGCTAACCCAGGTATTTCTGGCAGTGAGAAGCACAGAACCCAAGGATTCATTATTTTAAATATTTACGCAACTTGTCAGATGGGGTTTGCAGCCTACAGTGCTGAGCCAGTTGTGATAATTCTTATGTTCCTAATTGGGGGCCTGTATAATAATGAAATCTAAACATGCTTTCTTAGTCACATTGCTATTTTGCTCTTGCAGTGAAAGAGGAACATGTTATAAAACAAAACTCTGTTCTCTGAACATCTTTTTTTTCCTATCTGAAGCACACTACAGTTTTCTTGATGTTCTACTCACTATCATCCTAATACTATCAGATCTGATTTGGATGAAGATTGTCACTGAAATTGTTTATCGAAAATTGGCAAAGCATGAAAAATGATATGAAGGTTTGTCTGTGTAATTAAAGAAAAGGTCTGAAAAGTAAAGTAATGTATGGAAAAGGATTGAATATAAAAATGAGTGAAAGGAGGGGAGGGTGATAATTTGCTAAAAAATTCTGATGCAATATTCCCTCTAGGAAGGAGAGAAACCGAAGGGAGAAAGTGGGAGGAGAACACTGTGAAGAGGCATTTGGATACCATGGAGATGGGTGCAGCATAAAAATCTAGATACTGTAGATAGGTGGGTGGGAGGTTGATATCAGACTCCTACCAGCAGAAATTGGCTCTGTACAGGGCAGCAGTGTTAAAGGAAAAGACAGCAACCATTGTCTTAGTCTTTTCTGTACTATTTCTGTTCTTGCTGTAGAAAATGGCAAAAAAATAATTTCAAGAGCTGAGAGTAGAGTTTTAAAGATTTGGGTCCTCACTGAAATTGTCTCGCTAATCCTAAATCTGTTTTTCCTTTGATGTTCACTTTTGCTTCTGTCTAATTTCACTGCAATTTGAAAAATTAAAGAGTCTTAATAAATCCATAATGCTGATTCATGGTTTTTGAATTTTGTGGAAAAAATGTGGCTGAGTAGGTAGGAAAAGAATGTTCAGCTTAGTTGCTAGATACATGAGTAAGATTGTGTTTTCTTAGCTAAGTCGCTACGTAACACTGCTTTGAAGGATTGTCTGGTTTTCATTTAAGTATTCCTTTTGTTTTTTTCTTCTATTTTTTCACTTTTCAATACATATAAGCTAATACTGTAATCTATTTTAGTTTATATAAATAAAGTAATTCTGAACACAGAGGGTATTTATACATGTGCTCTGGGTGTGGTGGTGGGGGGAGTGCTTTAATTAACGTAGCTCCAAGAGCCTCTCTAATTAAAGCACCCAGCATGTCTTGTGTATCAAGATCCCTGTGTTGAAAAATGGTGTTAGGGCTGCTTTAACTAAAGCTCATTGAATTAGCTTTAATTAAAGTACCTGCACCACCATTTTTCAGCTCAGAGACACTGATACATGAGACACTAGATTAATTATGTCTGCTCTGACACACTGCAATTACACTGCACTGAAGCAGCCGCACTGCTCATGTATAAGTGCCCTGAGAGCTACAATACAGTTATACCACTGGAGCTACAGGACTAACTATATTAATTGGCTGTAGTAGAAGCCTGTTATCCTGCAAAGCTCAGGGTTGAAATGACAAATGGGTCACTATGTCATGTGATGGGTCTATAAAGCCTGGCTTTGTTCTCTTTTTGTCCTGAATCTCATCAGGAGATGGGAGTTCCCAGGGGTGGGTTGGGCTGCTGTGTCTGTGCCAGGAGTATCGGGATTCTCACTGAAGAGAGAATTCCTACTCTCTTAGTTTCCAGGGGTCCTCTCTACACTATGTGATGTGGTGATGCTGCTGTTTTTAGAGTAGTGTCAATCTGACGCTTCAGAATTTCAAGATTCAGTGAGTCTGACACTGCTACACTTTTCCTCAGTAGCATAAGCCACAGCAGTGGTGAGGGTTTTTTTTTTTAAGCCAGTGGTGCTCAATGTTTTTGCCCAGTGGTCTGGAGTGGCAATGTCTGGTCCATACATGGGCCAGATCAAGTTGGTGTTCCTGATCTGGTGCCTAGGAGGGCATGATGGGCACCATCTGGCCATGTGGAGGGGACAGAGAGACAGACCAGTTCAATGCAGCTCCTCAAGAGAAAGGAGCTTGACCCAGTCCTGCAGAGAGGGAAGCATGTGTGACCCAGCCTTGTGGGGGAAGAAGGGATGGCCAGGCCCCAACCTGGCCCTGCAGGGAGGAAAGGGGCCTGGCCCACTGTGGCCCTATGGAGGAAGGAAAGAGGGCATGACCCTGCCCTAATCCAGAAGTGTGTGTGGTAGGGGGAGAGCATGACCCAGCTCTGCGGGGCAAGGCCTTGCAGCCTGGCCTGGCCCAAGTAGCTGTGCAGGGCCTGGGGGTTGTGAATTTGGCATGGGGGAGGGTATCCATATTAATGACCACTGCTGCCAAATTTTCAGAGCCATGGGGAGCCCCGTAGGCCAGATATGATGGTTCCACAGGCCACATTTGGCCAGTGTGTCAGAGGTTGAGCACCCCTGAAATAAACAAGGACCCAAGCTCTAAAATATTGTCAATCCCAGACTTCAGAAGCTAATCAAAAAACCTGATTGAATATTAGTGGATTTACAGTTGACCCAACCACTCAGATGATACCAGTCCAATGTTTGAAACCAGAAACAAACTACAGCTTTACAAAAAGTTTAACAGTTCTTTTAAATGGAAAGTGTTAGGCAGCCTAGCTACACAGGCACACCAGCTTCTACTTATTTCTTCTCTTAAAATATTTGACAACAGGTTTGAACATTGGACTGGTATCATCTGAGAGGTGGTTGGGTTGACGGCAAATCGACTAATATTCAATCAGGTTTTTTGATACACAAAAGAGGTTCTTAAGGGACCGGTACTGAAATACTACAAGAACTGATATAAAAGAGGTGGTCAGTTACCTTCATTTTTAATTGGTTTCATTCGTAGAACAGTGGAGGGAAATCTGTTTAAACTCTTAGCTATAGTTATCTTTATTTTGGATAAAAGTTGTGCTTTATAACAAGGATGTCCGTTCTTTATGATTGTAAATCAAACTTCTTGATGCCATGAAATAGAAACATATTATCCCCAATTTTATGACAGAGGGTTTCTCAGACAGACACTTGGCTGGTATGGTTTAGTCAAGAAAGATCCTATCTTGAGCAGAGGGCTGGATTTTGTGGGGTCCCTTCCAGCCCTACTCTCCCATGATCCTATGAACTAGAATGCCTAGTTTCCTGTTGAACATTATGGGATATTGGTACTTGTCATCCTATCTCTTTTGAAAAAAAGAAAGGCAATGCAACTAATGTATAATATTCACTCATCCTCCATGTGCACATTTTAAAGAAATCTAGTCTGTCTCTAATAAAGTAATTAGATTAATAGCCTTTCTTCATCTGATATAAGCATGCAAATGTTTGTCCTGTGCATGAGGAGAAGCTTCATTATGGAGTGTGCCTTGGGGGTTTACAAGCTTTTTTTACACTCCTCGGAGAGAGTGCTAAATCAGAGGGCTTTCAGGGTTCATCTTGAGAACTGAGAAACCTAGCGTGACACCTTGTAAATTAAGCAGATCTTTTCTATGCCTAATCAGCCACGAATACCATCTTTTCTCCTGCTGACCTTTCACATTCCTATAGTTTTAAAGAAAGGCACAATTTCTTTCTAAAAAAAATCTGACAGTGTCTAACACCTCTTCAGACTTACATTGTTTTAGGCAAATTTCAGCACTCTGTGCCATCTAGTTTATAACTCTTGTATTTTAAACAACCTTTCAATGCACACATAATAAAAATAGCACTGTGCACTTATGTAGTACCTGCCACTCAAAGCATGTTGCAAATATTCTCTCTCAATACCTGAGAGCAGTATTCTATTAGTTTTGATGAATGGGAAAAACAAAGCAAAAAGATGAAGCCCATAATTTTCCAAAGTGGCTTTTAATTCCAGATGCCATTTTTGTGTATAACTTTAGACACCCAAGGTCCATAAAAAAGTAAATTAAACTCATTGAAAGCTGTAGGCAGTTAGTGTCTAGATCTCAGCAAATCAACCCTGAGTACTGCATAGGTTGAACTGATAAGCAAGTGAACAGACATTCACTTTTGATTCTTGAAATGCAGCCACTTGCCTGCCATAGCCTAGGCTAGAAGCCAGGGAGTGCCATTTGTTAGGTGTTGTTGTAGGCAAGCCTTCCAAAATAGTTATAGAGATTAATAAATTTCTATAAATGCCAGGCACTTCATCTATGCTTATCAGTGTGTGATGATATCAAAAAAATAGTTTACTCACCTGTCAAACATCACTCAATCTGGATTCATGGGTGAGTAGAAATTTGAAAGGATGTGTAGCTAACAGTAGACAACTGGCCTCATTAGTCCTTATCCAGCAGCCATCAGGCAATCAAAATTTCCACTGAGTTCAGTGCATGTTAGATATGTTTAAGAGCTGAACACCTTGGCCCAGGACTAAGGTACAGACATTCAGAAAGTCTGAGATGAAATTGTTCGAAATTATGCAGGTTTCTCTAAGCAGACTAGGTTATTTCAGTAGCAAGCAGAACTCGAGTTCATCATTTGATGTGGGGAACACACAGGCTGTCTGAACTGGCCAATGCCAGCATACTGGGGGTTCTCCTGCATGCCTCTCACCATGTCCCCTGGGCTCCCTGAGTTGCTGGGGGTTGTCAAGTGCACCCAAATCGCTGGGCCATCCCAGATTGGCTGCTGGGTATGTTGACCATGCCCTCAACCCCTTGTTGCATCATCATGGACCCTCTCCTGCACCCAGCTCCAGGCTTTCCAGAAGATCCCCAGAGCAACTGCCCTCCTTCATGACTTGCATATGCCTGTTCCCAGCCTCCCCACATCCACCATCCATGCCCAAGCGAGAGACCCAGGAGCATTGGTGTCCTGCTTATTGACCTGCACAATTCTTACGGGAAGTTGCGGGACATCACATGTGCCCATCTGGACCTGACATGGCAACAGGTCACTGTGGCATTTGCCTCCGTGCCCCAGTTGCATGAAGGCTTTGGGCAGTACCTGCATCAGTACCTGCATCACCATCCTCTGCCTACCCTAGGACATCTAGGCATTCATCAACCTTAAGGGCTACTTCTTCTTCATCATGCAGGATGTCACTGACCACCAGGACTTCTTCTCTGATGTTTTTGCTGGCTGGGTCAGCAACACCCATAATGCCCTTGTCTTTCACAACTCCTTACTCTTCAATTGATGGAGAGTGGGCACGATGCACCTGGGGGCCCCAATTTCATCATCAGTGATATCATCATCCCCCCACTCCACATCATTAGAGAACTAGGCTACCACTCATGTCCTGGCTCATGAAGCTGTGTTGGGGAAAGCAGGAACACTGGAAGGAGTACTGCCTGATCAGGGACTGTATGATGATGGAGTGCTCCTATGGCTGCCTCATGCTGTGTTGGCAGGCTCTCAGCTCATGCCTTGAGATGAACAAGGAGAACCTGATGTAACTCATTGTTTCTGCATGTGTTCTTTACAACATCTGTGAGACCAGGAGGGAGATCTTCCACAAAGCCTGAGCTAAAGAGACAATGTACTGACTGGGCATGGCAACGTGAGCATACAAAGTGCAGGAGAGGGAGATGGTGAGCCCCCTGCTGATTGTGGGGGTGCCAGCCTTGCAGTGCACAGCAACAGGGTAACCCATAAAGCCTTAGCTGAATGCCTCCACATCCTTAATGACCAGGAGCTCTCCCCAGATGAGGAAGGCTAGAGAGGTTTGCGTGCCCCTGCCTGTGCACTGGGTCATGGATCTCCCACCCTAGGCACCTCTGACCTGCATTCCAGGCACTGTTGCCCACAACTGAGGCTGCCTGGACAGTGTTCTCCTTCCCCTCACCCCCACGCTCCCTCCAGGGTTATACACTGGGGTGTGGGGGAATATGGCCTGAGGAAAAGACATGACTCAGTTTATAACATTGTGGTTGCCAAACTTTTCTTGTTTTTAATAAAGAAAACCAGCTGAATGTTGCCCATGGCAGAACCTGGTCCCTCTTTCCAGTTAACACAAAATAGCAAACCTTTGGAGGGGATGAGTGAGCTTTGAGAAACGGGCAAAAGAACATGGAAGGGGCAGTTAGGATGGGGAGGAGGTTGAGGTCAGGGTGAATGCCACAGATCCTGAACTCAGTAAACATAAAACCTTGGAGAGAAGGCACAGAATAGGGGGCTATAGACCTGACACACTAATTCCCAAACTCAAGAAGCCACTCCTGGCTAGAAGGACTACAGACTCTCCACAGGAGGTAGCACTAGTGCCAGTCAGGGTCATCATAGGTGGACACAAAGCAATTGAGGACCCTGGCCATAAACTCGCTATCTTGGTGTCTTGCCTCTGCTAGCTCTGCAGTGCTGTGGTTTGCCTCCTCTAAACAGCAGGGGGCCATCTCAACCCCCTGGTTCTGTGTCTTGGCACATCTGACAGCATGAGCATATCCCCTCTGCACATCCAGAGTCTCTCCTCATGCCAGTTCCACATCTGGTGCCAGGAGTCAGTTGTGCATGTACAGAACTTGGAGGGGGCAACTAAGGCCTGCAGCATCTCTTTGTTCCTTCTTCAGTGCCTCCTTTGAACACCCATCATGCACCCAGCCTTAAGCTACCATTCTGTCCATTTGCCACGTCCACCATTCTGCCCATGAGCCATCCTCCCTCACACAGGTGTGGTCTCTGCAATCAGCCAGTGGAGATCCGTTGTATGAAGTTCCAATTTTTGCTGATAAAATTAAGTATTAAAGATAAAATAAAGTATTATACCCTCTCTCAGCACTCATCTGGGCACTCACATGGAGACACTGAGGGAGTTATGGTGAATCCCCTGCCTAGACACTTTTCCTACCCAGGGCTGGAAGCTGTGCTGCTGATCTCCACCATGCACAGCTAGAGTGGGGCTTTGGCTGCCCTGGGAATGGCAGCCATCCCTGCAGTGGGGCAAGGACAGGTTGCTGGGGAAGGAGGGCCTGGGTCCTTCTGCAGTCACTGTGATGGACACCTTCTCCACTCCCTCAGAGGATTCCCTGGGAACTCGGACCATACCAAGAGTGGGCAGGAACTGACCACTTTGGGGAATGCCAGCAGAAGTCTCATTCCCCTGTCCTTCCCTTTCAGGAGAGGTAATTCAGCACTGAGCCCTGTGGGAGCAGCACTTATGTCTTGACATGGCCCTGGTGAGACTCCACTGGGAGAACAAAATGCTTATGCTGCCCTCTTCCCCTGTGCTTTACTTACAGGAAAGACAGTTTGGCTTTGCATCCCTGCCACACCAGGTCTTCACTTCTGACCCTTGGTGAGAGTTAGTTAGGTCCAGAGGGATGTGCTTTTCCACTACTTCTGGGGGACCCCCAGTCATTTTGCTGTGCTTCTGCTGCAGGATAGGGTCTCCCAGGAAGTACTCAGCAGCTGGAGGGGGCTGTCTGCTGTGACAGCACAACAGTGAAGCCCAGGTTGCCACTCAATGTAAGAATGCACATATGGTGCTATTGTGGCTCTGCAGTGATGAAATGACACCCTCAGATAAGTTCACCATTGCCATCACTATTGACATGCTGCTGAGCCGAGGACTGGACCCCAGGAGTGGTTTTCCAGACCCTGGTCACCTAAAAAGTGTCCTGCCATGCATCATGTTTGGCTTTCCAGCACTGTTTTTTTATGAATACTCCAGGAGGAGGTAGGGGAGGAGTTAATTTACTATTAGGGGTTGAGGAGCGGGAGGTCTGGGGCCAGGGTGCAGCCAGAATTGCAGAAGTTGGGGTGGGGATTGCTTTTGTTTCAGGGTTTGGGATAGGGCATGGGCCATCCAGGATTCAGACAGGACTATAGCTGCAGGAGTAGGGGTGGAGGCTGTCTGCAGAGGTCAGTACAATGACTACCTGCACTAAGAGACTTGGACTCAAGCGGTGCTCATGGACTTTCCCCACATATTGGGTCAGAGGGGAGGAGGAAAGTACTAAAGTGCAACTTGCCAGCCTCTCCAGGTGCACAGCTCTGGAGTCACCTTGGCAGCGGGAACAGATTGGCTGAGATAACAGTTCTCATGTGGGACTCCTGTCATCACATCAGTGCCTTTCTTGGACTGAAAGGGAAGTGGGGAGGGAGGAAGTGGGGTTGTTTTGAAAGGGGGAATTTTTCTCATTCCTGCTGTATTGCAACTCTAGAGTGTAGTACTCTAGTAGTTCTCATAGACACATGCATCTTCTGTCCCTGACTCCTCTGCCACATGGGCACGTGGGCTGTGGCGGGGTGCTGAGCTGCCTGCTGCCAAACAGGGCAGGGTGCTGAGCTGCCAGTGAGGCACAGCTTTATTGGGAAGCCCCAGGAGAGGGGACAGAGCAAGACAGGGTCATGCAGAGCCCAGAGAGGGGAAAAAGGGGGCCGGATTATAACAAGGCCCAGACTAAACAGAGTCAATTCCATCGGCGAGGCATGGGCTGCAGTGTAGGGGAGGAAATGGAGCTGCAGATAGTGCCCCTTGGCATTGGGGCAGTAAAAGGTAGCCTCCCAATAATTAACATCAATTAACCAATTAACAGCAAGGCATGGCAGGAGAGAAGGCAGGCAGTTACCCTAGGAACAGGTGTGCAGGTTACGTTTAGATCAGCCCAGAGCAGATACTTGTTACAAAGGCCCTGAGAGATAAGGCAGGGAGATGTGAATGAGGCAGATGTATGCTCCCATAGAATGGGAGATGGGCTGCTAACTGTCTGAGGCCAGGAGGAGAGGAGCCTGGCTCTTTAGCTGTGCTCCAGGATGGTGGGGGGGGGGAGCTGGTCTGCCCAGTGCTGAAAGACAAAAAACTCTCAAAAAAGCTAGTGCCCTTCCTCATCCCCTGCTATAAGTGGGCAGGGTGGGGTGATTCACCCTACACTAATGCCCCACCATCCCTCCACTGCCCTCAAGCCCCAACACCTTTCTGGGCTTCTTAGCCACAGCAACCTGAGATAGGGTTGTGACTGTTGGGGTGGCCTGTAGTAGCTGTGGTTCCCCCTTCTTGCCCCAATCCCCCAGGGAACCATGTATCCTCCAAGGCCTATGACCCTCTCATACCATATGGAGTGAGGGCAAGCCTGACCTTCCTGGGCTCCACAGTGTCTTTGCTCAGTGCCTGACTCATCATCAGGAGTCTAGGGAGGCCTGACTGTGCTTCTGTAGTGGCTGCTGTGCTGGTAGTGGGATGCAGGTGTTGCATTCTGCATTGCTGGGGGTGAGGTAGTGAGGAGGTGTTGGAGGAATGGATCCGGAACAACCACAGCAGCAGTGGGGGGAATGGTGTCCTGGGGCCTGTGCACTTGAATGTGGTCCTCAGGATTGAGGACCAGAATGGAGGGACCACCCATGAGAGAAGGGCATGGACTTAGACTCCAGGTCCTGGGTTCCAATGGCTGTGGCATCAGCGCTGTCCCCCAGCTCCTGTGTGCCATGCTCCCTGCTCTTTGATATACCTTAGAAAAAGTGAATGGAGCTGTTTCCATTACAGGTGCACCTTGGCTCCCACATTGTGTGGTTGTGTGGGGACCAGCACCAACAGAGTGGACTCTTCATGGGCCAGCCCCAACATCTGTGCTCTTGCCCTGTGGTCCCTGGGGACATGTTCTTGGGCACTCAGTTTTCCCATTCTCCTAGGGCCTTCCTGTGCCTCCTTCTCCAGTGGGGTCCCTGCTGGTGTCTCTTCTGGCTCTCTGCTGGTGTCATGAGATCTTGTGTGTGAAATCTTGAGGGACATGTCCTTAGCAAGGAAGTGGGGACAGATCCTTGTAGAAGGTCATGGTCTGCCTTCTGGCCCTGGACATTTTGTTGGCAACATGCACATGACTATACTGACTCTTCATCTACTTGGTCTTAATGCCAGTGGGTCCTGCTCCCAGTTGCTTTTGTGGCCCCACACCTGCATCTGATGGGCAGTGAACTTGAATACATCTCTGTTGTGGTGCATTTTCTGGAGACAGTGCTGGGTCTCCTCCTTGTCCAAGCTGACAATGAAATCCCTCATCTTCCCAGTTGTATGACGGGTTGGGTAGAGGACGAGAATGAGATGGGGTCATCCATGGTCTGTGGCAGTGCCTGTGGGGTCTCCGCAGCTGTAGGTGGGACAGATAGGTTTGTGACTGTGAGAGGGTAGATGGAAGAATGGAAGGAAGGATGGAAGTGTGGAGTGGAGGATGCATGAGGGTGCAGGTCCTGGCAAATGACTCTCCCTCTCACTGTATCTAGATGTGGCACCTGGTCCAGCATGACGGGCTCCACTGGTCAGGCTACCTCCACAACCTTGAACTTTTTAGGGGCTTCCAGCAGACACTCTGTGATTCTGGCAATGCTCTATGCCCCAGCCTGGAATCTCCAGTGTCCTCTGCCTGCAACACAGAGACAGCTGGCCATGCTTCATCTGGTCCTGAAGCTTCCAGAGGCATCTATGCCACTCCCACCCTCACTCCTTCATCCTAGTACTCTGTGACCCTTTTAGCAACCCAGGTGCCTGTGAGCCAGGTACCTGCTGGCAGTGACCAAGCCATAGAGGCCAAAGAGTTGCCTCCATACAGGTAGTCCTGATGCTCTTCCCTCTGCCACCCCACACTATCAGAGGTGAGCCACCTGCACTGCACTGCTTCCTGCTCATGGGGGTCTGTGCTGGGGTCCAGGTGACAGGATGCCTGGTTCTGGCTACTGAGATGGTTTGTGCAGGAGACAGGGGTGTGATCTGTGAGGCTTCACCTGTGCACAGGGGTTCTCCTGGGCTCCATGTCAGGTCTGGTTCTAGGTGTTTTGTGATGGGATATGAGGGCATGGCTTGGAGACATGGGTCCCAGGGTGCAGGCAGGGAACACAGAAGTCTGTTTCCCTCCCTGCCACCTTCCAGCCCACCCCTCGCTATCTGCTTGTGGAGGACAGCTGGCTGCAGACAGAACAAGGTGGGGCTGGGGACCGAGGTTTCCTTGGCTTAGACTTGGGAGAACCCAGGGACATGCCCAGCTGTGCACTTGGCTAGAGCAGCCAAGCATGGGCTGAGTTCCAGCACATCTCCTTGTGAGGTGGGGGCCCACAGAGGATCCAGGGGTCCCAGCAGACCACAACTTGACTCAATAGAGAATCTGGTACAGAAGTTCAATGCACCAGATTAACCTAATTCACGTAACTTTGAGTGCACATCAGTCCAGGACTATCTTAGGCTAGGTTCCGTCATTTTCAGTCTGATCTATGCCCCCCAAACTTCTGTTTGTTTGATTTATGATCACTTAGTCTGAATTATGTGTAACAGCTGTACCTAGCCTAAAAGGGATTTGTTATAGTATCATAAGAACTGTTTACCAACTATTTATAACAAATGTTGTTTTTTGTAATGGTTGTTTTTCTTCCAATAGTTATAAGACATTAATTGTCTTTTTGTTTCTGTATTGCAATAGGTTCTGCCTGGCATACTGCAAAAGCACTGCTGTATTTTACCGGACAGGAATACAGGTAAACATTAATTTTCCTTTTTGTGGGGAGGGACAATGTACTAATATATTTTTGTCTTGAAGTACAAGGAAGTGTGAAAATGAAATTATGTAAGTTTGAGAGGATTTCTTATTTGTTTTTTTCTCTAGATTGGAGCTCAAAAATAACTGAGAAGTGAAAAATTAGGTATTTGTTTCAAAGTGAGTCGATTCCTGTATTTTAAATTATATGTTTTCAGTTGATTAAGTAGGATTAGAGATAGCATACAATTTTGGGATATTATCTTTGTAGGAAAATGTTACCATTTCTTGCCTTCTAAAGATGTATATCGTAATTTTTTAATTATTCTGATGGTTAATTATGAAAATGTGTTTCTGCCTCAGAAAAGGTTCAGTCCTGGGTCTGTTCCTATTAGGTTCTGTTGGTTTTCAGGTAGACACATAAGCCATATGAATGTGATCAGTGTATCTGTTTTAAAGCTGCTTCTCAATACGGAGGGGAATTTAATAGAAGAAAGTTTTTAATGATGTCATTGAGTAACTTCTTAATGTGTAAAGATAATTTGAAGTGGTAAGTTTGTGGCTTTTGCACAATTACAAAGAGAATAAATGTCAAGGTGGGAAAGTGTGCAGGAAGAAAGATTTGACATACTATCTTATGTTGTTTTGCTTTTTATAGAAAAATAAAAAAAAATAATTTCATATACTTTCATTTCATAGTAAACTCTTGCAGCAGTTTTAAAGCGTGAAATGTTTATAAACTTGATTATCTTTACAAATCTAGTGGTAGTAGTTGAATGTGATTTATATGATGTGAACAATTTGAAAGGAAAAATTCAGAAAGGTGGAAAACTAAGAATCTCCTTTTTATAATCTTCTGAATAGAATAAGATATCAAGTGCCTGAGGCCGTTATGTTCTCCCAGAAATAACTAAAATGTATAATAAACTCAATTTGTTTCCCAACCCAATTTTACTAGGTTTGCATATAGAAGTTGCACCTCACATGATTGTTTGTAAAATTCAACCTATATGGCCATATCAAGGAAAGCGGGTACATTTGTTTCCCTGGGAACCCCCTATTCTGTGTCCAATTTGGTTCATGGCAAGTTATACCGGGGGCAGTAGGGGAGACTGGGGGCAGCACTGTGCTAGCCCTAGCAGTCTTACCTAGGGTTCTGGGGTCCTCCTGGGGCTGCAGCAGTGGCGCTCCTGTTGGGCACAGCCTGGCTGGCAGCCACAGCGTGGCTCTGGGCAGTCCAGCTCCACTTTTCAGTGGCACAGGTTTCTGGTACATGCACTGCTCTGGTTTTTTTTCCCCCTGTGGTTTTATTTGAACCCTGGATATCCAAGGGTCAAAAAAACTTGTGGAAAAAACGTGGAGCAGTACACAGAAGGGCAACATGTGCCCTTGCAGCAGGGAGAACACCTGAGTGTGCAGTATGTGATACTGAAGATGCATTTGCAGTTCCACATGCCACACATCCACGCTTGTCTGGACACACCGTACATGTTTAAAATGTTATGTGACTCACGACTATGCTATAGTAATTAAAAATGAGCTAAAATTTAATTTCCATTTTCATTTGTGAAGAAGTGAGATACACGGTAAGAAAGATTAACCACACCTTGTCATGCATCTATAGAGATGCATGTCAGGCTCTGGAAACACACAACTATGCATAAATGATGATATTACAATGACAGACAATAATAGTTCATGTCGGCAACTTATTGGCAGTCCCCTTTGATGACTGATGTACAACAAGTTCCTCTTCTGCAAAGCTCAGCAAAGTCAGATGTTCCCTGATCAGCGCTGTCTGAGGGGTACTGGGAAGGACCCTGATATTCAGTCCTCAAGATTCTCAAGATCCATGGGCCCACCAAATCCAAGTCAGCAGCTGATCTTAAATCAAGAGCTTCTTTTACGGAGCTGCATCTTCCTTTTAAATGATTTCCAGATGTGCCAGCCAGTTCATAACTTCTGAGCTATGCTGATAACTTACAGCCATCCAGATTCTCCCATTATAATTATTCTTAGGACTGACCAATAGAAATACAAGCCTTGCATTCTTCTGATAAGGTTAATTTTTACTATGCCACAGGGCCTACCACTACTTCTACAAGGCCTTGCTAAATTTACTATGCCTCATTACTCTTTTACTTTAAAAAAGAGTTAAAGCTCTTTAACTTTAATTGTTAGGCTCTTAACAACAACATATAGCTTAATATCTGAACAAGTGACAGAAAAAACACTTGGTCTAATTTTCTCAGAGCTTTCAGCAAGCAGTTTTATCACACAGACACAATTTCAGTGGCACTGGTCAGGCTACAATTGGAGTACTTCATCCAGTTCTTAGCACCGCACTTCAAGAGGGATGTGGCTAACCTTGAGAGGGCCAGAGAAGGGTCACTTGCATGGTCAGGGGACAGCAGGCCAGGCCCTACAAAGATAGACTAAAGGACCTGAATCTATTCAGCCTCCACAAGAGAAGATTGAGAGGGGATCTGGTGGCTGTCTATAAACTCATCAGGGGGGACCAGTAGAAAACAGGTGAGGCTCTGTTCCCCCGGGTACCACCTGGGATAACAAGGAATAGCGGCCACAAATTGATTGAGAGCAGGTTCAGGATAGATATCAGGAGGCATTACTTTATGGTTAGGGCTGTCAGGCTCTGGAATGGGCTCCCAAGGGAGGTGATGCTCTCCCCTACCTTGGGGGTCTTCAAGAGGAGGTTGGATAGATATCTGGCTGGGGTGTTATGATTTCAGCATGCATTCCTGCCCAGGGTAGAGAATCAGACTTGACAATCTGTTCAGGTCCCTTCTGACCCTAGAAACTATGAAATAACTTATTTTAATTTCCAGAACTTTGAAAGATGTTAGTTACATGAATATAAACTGATTATCTTCCTGTACTGAAGTACAGGATATTTATAAAGTCCTTGTGCAACCGTTAACTTTAATAACTTTGTATATACACATGATATAAGCAAACTGTAAATGGTGATTGAAAACATAATTCAGTAAGTTTTTTAGCGTAGTATAAGCTATGCATAGGGTAAGGATCACAAATGCAATTCATTAAATCACTCAGCAGCAACTGGAAAATGTTTTCTGTGAGTTGGAAAATCAGATTTGAATGATGTATCACAAAAGATGGTGGTTATGTTGAAGTTTGTAAATTTGAGCTCTATTGTGTTGAAACTTAATGAATTATGCTTTCAATCACCATTTATAATTTGCTTCTATCTTTTGTACATCCAAAATTATTAAAGTTTAAAGTTGCACAAGGACTTTTTCTCAGAACTACAGGATGTTTAAAAACTCTGCAAAATGTGGGATCACATTGCATTCTGTGTCGGTCACTGCATGTTTCATCTTTATCTGTACAACTTCATCTTGATCCTGTTCCCACTGAAACTGGTGGCAAAACTCCTGATGGCTTGTGCATAATTGTACCCAATGGTAAAATTAGTGTTGGGGACCTTCTCCAACTGACTTTTGAAGTTCAGACTACTTATTTATGTGTCTAAATTTATACTTGGGGAATCTTACGCCTCTATTTTTAAAAATCTTACGCCTCTATTTTTAAAAATCTTAGCCTAAGCTTTTTAAGACAACAACCTGTTGTTTGTCTGAGACAGTTTGTTCGCTGTACAGTGAACACCACATACATGGATAGTATTCTGTAAATAACTTCAGCCTTCAGTGATTTCAAATTCACCTTTCGGTACAAATTGTATATACTTGCATGGATGGTATTGTCACACTACTTCTTGCAGTTTAAATACAGTTTAGAACTGCCAGATGTGTCCAAAATTTTCTGTCTTCCTAAACAATGCATAATATAATGGAAGACAAATTAGTTTAGCAGACATAATTTTTATTTCATTTTTTCCTGGAGAAAATATACCCATAAGAAAGAGACAAGTTACAAATGCAATAGCTGCACCCTGGTGACTAGAGGCATAATTCTCAACTAGGCTGCCACAAGGGTGCTGTATGGAGAGACGAGGAGATATAAGCTAGAAAAGTGGAGGCTCTGGTGAAGAGATACATGTCATCCCTTCCAGTCATTCCTCCTCCCAACACTCACTGGTAGTCTTTTCTCTGCCCCTCTTCAAGCAACTAAGTACTGTAATAAATAAATTAGTTTTTGAGGTGGAATGCCTCCTGTTTCACAGAAGTTAAGAAGGGATTTACAATCTAAAAAGGTTGAGAACCACTGGATTAGAGGGTTAACCACCCTTCGGTGAGTGTTGTGAGTTGACTTAATTTCAAATCTTTTGCCAGAATTTTGTAGTCTATTTTCAATTAGTGGAGGCTAGACTGCACATTTGGTTAGATCAAACATGACAGCTTCAGGGAGGGGCACTGTATAAATGGACCCAGAAATGGATTATAACCTCATTCCTTAATGTCTCTCTTGTTCCTGATGGGGAAGAGCTAACTGCAGTGCTAACAAAAAAAAAAAAGATTAAATTCATCATTTTATCTTGGCACAGCTTGTTTGGCTTTACCATTTCCCATCATCACCTTGTCTTTCTAATGAATGGATGTTTGGGTTGTGCTTATAAAGTTTGGGGCAGTGTTCAGATTAGGATCAATTTTCTATTGAAAAAGCAAAAAGGAAGAAATAGGCTGACTGGAAGAGAGTAAGTAGGAGAACCACATAAAATAAGCCACACAACTCTAATGAAGCAAACCATTACAGCGAGATGCTGAGAATAAAGACAAGTGAGAGCGACTGATAGAGAATGCAGATATTAAAAGAAAGAGAAGCCAAGAAGCAAAAAAATGATGTAAATACTGGGCCCTAAGGGAAAACATTTAAAGACAGAAGAGAAAAAAGAATAAGAACCTCAGCATATGAGCCAAAAGAGATGCAAAACAGTATTAGGGGGGAAACAGTCTGTAGCACAGTAATAGAATCCACATTTATTTTCATTTACACTCCAGTAGTTAAAATACTGAAGTGGTAAAGATTAATTTTCAGTGAATTTGGACACTGAATGTTTTTTTAAATAATGCAATTTTTACACAGTCAACACATGCAAGGTATTATAGTGTTACTCAAACTGCTCCCATTGTAAATGCATGCTAGTTTCCTCAATGAATTTATTTTAAACTGTTTCTTACATAGCTGTAAAAATACACTCCAGGCACAGCAGCTTCTGTGAATGTATTGCGCAAAACCTCCAAGAGGCACATACCTTGAAAATACAGAACTGAGTATATACCGTATGCATATGAAAATACTAGCAAATGTTTCAAAGAGATCCTTTCTCAGAAGACTGTTGTGGCAGGGATAATCCTAACTAACAAGCTCCAAGAAGAAAGGCAATGGAAATGGAAAGAATTGATCAAGGGAATAAATATTAGGCCTGTGCAAAGTGGCAAGTATTCAATTCATATTCAGCCAATTTGGGGGAACAGTGATTTGGTTCAGCACTTCGAGTCACTATCTTGATTCAATTTGGCCAAATCAGATTTGGAGATTTGGCTGCTGAATCAGCCAATTCAGTGATTTGGCCATAGCCTATAATGGGTAATCACTAAAATACCTATAACTTTGACATTTTTCTGCAGATTTGGATGAAAACAGTGAGGGGGGACCTGGTTTCCATCTATAAACTCAGCAGGGTGGGTCAGCAGGGTTTGGGAGAGACCCTGTTCCCCCTAGCATCCCCCAGGGTAACAAGGAATAACGGCCACAAATTTTTAGAGAGTAGGTTTAGACTAGACATCCGAAGGCACTACTTCACAGTCAGGGCAGCTAGGATCTTCCAAGGGAAGTGGTGATGGCTCCTACCCTGGGGGTCTTTAAGAGGAGGCTTGACGTCTACCTGGATGGAATCATTTGAGCCAGGTTTTCTCTCCTGCCCAGGCAGGGGGTCGGACTTGATGATCTACAAGGTTCCTTTTGATCCTACTTCTATGAAACTCTGGCCCAGAGAACTTTAGGCCAGTGTCACTTCTGTGCCAGCTTTATAAGCTTTAAAAACACCTTATTCTCAATTCCTTTCATCTCATATTGAACAACATCTAATACTAGAACAAGCTGGATTTAAACCAGGCACGTTCTGCATTAGCCAAATACTAAACATCACCTGGCATATAGATGATGGATTTCAGACAGGGATGATAACAGGTGTTGTGTTTTGTAGACCTATTGTGGCATATGACACAGTCAACCACCAAAACTTGCTTGCCAAAGTCTACAATATGACACAACTACCACCTACTGTAGGTCATCCAATCTCTTTTGGAAAATAGGCATTTTTATATAGAACTATGCAAGGAATAGAGCTGCTTGAGACAACAGTGGAATGGCCTCCCACAGACCATATACACGAATGAGCTACTCATACAGAGTAATACGAGGCGTTTCATATATACTGATGATCTATGCATCACATCACAAGAGACGAACTTTGCCATTGTCAGGAACAGGCTGACATATTCACTAACAAGCACTGAGCAACACCTACTTCATAAAGAAAGCAAGTGGAAATTAAACATCACCTGGAATGAATCCCTTTGACTAATCACCCAAATTCTAAGTACTTGGGGATAATATTGGACTGAACACTTACCTTCAAAGCACATGTAGATAAGATGAAAGTAAAAGTTGGTGCCTGCAACAACATACTTCAAAAGTTGATCACCTCAAGTGGAGATCAAATCCAGCTGCGTTATGAACCACTGCTATTGCCTTGTCTTACTCCACTGCAGAGTATGCATGTCCAATATGGAGACAGCCAGTTCATTTCATGAAACTAGACCCAGTTCTACATAATAGTTCTTATGAAATAACAGGATGTCTAAAGTCAACACCAAAGAATAGCTTGTACTTACTGCCTGGCATTGCACCACCTGATAGTAGCAGAAAGGTAGTGAGCCAAAAAGAAAGATCACAGCAGATAGAAGAACCCAGGCATCTGCTCTATGGTCACATGGAATAACTAAATGACTTAAAATATGAAAGCGTTTTGTGACTGGTGTTCTGCCATTAGACACGGCAGCTAAAAAGGCACGGCTGAGGTTATGGAAGAAAAGATTATGAGCAATCAGGCTCTCTAAAATGGACCTGGAACCCCAGGAGGATCTTCCAAGATTGGCAAATCTAAATTGGCCAGGATGACACTGGTCGAATCGCCAGCACCTGCCAACTGAAAGATAAAAAAATAAACATAATCTAAAGATATGAATACATGCAAGTGCTGTGAAGTGCATGCTTATTTACTGACACTTTAGTGAGACCTGTATGAAAGAGGACCTCACTGCAGTAGGGTTTGTGGTGGGGGAAGTTTGTGGGGGTGGTGTGTGGCTCATGCAGGGATTTGGGGGTGTGAGGTTTGTGGGTGGGTATATGGGTGGAGGGTTTGTGAGTGGATTATGGGGAGGGTTGTGAGTCTGGGGTGACTGTGTGGGGGTGGGGATGGGAAATATGTGGGAGGGGTAGGTCCCCCACCCAACCTCTGCATGATACACAGCCCTCCCTGGCAGCACCAGCAGCAGGGGCTGTTGGGTTGCTTGTTTCCAGCTCCTGGCAGAGACCCTTGGTGGCTGCATCTGGTGCATGGCACCAGCCTGTTCCCCTAGCATGCACTCTCAGATGGGATCAGGCTGGCTCGTGCTGTCATCTGGGCTTCCGGCACCACACACAAGAGTCATGTGGCCTCAGCCGAGCCAGGTCTTGCCTCCTTGTGCCCCATGTGCCATTGGATCGGGGTGGGTCCATGGAAGTAGGACCCAGTGCGGCCCAAGGGTGCACAGCTCTTGTGTTTGATGCTGGTAGTCCAGGTGATGACAAGAGCCAGCCCAGTCCTGTCTGAGAGTGCATGCCAGCAAACTGGGCTGGCACAGTGTCCTAACAGCTGCTGCTGCTGCTGCTGTTGCAGAGGGGACTGTGCGCCATGTGGCATGGGGGAGGGGGTAAGTGGGGGACCTACCCCACCCACACGGTGCCCCCACCTCCTCCCATGCAGTTCCCCTCCACCCTAATGCTCCTACATACCTGGGACAGAGCCTTGGGTCCAGGTCACTGCTGCAGCCTTGCCCTGCTCCTACTTCCTTCAGCATGCTGAGACAGCAGGCTGTAGCAGCAGGGACCTGAGGCAGGCATAGAGATGCTCTGCCTCAGTGCTAAAGTATCTCTCTAGAAGACCCAGCCTCTGGTTTCCTCAGAACATGCACCAGCACCATGTCCTGTGCCACTTTTTTCCAGCATGTTTTTTAATACCAGGATTGAGACACTGCAACACGCCCGTGCCCACTCATCTGGATGTGGCCATAGAGTCCTTTCTTTCAGCAAAATGGAGCCATTTCTTGCAACAATAAAAGTTTTGAGAGAAAATGGCTCACAAAATTTTAAGAGGATTGTCACAAATGAATGGTCCAAAAATAGTTTCTGTACTTGAGTGTCACAATCTTGACAAAAACCAATTTTTTTAATTCAAATTAGCACTGAGGTAAAAGACCAAGTATTTTTGTGGTCATTTATGTCCATTGTCATTATGTTTGTCTGTTACATCTGTTACTGTTTCTGTTACATCATCTCTAACAAATGAGGTATCGATTTCCACTAAATTCTGAATTACTTCTATATAAAAAGTGACTGCTGAGTTACCTCTACTGGGTTATAAGGACCTTAGTTGGAAGTGAGTATAGCAGACATAGACATTACATATTCATTCAGTAATTTTTTCAGTAAGAGCCCTTCATTCTAAGTGTGGGTTCATTACATGGTGCGGTTTTGTTTATTTATACAAGGTCTGTGCAATATGGGATGAATGTGAAAAAAGGTGGTAAACTGGTATTTTATTTCTTTTCTATGCCAAAATCACATTTTAACTCCTGTGTTTATATGGTCAGATCTGTCCATTCTCCTGACATTACCCATAAATTAGCCAGCTGGCACTGGTTAATGAATTAATGGCAATTAAGTTATTTAGAAAAAAAATTAAACGTGCAGCACAGCACAGGTGTTAATAAATTAAACTAGTATGTATTAAGTTTAAAACTAACAAAAGAAAGTTGTTGTTCATACAGCATGTAATTAAAGTGTGGAACTCATTGCTACCACATGTGGAAGCTGACAGTTTAGACAGATTCAAAAATGGGGTTACAAATTCTTGGAGCAAAGAGTCATCAGTAGCAACTGAACTTAGGGATACAACCACTATATCAGAACTTCCTATACCTTACATGCTGGTGCCTGCAAGTGAGAGAGGAACAGTGGGGAAAAAAAACCCTGGTCATACCCAGCTCATTCTCCCTTTCAGCATCCACTCTCTGCTCTTGTATGACACAGGATAATGGGCAAGATGGACCTATGGTGTGGCCCAGTAAGCGGTAGTTCTTATATTCTTATCATTCAGTAAGGGATAGCAGTACAAAGTTACTAATGACCCCAGCAGGATATATCCTCCTCAGTCTGTTGAATTGCACCCATTTCATTCAAACTCCAACTGAGAATAGCAAGCTGTAATTTTGGGAGTGCTGTCCCCCTTGGCCTCTATGGGTGTGTCCAGAGCTGTGCGGATGTGTGTGTCGCAAACCCATCTGCGATGCTGCACTCTGTACACTGCACGTGCAGGCATTCCGCGGACTGCTAGCTTGCAGCATGGGGAGTGTTTTTTCCCTCCCCAGGAGATCGCAGGGTCAAAAAAACCCTCACCTAAAAAAAACTGGGGCAGTGCACACTGTGGTAGCATGCACCTTCTAAAAACAGGAGCCTGGCCAGCCAGAGCCATGTTCCAGCTGCCGGTCAGGCTCCTTGCCTCAGGATTGATGCAACTGCAGCTCCTGGAGGCCCCCAGGACCCCAGGTAAAGCTGCTGGGCAGTGTTGCCTCTAAGCTGTGTGGTGTGTGTGGCCACGCAGGTGCACCTGACAGCACGGCATGATCACACCTGCATGGCCACACGTGCCACACAGCTGAGAGAGAACGCTGCTGCTGGGACCAGCACGGTTGCTGGCCTCAGCCTCCCCTACCCCACCTGAGGCAATGTGTCTCACGCCAGAGTATGTGTGGCGTGGGTGTTCCCTGGGGACAAGTAGCAGCATTGCACGTTGTACCACTGCTGTTTGTCTCTGGGGAAGCACATATTCTCACTTGTGGGGATGTGCCCTATGTGTGCAGTGTGCTTAATTCCTCTTATAAATGTTCTTATAAATGTGGCAATGTTCCATTCCCTACACATGGTAAGAACTGCAAAACTTCATGCTGAGGTGAGTCCTGTCTCTTACTGCAGGAGCATTCGGAGACCTTTAAAAGAAATGCCAACACCCACTCTCCTGCCCTACCTGGTATAATTTCCGGCTAGATTACTGATAGTTACATTTTCCCATAGCATGTGCAGTGCTTGTTTATGACAAAATTACATGGCATCTGCTTGCTGTCTGTATTTGAAAGAAAGAGAGTCTTTCCCGGTGTGCCCATAAGCCATTTAAAGTTACCTATTATTCAGAAAACTACCTCTTATTCAGTCTTAAACACTAACTGAATATCAAATAGAAGATTGAAATAGAAGAGTTAGAGTGAGTTAGACACATTCTCTTGTTTTCAACCATGTTCAAAATTTAAGTGGTGGCTCCTCAGCATGGACCAGAAAATTGGGACTTAATTATTGATACAAATGACAGAAGGTGAGTAAACATATGCAACGTGACTGTTATAGTAAAAAAGGATAGATTCTCTAAAAAAAAAACAACCCAATTCCCGCCCCCCCAAAAAACAAAAATAACTTTCATGCTGACAGAGTGGGATAAAAGACCTTTGTGCGCTGAGAATCAGCTGTAGCTTTTTCATAGTGCCCTTGCTTCCTCTAGCTATTCGAACCTCAATATTTGCTTGTGCCAAGCTGTGAAACATTAATAAAGTGAGCCACATCACATCCGTACTTCCCTTGCATTTGATAAATGCACCATTTCTGATGCAGTGAAAGATAGGTTGCTGACCGCTATAAGATTTTTTCTCTCCAATTTGTACTATTAAACCTATAATTACTGTTATAGATATTGCAGAAAAGATTATACTAAATTATACTGTTATCTAACCTCTGTTCTACAGTTTTGTACTTTGCAGCTAACTAGAATGCACTATTTTTCTGAGTCCCTGTAATTTTGATAATAGTCAGTTTAAGGCCACAGTTTCCACTTCAGCATCCCCCTGAAAAAAAAAATGAGTGTCTACGAAATGCTCTCCACATTTGCTTCAGCTTCTTATAGATGTGGGCTTGGTTTCCTTTCATACTGTTTTTAAAGTAGTCATGTTCTTATAACTCTCTAAAATTTGGGGGTGGGTGGCAGGGAGCTTTTATATATATATATAAAAATTTTGAAGGAGAACATACACGATCAATTTGATTCTGATAAATAGTTCTAGAACACTATACAGCAACTCTCCTAATATATGGATTTAGTTCTTGCATCTTCCACTGCATTTTCTAGTCTGCTTTCGTGATCTAATCTTGAACTTTCACAGGACAATAAAACCCTCATTATACTGTGTTTTATATCCACTTTCATTTTGTGATGCTGCTATATCGTCTAGAATTACATAAGTTGCACTGTTCATCTTCTTTCCTCTACAACGACCTGATGATGGTATCCTTCTGATAAACTGTAATTGGCTTAGATGTAGTATCAAGAACAAAATAAGGGTGACCTCTCTTGTTTAGCTAATGTATTTAAGAAAACGGTTTTACCTTCCTGCTGTTTTTCTCTCTCCCCCTTCTTATTGGAAGGTGGCTTTAAAATTCCTGAATTCAAGGTGTAATTTCGTTTATATAATATTTTAAATTGTCAGTTTGCATTTAAACATATTTACATTCATTCATCATTAACTACTTTTACTTGAACAGAGGTTTGCATCACAATTCAGGAGGTAAAGCCATAGTTATCTTTCTAAAGTTAGTTAATATCTGATTATATTAAGCACCAGGTGCTAATTACTTGATTTTTATATAATGTGTATTCTCCATAGAATGATCCCAATGCCTAGCGAAGATTCAAAATATAGGGGTCTGAACTGTATATCTGTCAATGTGATTACATTATAGAGTTTCAGAGTCAAAATATTCCTTCCTTTGGTCATCTTTGTATATTAATGGTAGTGAATTTTGCCTAACACCCTCTTTGAAAGGGAAAAATCCTCTCCTCCCCCCTGTACTACAAATGGGAAAATGAAGGAGCTCAAACGAGTTGCCACAACAATCCTGGTACAGCTGTGGCTAGGACAGATACCTATTTGTAACTCCTTTGCTTAAGTCGTAAGACTGTGCTTTGCTTCAAATCTATAGCTGAGCATTGGAACTAGGTCTGGTAGACTGTGTCTGCTGCTGTCTGCCTGCTGAGCTCTACAAGAGTGTTCTTACTTGGAGGCTCAGGTGCAGACTGCCTGCTGGCATTCTCCAGCCTGATTTCCATGGAAATTGGAATTAAAAGAGTGAAAATAAAGTAAGGATAAGTCTTTTCTTAATCTGTTTAATCCAGAAGTTCCCCAGTCTTGCTCCCCTGATTGTTTTTCTCTGCGAAGAACTGGATAGTTTCATGGGTTTGACACTCATTCTTACTGCTTCCAGCAAAAAAAATACATGAGAATGCTTTACTGATATCATTTTTCTGTAAAAATAATTGTCATGGACATGCAGAGGTTGTCAGTGTTAGGCGGGGGTGGGGGTGGTAGGGAGGGAAAACAATGGACTTGTAACACTGAATGGAGTGTTGGGCTTATCATTAGCTAATGGGAAGGAAAGGTAGACTGTTAGAGAATTTCACTATTTGTTAAGAGATGATCCATGTCATGTAAAAGCTTGAGATGCCATTGATTCCTGAGTTATGTTCTGTGGCACACTTAATGCATAGGTATTCAGAGGACAGAATTAAGGCCCACATATAGAATTTTGCTATAGGATTGGCCCTTACACTGTTCATAATTCTAATACTTACTTGTAATGCAAGGCCTATTCTAAATTTATTTAAATGTTCCTGATTCAGACTTCAGCTTCCAATTTGATGTGACACTTTCAAATATTTAATGCAAGGCTTTTTTTCTGACCATTTTTCCCTAATATTCTTCTCTTTCCCCAACAGTGTAGAAACAACATATTCAAAAGGAGCAAAAGTGGGAACACATTAGCCCTGCAGATGTCTCAAGCAGGGAGATGTAAATAAGCTAGTAAACGTTTGAGAGAGACCTATCATTCTCAGTAGCTGAACCTCTGTTACTTCAAGCTATGCATATTGGCTCTTCTTTATTATAGAAGCAGTCTGTGAAGCTAATCAACATTATTTCTCTTCATCCTACCAAAAGAGATCACTAGAACGTCCAAGTGAGGACTGGCCTTGCTTCTCATGTGACTATCCTTATTCTTTAATAACTTTAAATATTGAAAAGAGTTGGGTATAAAGATTTCTCAGGTCATTCTACATCCTGTAAAACTTCTTCTACTTTTTTGCTGATCTAGGTGATGTTTCTGTTTCTGAATGTACTGCATCACAACACAAACACTGTATGAACAATGCAATGCTTTCCCAAAGCAATCCTACCCTTTTAACCCCAAATATATACTGATCTTCAATTTCTATTTTGCTGTACAAAGTTGGCTGTATGCTAGCATTGACTAAAAATCTGAAGAAAAATCAATAGTTTTTTGAGGGCCAGTTTACTCCTGTACAGGAAACACAATCTAATAAGAGTGGGTAGAAGTATATCTTTATTTTAGAATCATAAAAGCATAGAAAATTAAGGTTGGAACAAACCTCAGGAGGTCACCTAGTTCAACCACTTGCTCAAACAGGACCATCCCCAACTAGATCCCAGCCAAAGTTTTGTCTAGTGGAGCCTAAAAAACCTCCAAGGATGGAGATTCCACCACCACTCTGGACAACCTGTCCCAGTGTTTTACTACCTTCCTAGTGAGAGAGCTTTTTCCTAATATCTAACCTAAACTTCCTTTCCTGCAACTTGAGACCTTTGCTCCTTGTTCTTTCATCTATCACCACTTGGAACAATTGAGCTCTATCCTCTTTTGAACCCCACTTCAGGTAGTTAAAGGCTGCTATCAGATCCCCTCTCAGTCTCCTCTTCTTTAGCCTAATAAGCCCAGTTCCCTCAGCGTCTCATAAGTCATGTGTCCCAGCCCGCTAACCATTTTCATGTCCTCTGCTAGACTCTCTCCAATTTGTCCACATCCTTTCTGTAGCAGGGGGCCCAAAACAGGACACAGTAAAATAAGAGAGCAGGAAACAGATATGTGGTAATGATGGTAACATTTGATTTTAGCATTTCTAGTCTGGTGATCTTTCATTGGTGATTTTGAAGCTTCTCTTTATCATTGAACTGGATGACAATGTACAAAATTCAGCTGCTTAATGGGAAAATGTTGGCAGACTTGGTTCAACATTCTCTTATATCTTACGCAGCATCTGCATTAAATCAGTGGGTAAGTGTCTACTAAGACAACATAACCAAATTACCCACAGTAGGTAGATAATAACAAGCTCTAAATCTCCTGTTTATGACATAAAATGTGTTATCACCTGGTTTCCCAATACCTATGTAAGATTATCACCTACATTAAGAGCAGCTGGTGAAAGCTCAAATGTGGCAAGATTGCTGTGGTGATGACAGGAAAAGGGAAGGCTCCCCTCTACCCTTCTTCTATACGATCTGCAGGCTGTTAGGATAAGTTTGCATCTTTTGGTTTTCTTGGACTTCCCAGTACTACTGGATGTCTAACTACCAGACATGTGAATACATGCTGTTCTGCTTCCGTCTGACCATAAGGCCATGAACAGACATTACCTTTGTATCTCTAAATACACCTTTGTATTGCTGCAAAAAGCAAGCATATGGCTAGTCAAGTTGTTTGGAGCACTACAAAGGCACTGACAGTAGTACAAAATAGCAGTAGTTTTATGATGGAACTCCAAGTTAGCCAAGGCCATGAGGCTACAAATTCCCCATAAGGTGAGATACCCACAATTAAAGGATAGCTACATATCAGGGATTAAAAAAACCCAACTTTAATAATTTTGGGAAAGAACACTCCCAAATAACTGGGGAAGACCGAACATAAAATCAAGGTTTAAAACAGCCTAATTCCTAGCACTTCACTCTTACACCTGGCCAGTGCTTCCTTCTCAGTTCCCAGCTGGTTCCAGTGGCAGGCACTGTCTGCAGAAAAAAACTTCTCCCTCTCCAGAGGTCTTGGATTTCTCTTGACCATCAGCAAGTTTCCTCTCTTCCACTATTTCAGCTTTTTCCACCACTATCCCCATGTGGCAGATTGCCTCTGTCTCCATGCTTTGGGGGTTCTGTGCTGTGGGTGGGGCGGTGTCAGCTGCCAATGTCTGAGTGGGGTGGGCACGGGCAGTGCCACTGCTGGGAGGGGTGGCTATGGGGAATTGTGAGATGGCTATAGACCCCCAAGCTCCCCCCGCCAGCACTGCTCCTGCTGTGCTGGGATCTTGCAACAATGACAGCATGGTTGTGTCCTCTGCTAGACATGATGGCATGATCCAGAGCCAGGGCAAAGCAACAATCTGCAGCCTGCATGCTCCAAGCAGGAGCGTGCAGGTAGTGGGTCTCAGGTTTGTGGTGGCTCCGGACCACACTGCAAGGAGCCAAGCAGAGCTGTGATATGCTGCCTGAACAACCCTGCCTGGAGCACGCGGGTGCAGATCACAGTTCTTCCCAGGCTCTGGATCATACTGTCACCACCACAAGATCCCAGCCAGTTTCCATGGCAGCTCTGCGCCCTGCCACGTGCCCTGCCAGCACTGCTGAGAATGGTCTTCATGGAAACCCCAGACTCATGCTATCACAGCACAGCTGTTGCTGGGGTCTCCATGGAAACTGGCTGCAGCCACATGGGCAGGGTCTTCTGGGAAATGGAGTCCGCCTACTGGCTGGATCTGCCATTTTGCCCGTCCCTACTGTACAGTCACACTTAGTGCTATGGGGGACCTCGAGGCTCTGCATCATCCTACAGTCCTCCACTTCATTCTCCCCTGGAGTGAACTGTCAGAGAGACCTGCCAGGAACCTGCTACCACCACAGCCACAGAAGGCAGAAAAGCTGGAGCTGGTAGTGATATAGCTCCTCCCCTGTCTAGTCCTGTCAAGCAGCTGATTGTTGGGACCAGGCAAGGGATGGCTCTGTCATTGTCCAAGGGGCTGCCTCCTCTCTTGATCAGCTCATGCTATTGGGCATAGAATTCTGGGAGTAAATTCTCACACATAGGTATAACCAGTGGTTTTGTTACACATACATTCATAACCTGCAGTTTATTACATCAGAGAATGAAACGTCATATCCTGAAAAACCTTTGCTTTGGCTGGGACAGATCCCAGACACTTTGTGAAGTAACACAGGAATCGTGTGACTACATCATCTACAGTCTTTCACAGTATTCCTGTTGAATGCAAGGTGCAGTCTAATGTCTCGTAACTGATAATCACATAACTGATTCATCCCAGGTGCCAGAGACTACCTTCCCATCAGCCGCCATAGCTTCTCTCAACATGTTTCTATTTCACTAAAACTGTGAAACAATAGATAAAGGGAGGTTCGCAAGAATAAAACAGAACTTTCATAAGAGTTAGACTTTACTTACAAATTCACAGGGTTATAGGACTTAACCTCAAAAGGGACTCGTGTAGAGTTCCCGATTCTTTTGAAATTGAATATAAAATAATTCCACAATAGTTTCTTAGCACAGGCACACAATTATACCCATTTCCAAAAGAGGGACAATGGACAAGAGAAGAAACTGCTAATTGACTCGAGCTCAGTTCTATAGGCAGAAGTGGGAAAGAGAGTGTTTATTGTCTTTTAACTACTTGAAAAACAGTGGTGGTGACTGAAAGTATGTAGATAGAAAATTCTTTCCAAAACTTAGCCTCTCTCTGAAGAAAACTGCTTTGCTCTTTATTTCTGAAATACGTAATATAGAATTCCTATCAAGTATAAATTAGCTCTTGGAGAAAGAGAGAACAGATGTATGCAGTTTGTATTGCTGATGGTGTAGTCTAATAGTTATTGTGCATGTTGGTAATGCAACTAACTATAATGCTAAATGAAAACAGCAGGTAGAAAGAATGATTGAGTTCTGTAAGCTTGAGTTTGTTTATTTAGTGGTTCAATTTATTTGCTAAATAGGTACTCAGGCAGCACATAAATCACAATGGGAAAAAAAATCTATTTTACGTGGGAATTCTTTTGCGTAGGAGTTGTGGGAAATACAGGTTTGATGTCCACTGCCAAAGCACATGATATACCAACACCGTGAGGTGTGTTAGTAGAGGTGAAGAATGTAATTGAGCAGAGAAATTCAAACAATAGAAATTCCTAGTTACATGGCAACAAGGTAAAATTTACATGAATTCCTGTGAATGGGACAAAATATGACTAGCTACTGGTTCACAGGATAGCTAGCAGTGGCAAGGGGGAAAATATCTGCCTAGAATAGCTGTAGTATAGGGAAAGAGTTGGTTTACTGGTTCTTCACAGGCAGACTACATTAACGTTATCCTGCCATTGCAAGTCTCGGTATGAGCAAACAGAAGCTATCATCTTCTGAACTTTAAAAGGGAAAGTTCACAAAGTAAGATGTTTTTTCCCTGCCTTTGTACCACATGGCTGCATGCTGGGCATGAAGAAACAACTGGGAAGTACTTTCAAAATGTTGGCTGCAATGTGCATGGAAGCCGAAAAAAATGAGTGAAGGCAAGAGAGATCAGGCACTATCCTGATCTTTTGCTGCTATGCTAGCTCTTAGATTCTAGTCTATGACACTCTCTTCTGATGGTGAATTTGGTCATTACCTAACCCTTTGTCAACTTTAGAAGTGGCTTTGAATTCTACCTCTGATATCTCTTCAGTTCTACCTTAGTCAGCTTTATTTGCAGCACTACATCAAAGACCATTAGGAAGGTAACGGCTTTCCTATGGGAGAGTTGTTTAGCACTGAGCCAGAAGTTCTCTCTTTCAATCTTGTCTGTATTTACTCTCTTTCTGCATTTTACTTTCTATTTTACTCCTGTAATCTCCTTGTTCTGTAGTTTCTCACAAGAGCAGTATAAGAGCATAGGAAATGAAGGAAAGCTTAACAAAAATGCTTTTTATAGTTTTGAGTAAGAAGTATCTTGTATACTTGTCAGCTCCAAGGGATACACTACCTATCTTGGATCAGTTTCTATTCTTTCTTGTTGGCTTGCATTGAGGTGCCTAGAAATGAGGAACAGACACAAGTTAGGTATTTAAGTAAAAAAAAATTATGGAGCTTTCTTTTTTCTTATGACCGTTTCTGTAGAAGACTTGAAATCTTGCTTCATCCAAATATTATATACAGGAGGTAATCAGAGAATGGGGACATTTTTCTGCTATACTTGTTGCTGCTCTCTGCTCTTTTGGCCAGTTCTTTTAACATACACTTTCTTCTTGTACTTATAATTTCATTTTATATTATCAAAAACAATAAAAAACAAATATTATGTAATCAAAAAAGTTGGGTTTTATGCTACTTTTCACAAGCAAACAAAACTGATTATCTGATTATCTAAATTGCCTTTTCTAGGCTAGAACAGCTTCATCTGCTATAACATAGCATGACCCTTTGGGAAACTATAACATAATAGGCACTATAAATAACAGCCACTAATGTCTACAATCAGGCACTGCATGCAGTAATTTAGCCATTTGTCTCCCTTCTATCATGAGGAGAGTGGCAGAAGCTTTTGCAACATAATGCATGTGATCATAGGGTGTTGATACACGTGCTCCAGGAGGTGTGGGGAGGCACTTTAATTAGCACAGCTCTGAGAGCTGTGCTGATTAAAAGCTGATTAAAAGCTGATTAAAAGCGCTTGGAGCATCACATGTATCAGTGTCCCTGTGGTGAAAAAATGGGGGGCAGGATGCTTTAAACTAAAGCTTACTGTACACACTTTAGTTTAAAGTACCCCCGCTGTACGCTTTACAGTGTACTGATGCTGATACACGTGACACTGGAGGCTGCTGGAGTGTGTTAATTTCCATGCTCCGACAGACTTGATTGAATGTGCTCCAATACACTAGAATTACAGCACATCAGAGCAGGCTCCCTGCTCATAGGAGCCCATAGATATTGTTGTTGCTGCTTATTTTACAAATATGTTGTTAGAGGCCATGTTGTACACCAGGCCTATGAAATAAAATCTTGTGACAGCTTCTACAGAGACTGTTCGGTTTTTTCAATATTTCAGTAGCATTCTGGCCTGAGAATCTCGTCACCAGGGTAGTTTCCAAACAATCCCTTCCAGTCTAGCAGCAGAAGGCAGTGTCTGTACTACACTGTAAAGGAAAGTAACCAAAGTACACGAGGCATCAAGAAATGTATTTCCTTTTCTCCTTGAACACTTCCTTTCTGGACAACCCAATAAAGAACATTTCTCAAAATGTTAAGTTTTATGGTGAAACCATCAAAAATTGATTATATGCAAGGATGCACAATATTTTGTACAGAATCACAAGCTGATGATGACTTACAGTTATTTACTGTGTTCAAATGAGGGTGGGGATAGTGTGGGTGC
Source organism: Caiman crocodilus (assembly GCA_030014935.1). Taxonomy (NCBI): domain Eukaryota; kingdom Metazoa; phylum Chordata; order Crocodylia; family Alligatoridae; genus Caiman; species Caiman crocodilus. The sequence continues at coordinate 34,284,987 of JAGPOW010003642.1, forward strand.
AGAGTTGCACAATTGACAACCCAGAGGCCTATGTTCCTCTGATAGTGTTGGCTACAAATGTCCAACTCAGGATCCTTAACATTCTGGTTTATTAGGCAGATTGAAACACTGTAATGAAGTCAAATCATAAACCTTGGGACTGGTCCGCACACACTCACACATTCACACACATGCACACGCACATACACAGTAGTGAGTTACAAGAGTCAGGTATACCTATCCGACAGGTGCTGCAATCTGCTGTCAATGGCCAGTTGAAGTGTCTTCCAGCATGGTGTTATCCTCCAGAAGGAGGGTCACCGGCTGGTCCTTCTGGCTGGACAAGTCAGGTGTTGGTCAAATTGGAGATCAAGAAGGTGCCCCTGAGGGTCACTTTTCACTGCCTTTTATCTGTCCTGGCAGACTTTGGTGACTCCCCAGTTTTCATGTTTACCCAATCCAGAGGTCATTGACTCTCGTGGGACTTCCCACTCGGTGGCTACTGGATGGCATCTGTCAGCCCCAGGGGTTGTCTGCATGTACGTGCAGGTTTGGGAGCCCGTTAATGAATTTTGACTAGGACTCTGGGAGTGGTCGATCTGGAGATATTCAGCCCCAAAAGTTGGTCCCCAGCATTGATTAACTCAGACCGAGGCTTCTAGCCCTTGAACAGTGAAGTTTAGAGAATTCCCAGTTGCTACATTGTCTCCTATTGATTTCTTCCCTTGGTTGATCTGTGGTTTCCTTAGGTGTTAATTGTCGCCTACTACTGTGTTACACATTCAATCACTGATTCACTCACTCTTTCAGGGGCCTGCCTGATACAGCAGTTTGATTCCTGCCCTTGTTAACATTGTTACAATGTATAACTTACTTCTGAAATGAAACACATTTAGTTAAAAGGTGAGGAATATAAAATATAAGCTACAAGAGTAATGCTGTGGCACACAAATAGATAAAAATACCAAAATACAAGGGGAGATGCAAAATACACACATACAAACTTTAAAACACAATTCCTTATCTTATGCTGAAAGAAAGAAGAAGGAAGAAAAGGGAGAAGAAGAGAAACATATCCAAAGAGGGGAGAGCAAATGCGGGCAAGAGGAAAAGGGGGTTTCTGCTACAATAGCTGTTCCAGTAGGGTGGACCATATGTGGTTTGCCTCTTTTAGGCCTGTCTGGGTTATAATATTGGAGAGGATTCCCGGGCAACTTTATGCTCTGTTATTCATCTATGTTTCTTTAACAAAATAAGGCTGATTCTTCATATTCTGCAATTATAATTTCCCAGGAGCCAGGAATCTCCATGTTGCACATAAGTAGAATGGTACAGGAGGTTCCAGTTGATAGAATTCTATTTTGTGATCCACCTTCACCAATATATTTGGAAATTGTGAGTCACGGAAGTCAGCCCACAATGCATAAGAACTTACATCTCAATTAAGTTGTAGGTGATATAAATGTTAAGGATTAAAAAAAAATCAAGTGAGATTCAGAAAAACAGGAATGATTTTTTAAAAATAAAGCTCTCTGTGCTATGGACAGTCCACAATGCACTTTGTTTTATTGTTCCATACTTTAATTGTTATGTGTCTTCTTTAAAACTGATGATGATGTCTCATTTCCTGGGGGGGCGGGGAATCTGGTAAAACTTGTATAAGTTGTAGATTTTTAAACCTATGGAGCGTACACCTTTTTCATGCATCTTGAAATGTATCTTTAGCTACTACAAAGGCTTAGAAATCATGTACAGTACTAAATACTTATATTTTAGGACTAGTGAACCATGTCTTGTGGAATAAAACAAATAGATGTTTATTCACATCATATATTCACTAAACATATACTATCATGTTTCTTTAAAAAACTTATTTGAATTTTGCCTAGTACTGAAATTGGCTACCTCCATCTTGTTTATTGAAACTTGTCAGTCTATTGAAACAGACAGTAAGAGGACACAGTAGACAAGTCTGCAGTATTATATGCCTTTTATTTTATATAACATTGATTTCATTAATATCCATCCAAATTATTCCAGTGACACATTTTGTTCACTTTTCTGTCTGAACAGTATTATTTCGATTTCCTTTTCACTGAAAATATATCTGTTAATGTCTGGTTCTTTCATCTGCTCTTTGGTCACCTTCACAAACCATTGATCAGAGTGTCTACACCAGTAGTTCATACATTAGTGGTGCTAGTACTTACCTACTTCAGCAATAATTTATGTTTATAAAATGCTTCAAAGAAGAAAAATGCTACAAAATGCAAAATATTATTCACATTATTATTAGCTAATTAATTGCTTTAAAAAGAGAAACTTCTCAAATGTTTTTATTACAGCTGTGGCTCAACAGTTATATGTAAATGAGGTGAAATAAACTTCATGAGCCCAAATAATATCATAAACTGTGTGTGTCCGGTGAGGGACAGTGGACCCTCAACTAACATTGTGTGGACTGCTAGGCCCTCCAAAGAGGTTATGTATGGAGGGTGAGGGTGCTGGGTCTCTCTTCTCTACTTCCCCTCCTGCCAACAGAGTTAGCTGACAGCAGAGGAATGTGTCCAATCCACCTTCCCAAGGGAACTGGGAACCTTCAGCTTCCAAAGTTTCCTCTGTATTGGTGCAGCTCTGTTAGTGGCCTCAGTACAGAGTAATATTATATTAGTTGGGCTGTGAGTAATTATAATACTTAAGGTATATCTAAAAATGAAACAATGTTTAGATTGAAATTAGCTTGGTGGCCCCTTAATTGTTTCTGAAAGGAGCAGCTAGATATTATGAGGCAAGAGGAAAGGGGCTTAAGTAGTCAGGGGACCACACAACAAGGGTGAGGTTAGAATAATTTAACAGTCAGTATATTTATAGTATCACTGAAAGAAGAGTACAAAACTCAGAATTAGAGCTGAAGAAAGAATGTCAAACTGAATCAATCAGAACTGTGCATAACTTCAATTTGTTTTTGTTAAAGTGAATAGAGAACTGTACTGCCAACACACTGATGGCTGACCTTGAAACATATCACACCTGCTTCACATGCTGTTAAATGTCAGGTTCAGCTGTTAAAAGTAGATGAGATTAAATAATTTTCACAAGCCCAATTTGTTTCACAATAGTGTGTGGGTGTGTTGGACAAGGTACAAAACAGACAGAATGTGGTTGACTTATTAATGTTCAGTGCACACCAATACATTTGATTTTTTGGGGGGAGTGTTTAAAGGCAAGTGTTCAGCACCCACTAAGGGAACTACATTACATCTGCATTAGGGTATAGTGTGCATGGAGCAGGTATGGAATATAGAAACATGGCACTCTCTAGCATGGTCCTCTGAATTTGTAGACTGGTGCTTAATCTGCTCTTCTCCAATAATGCCTGTTCTAATATGGGTGTGGACAAGGCAGCAATGTTTTGGGGTGACTGTTGCAGAGCACTAAGATGCCCTACTCCTAAAGAGGGGAAACTGCTAGGGAAAGAGCCCTAGCAGTGAGTCAGGAGACCAGCTGTTGGTCACCAGGGCAAAATGGAGTTAGCGAGTGACCCACCTGATCTGAGCGGTCAGCCGATTGAAAGGAGCAGGACCTGGCTCCATTATGAACTCTAGGGGCTGAGGCCAGGAGAGTTCCCTGCCAGCAGCCAGGCGGGGAAGGAGCTCTCCTTGAGCAAGCTGAGAGGAGAAGCCTGACCGCAGGTACAGTCCCGAGCCTAGTAAAGGATGGAGCATCCCTGGAGTGGTTTGAGTAACATTGTTATAGCCAGGCAGCTTCAATTTATGTTATAGATGAGGGGCTTGTGTTTTGTTTAATGTTTAAAACTGGTGGTTTGGATGAGGCTATTAGAAGATGGAGGAGGCCTCCTGGGGGACTCACAGCAGTGTGGGGACCCCAGCATCAGAGAGGGAGCAGCATTTGGGGTGCACTGACCCCAGCCCCAGAGAGGGGCACTTGAGAAGCCCCAGAGAGGCAGTGTTGGTGAGAAGCCCCAGTGCAGGTGTGGCGAGCCCCAGAGAGGGGGCAGCAAGAAGCCCCAGAGAAGGGGCAGCCTTGGAGAAACCTCAGAGAAGGGGGTAGCATTGATGAGCGCCAGAGAGGGCACAGGGGAAACCAGGGCTGCAGAGAGCCTGAGTGCCAGCGAGGGCGCAGAGCAAGACAGGGCTGCAAAGGGCCCAGAGCAGACAAGGAGGCCATATTATAACAAGGCCGTGACTGAACAACGTCAATTCCATCTGTGAGGCTTGGGGCATGGTAAAGGGATGGTTGGATCCACGCACAGCCTATAAGACTAGGGTGCCTGGAAACACCCATTGTACTATCTATATTTGAGCGGGACCTACCAGGGGCCAGGAATCTACAGGGTCCGAGTGTCCAGCAAAATGTGACCAAGAGGGCATAAAAGGTAGCCTCCCAAATATATATTTTATCATCAAAGACGTGGCAGATGAGAGTTGAGGGTGCCCATTGGGTCAACTTGGCATGGTAAAGGGGGCCTTAGGAAGATCATGGCTATCCTACTGGACCCTGCGCCATGACAGTGACAGATGGTAGCACTTTACCATGTCAATTGATTCACTTTTGCTGCCTATATGTATGCTCCTACCCTGCAGGAGGTAGAGGATAAATGATGGTAACTTAGCCTTCTTTCTCTCAGGGCTCACCTGTCCAGTTTAGCTTGTTTGTCTGTTCATACCCTGAGTGATGGACCAAAGAAGTTAATTTTAAGGTTTTTTTAAATGTTATTTTGGTGAGAAGAGCCTTTTAATAAAATATGTTTGAGAGATGTACAGATTTTACAAGAGAGAAAACAGAACAGAGAGAGTTTTTTTCTCAATTGAAGTAGATGTGAACATTGTAGGGCCCTGCTGCTGCTGCTGTTCCAGGCCATACAGAATTTGAACTAGTCTGTTCTGGGAGCTTTACATTGGTGCATATCACAATGGCCAAACTATTAGAAATGTTTGTCAACAGCAAATCATATTTCAGTGTATCATGACTGGTCTTTATTTAAGGTGTCTGTTTCTATTAATCCAAATCTGTAAAGGTCTTTTCATTTTCTTATGAGACCATGAGTCTATCCATAAAAATGTCCCATGTTTAAAATTGGCAGAGATTGGCTCAGGATGGACAGAGTCCTGTAATTCCTAAAAGCAGAATCCTTATTCACAGCTTTGGAACAAGCTTCCACTTCAGCCCTTTGGGTTTCCAGGCAAGGCAAGGCATATCTATCTTCATGGGTACCTGGAGAAGGTGGCACCAAATTTGGGAGGGGAATTTTTTTTATAGATTCACAGATGGTAAGGCTGGTAGGAACCTTGGAAGATCATTGGGTCCAGCCCCCTGCACCAAGCAGGAAAGATAACTGGGGGTCAGGTGAAGTCTCCTCTTGAAGATTTCTGGGGAAGGTTATTGTATTACCTGTGGAGGAGGCTTATTCCACAGTCTGGATACTCTGACTGTGAAGAAGTTTTTCCTAATGTTGAGCCTGAATCAATCTTCCAGGAGTTTGTGGTCATTACTCCTGATTTTCCCCTCAGGTGCCCTGGTGAACAGTGGCTTACTGAGCCCTTGATGTACCCCCCTAGTGTAGCAGTAAGTTGCTTCCAGGTCCCCTCTCAGCCTTCTCTTCTCAGGCTGAAGAGTCCTAGATCCCTCAGCCTTTCCTCATATAGCTTGTCTTTTAAGACTCTGATCATATGGATGGTTTGTCTTTGGACTCTCTCAAGCTTGTCCACGTCCTTATTAAAGTGTGGTGCCCAGAACTAGATGCAGTGCTCCAGCTGAGGTCTCACCAGTGCTGAGTAGAGTGGAAGAATACCGCCTTGTTTTTGCTAGGGATGCATCGATTGATGCATGTTAGAGTATAATTTGCCCTACTGGCTACAGCATTGCACTGCCGGTTCATATGCATACTCTTGTCTACCATTACCCCCATGTCCCTTTCATTTGTGGTGCTAGTTAGTTTGGTAATGGCAAGCCTGTAGGTATGTTGGGGGTTGCTCATCCCTAGGTGGAGCACTTTACGTTTCTCAACATTGAACTTAATTAGATTCCAGTCTGCCCAACTTCCTAGCCTATCTAGGTCTGCCTGTATCTTTAGCCTATCTTCAAGCATGACCATACTTCCCCATAACTTGGTGTCATCCTTGAACTTGGCTAGTGAGCTCTTCACCCCCACATCCAAATCATTAATAAAGATTTTGAAAAGTATTAGACTGAACACCGACCCCTGCGGGACACCACTGCCCACTTCTGACCAGAATGACACAGATCCGTTCATTAGGACTCTATAGCTTCAATCCTGCAGTCAGTTTCTCACCCACCTGACTGTCTTGGAGTTAAGTCTATAATCCTCCAATTTTCTCATGAGGATATTGTGGGATACTAGATCAAAGGCCTTTTGAAAGTCAAGGTATACAATTTCAAGAGTTAGCTTACTCTTGTCTTGACCTACTCTCTCTTGTCCTGGTGGCAAGTTACCTGGTCATAGAAGGAGATGAGGTTGGTAAGGCAAGACCTGCCCACAGCAAATCCATGCTGGCTGTCATTCAGAATCCTATCTTCTGCAAGCTTATCACAGATAGACTCCTTGATAAACTGTTCTAGGATTTTCCCTAGGATGGAAGTTAGGCTGATTGGCCTATAGTTACCCAGGTCCTCTGTCCTGTCCTTGTGGATGGGTACAACATTGGCCCTCTTCCAGTCCTCAAGGACTTCTCAAGAGCACCACGAGTTGTGGAAGAGTTTCACCAGGGGCTCCACAATGACTTTGGCCAACTCCTTTAGCACTCTTGGATGAAGATCATCCAGTCCCGCTGACTTGTATGTGTCTAATATTTTGAATTGGTCATACACCAAATTCTACAGCAGTAGTGGGAAGGCAGTTATTCCTACTGTGCTTATCCTCTACTCTACCTCGTATGGTTTTCCCCTTGGTCTGGTGAAGTACCGAGGTGAAGTAGTCATTCAGGAGTTCAGCTTTCTCCTGGGTGCCAGTAACCAGCTCTTCTGAGTTGCTGAGCAATGGCCCCACACTCCCATTTGTTTTTGTCCTGTTCCCTATGTACCTAAAGAAGGACTTCTTTTTGTCCTTAGATTAGCAACAGGAATCAAGTTTGGTCATTGCTTTAGCCTGTCTTTCTGCTCCCTGCAAATGGGGGCTGTCATGGAATAGTCCTCCTTGGGGCCCGCCCCAAGCTTCCATTGTTTATAAGCCTCTTTCTTCTTTCTTAAGAGGACCATGATTTCCCTGTTTAGCCAAGAGGGCTTCCCAGCCCTTCTGTTACCTTTTCTCCACATGAGAATGAATTTCCTTTGTGCTTCAAGGATCGTGTCATTAAGGAACAACCACTCTTCATTCATCTTTCACCTTCGGTCCCTGGTCCTGCAGTCCTTGCCCTACTAGTGACCTAAGCTTGTTGACATTTGCATTTTTGAAGTCCAAGACTTCAGTCCCGCTATCTGACTTGTCTGCCTTATGTCGGAAAGTGAACATGGTCACTGAGACTTCCCTCTAATTTTAAGTCGGTCACCAGGTCATCCCAGTTGGCCAGGACCAAGTCTAGCAGAGCATCATCTCTGGTTGGCCCATGCATCTCCTGAGCCAGAAAGAGCTCCTCCACACAGGTCAGAAACGATCGTGACTGACCCAGTTTTGCTAAGTGTTCCTCCCAGGAGATGTCTGGATAATTAAAGTCACCCATGACGACCATGTCACATGCACGTGTAGCCTCAGTCAATTCTTGGGTGAACTCCAGATCAAGTTCCTCCTCCTGGTTTGGTGATCTGTATTATACACCTATAGTTAGGTCTCTCTTGCCACCCCCCTGAAATTTGACCCAGAGAGTTGGATGCGGTCCATTTTTGGAGTCCATGTCAGCCTCCAAGGAAGTGTACTGCTCTTTCACATAGAGAGCAATGCCTCCATCTTTCTTTCCCACCCAGTCCCTTCTATGCAGTGTGTAGCCCTCTATGGCTATGCTCTAATCATGTAAGGAGTCCCACCAGGTCTCTTTAATCCCTACTATATCATAATGCACACTAGAGAGTAAGAGGGCTAGCTCCTCCTGCTTGTTCCCCATGATTTTTGAATCCAGATGGCTGATTACTTTTGTTAAATCCTGCTTTTAAGTCTTATTACCCTAGAGTCATAGGTAGGGTTTTTTATTATAATTTTACTAGAAGTTTAAATACATAAAATCAAATAAGTCCTGCTTAAATGTTTTCATTTGACAAGTAACTTCATATTACTGTTAATTGGAGTTATAGTTTATAGCATAAATTCTCTCCGTGGACCAAGACCTTGTAATTATGGAGAGGTTTTCATGTCCCAATGATCCTCACAGCTGTTGCCCAGAGTCTCATACTCCTGGCAGGGTCACTCATGACAAACAGGTCTAAGGGGAGGCTCCAGAGAAACCATGGTTCAACCCCAAGTCCTCAACAGTGGATCAGGCAGAAGCTATTAGTATCTCAATGAGTGTAAAGATGGAACAAGGCTGCAGCAAGATGGAGGTGTCCTGCCATATAGGGTTCTCCCTTGCCACTGATCCCAGACCTCCATCTTGCTAAGATTGTGTTGTTGCTGTTTTGATACACAATCTTCCTCAAATTAAATAAAGTCATGCACAGACTTCTACTACAGGCTACACCTTCTAGAAAAGGAAACCAGCCCAGGACAGATGCATTCATGGCATTGGCTTTGCCATCAAGAATCAGCTTGACAGTCAGCTTATGAAGTTCTCTGTGGGTACTAATGAACGTGTTGTGACTCACGGTCTTAAGTTCAGCAACAAACAGTATGTATGTCCCCAAGTGCTTGATGCTGGGGATGTTGTCAAAGAACAATTCTAATCCAGACCTGACCATGTTCTCATTAATACTTAGAAGGACTGTGACTTCAGCATCACAGTTGGACATTAGCTAGAACTCTGAAACGGCACCATTGGGAAGGAAGGAGTAGAGAAAGCCAACTCCAACAGCATCTTTCTTTTGAGCAAATGTGCGGAACATGGTCTTGTCATCATGAACATTATCTTCAGACACAGTGACAAATACAAGACTACCTATAGATACCCTTTCTCTAAGCACTGGCACCTTCTTGACTATGTTATTCAACCTGTGATTGAAAAGATATCCATATCGCACGAGCTATGCAAGGAACTAATGACTGTTGCAACAGATAACTGGCTTATCAGATCCGTTGTGAACATCTGGCTTGCTCTGAAACACTGAAAACACCCCAAAACACCATGAAGGACTCTCAACACCATATCTCTTCAAGTCACAAAGATCCATGAGAATCTCCAACAGTGTCTCCATTAATAGCTCTCTGCCCTGTCCACAAATGAAAGCAACATTGAGGAATTCTGGAAGGGGCTAAAAACTGCTATCCATATGGCCTGTGCTAAATCCATTGACTATACCACCATTGACAAAAGACTGGCACAATGAGAGACACCAAGATCCAAGCCCTCCTTGACTGAAAGAGAAGGGATCATCCTGTTTGGCAAGACAATAACTCGTCTCAGCAGAACAAGGAGATGCATCAGCTCTTCACAGCTGAAACTCAAAGGGGTATCTGGAAAATTAAAAATCAGTGTTGGAGAGAGAAAACCAAGGAGATCCAGTTGTATGCAGACAGCTGTGACATGCATAGTTTTTCCAAGGCAATGAATGCCATCTACAGGCCAATTTCCCATGGTCCTACTTTCCTGAAATCACAAAATGGCTCAACATTCCTCAAAGATGATGAATCTACCCAAGCTAGATAGAAATATCACTTCAAGGCACTCCTGAACCATGAGTCAATTGTGACACACATCAAATGTCAAGTCCACCCCCCAACATCCTTACCAACCCTCCTACCCTAGAAGTCTGGCATGCCATCAAAGAACCCAAGAAGGCTACTGGATAGGATAGTATATCTGCTGCAATCTGCAAGCTCCGGAAGTGAGGAACTGGTAATGAGACAACATGAATTTATTCTTTGAATTTGGAACAACAAAGAGATCCCTGGGGACCTGAGAAATGCCAACATCCTGATTATCTTCAAGAAATGAAATACGTGTGTGTGTGTTTAAACTACTGAGGTATAGCCCTCCTTTTCACAGCAAGGAAAATCCTTGCCTGTATCTTACTGAATTATCTTCTCCCTCTTGCTGAGGAAGACCTGTATATGGCCTTCATTGACTTCACTAAGACCTCTGATTCCATCAGTCATGAAGCATGGTGCAAAGTACAGGCCAGAGTTGGATGTCTTGAAAAGTACAGCAAGGTCCTAGGCTTTTTCATGACCAGATGACTGTGACTGTTTTTTGGGGTAAATCAGAGATGGATCCATTTTTCATCAAACAAGGGTCAAGCAAGGGTGCATCATTGCCCAAACACTATTCTCCATTTTTTGACAGTTGTCCTGCTTCTCATTAAGGATCACCTTCCTTCTGAAATTGACACTGAATGGATGGCAGGCTTTTCAATCTGGGATGTTTCCACTCAAATAACAAAGGAAAAAAAAATACTTGACCTTCAATACACCAACAACTGCCCCATCCTTGTGCACTCTGAGGAAGACCTCCTGACCACACTGAATCTCTTTGGAGAATCCTACTGAACTCTGAGCCCCTCTCTCATCCTTTCAAAGATTGAAGTTATCTATCAGCCTGCCCCAGGCCATGAATGTGACCCACCTTCCCAAATTACTACCTAGGGAAAGACCCTGGAGGTGGATGAGCACTTCCTCTACTTTGGTAGCCAACTCTCTCAGAGAGTGAACCTTGATGAGTAGATCCAGCACAGGATCTGACGCACAATGTCTCCTTTGGGAAACTGCTTTGCCATGTCTTTATTCATGATCTCCAGAAAGGCACCAAGAACCTTCAATGAGATCATCATCCCTATTTTCCTGTACAGATGTAAAACATGAGCGATCTACTATTCTCATCTCAAGAGGCTAGAGAGGTATCACCAATGATGCCTTCAGAAAATCCTCCACATCAAGTGGAAGATTGCCACATGAATACCAGCATCCTTGCTGAAGGCAATGTTACCAGCATGGAGTCAGTGATCCCCAAGCACCAGCTCTGCTGCACTGGACATTGTGTCCAGATGCCTGACTCTCAACTCCTAAAATAAGTGCCTGCTCCCAGCTTAGTAACAGCCTGAGATCTTGCAGTCACAAGAGGAAACACCACAAGGACACATTGAAGGCCTACCTGAAGAAAATGGATGACAGCATCAGGAGTTGGGAGGAGCTGACTGCCAGCCAACCCCACTGGTGCTGTAACCTCAACCAAGTGACATCCCTTTTTTAAGTAAAGCATCTTGCTCTCAAAGAAGAAAAGAGATGGTGGAAAAGGAGAGGAATCCCAGCCTGCAGCCTATTGTTCTGTGTGAAAAAACCTGAAACTTCTGTGGCTCTAGGACTGGACTCTTAAGTCACCTCAAGACCTATCAATGAACCATGGTAGAGATTATTTTCAAATTAAAGGATTGTTGACAATGATATGGCAGAAAGTGAAATCTGACTTTTAAGTTAGAAATATATTTGCGTAATAAGAAAAGCAGAATCTGGCCTTGAAGCCTATTGTATCAAAATTTCAAACATATCACCACAAAGGCGTTATTATAACAATTCTCATTCTCCTGGTTTTGACTTTGGTCAAAACAGGAGGCTCACAGCGCTTTATACACATAGCCCTTTTAATCTTAACTTCACTGAGCCATAATTGACTTGCAGACACACAAAGCAATGTCCTGGGAAATATTGTTAACATATTTTATCTGGCATACTTCACAAACACTTGAAGTGGGACAGTGAGTGTGGCTGTTTGTAGGATCCTGGGACCAAAAGGCTTTTTCTGGGAGAAATGCAACATCTGTTTACAGCAGGGTTTCTGTAACAGGAAGCCAAAGGCTCCTGTTACTTTAAGGGGATGCTGCAGCAGGCTAAGATTGCTTTGTGGGATGAACAGCCCAGCTAACCCACAGCAGGGAAGGGCTGGCTGGTCATTAGGCCAAAACGCCATCTGTATGCAGCTGGAAGCCACCAGACAGGAAGAGGTAGAGCTTTGGGTCCCAGTGCCTGAGAACCTATGAGTCTAGCCTCATAGGCTGCATAGGCTGCAGGAGACGGACTGATCAAGCTGTGCCATAGAGCCTTGAGGAAAGAGGTAAGGGAGACTTATAGCTTGTGGGGAAGTAATGACCCAGTGTGGGGAGGATTTCTGTTGTATGGTTGTTGTGCTTGTGCCAATGTTTTGATTAGACTAACCAGAGGACCAGGTTGTGGGTACAGGGAAGATATGGAGGCTATGGATGGGTGCCTGGCAGGTCACTCAGTGTCAGGCAGTCTAGCCTGCGGTTGGGGACCCAGAGGGCTGAGGGATGGGAGTGAGCTAAAGCAGCCTGACCTGGGGTCAGGCATCCTAGAAGAATGGGGGAGGGGAACTAGGCAACACTAGGAGGACTAAGGCCATGGGAGTGACAAGCCATAGCAAGCTTAAGCCTGGTGAAAGGGTCAGAAGCTAAACTAGGTCCATAGGCCCAGGGAAGTGAGAGAACCTGGCCAAGGCCAGGGGTGCAGCAGTACAGTGACCACTGGTCCTGGTTGTAAACCTTTGTCCCCTGTCCATTCCTAAATGAGGAACAAACTGCAAACAGTCCTATTTTTCAGTTTATTGGTGGAAATACATGTCAGTCATTTGTCCTCATGATTTTATTAGCTGTGCCCAGAGGTAGGGTAGTGTCCAGCCAGGAGGAGTAGGGTTCTGAGCCAGCCAGGGAAGCAGGCAAGGAGGTGGAGGAATCCAGAGGCTGATCGCTCTGTGCCTGTGCAAGGAGCCTGGCTGCAGTGCACATGCAGGCATAGCAAGAGCTAAGGTGCTGCTGTGTGCCTGACCCTGGCATGTACAGGTTAGTTTGGGCAGTTGGTCTGCATTCCCACTCCTGCCCTGCCCCAGCACAAGGTAATGGATTTGAGAGCAGTGCAGTGGAGCACTGTATTTCTATCTTCTGGAATGCTGGTGGGAATGGTAAGAGGTTCTTGTCACCATCTTTGCAGCCACAGAGCATCCTGGTAAGTTCCTGGGGTGTCCTGCTGCGCGGGAAGGAGGAGCTTTGGGCAGAGGAGCCTCGAAACTCTCGAGCAACTGGGACAGCTCATTAAGTCGTTATTTTTCTGTCAGGACAGGCAAAACTGTCTGTCTTCTGGGGAAGGAAGTGAAGGTCCTACTGGACAGTTGGCTGCATTGCCCCAGGCATCCAACACCCACCAACTCATGGGTGACTTGTGCTTCCTGAGTTGGGGGACAATTGCTCCCCCTGGTGGCCAGTTAGCAGGGTTCCCCCCCCCCGCAGCCATTTGTCTTGACCCAGAAGTGCCAGGGGCATCTGGAAGTGCCAGTGGTGATTCTCCCAGTGCTCCCACTCCCCAGCCAGCACTCTCAGGGGGCTCCAGTACTCCCTCCTGCCCCCCCCCATCGCCTAAGCAGGGAACACTGGCTGTCAAGGGCTGCACCAGCAAGTACACCCCCATGCACCCCCTATGTATTGCCACTGCACCAACTCCAGTCAGCCCAGCTCTGACCAGAATGAGGAAGGCAGATTCCTGGGTGCCTAGTTTCTGTGCTGAAAAATGATGTGGGGGATGTGAGGTCCCCATGCAGTCTATGCCCCTGGTCCATAACAGTGGAGCTAGGCTTACCCTAGTGGTCTCTGCTACCTCTGTCCTAACGTGACCCCCAAAGAAGCCTACCTGTGATCCAGTAGCATTACAGGCAGCCTGAGATGCAGCAGCAACATGCCCCCTGCAGGTTGCTGCACTGCTATGCTGTCTCTCAAGGCTTCTATTTTGCTGGAGCTGCTTTATGTTTTTACTGATGGCTATAGTTTTTTTACTAACTTTGCAAACAAGCATTTGCACCCTATTTTTTTTTACTGACAGTAAATTTACTAACAGTTAGTACTGTTAGTAACAGTTGACAACCTTTGTTTGCAATCTAAGAGTTCCCACATCCAGCAGTTAATAACATAAGACAGAATTTTGTGATGTTGCTTGCATCTTAACTACACTGGCAAAAAACATATTTCACATTTGTCCCAGAAGGAAGCATTTTATCTCAGGCCAAAGTGCAATCATTCAAATGCCTATGTGTGTTGTCCCAGGACAAATTGTAAAAAGGTTCATGGGACAAGAAGCGCTAACATTTTGTTCCAGGACATTGTGAAGCATGTCTGAATGGTTGCCCTGTGATTGCATCATTGAATCAATGGCAGAAAAGTAGAGCATTCAGCTGCTCTCTACCCCTGACTGGAAGGTTGATGTGTGTACACGCCAATCCCAAGTCTTTTCTGTTCTGAGACAAACACAGGCACAACTTGTCCTGGGACAGTTCCAGTGTCTGTTCCCAAACACAGGATCAATGAGTTTTCTATTATGCTTAGAGCTTTTCTACTCTCCATTATGAGTTGTATATGCAAGTAACATTATACGTTGAGAGACTGAAGTCATCTCTCCTCTTTGGTACTCTGCTGTATGTGCCGTTGTGGGAGATAGCTTGTCATTTCATCATTTTGTTTTTGTTGAATTATAGCTCGAGAGTGTCACGGTTCATGGATATATTTTCTGATGTTTTGTATGACCCATTTCCTCAGGGTCTTGCACAATTCAGCATAGTCAATAACTTCATTCTCTTCCTCCTGTTGATAGTTCTTTTCATCCCCTGTTTTTTACCCAGTAGCTTTCTCATTTTATTAAAGATGTTTGCTTATTTCCTTACCTAATACCTTGCCATTCCCAGTACAGCTTCTCGTGTTCACTTTTGTCTCTCCATAGATTTGTCATTTTTAATTTGGTTTTGTAATACTTCTTTTTATAACTTGCAATCTATTTGTTTGAAGTTTGGATTGTTTCATATTAAGTGAAGTTTTTACATTAAAATTTACTATACTCAATTGAGCAATATTACTCCTTTGAACAAGTACATTACCACTGGTGTGATGCAATGCTGATTCCTTTTGCTGAACTGGTTATTGTATTAGTACACTTAATCATGCAAGTTGCTGAGAGACTACTGTAAAATACTGATCATCATCACCTGAGATTAATTTCTATGTTTGCCACAATACAAAACATGTAGCTTGTCAGAAGACTGGAATAACAGCCTTCATGTGATTTGCTTTTCTCTTTGTATTGTTGGAACCTTTTATTTTGAAAGCTATGTGGTTAAGATTCTGATGTTGGTTAGAAGTAAGCTGTCCCAAGCTCTAATCTCTGTGCCAAGAGTAGCCTGAAGAGATCTTCCCCTCGAAGATACACTTTAATGTCATGTGACAGTATCTCTCCGCTTCCTCTTGGCTTTGCTGGGAAGAGGGGATAATAACTTACTTTTTAAATGTGCCAGCAGTAAATTCCTACTTTTTCCTCATGGTCTCAGTCATGCTGCACTCTGAGTCAAGTGGAAATGAGAAGCTAAATGAGGGCTAAGAAGAGTCATTGGAAGGGCTCTCCGCCCTCCAGTCCTTCTAAGTCATTTGCAAACTCTGGAGAGGAGCTGAATAAGATACACTCTCCCTGGACTTAAGGGCTGGGTGGCCTGGGCAGTGTTGGAGAATAAGCAATTCCTCCCTTCCATGGACATTCTGGGTTCATTAAGAGAATTCTAAATCCCAGCATATGTAACAGGGAGAACCTTGTATGGCCCACTGGTCAGGTAAACCCTTTGATTCCTTTACTCTACTTTTAAGAAAGATTTTTTTTATTGAAACCCCTAAACAAATGGCATTTGGAATTGCCACTTGGAGTTGCCATTTGGAAGCCTCTGAAATGCTACTTTTAGCCCAATATATGTTGGAAAAGCCATGAACCTGTGATTAAGATGACACCCTTACCTTTTTGTTCTGTGCTGGGTTTCCTGGAGTAAAGTGTAAGGCATACCTGTCCTTCTGGCCAAGAAAATTACTTCTTTATTGGAAAGTCAAACTCCAGATGAGGTAACATAAGCACAGCAGTAAGAATTGTGGGCTTCACACTTCCACTGTCTTGTAGTCGAAGCCACAAATGTGTTATGAAGGAATCTAACAATTACCCTTGGATCAAAGGAAAACATGGTATCAAGTCATAGACATATGACCAAATGTTCTTGTAGTTTAGTTTGTCTAATATCACTTGGTTGCACTTTTAAAAAACTATTCCATTCTTCATGATTTTTTTTATGAATGTTAACTTAAATTTATGGCATAGTGGTGTACTTAAGTGGAACTTCCCATTAAAATCAACAGTTAGTTTGGCTTAAAACTTGTGACTGCACAATGTGGACTCCATTTCATTTCATCTGGGTGTTTAGAAGAATGAGATATAAAGTTTTCCCAAGTACATAATTTTGTTTCGTCTGCTCATGCCATGGTTGTGCATAATCTGGACATGTTTTTTCTTCCATTTTCCCTTGAAGTTTATCCCATTTGATTTCTAGACATGTTTATTGAGTTTTTTAAGCCTGCCTACTGGAAACCTGTTTTTTATAATATTTTGTTATCCTTGTATTCTTAAGATGTCATTTTAAATTGCAATTGTATTTGGAATAATTTTTTCTGCTCAGCGTAGGTATTCCTAAACATAAACACATACACACGTGCACCAAACCCTTAACTCTTTAAGACTGAGAATAATGGTTGAAAATTTCAAAACAACAAAAGTCACTTTGATATGTTTTTAAATGAACTTAGCTGTTTAAATTACAACGCAAAGTACTTCTGAAAATCATACTCCTGTGCCCTTATATGGTTCTCTACCTTTTTAGGCTCAATCCACCTTTGTTAGATTTGAGGCATCTCTCAGAAAATTTCAGTTTCTAGATTTTGCTTATTGTTTGGCTACAGAAAAATAGACCAGTTGTGTTGCAAAGAACTCAGAGGGTGTTTCTACACAAAATGTTTTACTGCACAGAAGACTAATTTGCTGCACAATAAAGCATCACTATCTACATGTGCACAGTGATTAGGGCACAGTAGACTAATTTACTGCAGTGCCAAATAGTCCTGTGATACAAGAGATTTCTGGCAGCACAGTAAATTATTGCACTTATACACACATGTAGATGGTGACATTGAGATTATTTTACTCTGGCTTACAGGTAGACATGCCCAGAAAGACCTATCAGTGCTAATATTGCCCAGCACCCATTGACACTCTTAAAAGGATCTCACAGCCCCCCTGGGTGCCATAGTACTCTGGTTGAGAATCTCCACTGTATGATTTTCACTTTATAATCAGATTAGAAATAGGTTAAATAATTAGATTGCATATGATGGCCAAAACCATGTAGTAAAACATGGTTCTATTCTACTGACTATTCTACTGACTAGAGACTATTCTACTGTCTCTTTATGCTTTGGACAGCAGGGCTGGGTTTCTGTAACTCTGATCCACCACTCCACATCAGCTGGTACTTTGAGTTCCTTCTTTAAGGTGGTTAGGAAGGGTACCCCTGAGGCCAGTTAAGACCTAATCTACATTGTATTTAAGATAATGACATATAGCAGGGTACTTATTTTTTTTCCTGTAGTCGCTTCTGTCTTTTCTTTACACAACTATTTTTTATTTGCTATGTATGTGTGTATATCTGGAAAAGGAGGAGGTAATTAAGACCTCTGTAAAGGAAAGATTGGTTCATGGATCACAAGGGCACAGTCTGTCCCCATAGTTATTTGAAGCAACATTTAGCCTGAATTCAAAGTACTTTCAACTATTGCATTGTTCTGAATTTTTGTGTGTGTGTTTTATTGACAATGTTCACTTTTCAGGTAGTATTAGATAAAGTGACATCACCCAAGGAGCCAGGAAGGATAAATATAAAAGTCTGGGCCTTAAAAATGTTCTCAATGAGCAAGTTAGGCATTTATGGGCACATCAACATATGCATTTAGTCGCAACTAAATGTAATGCGCATTAAGCTAATACACAGTAAGCAATTTTTGACAGGTGTCTGTATGTACCGAAACTTGGTATTCTATTGCCAAGTCCCTCCAGTCCTTCTATGTATCCATGTAGCCACTGGGGGGAGCTCCACTCTCCAGCCACATGGCTGCCAGCACTTGGAAGCCATGCTGAAGCCAGAGCCAGCTGCCAGCACTTGGCAGCCATTGGAAACATAGTCTTACCCTCTGATCCATGGCCATCCCTTTCCTTGCCCAGGACGCATATGCCAAGCTCAGGAGCAGCGCACAGTAGCTCCCTCCTTGCCCACCTGTCTCCCTGCTCCATGGCTGCTCCAGCCCCTGTCCCTGCCCCTGCCAGCAATGACCAGTGCCACACTCCAGCTGGTCCCAGCAAAACCCCCCATGCCCACCTAGGCCCCAGGAGAGCCACTCACCCACCAGTGGGGGCCATGACACCAGCTATGGGAAGCCCTGGCAGAGCCCTTCCCCAGCTCCAGCCCACCTGCCCCACCACCCACACACGCCGAACCCCCTGCCCACTCCCAGCACCATTCTCAGGACATGTACCAGTTTGAAAGAAAAAAGCTTTAATTCCCTAACAACACCCATCCCCATCCCTCCTCCCTCCATCCCCAACAAACAGAGCCCCCTTTCCCCATCTCCCTCAGCCAACAAAGCCCTTCCACTACCCTTGTCACCCACCAACAATTAAACTTATTTTCAATGTGAAAACTATTTACAATGTCTGGTTTTCAGGCACAGAGTGGGAGACTGTGGGGGGGACTAATGAGTAGAGCCCAGGGTCAGGTGCCAAGCACCCCAGCCTCAGAACATTCCCCTTTGCATCTGGTTGACCCCAGTGGGCAGTGAACCCAGTGGGCAGCCACCTGGGATCATGTTCCCTGAGGTTAGGTAGCTCCCCCTCAGACTCCCCCAAAGCAGACTCTGTGTCCTCATACATACATACAGGGAGAGTGCAGGGCAGGGCCCAGACAGGTGGTAGCAGGTCCAGGGCAGGAGTCAGGCCATGGGGTCTGGTGGGCAGGAGGCACTGTAGAATCTCTTCCCAGGCCCAGGCAGGGGCCTGATGCAGGCATGGACACAGCCACAGGGCCAGGAGGGTGTCCAAGGCACAGTGGTCAGTGTCCTTGGCCTCCACTGCCTAGGCCAAGATGGCCACCTGCTGCTGGAGCAGCTCCATGCTCTCCCACTCCAGGGCCTCCATCCACACCTAGTGGTCCCATAGAACCCAGTCTTGTGCTTCCTCCCAGGTGATCTCCTCGGCAATATGTTCTGCCTTCCAGGCCAGCACCTGCACCTCCTTCACCTGTTCCCATGTCTCCCCACTTGCTCTCCTCGGGCTAGCAACCTGCTGGGTTCTGGCTGCAGACAGACTTCCTCGCCTGCTCCCTTCCCAGGGTAGAACAGGCTAAGCTCATGGCAGCACCTGATGCCACAGCTCCAGACCTCATTCCCCCCTCTCTCCCTGCAGGCCACTTACTTTGCTGCACTGCTGCTAAGCTCACCACACCTGGGCTTAGGGTGCACTCCCAGACCACTGGGGTGAGGGACTGGCCATGTCTCCACCTTCTCCAAAGGGTGTCTCTCCAGGGAGGCTCCTGAGGGTTCCCCTCCCCATGCCACTGCTGTCTCCCAAGCAGAGCTGTCCCTAGGGGTGTGTGGGGCCCAGGGCATATCTGCCTGTGCAGGACATGGAGCTGGAGGTGGTGACTGTCTGCAGAAGCTGGCAGTGATGTTCGCAGCAGGGGGTGGGGGTAGTGGCAACTGCCTGCAGAATCTATTGGTGTGGGGGGGTTGTAACTGCCCCCAGAAGCCAGCAGTGTGGCCCATACAGCACTGTCCAAGGGGCCTCCCAAAGTGCAGAGCCCAAAGTGATTGCCCCAATTCACCCACACCCCTGGGACAGCCCTGATCCTGAGTATGCCCCACCTGCATGGACAGAGCCTCATAAATGCAGGCATTCAAGTGCCCACCCCACATGAATTTCCTCAGTATGCTGACACCACCCCAGAATGCCACAAGGTCACCAATCTCCTCCTGGGTCCAGTTGGAGGCCAGGGTGGTTGACACAGGTATGCAAACATGGGTGGGGCTGAGGCTCAATGTAGAGGAACTTGAAGACATGATGCCCTGCACTGGATTTCTGGCCCCCCATGTGACTGTCCCTGTGATGTCAGCCCTGGACTCCAGCTAGCAGCACCCAGTGCAGGGCACAGCCAGGGACTGGGAGACATATGGCAGAGGCACTTCACCACAGTGCCTGCAAAGACAGGAGACGCTGCTGGGGGTGAGAAGCCGCAGGAAGCAGGTGCTGGCCCTGCTGCCAGAGACAGCCAGCCAGCAGCCCTGCAGGACTATCAGGGTTAGGCAAGGAAATGCAGCAAGCTGCGGCCCTTTGCAGCACTCACCTGTGGCCAAGAAGCAGCTCTAGAAAAGGGACAAGCCAGGCAGAGGCAGACTGTGGCGTGTCCAGGGGGGCACACAAGGCCTGCATTGGTCCTAGGGAGTGCTCAGGCTCCAGCAGGCCCAAGGTGCAGTGTGCCCCAAGGCACACAATGGCTGCAGGCACACAATGGCTGCAGGCTTTTATACCCTACAGCTAGGGGCTGCCAGAGAGCAGCCCAGCCCTGGAACAGGAGATGTGGCCTGCCGGGAGCCCTGGGTCTGGGCTCAGGCTGGCCCCTTAGTGGCTGGGCAGACCCAGAGCTAAAGTTAGTGCTGGGTTGCACCTACAAATACGTTACTGCATGTTAACTAATCACAATTAAATTTGATACCAGTATTTGTAGGTATCAAATTTAGTCATGATTAACCATTTTTACCAAGTGGTAAGGGCAGGCACATGTACATGCATGCCCATATTGTGTAGTAAATTAGGCTAATGTGTAGTAACATTATCTGATGTAGACACACTCTATGAGTCAGAGACTACCAGTTAGTAGGAATTAAGTCTACTGTCAGCTACTCAAACTTTTTGGCCACCAGTCTGGATGGGAAAGCCCAGGCTGCTTGCAGACCAGATCCAACTGGTGACTGATCTGGCACAGGGTGGTCACAGCAGGGCCCTAGAGACCTAGGGCCCTAGAGACCAGAGAGGGGCAGGGGACCAGTCATAGGCAGAGGAAGAAAAAGTTATTTGTGGGGGCTGAGCGTGTGTATGCATGCGTGCTTGTGCCCTCCCCCCAGCATGCAAGTCTGCGGGGGAAGGAGCAGGCGAAGGGGAAATGGCTGTTGTGGGGCATATCAAGGCCCCAGTGGTGAGGGAGTGAGCAGGGCACAGACAGGAGCAGAGGCTGGGGTGAGTGGGGCCCTGGCCCATGCCCACTCCCTCCCACACTATGGGGGTCTCAATTTGCCCCCTCCCCCTTCATAAAGAAAGTGGTGCCCTGGCCAGGATGAGCGGTTGGTCAAGTGGAGGCCTGGTGGGCACATCCTCCCTGAAATGTCTGTGGAGATGAGGCACCTGCCTCTGAAGAGGCTGCCTACACTGTGAGGGTCTCAGTCTGCCCCCCCTTGCAAATCCGTTCCCCTTCACAAAGAAAGTAAACTGAAACTTATCTGCCATGCTGGGCAGCCACAGTGCAGGGACACAGCCAGGGACTGCTAGCTGCATGGCAGAGGCACTTCACAATAGTCTCTGCAAAGACAGGAGACACTGCTGGGGGTGAGCAGCAGCAGGAGGAAGCAGATGTTAGCTCTGCTGCCAGAGTCACACCAGTCCCATGAGGAAAGGAGGTATGGCCTGGCATCATCCAGCTGTGGGGGCAGGGGAAGGGGGTGTGACTTGGCCCCAACCTGCTGCATGGGGGTTGGGTATTGGGAATTTGGTCATGGGGGAGGGTGGCCATATTTATTGCCACTGCTCCTGTGCCACCAAATTTCCATCCTGTCTTTGCAGGCTGTATTTGGCCCAAGGGCCAGAGGTTGAGCACCCCTGCTTTAATGTATTAAAGCCTGACAAATAATTTCCATTAAAGTGTAACCATTTCTGGAAGTTGTTTTTTCAGAATACCCTTCTAAATATATTGATGGTTTAATTCTATCATATTGTCTAGAATTGTTGTCTCTGGCAGGATGAGTGACAAATCCTCATTGATTTCAGCTGTGTATTAGTTAGCTTAACTTTTCATTTGAATTCTCATTGGGAAGCCAGGTAATATTAACATAAGATTCACTGTTAAATTGATGTACATTGTTAAATTAATTATCTCTGATGACAATGGCCTTGAGTATTTATATACATAACACTGGAACTTCATATAAGAACAACTACCTTCACAGGGAGTATTTTTTTGTGTTATATAAGTGTTTAAGTTGAACGTATTTGACTCTGAGAAATAAGTCTTTTGCAGTTTGGTGACTTTGTTGCACTTGACCTCTGCGAAATGTAAGAATACAATCAGTTTTATTGCTACAATGGTTATTTTGAACTTCAAGAATGTTATAAGAACTATGTAAATGGAGTAGTAAATATACAATAGAGACTGATTATCCCCTTCTATCTAGATTTCTATTCCACATTTTACACAGTATTTATGACTTTATCTTTTTTCTTTTATCTTTTTTACATAAAACTGTAATTTTACAAAAAAACCCTGAAGGATACAATTATTGTTCGAAATCCTCAAATAAGTTTTATTTAGCTAAAAAAATTAAAATTTTAGAGCTGCAAAAGAATAGATAAACTTAAATGATTAAGTCACAAGGATGATTTTATTTTTTTCATTTGAAAAACAGTAATACCATGTGAATGTGTGTCTTTTTTCTTCTTTTTTTTTTTAGATAGACAGTTTTTTCACATGCTTGTCTTGACTTCCAATTCATGTACTGTTTACAATTGCAGAAGTATTTTTCTAACTACTGGCTGTGCAAATTAAGCTGAGATCTGAAGGCCAAACTAGTTTCTGATTTATATAGCATTACCGGCAATAAATATCTGGAGGGCAAATTCTTCCTTCATTTAGAACCTGATCCAGCAAAGCACTTAAATATATTTAACTTCATAAGGGGTATCAAGGGCATCAAGGGAAAATCGATGGCTTTTTGAATGTTGGGTCAGAGTGAAGTGGCCCAGTTAAAAGCAATGCAGGGTGAAACACCTCAAGGTATTCTGAAGCCAGCTTCCAAATTTATATTTTTTTCCAGCAAGGTATAGCAGTGAGGACAGGACGGTACCCTGGGAAGCTAGAGTGAGAGACAGGGTTAGTGGAGGTGCCAGAGGGTGCCACAGACATCCTCAGAAGTGGGGTCCTGTTACACAAATACAGATTAGAATAGACATATCAAGCACTTACCTTTTCTGCATCATTAATAATTTGCAAATCCCCATCGATTAAGGCACCATAGCCACTATTAATGTTTCTTTTGTTTTTACTAAATTTACAAGAATACAACAACTTGTGCTATGGGTGTATCATGTGCTATGACACCCAAGCTCTGGACTCACTGCCCTGACCAGGGCATTTGTCTCTACACATGGCCACACTCAACTTGTTTTATTAGTCTCTAGCTGGGATGCCCTCTCCCCATAGTGGTCCCATCTGGCTTCCTCTCTCCAGGGCTTGCTCTCTTTCTCTAGTTCTGCTTTTTAACAGACCTTCTGTGCTTGGGTTTCTCTGCTTTTTGGAGTCAACACTTTTTGAGTGGTTATACACAATAAATCTTCACAAATAAAATTTCTCATTTCTGGGTGAGTTAATTGATCATTGGCATAGATGTTAAATAGTACAGGTACAAGTACACTTCTGTGAGGTAGGCCATTTTTTTTTGCTATCAGCTCCACTTCTTGCATAATTCAGTGTAAACTAATCTATTTCCTAGGAAGGATCATACTGTTCATAGTAGCTGGTAAACTTTTGTCATATCATAAAGTTTTGCAAGCAGCCACTGGTGGTTTAAGTATCATAAGTTGCTGACAGGTCTACAAATATGGCACAAATGACCATTCCCTTTTTGAAGCCATCTTTTTTGTGCTGTGAGATATTTAAACAGTGCATGATCTCCCTGGACTAAAACCAGTTTTCTGAGTAATTAGTTGTTCTTTGACAACCAATGATAAATGGTTTAAGGCATTCATAGAGTTAGAAAATATGACATAGTAAAGATATGTCATATCCTGAGCTGGAGTACACCTAATATTGAGGACTGGAAAGGGTTTCAACTGACAGAGTGCACAAAGCTAGCCAGACACAGGGCACAGTGGAGGAGGGTTCTTACAACATTTAGGCTAGGGACAGACATTCAAAAAGTCTAAGCCTGAATTGATTTAATCTTTACAGGTTACTCTAACCTACAGAGAGTGAATCAATTTTCAAGTGGATAGATGTTCCCTTTCTATTCAGGAAATGCAGGCACATGCCTGCAGCAGCTCAAGCCAGATGTGTGGGACCACTAGAGAAGCCCTCTCTTCCACAAGAAAGCTGAGCAGAGTACAGGGGGTGTGGCCAGCTCCCAGCAGGCTTGCCCCATTGTCTCCCTGACAGCCAGGAGCAATCCCAGGACACAGGGCTGCCTGGCCTGAGAGGGGAATTCTTCCCCCACTTCCTTGTCCCCCACCACCGCAGGGTCAGATGGGGGGCCCTGTTCAGTGTTGGGGTGGGGGGCTTTTCTCCTTTCTCCTCCCTCTCACTCCCATCACACCACTCTGGGGTGCAGAGGCAGGTTCTGGGATGCTGCCTGTCATAACCAAATCAGTTGAGTGTCCCTGTCACAATAGAACTGCCCTAAGCAACTACAGTTACTTCTGAATTTGGTACGTTCTACCTCATTAGTTATTCCTACCTGGCGATTTGTCATTGGCTACTCTAAAAGTATAAAGGTCCGTGCAGCTTCCACCCAAGTTGGAGACCTCTGAGCATGTGATAGAGTATGGAGAACTTTGCCACGTGGCAGAGAAAAGCTGGCAGACTGGCCATCCTCCAACATCTCACCGTCACCGTTTGCTCTCAACGTATCCTGTATCTTGCATGCTCGTTTCTGTCTACAAGCTCGCCGGCTCATTCTGTTGCCAGTTACCTCTAACTATGTAAGTAACCTTACACCTGCATCGTGACCACCAGCGGCGTAAGTAAAGTTAAAGTAAAAGTTATTTTTGCAACCAATACTCTGTGTCACGCATCTCCATCACCGGCCCGCCTGATGTCCGATTAAATTAGCAATCCTCTGGACGGCTCTGGACGGCCGAGACATGGCGTCACGAACAAGATCTAAGGGCACGGTGGTGGAGATGAATTTAATTGAGTGCTGCCCCTGGCACACCAGGACCTGCCACATGGAAAAAGCGGATGAACTCTGGGCGCATATCACCTACCACCAGGTGGTAGGAGGGGATGGAAGAAACATTGACAGTTACTTCTCAGTGAAAGGGGAAAGAGCAGTCATGAAGGAGTGAAGAGCAAAGCTGTTCCCCAGGGAGTTTGGGTGTGTAATGGGCAGTGACTGGGTTTGCTGTCGGCCCCCGGATGAAACATCAACCCTATCCCTAGCGGGGGTAAAGGCGAAGAAGGTGGAAAATCTGACCCCCACTCAAGAGTTTGCCCAGTGCACCCGGTACCTGAGGGAAGGAGGAGAACCCACCCCACTGGACTGGTTTAACTGTCCGGCTTTAGTGCCTGGATCGCGCAGTCATGAACTCCTCGGCCAGCTCCAGGAAGGCCTAGAGACCGAGGGCTGCAACGTGGCAAGATGCTGGGTGACAAAGTGGAATAAAGGAAAAATAATAAATGTGTTATTCCGTTCAGTAGCGGGTCTACTACGGGAGAACGCAAATCTAGAGGCTCAGTTGCACACAACAGGCAAGGAGTCACTGGAGCAGGCTACGGGGGGCCTCGATCCGCCACTAGAAAATGGCCCCAGCTGCATAGCACTACTGCCAGAAAATGGTGCCGAGGAAAGCCAAAATGGCGTGAAAATCCCCCTGTGAGGAGGGTTGGCCGCGTCACCGCCTACGGCCCCGCCCCTCGGAGTGGTGCCAAAAGAAGCTCCCCCCCCCCGGCCGAGCTAATGGTGGAGCCACCCCCGTATGAGGGAGGAAAGTTGTATCCAGTGCTCCAGCCCGACAAATTTAACCCTCTCCCAACTGCGGGTCGCCCAATAGCATTGGTGAAACATGTCACAGATGCGCAAGGTACCACACGTACTACTGTTACATATCACATGCGTACCCGACCAGAGTTACAAGAACTTTGTAAGGAATCAAAAATGAAACCTGAAGAAACACTAGCCATGTGGCTAGGACGACTGATTGTGGAATTTGGATCTGACACACTAGACTCAGAAGAAGCAAGTGCCTTAACCCGACAAGCAGCGTGGAGCGGAGGACGTGCCACCGATCTGAACGTGATCATGGAAAACGCACATTGGCCTATTCCACTCCCAGCGCTTATGGCGGGACAAGTGACCCATAAATCCCACGCCTGGCATGAGGGTCGCCCACAGAAGGCCAGTGCGGAACAACTTCTCTTGGCCATAATCGGAGTGTCATACCTTTCGTGGAACCCAAGGGTGAATCCACTGGGACTGGCGCAGGCCCAGCATAGGGAAAGATGGGCTCATCGCCACTTAACAAACCCAGAGTGATTCCAACTACTCTGGAGGCCATAGATGCCTGTGTAGAGGTGTACGGAGGGACCGACGCTACCACGCTCCGACTCTTTCTTAACCCAATGGCAGGTCAGCCAGCAGGGAACCTCTTAAGTCATCTTCCACGACTGCAGGCACTCATGAAAAATAGTGAGGAAACTCCTATCGATGCATGAAACTTATCTTTGGTGTATCCGGTCGAGGCCCCGAGGCCGAGATATCAGGAACTCGACCTGCGGTGAGAATCAAGGTTGCTGCCCCAAAGAACAATGGAGGAAAGAGCCATGTTCGGGTTCCTCCTCAATCACTCCAGGCTCACGAAGCAGCAGTTACGTATCCTGGGGAATGAGGGCCAACGACACCTAGCGGCCGAATTAGGCTTCAAATTCACTGACAAGCCAAAAAATGAGTAACGGCCAGCGGCCTCGTCGGCGGCCCCTTTCAACCTAAACCTGACCCCACTGACCTTTGTCCCTACACTGAACTCACCATCTACGACTCCGTCAATCCAAGTAATCAACAAGTACTCTTCCTCCTTGATACCGGAGCCCAAGTCAATGTAATCACTCCAACGACACCCCACCAGAAAACCACAAAAACAATTAGGGTACAAGGACTCAACACCATTGCAGTCACAATAAAAGTTAAATTTGCAATCCAAGGCCATCGACGTGCTCTAGAGGCAGTGCTAGGGGGCATCAATAATCCTGGGAATTCTGGGAATCAAAGCGCTTAACCTCAAAGAACAGGTGCTGCAAGTGCTAGCCATCACTATCCCAGAGCCGGACTGCTATCGACCGACGCTCCACAACACCTCCACCTGGTGATACCAGCCAATCACAACCAAGGATCCCCTCAAAAGGTCCCTCACTGACCTCCTACAACGATTCGAGCAACAGGGTTGCATCAAACCAGTAACTGCTAGCACCTACCTATAACCAGGGTGGGGAGTTGCAAAACCTGGAAGACCCGACGAATACCGGTTAGTTGTTGATTACAGAGAAGCCAACAAAAGGTGTCAAGTACTTCAGCAACTCACCCCTTCCACCCTACCACAATGTATGTCTGAAATGGCCCAATTCCAGCGAGACGAAAGGGTCGGGGTCACTCTATACTTAAAGAACGTGTTTTTCTTGATTCTGATTACTGACCCTGAAGGAGTGTTAAATATGTGTATTGAGGGCACCATGTACAAATGGACGCTCTGCCCGCAGGGATACTGCAACGCCCCCTTGTTAGTCACTGGTGCTATGAACAATACCTTAAAGAACTTTTGTGCCTCACACGACCTTCCATCAGAAGAGGAATTAAGAATCTGGAGTTATGTTGATGACATCGCTATTATGGGCCATGACAGCTCCATCGTTACCATCATAGTCAACCAAATAGTATCCCACCTTCAAGGTGAAGGATGGACGATCAATGAGGAAAAGTCATGCCTGCATCCCGTAGATGACATCACATTCCTCGGCACCCGATTCGTTGGTCCCATCCATCACGGAATCTCGCACGATGGACCCGACATCGACCCACTAAAAAAACCCCCACTTGTAACTAAAAGACATTTTCAACAGCTTTTGGTCACGTAAATTGGTACTGGCACTATGTTGACCCCAGCCATCTAACGCTCCTCACTAAGTTACAGCGACAGGTCCATCACAAGTCCCAAAAGTCTACACCTTGGATGGAAGGGGATCAGCGGAACCTGCATAGTCTGTTAGCCACTGTCAAGAATACGCAGTTCCACGCAATCAACCTGGGTGAACCATTAATTGCGACTCTTGGGTTCACCACTAGCTACGTGTGGGCTGTCGCGCACAACCCTCGCAATGAACTGGTATACACTGCTCATAAGACTCTTCAAGCAACACAACACTGGTATGGAACCGTAGGAAAAATCCTCCTAGCTGGACAGCTAGTGGAGCCATTAGCAAGGGGCACGGAACGCTCCGCACTCCCGTAGCCACTTTGCTGCCTTTGCTAGATGCAGAAAAAGTCGATCCACATTTTCAAGGATAACCTAAGCCGTGGAGCACGTTGGTGCTCACCTATCATTACAACTGGTGCTGCTGGAAATTTGAAGATGTAACACCCAATCCTAGCCCGGGGGATGAAGAAAAGCCCCCAGCGCTGTATGGAACCTCCGCCCTGACCTGAATGGCCTCGGATGGAACCTCCTGACACAGCGGAGGCTATGGGTACTATTGTAAGGCTTGGCACAATGTAGAAATACTCTGGGCCCACCCAGATGACAACTCTGTTTAAAAATCTGAACTGTTGGGATTCCTTAAGGTACTGCAACACTGTCTAACACGTCATAGTATCATAGTATCATAGTGCCTAGGGTCAGAAGGGGCCTAGAGCAGGCCATCTAGTCTGACCTCCCGCCAATGGCAGGAACGAGTGCCAGGGTCA
>JAGPOW010003642.1:34331121-34359080 GCA_030014935.1 Caiman crocodilus
AAAACAACCTTCCAGTCTCGCTGTGTATTCTGTTTTGGGAGGATGGCTCGAGGCCATTTATTAGGCCTTCAAAGAAATGGCTCGGGGTTATTCACAACAACAGTAGTCTAATAACACTGCAGAGTAGCGTGCCAGTCAAAACCTGTGCTAAGATGCAACTGTACAGTGTTATTAGGCTACTGCACAGTAAGTTACAAAAAAACCAGTTTGTCAGCACTACTGAACAGTCACACAAGTTACTGCACGTTTAGTTAGTACTTCTTTAAGCAAGTACTAAACTAAATGCACAGTAACTTCTGCACATTAATGAACATGTAAATATGCCTATTGTATGCTTTAAAGGAGGTATATTTTAACCCTAAGATATGGTCCAGCTTTGCTTTTTATGGAAAGAA
The DNA here is from genome assembly GCA_030014935.1 of Caiman crocodilus. Lineage (NCBI taxonomy): Eukaryota > Metazoa > Chordata > Crocodylia > Alligatoridae > Caiman > Caiman crocodilus. The sequence goes on from JAGPOW010003642.1 coordinate 34,331,517, forward strand.
AAAATTCTCTTTTAAATGCCAACACATGTATTGGGTTAAGTCTTCTCTGCTTCCAAGGTTGCTTGCTGCTGGAGAGTGGCTAACTATATAACTGAGTGAACCTCCCTTATTCTGTGGTGGATGGCCCTTCCATTAATTAGAGCAACTGAAAAGCAGCATTGACTTGTCTCACTAGTGGAAGGTGCTTAAGGAATTGACACCAGTTCTCAACTGTTACAACAGATCTATGATCTCTGGTCTCTCTACACCCTGCTGTAGCCCCTAAAATCAAGTGAGGTTAGCTAATACAAGATCTGGCTTCACAGCAAAGGTGTTTCTGCATGCAACGAGAATGCTGTAGTCTTCATTTCCAGCCTGAATGTTTTCATTTTGTTCTGTCTGAAACAGCAGAGCTGTTCAAAGTGAACAGATCATATCAGAGAGCGGAGGGCATTATCTTCAACACTGGGGGGATTGCGTGACATACCGATCAGCTGGCGAAAGGTCACTTTGATGAACAAAATCAGCATATGTTCCAGTCAAAGGATGTTTAGGGAGGAGATAAGCTTGAAATAAAACCATTTCCAGTTTTAAGTGTTAACTTGGAACTCTTTTGCTAGCATTATGGATGGGTTGTCACATCTATGTAAGTTTTCTTACAGGTCACTATAATAAAAGCATAAGTAAACCCTACATAGGAATCAGGTCCCATTATGCTAAACATTATGGGCCTATGCTATATAGGATCTCAAGTTCTACTGCTAGCTTTATTGTTTCCACCCATCCTTGTTTATAAAGATACCAAGAATGAAGTGTGTATAAGTAGAAAACAGACAAAAAAAATATCCTGAATCTGTGCACCCTCACTTCTCTTCTAAAAATGAAATAACCCAAGTTTGGTGTGTTGCTATTTCTTCAGTGCTTAGAATCCAGGACAGTCTTCTGTTGTCTTTGCTCATGCTTCCAACTTTAAAGCTCTTTAGAACAAAATCCTTCTTTGCATGTGCTGCACACATTGCCACTTGCACTTTAGTCATATGATACCATAACAACAATGAATAGGGATTTAATGCTTGCTTTCTTCACCCAGCCAAATATGGCTGTGGATGAGCATGGCTAACTGTTCCATCAAAAGAAACAAACAAAACAAAAGAAATAAAGGAGAAAGAAAAGAAAAAAGAAGAGAAAATTGGAATCTGTAAACAGGCTCTGTCTTTGATCTGAGCCACAAAGCAGAATGTCAGCTGGAAAACAGACTTTTGGCCCCATTAACTGTGCCATGATCTGGCTATATTTTGTTCCTTAACTGACACTTAGTACGCATAAAGTGGCAAAATCAGATCATGGAAGATTTCCTCTGCATGAAATGACAGGGTCCTCCTAGCAACTCCCACATCACTTTCTATGTCTTGGTGATCCCTGACTCATTACCCTGGCATCACTGCCAAATTAGTCAAATGATAAGATTGAACCAGACTAAACCAGATACCCTCCATTTTCCTCCTACTTCTCCCTTCAATAGAGTTAAATGGATTTTATATTGAAGAATCTGATGTAAATTGCATGTAGCTGTACTACTTAAATAAAATTCAGCATTGCTTTTCTCATATAAGTTTAAATTCTTTTGAATTAAGAGTTTAATATTTTTTTACATGTACAAATAAGTTAAGGCCATTACTTTAACTAAAATGCTGATATCAAAATGACCTTGAAAGCTGAAGACAGCAACATTTCAAGGGAAACAAGATAGATCTCAAAGTCAAAAGTATCTATTGTGATCATCTATTCTGACCAATAGTACACTAGGACTTCCCTGAATTAATTGTGTTTCAGCTAGAGTATATCATTTTAGGAACCCCTTCCACTCCCCAGTGAAATCTAGCTTTAATATGAGCTGCCTTTTCATCTTCTGGTTCCTGATCAATCTCCTGATCTTAGTTTTATGCAGTACAGGACAATTCAGACTTTGTTAAGGATTCAGTTAAAACTAAGGAGAATTATCACTTGCTCTGAAAAGTAGCAGTGGTAGCCCTCTTGTATAATAGGCAAGGTGGTATCAATAGACAAGTTGGTATAAAATAGTCTTTACATTTTTCAGATATTTGGATTTATCAAGAATGGTTTCAGACTCCTAGTAGCACCTTAACAAATAAACGAAACACAGCAGTATGCACAGCATGCAACAAAATAATTAGTGGTTTTCTGGAATTGTTACAAATCTGGTAAACTGAAAAATGCAAAACGTTAGATTTATCTTGTTATACACAATTAGGAAAATAATTTTTGGGCAGTATGGGATTGATAACCAGGATTCCAGGGGAGTACCTTATATAAAAATGCAGTATTTTCCCAATAAAATAGTTTAATTGTTGTTCCCTGTAAGGACTTCTTCCACCTCCATACTAATAAGCATTCTCCTATGCCTCAACTAGCTGCCCACACACTTTCTCCCTTTAAAGACAAAACTGTCTCCAATTACCATTGAGAATTTTTCAGTCTCTCATTAAATTTGGAGCAGCATGCAATTTAATCAGGTGGTGAACAGTAAAACATTGTAAAAAATGATCTTCAGGAAACATATCTAATTCAAATATGGATATTTTGTTTTATCAAGTGTGTTCCCAGGGCTAGTTGTAGAGATTCTCTACTTAACTAGAATAAATCATAAATCTGGAAAGTGGAAAGTATTTGAAAAAACGTTCCAATAATATTAAAAAAGACCAGGCATCCATAAATTTAGCTGTTATAGTTATTTTCTGTGGAAACCTTTACATGGAAAAAAATGTGTAATCTAATGCCCCAGTTCCCCAAACTATTATATGTAGGCAACTATTGTTTGGCTGGATTATGGTATATGTGTAAGAAGTCTAGTCAGGTGCCTGATGAAGCCACTTGTGGCTGACAAGCCCAATTTCAGTGATGCAGCTTGTTACAAATTTCACAGATTCATTCATTCAATTTCACAAATTCATTGTCAAAATGGCAGCAGGGTGCTTTATCTAAAGCTGGTCAAACAAGCTTTAAAGTGCCCCCACCATTTTGAAGTATGGGAATGCTGATACATGAGATATGGAGGCTGGCTGGAGCACACTAATTAGCATGCTCCAGCAGACTTGATTAACTGAATCTGCTCCAATGCACTTTAATTACAGTGCATTGGGTCAGCCTTCCGGCTCATGTATAGATACCCAAGAAGTATACGGTAAGATTACTTTACCGTATGGTTCTAACTAACAATGTTTTTACTGCACACAAAACTATTGGGTAGACTTGCATTAACTTGTACTTGTACTTGAATGTAGAGATGATTAGAATAGAATTTATTTACATCCTAGGACAAACCCAGACCTATGCTTAGAGACAAATTAATAAAGTATGGAACACATAAGAAATCTGAAAGAGTCTGGTGGGAATTTTACAGACACATTTAACCATGAGTGAGCTGCTAAAATTGTAATGCTCACAAATTGAAGTTATGAGAAGGCTGGAATATTGTGGACAGGCTTGATGATACTTACAGTTGTGAGAATTAGTGTACTGCGTGGGTTAGGATTCTGAATTACGTTCTCTGCATAGCTTTCAGAGTAAATGAATGATTCCTTCATATTGGAGCAGGAAATATGGAGTACACATTTCCAGAAAACTTCAAAAAAGATGTTGCTGTTCCATTTGTGAAAGAGTTTTGTATTTATTAGTGCTTCCAAGAAGCCATGTATTGCACAGTACCATTGTGTATAGCATTATAATGGGCATAATGCAGAACCACCTCCTACAAGGAACTATGTGATATCTTTTTCACATCACAGTAGTTTTTCAGATTAGGGTTTTTTACATTAAAACAAAAATGATTGTAAAAGCTTTGTCTTTTGGTACTACAGACAAGAATCAAAAGCAGGGGTGGGCAGATATTTGTGTTGAAGTGCCACTTAAGGAGCTTTGGTGAACTCTTGTGGGCTAGGAGGATGGGGTGTTGACCTGGCCATTGTGGCAGGAGGTGGGGCATTTGATCCTATCTGGAGGTTCTGGACAGAGTGGGCAAGCAGGACCTCCATAGAGACTGGCCCAGGACCTCCACAGGCAGAGGGTACTTGGGCTGGGGCCACAGATCAGTGAGGAGTGGCATCTGGAGGCAGGATGAGTGTGTTGGGCCTGAACTGGGATCAAGGGGCTGTGACTTCACAAAGCCAGGGTTTCAGGCAGAGCTGTAATCCACTCCCTGCATGTCTTTATGATGGGTGTCGTTCCACAGGCAGGGATACGTAGGGAGCAGATTATATCTCTGTCCTGGGTCCTGGCCCTGCAGTGACCCTGACCCACAATCCCAGCCCTGACCACCCATCCAGCTCCTGGATACCATACCCTACTGGACCCCATCCCATCCACCTGATTGCGTGCACCCCACCCATGGAGGTCCCAGGCCAATCATCATGGATGTCCTGCCTGCCCACTCCATTTGGCACACTAGTGGTGGGTTCAAGGCAGATTGACTGCGATGCCTGGGCAGTGGGGCCACGTCCAGCAGTGGTGCCACCCCATCCTGCTGTGTGCTTGCGGGAGGTGGGACTGGCCACACACACTATGGCCAGGGCTGCTCCCCATGACAGGGCTGAAGGACCCACCATGGACTGGATACAATACCTTGGTGGGCTGGATCCGACCAGTGGGTGGTATTTGCCCATCCCTGACCTAAAAGATAGCCCAACCAGTCAACAGCTAAATGTCAGTTTTGTTTGGCCAAGTCAATAGTTTACTTTGCCTAAAAAAAAACAATCTTCTTGAATACTGCTAGTGACTTTCCCCTCAGCTGCACGAGCCCCTGATCTTATCAAAAGTTGAACTAATTGTAGAGTAAATCTTGACATAAGCAAACTCAGCAGATGAATGAAAGACCTAATGGCATGGCGGACCATTTGTTGAATTGTTTCAGATTTCTGCATTTAAAATAATTCTAGGGTCTATGAATTTGTCATTATCTTTTGATGGAAGGTTTAGAGAAACCATTGATTTTGGAGGAGATGCTAGGCAGTTAGATACATATGTGTCTCAATTGGGGTTGGGTATTTGACTGATCAAAAAACATTTGGTCAATTGAGCAGTCAAATATTGTTAAACAGTGATCAAATACCTTTAATGTTCAGTAGAACAGTGAAGGGAGATAATTTAATCTTCAATAAGTTTGATATTTATTACAAAAAATAAGTTGTTCACCTGTTATTATGAGACGATAACATTAAATACTAAAAAATTTACAAGTACTAAATGGCTGCACAATAACCCATGTTGCTGCACAGTAGCACCAATGAATAGCATTTTTATGACATACTATGACATAGTAGCTTGAGACTACTGTGCAGTCAGTGCCTCGTGTCAATGGGCCAAAACAGATAATGGATTTCTCTCTGGACAAAGCCTTTTATTTTGGGATTCTACATGTGTAAAAGTCCATTGTTCAACTTTAAGTATCTTTGAACTATATGAAATGATACTTTTTCCTTGGACAGTTGCAGCTAATTTGAGTTAATTGCCACTCATTCTGAGAATCAGCTGTGTACACCAGTCTCAGATCTGACTCAAATGTGACATCTCATTTTACCCAATGTTAGGTCAATGTAAAAACAAATGATACTGAGCATTTCTTTTCCTTGGCTTTTCTCCCAAAACCCCAGGGTCTGCCGAAACAGTTATAAAATGAAAAAAAAAAATAAAAGAAAGAAAAAAGAAATTAAACAGAAATAAAACTCACAAAGTAATTATTGTGTCACACACAGCAAATTCCATCATTTTTTAAAATATAGTTTTGCTAAGTAGGCAGCAGGCCAACTCTTCAAAAGATGTTTGCATTTGGAAATGCCCACAGTCACAGTAGATGGCCACTAGGCAAAGCTTTTCTATCCTGTGATTTTGATTTTTCCAGCTCAGAGCAGCTCATACAACCCTACCTGCCTTAAAGGGGGTTGGAAAAGGAGACTGGAATGGCTCAGGAGAGAGGAGCAGGGCAGAGGGTGTCTGCTCCTACCTATGTGTGTGAGGGTTGGTGGGAGAGAAAAAGAGAAAGAAAGTCCAGATGCCTGAATGACAGGACTGGGGGGAGGTGGAGGGAGGGGCAAGGAGCCCTTATTTTTGCCCCTGATAAGACAGGGCACAATGCTACAATAATAAAAGTAGGCTGCCACCTATACAAGGGCATTCTTGGCTTCATTTTTTTCACTCTGGTCATGTAATAAGTAGTCAACTGACAAACCAATTGACATTGTTTAACCAGTCAATTGATTGGCTTGCCAGCCCTAGTCTCAGTAAAGACTACTAGAAACTTGTGTTCATCCTTCTTTTGTTTGGTCTGTTAAAATGGAATCAGAAGACAAAGACCTCTTTTAATGATAGATCACTCAAAGACTTCTCTGTTGGAGAATAAGATAACACCAGTATAAAGCCTATCACAGTGTAAATCCTATTAGAGCAAGACATGAATTATCTACAGTGTCTCATAGATTACACCTCTATGTGCATTTAAGTGGTGGATTCTTGATCATGTGCTTCAATTGACTTGATTGCAAGCTTCAGCATCAAGGCAGAATTTTCTTTATCGCCATAGCAAAAGATAGAGAGTAACCTTTTCAAGGCTGTTGAGTTTTTGACGTATTGCTATATCATCTCTTAAACACAGAAAACGGAGTTTATCCTGCATGCTTAGTTCATATCCAACAAACTCCTTATGAGAGGCCTCAAACCCCAGTTAGCAGAATTCTAACAATAAAACTGGCTTGCTGGTCAAGTTCCTCATCAGTTTTGTCTGCACCACAGTAGTGTTCAGAGCAGTTAAGAACAAAGACTCTCCTTGACTGATGTCACAAAGAGCACTGATGATAAATGTTTAAAAGCTAATTGCTAATAAATAGATTGCTAAATTGGTGGTAATAGGAGGAGTGAATACTACAATAGGATGTGAGGGTTACAGAATTGGGGAAAGGGAGAGTTAGCTACTCTAAAATGTTTGTTTTTAGTGTGCGCCTTGTTAACATTAATATTAGGTGGCTTCTGGACATCTTAACCACTGGGTAGTCCACACATTAACACCTGAAACTAGTTTTAAAGGACACTTTTAGCAGCTTAAAGTTGCACCATTCCAGGGAAGATTTATCTCTGATTTGTGTTACTGAGTTCATGTTCCATTAATGTGTGGCTATTCCCCACAGATGAGCCACCCAAATTGCAGTCCTCCAGCATCCCAGGATGCAGTGTCCCTTCTCCCACCCTCCTGTTCTTTGTGGACAATATTCCAATCCGTGAACTATGCTGCCCAGGGGTGAATCAGGCATCAAGCTAACTCCCTGTCCCACCCTGGGGATATGACCTTCCTACCCCAGGGTGCAACCCCATGCAAACTGTCTGCAAAGAACATGTGAGCTAGCCAAGCTACAGTGCATGGATGGGTCCAGGAGTAGGGGTTAGGGGAGCTGAGGGGAAACAAAGCAGGGGACCATATCAAGTCCTCATGAGATGGGCTTCCTTCCCAGGGCTGGGCTAGTAACTCCCCCAAAATCACCTTTCCTCACTGCTCCCACTTCCGCCCATCCCCATGAAGCATAACCAGCACCCCCTCTACTACAATCCCAAATCCCAATTTAATAAAGCATGAGACCTTCTTTAATTAACTTCCACTTCATTTCATTTTAATTTTTTTTTTTAGTTCTTTTTATTTTATCACTCAGTGGCTGGCTGACTTCATTTCACCACCCTTCCCCAACCCGCATTTCCTTTCCACCTCCCATTTAATTACCCCACCACATTAACTCCCGGCCTCCCAGCTTCATGCCCCACACCCCTCACCCTGCTAACCCATCTTTCCCCCCCCCCCACAACCTAAAGCAGGGACAGAAACCTGTTCTGGCTCACCAGCCCTATAATGGGAACTCAGAAATGAGCTCCTAGCCTGGCCTCTGCTTGCCAGCCCTCTAGTGGCAAGTCACAGCTGTGTCGGTGGAGAGCAGTCAAGAAGGTTTTTAGCCTTAAGGTGTGACTGCTCTAAACTTGAGCTAGCACTAACACCAATCAACAATAGAGCCGCTCAAAGTGCAATGTGTAATAAGTTCCTGTTTCTTATGTTTTACTTATTTTGCTTCTTTTGAATTAACCAGCTGTGAAAAGCTAGCTTTTCCCTGCTGAGAAATGTTTCAGATAGGTTTTTACATTCAAATTACTTTAAAATGTTTTTCAAGCTAACACTCCAATTTGGCTTGGATTTTGGCTTCAATAAGGCAACATTTGAATTAAAAATAAAGTTCTCCAAATAAGTATTGACAAAAAAATATTTTATGGCTCTTTAGTGGCCTGAGAGAATGGAGTTTCATTTCAGTCCAGTTCCTTAAGATGCAAAAATCATTATTATGGGTAGAAAAAATTACAACCAGTTTCAGAAGAAAACTAAAGAATTACTCATCTTGGAGACTGACCAACCTTTGCATTTGGGCAGAGGGGTGGGCATGGAGCACCTCTAGCACAAGATTTTGACACATTATAGGAGAGCAGGAATTGTTATTCTCTGCGGTAAAGGGCTCCTTTCTCCAAGCTTCTCAGTATGGTAGTTTTTTGGTTGCCAGTGTCTGCTTGTGATTTTCTTTTATTGTTGTTATAAACATACTCTGTGCTCCATGGTCCTTGTGTTTAGTTAAACTCCGTGTCTGTGGCTCTTACCTGTTTTTCTCTAAGTCTAGTCAAATAGGGATTGTAGGAGGTTCAGGGGGGAGTGGGTAGGGGGAGGGGGCTTTGAAAGAAAAAGAAGGGAGACATAGTGTTACAGTTTGTCATTTTTGTACTTTAGCAGAGACCTGTATTTTTGAGGAATATATGATGTCATAGTACCTACAGTCACTCTTTTCTCAGGCAAATTTAACTTCACTATAATGTGCATTATTTCATGGTACAAGTTCTAAGCTCAGTTCCTCACTTAATACTCTATTTCTGTGCATACTACCAGAGCAAGTATTTACAAACCATTAGGTTTAATAGGTTTAAGCTTTGTAGTAAACACTAGTGCCAATAACATTTTAGGACACAGAGGGCACATCTTCATGAGATGTTCAGAGCACAGTAAACTAATTCTATTGCACGTTAGCCCATCGTGGCAAAAGCCATGTTAATGCAGGAATGCACAGTAGAATTAGTCTACTGCATATTAGCATCATCTAAAAGATGTGCAGCCGTGCTACTGCACAGTAGTGCCAATGATAGCACATTTTTTAGTACCTGTTTTTTACAGATACTAAACTTAATGCACCATAATGCAGATGTAAACAGGCCCAGAAGGATGTAATCACACTCTCCTTACTTGTGTACATAAGGACTAAACAGTAGGTTCCACAATGCATATTCTATCACATGTGAGTTTTTAAAATCACAGATAGGTATATAGACAAGGCCAGGCTAAAGTACTGTAGTGTGCATTGAGGAAGAAGAGGTGATAAAAAAAATCAACAGTTGATCTCATCCCCTAGGCATCCCATAGAAGAGCATACACTGATTTGATCTAAGACATTTCACCACTAGAGTAGTATTTGAGCAACTTGTGGCCTTAATTATAGTTATCTCACAAGACTCTTCTGAGAAATTTTAGATATCGGAAACTGAGTTAGAAAAAAGCTGTGTTTCTTTAAAGGTGAAACCGGAAATTGGTGACAGAGCAAGGACTTGAACACAGGTTCCTAAGTGCTAGATTTAACACTGAACTAGCTAGCTTGGAAAGAGGGATTGCTCAATTGTTTTCCACTCACTATTAGGCTTGGGTTAGCCACATTATGTTTCTGCACCTCATTTTCCTCTGCCAAGGAATGGTAGTAAAAATCTATGTTCTCAGAGATGCTACAAGGATTAAGTATTTAATGTCTTCAGAGAAGCTTAATATAGAAGTACTCTATAAATGATGATTAATTATTGTTTTAAATAGCCTAATTAGTTTAGAAATCTCATCATTTTATGTGCAAGCTCTGGCAACAGTTCATTACGAGGAATTCCATGTCATTCTGAGAGAAGGGGTGTTGAGGGTTCCCCAAGTGCAGCTGAATCCTTCACCTGAATTTGTGCTCTCTGGCTTGAGGCCATTGTTCTTAGATGATTCAGATTATCACTGAGTGTTTGCCTTCTTCAAACATTAAAGACCATTTTCTCCTTGTTGAATACACAAGGTCATGTTGGGGTTGGAGGCCTGGTTTGAGACTCATTTAGCTTGTTGCAGCCACACTACATCCCGTTTGGACTGCTAAAGTGCATCTAAACTACAGAAATAACAATAGGTAAATCGAATTGTAAAAATTCATCATCTAACAATATTCAAGCACCTTCAATGTATAAAAATACTTCAGTTTTCAAACTTGTGTGGGCTTGGAGTTCCCGCTTATACCTGAAGAAATATTTATTTAAGCTTCTCTTTATTTAAGCTTCTGATTTGAAAGTATCATCTGTAATAAGTAATGATAATAGCAAATTCTTTCACATTGCTGGAATAAAAAAGGCAAAATTTAATTACCAAATGATTTTTTGCCAAAGGGATTTGCAGCCCTCTGATGATGAAATGTACATAAGTCAAAAACATCAACTCTTCCTGTCTTTCCAGTAGCCTGTGTTTCTGCAAAAGCTCTTTAAGTTACAGTACCACACAAACATACAGTTAGATGTGAATGCTGAACACTGACACATCTCAAATTACTTTCAACAGGAAAGTTTGTCTGTATCCCAAACTGAGTTAGGATAAAAGGAGATTATTTCCTGATGTGCCATAGGCATTTATCCCTTTACTTCAATTGAAAAAAAACTCTTGCAACATTACATTATTGAACTGTATCTTTAGGTCTCAGCACTGCAAATGCTTACGCACCTAAGTAACTTTACTTCTGGGAGTAGTTCCACAGGGCTTAGAAATCACTGGCACCTAGCTCTAAGCAAGGAGTTACCTGTAAGCAGAAGCCTACTCATTTATGCAAATGCCTGGACTCATCTTAACTGGTAACTTGTCTCCACTGTGCATCTCTTTATCCCTCACAGGTTAGATTGTGAGCTGTTTGTGTTGGTTTCCTGCTTATCTCTGTAACAGGCCTCATCCCTGATTGTGGCTTAATTGAAATAATAGATATGATTTTAAATATCGCTCTTCATATATAATATTAACATTAACATTAAATAACAAAGCTCAATAGTAGCAATGTATGGCATAGGGAATGTTAGTAATTGAACATACCATGCAGAGCATATTCTCTGTTGCTTAGCAATTAAATGTATGCATGTAGCAGCAGCTCTGACAAAAATGTTAATAAAAGGTGACAAGTTATATCACCAGAAAAAAATTATGCAACTAGGAACATACCTTTGAGGAACTGCAGGAGCAGCAGCAAATGGCACATACTGACAGATGTCATCCTTGAGGAAGAACAGATCTTCAGCTATTGGCCACTAGAGGGGCTGAAAGCAAAGGGGAAAGTAAAGGGTCCTCATTCATAGCATGTGCTACAGACAAGTAATTGCACAAGAATATGGTAAGGATGCTTTTTATTTAATTCTTTAAAAAAAAATAATAATACTTTTTTTTTTTCCTCTCAAAAATATCCAGAGTAGCTTTTAGTCTCACTATTTCAGGTTGCCTGGTTCCTATACATTTACAGATCTTTCACAGCATCTGTTGCAGGCAAATCTGTGACTTTGCTAGCAGATGCTTTAATCACACTGTACAGGTTTTATTTATATAATATGTTGCAGCCTATACTATTAATATAAAATGAATCCTATAATGATCTGAAATTGTTCTTGTTTTTTATATCCTTTTCTGTGAGGAAAAGAATCAGCACAAGGCAGAGAAATAGGATTGTAAACTGGGATTTTCAAAAAACCTTGTGGGATATGAACATTCATTTCTGTTTAGGGTATAAGTGCTAACTTTTTGCTTCTTCTTCACCCTTAGGGTCCTTTGAAAATTTTAGCCATGATGTGTCCATGGAGGCAACCTGCCTTCTTGGAATGAGCATGCTAAAATACCTTTTACTCTGAGCAACGCTATGGTAAACAAGTTCTTCTACAAAACATCAAAACATACTTGTGCTAGCATGTCTTTGTTTTGTTTGATTGTTGCTATAAATAATTGCTATGGATTATTTTTGTTGAGGGTTTTTTTTTTTATACCTGTGAAAAGTAGCAAATATTCCCAGTTGTACCATATGTTAACATTGTTCTCCTCTGTCCACGTCTTTAAAAGAACTTCTATCGCAATTTAGATTTTCCTTCTCATCAGAGTGCTGGTTCTGCAATTGACAATCTGCTTGAATAGAGTCACTTACAGGATCTGAGCCCAGTTTTGATCTATTTATGTAAAATGCCACTATGTTTTAACTGAATGTAAGTATAAATCCAGCCATAGTGCTCACAGACTTGTTTCAAGCTGTGCCAAATCATCATACAGTTCATTTGAAATTTGGCACACTTTGCTGAAACTCCTGGAATTTTTACTTAAAATATTTCAGAAAAATGCTGTTGCTTATCAATCAAAAATAGGTTTGCTCTTGACCAACACAATCCATTCTTCTTCAGGTAGTGCACTCAACAGATGATCTGTTTGAGAGGACAGTGCCCTGTCCCCAATTAGTACAGATCAGCTTTAGGTTCCTGCAGCGTATTTTTTACTTTTTCATGATCATTCATAGAATCATAGAAGTAGGGTCAGAAGGGACCGTGTAGATCTTCAAGTCCGACCCCCTGCTTGGCAAGGAGGAAAACTGGGCTCAAATGACCCCAGCCATGTAGGCATCAAGCCGCTTCTTAAAGACCCCCAGGGTAAGAGCGAGCACCACTTCCCTTGGAAGTCGGTTCCAGATCCTAGCCGCCCTAACTGTAAAGTAGTTCTTACGGATGTCTAATCTAAATCTACTTTCCAACAACTTGTGGCCATTATTCCTTGTTATCCCAGTGGGCGCTAGGGAAAACAAGGTTTCCCCCAAACCCTTCTGGTCCCCCCTCGTGAGTTTATAGATGGTCACAAGGTCCCACCTCAGCCTTCTCTTGTGAAGGCTGAACAGGTTCAGGTCCTATAGCCTCTCGTTGTAGGATCTGCCCTCCTGTCCCCGGATCATGCAGGTGGCCCTCCTCTGGACCCTCTCAATTTTGTCTACATACCTCTTGAAGTGGGGCACCCAGAACTGGACACAGTTCCATTAACACAAATCAGAATCATAGCTATTTCCTCTTTTTTTTACATCTCTTTTGTTTTAATGGTGTAAGAATTACAGAGTTAAGTATCTGCACCCCTAGTCCTATTGCCATGACACAAGGACATCAACCAGTCAGTCAAATAGTTTGATCAATGTAGCTTACTGATTTTTATCTTCACTTTCCTTCTTATGTTTATTTTTTCCATTAACATGTCATTTAGCATGAATTAAGCAGTTAATATCTGTTTTACACAAATGAAAATCTAAGCCCAAGAATCTTCTCAGCCAAACAGGACAAATGCACTATTGTGTTCACTTTGCAAGAATAATGGAAAATTGTGCATAAATAAAAAACTATTGATTTCTGGTGATTTTTGGTAATTGCTGTGGCACATCTTTTTTTAAAGATCTTTTTGGTAAGATTGCATACAGTGTCCTGAAAAAAGAGTATGACAATTTAATCAGGCTTTCTTAATGTGTATTTTAATTTATTTTTTTTTAAATAAAACAAAAAAACCTTTGATTTTCTTCCTTCTAATTAATATAATAGATAATATGAAAACCACCTTTTTTGGGAGAATTATATGTAAAGAAACTAATGTGGAGATGATTGACAATCTTGCACACCACAATTGTGATAAACTTAGGTCCTATAAACATTTTGAAAATATGTACTTATATGCCTGGAAATGTTTTATATTTTTTAAAGAACTCTGGTGGTATGGCCTTCAGCAGGATCCTCGTTGCTTCCTGCATACAGTCCTATAAATTCCCTGTACAGTGACTAACACAGGGATCAGTAGCCTTTCAGTAAAGGAGGGCTGAATTGAAACAACTCCATGATGAGGAGGGCCAGAGTGTATAATTTAGTATGGGATTGATCTGCAGCAGCAATGGGAGAGTGGCTGCATGTGTACAATGACTACTGCACTTGCCCCAGGTCCTTGTAGTTTCTCAGCAATAGGAACGAATCACTGAGCACCCACCGGAGCAACATCTGTCCCCTTAAAAGGCTTAGGGAGTAAAAGTCCCTAGTTCTGCACACTCAATGGAAGTTGAGGCAGGTCCCCCTTGTATCTCAAGCCTGAGCAAAGGTTCCTACTTGCAGAGTGTCCCCACTGCTGTAATCTAGGAACCATAAATGCAAATGGACAATTACCTGACTGTTCGGCTAGGTCATATCTGGACCCGCTGGAGCCCCAGTTCCAGTCATTGCTAAGGCAGCTACTGCACAGTGTATGGTGCAAAAAGGACCATAACAATGCCATAGCCCCTCCATATGTCCAAAAACACACTGTGCTTTGGGAATCTCCATGCAGTGCCAACAGTCTTTAGGGTCCCAGAGCGGGGCAGAGTGCTTTAAAAATGCTTGACAGGCTAAATCTGGTTTGTGGACCACTTGTAGCTGACCCCTGGACTAGTAGGACGGACAATGTTGTGTCCAAGCAACTGACTATTTTAGACTGAGAACATCTGAAATTCTGGGATTACACTGGTGAATATTACTATACTTCTATTTCCAGAACTCACTGCACATGCTCAGATCTTCTATTACCTTCAGGTGAAGCAAGATGAGAATTAAGTGAAATAAAGTGAAAGCATATTAAGAAAGCCAGTCTTTTACAGTAAAACACATATACTTCAATATAGCATATGGGTAAACATGAATTTTTAAAGGAGTGGCTTCAGAACTAAATAAATGGAAGTTTTCTTTATATATAATCTTGTATCTCATGTGTAATTTAGTGGTCTTTCTAGTCCCTATACTCTACCTGTAACAATCCCTTATCTGCTATGCAGCTCTATTGTATCATGATTTAGGCTCTGTATTAGATTTAATAAAGGTATCTCCTCCAAAAATTTCAGTGAAAGGTCTAAGGATGTATTTTCTATCATCCTCTTTGCTTTTGTTTCTTTCTGACCACTTGTAATCAGGCTGAACCGATACGTAAGTAAGGCGGAAGACAGGGTTGACAGGCCACTTATATTCTAACATTTAATTAATCTGTAAGTTAATTAACTGGCATTTTGTTAGTTTATATGGTGCATCTTTACCGTGCCTTCTGTCTGACTTCAGAGTACCATGGCTGTGTAAATAAGGAATAATGATAGAAATCATCAAACAAATGAATACATATTTGGCCTGTATTAGCCTCAGAAATAAAGTGGTTACTTGATTTCAAGACTTGTCACCAGTATTTTGCAGAGGTTTCTATTGAAGTTCCTGTTACCCGCAGGACTTTCAAGAGTGCTTTACTTACTCCTGATTTGGCCATCTGGATCACTTTCAAAGTTGTAGCAAGAGAGCAAAAGCTGCACTGCTCATGCATGAGCAGTGCATGAGATCACTTGCAGCCTGTTGACTCAACTAATTTTCAGAAGCACAATGCTGGCAGGAAGAACATCTACCAAACACTGACATGGGGGCTTTCTGTTTACAACATGCTTTGGCAAAAACAGAATGCTCTAGAACTGGCACTGAACTCATTCTTTTTTTTCTCTCTCTCTTATTTTTCTGGCATGAAGTCATCTGACATTTGTCTCTATTAAGGAACATTATTACTTTGGTTTATTTAGAGCATGGGAAAAGGGTACAAGAATAATATTGGATGTAACAGCTACCAATGTACTGCCTCATCTCCATTGCTGTCTTTCCTGCCCTGCCTGTTAGACCAAAATTTGACTAATTCCCATCAAACTAATTCAAAATTCTGTGCTACATAGTCAGAGCAGCAATACAAACAGCTTGATCCAAGAGGAAGGCTGTACCTTGGACTGATTTCACAGGAAAAGAAAGTACTGAACAAAAATGAAATTATAAAGTGGAGCTACTCAGGTATTGTTTCCAAGGGGCTGACTTGGCCTGTAACACCCCTTCCATCATGTATTTATGCATATTCAACCCCACTGAGTAATATACAGTTTTGGAACATTATATGCACACCATGTGAGTGAACAGTGATGGCAAGTGCAGTGTTTTAGCCAGGTAAGCTTGTTCAAATGTAAAAACCTCACAGTCTGATCAGTGGAGATGCCACAAATTTTAAGTCAGGTATCATACATTGGGCATGCAAGCACTTGCTCATTTCTTAATATTCTTCCCTACTCCAAAGATCCCTTGGTGATGTCCTTTACACATGTGTACTTTGAAGTCTGGTAGCACCTACTAGCCATTTTGTAGATTTGGAGAAATGGCCCATAAGCAGGTTTAAATGTGGATTGTGTGCCCAAGTGTGGCAGGGCACTGTTGGTGCCTGCCACTTTAAGGGCTGAGCCAAACAGCCAGCAGGTGCTTGATTGTGGCAGCCGTTTTAGATCTCTGGCCACCTGTATAAACTGAGCAGTTCCCTGCTGGCAGGGGAGGCAGGAACATCGCCTGACTGCAGGACTATATGCATCAACCTGGAGGTAAGGGCAGGAGCTGGAGGCTCCTGGTCCTGGGCATGACCTAAAACTACACCCTGCCAGGAGTGGGTGGCCTGATGGGGTTCCCAGTGGCACAGGAGCCTCCAGGAAATACCAGGCCTGTAGCCACCCTGGTGAAAGGCGGGTTGGGGTGCCTTAATAACCCCAGCTCCCACAACTGGGTGTGTTACCCCACAGAAGGGCCAAGAAGGTGGACCCAAGGTAGAGAGGGGGCTAGAGGCTCAGAGGTTTGACTCAAAACACCCTCAACTAGTCAATGCTGGGGCCAGGACCAGAAGGGTCAGAAGGGCCAGGGGCCCACCATGAGGGACGCTCAGAGCTGAGGGCCTGGGGTTTCCAACTAGCTTTGGAGGTGAGGCCAGGGCCTGTGTGGCCAAAGGTGCTGGGGGACCATGCTCCAGAGGGGGAAGAGTTCAGGGAGCTAGGCAGCCCAGAATGAGGGTGGAGAAGACCACCTGATTGTAGGGATCCAGCTGGGATCCTGATTGGAGGAATCTGGGACCCAGGGTGGGGCTGATGATGATAAGAACAATGGACGTCATCTGCAAGGGTTAGGCTGTGGTGTAGGGGAGGAACTGAGCTGCAGATAGCACCCCCTGGCATTGGGGCAAGAAATTGCCAGCCTCCCACCTAATGAATATCCTAATTATATATCATCAAGGCATGGCAGACAAGGAGGCAGGCAGTTGACCCAGAAACAGGTGAGCAGGTGGGTGACAGATCGACCCCAAGAAGGTCCCCTGTTACACTAAGGCTATCATCAACAGATTTGGGGTACAGAACCTTAAAAAATCTGGTCCTTAACTGTTAAATCAGCCTTCCTAATAACTGATTTTTCACCTGGATTCTTTACCTGTCCCTATATTTTATCCCAAATATAGTATTATATTTAACAGCTAGAATACTGTGTTTAGATAAGAAGCTGAATTAAATTATATTTGAAATTCCAAGACTAGACAGAAATCTTGGAAGAAATAGCTCGCTATTAGAAGCAATTGTTAAAAGCTAAAACATGTAAAAATGGTCCCTTTTAAAAATGTGTGTATATATAGTCATTATTTTAGGGGGAAAAAACCCTTGATTTCATTTTAAAATGTGGCAGTAGAATTGTAAAACTTGCTGTTTCTATTTCTGCCTGTGCTCATTTAGCCTTATTTACCTACTGTAAAAAATACGTAACAAATCAGATAAGGAGAAGGAAAGGGTATTTGGAATAGAAGAGAATATTTGGACAGCCAGTCATGCAAACAATCTGTGAATTGGGTGCAGGAGGGGGTTGTTTTTATATCAAATATGTCTTCTTTGCAGTCCTCACTTCATTAATTTAAAACAAATTTTCACGAATTATGCATTTGGAATTAGTAAAGGTTAATTATATATGCATAATTTTCTCAGAGCACCATTATGACATATTAAATTGTGTATTCACTCCACTGTCTAATATTTCCACCTTTCCTCACTAATGAACACGATAAACTAGTAAGGGACAAAACATAATACACCATGACACTTATAAAATAGGCATAAATAAGTAATCAGAGTTAATTTAATATACAGATCATCAGATTCTGTAGTTGCTGTGCTGTGGCCCAGATCATCAGCTGGTTTAAATCCTGGTAGCTTCAATGAAACAATACTATTTTATACCAGCTTCAGTTCTGGCAATATAAATCTAAAAAAAATTGTGCAGTAAAGGAATAACCTCCACATGGAATTTTTCCAGTTGTGTAAGATGTAGTGGGAGTACTTTGACCAATAGTGGAATTACTATTTTCTTTAAATTAAACTGCAACCCATCTTTAGACTTATAATGTCCTGTATAACCATAAACCAAAAAAGAAAGGCACAGAAACATACAGTTAAAGCCATCCTTTTTTAGCTTAATTATTGCAGAAGAAAAGTTCTGCTTTAATAAGCGGGTGCAAAGAGCCCAATACAGAACAATGAAGGGGATAGGATGGAATTAACAAAATGCAATTTTTAAAGTGTATTGTATAATGTTTGTTTTTAAGGTTGCTGTGCTTCATGATAATGCTGGTATTTCACTGGAGAAAGTTATTAACTGAATGGATGAAAAAAGGCTGCTCTGAAGTACGATAAGAAAAATCTTTGTAACAGAGTAATGTCCCCTTCTTCATAGTCCATGACAGCATTTTTTAGCTGTCACTTAACTATTGACCTTTAGTTCACTATATAAAATTAAAAAAAAAAGGTAAACCTACCTTTTCTGTCAGGAGGTCTGTAGGAAGCACTTGAGTTGTAGTTCTCTCAGTGTATAAGAGGGTGCTGTTTACAGGCCATTCAACTTCTGCTTGACTTTGGAATTCAGTTCCCCCCTCCCACTACATTTGAAAATGCTCCAATTTATCTAATTTTTATTTATTTTATACAATTATATTTAATGTTATTTGAGTTTAATGTTAAGGGTCCTGCATAGTCTGTGTTTCTGAGCAGGTGTGGAAGAAGAGTAATGTTTAGGGGTAGAATGCAGTGGAGAAATGAAGTTTTGTTTGTGTGAGTTAGCACTGTACAAAACCTGAAGTGCAAGAGCTTTGGTTCTATGAACTGGCCTCTTTTTGTGGAGATGTGCTGGTGGGTGGTTACTGTGGTTTTTTTGGTTAAGCTCTCTCTTAAATATGTGTAACGGGTGTCTTAAATTTGCCTCATGCATTATTTTATGATTTACTGATATATAAATAAAGACTAGAAATGTGATAATGGCATTTTAACAGCTGAAGGACTATTTGCCCTCTAGATGGAGCTGTCCACTTGTTTTACAACAAAGCTGACGATAAATGTAATTTTTAAAGATGAGATCGTCCTGTCAAGGAGATCTGTGGTCAGAACTCTGCTACCTGTAGACCACTGTACATGAGAAGGGCTGTGAACATAATTTCTTTCAGTCTCAGATAGATCTGGGTGCTATTAGTCTAGCTATAGGATGCATCTCTACCTGGTTATGAACTTAACCTTAAACAATTGTGTTCATCCTTATTTACTTCATTAGCTTTCTTTGCTGCTGCTGTTTTTCAGTTTTAACAGCAATCCATCTCTCTATTCCAAGTTTTGCTTAACAACCTTTTCCAGTCAGCATGGCCAGCCCTGTAATTGCTTCTTCTTATTCACCAATTGTCCTCTTCCCTGCTCATTCATATTTTTTACCTTAAAATCAGACCTTTCTTTATCATGCTAATTGGGTTCCTCATTTTGTTGCAGTATATTCCTTTATGCTATGTTTTTATGTATTGTATTTGTAAGTACATATTAAGACTTATCAGTCCTTATGATAAGGAGAGACTATTTATTCTATATGCGTGTGATATTATGTAATAAGGATCCACAGATTCACAGGGTTGTTTTTCTTCAAGGTGAGAGGATCAATAACTATTGAACCTGGAGTGGTACCAATCCCAAACTATATTTTATTTATTCTTAAATAAAGTTGAACCATGTCAGTTAGACCATCTCTCAAGACACATTTGTGGCCAAGATGCTCCTTCCCAAAAGTGCACCTTTTTTGTGGCACTGTAGAGGCATATTAGTTTTATAGTTGGTAGGGTCAGAAGGGACCTAAGCAGATCATTAAGTCTGACCCCCTGCCATGAGCAGGAAGGGATTCTAGGGTCAAATGACCCCAGCTAGGTGGCTGTCTAACCTCCTTTTGAAGACCCACTGGGTAGGGGCGAGCACCACTTCCCTTGGAAGTTGGTTCCAGATCCTAGTCGCCCTGACTATGAAGTAGCGCCTCCTGATGTCTAGCCTGAATCTACTCAGTTGACTTAAGGCCATTATTCCTTGTTACCCCTGGTAGTGTTTGGGGGGACAGGGACTCTCCCACTGCCTGCTGGTTCCCCTTGGCAAGTTTATAGGCAGCCACCAGATCCCCTCTCAGCCTTCTCTTGTGGAGGCTGAACAGGTTCAGGTCACATAGCCTTTCCCCATAGGGCCTGCCCTGCTGCCCCAATCATGCAAGTGGCTCTCCTCTGGACCCTCTTGATGCTACCCATCTTCTTCCCGAAGTACAGTGCCCAGAACTGGATGTAGTATTTCAACTGCAGCTGAACCAATGTCACATAGAGGGGGAGGATCAACTCCTTGGACCTGCTCGTGATGCAGGTAAAATGAAGTGAATGTGTTAATGAGCCTAGCGGCCTGTAACATATCACAAGTACTCTTGCATGACATAATTAATAAGTAGGCTGCATAAAAGACTTCTCTCTTCTTTGCAGGAAAAAATGCCAAGAAGTCAGGAGGTCATATAAGTAGGCAACAATGATAGTGAAACAAATAAAAAAATATAAAGCTCTTTTCCAGTAAGCATCAGAGAATCTAGTGTGCTCTCAGCTTTTGTGAGCTATCTCAACTACAGTTTATTTTGAACTAGCTACCAATGTATTTATTAAGACTTCTTTTGAAGGTAGACTTTCTCTCTTTCTTTCTTTCTTGATAAGTGGTGAGCTAATACTGATTGATATAGCCTTTTACTTTGATTTTTTCTAGGTGCCAAGGAGCCTTATTAAAGACATGAGACAAACAGAGTGCAGTGTTTTGTCCAGTAAACTTCTGAGCAGTACACTCAACTATTCTAAACTGACAGTTTGAGGCATTTTGAATGCGTAGAAAATACTTTCCTCCCTCCTTCTCTTTATATATCTAGTTTCCATGAACGGGAAATATGCATCAAAAGAACAGTGGTTTGAAGAAAAGCTTGGGAATAAGACTGGAGTATACCGTAGACTCTTAGAAGCCAAAAGGAAAATAGAACCCCAAACCCATCATTTGGTTTTAAAATGATATATTTTTTTAATTTAATTACTTTCATGGATTGCTTTCTATTACTTTTGCATGTCAGAACACTGTTAAGAGAATGCATAGAATGTTTTGGCACTGTGATGAATGTCAGCTGCACACTGGAGACAAAAATAAGCCTCTGAAACCTCTGGCACAACAGCAGCTAATTGTGATGATAAGGTAGTTAGTGTCTATAAATGTAGTTCCAAATAATAACTGTTAAGTTGAACAATTATCTGCATGCCTCATTCCTAACATAACTGAATAAATTGGAAAATCTTTTTGAAACCTACTTAAATGATCCTGTGAAATAAGTCATAATTTGTTCTCTGTCACAGGGTCTGGTATTAAGTAAGAAAAATAATGCAAAATCATCTTACATCCCATACAAGCAAAACCATGTTTTCATCTTTAACTCTTAAAAAAAAACACTTTCCATTTTATCTGTATGTTCCTTGTAGCATAGAAACCAACAAGTTTCTATTGTGAAAACTGAGGCATATTTTTCCATGAGGCTTATTTTTTCAGGAAAGTTAGTTCAAAGCAATAAATGAACTGTTAACTGATAGCTGTTCCTCTGTTGGAGAAGCCATGTTTGTAAATAGCCGTGTAAGGCTATTTCAAAGTAAATAGTAATAAGGCTGTACATTTACGGCTGAATGGCATGCTAGGAATGATATGCTGTTAACCCCTAAAGTTCCTGTCTCTATTTGAGAGACTCTCTATTTTCTCACTTGTTGCTTACTCAGAAGCTAAAGCAGATTCTGTTCCTGAAAGCCATGCCAGATGACAGGCTTGGGGTTTTATTGTCCCTTTTGCTTCTAACATGCTGGGCTCCATTCAGATTTCCTGTAGACAGAGAAGAAGAAAACACTGTATTGGGGAAAAGTGATCAGTATTTTTGGTGACAATATTTGGAGTGAAGGTGGGTATGAGTAACATATCCTCTAAGGAACATAACTCCAACTAAATGATGGGGTACAACAGGGAGAAAATCTAAACTCAGCATTAATACTTGGAATGATTTTCGGTTACAAGGAAAGTTGGGAGTTTGTGGGATTTCAGCTAAAGGGAAAGCTGCCCTTAAGCATGAAGAATATGATTCCTTTTTTGAGATATTTGTCATATGAAGAGAATTTTCTTTAAAAAAACCTCTGGTGGCACAAAGGTGAATAGGTTGCCACCTTACATGTAGATGTGTGGGGATGTTCTTTCAGTCAGGTTTCTGGAGCACAAATGAGTGTAGAACAAAGTCACCTGTTATTCTGAAAGGAACTCTATTAGAAGTTACTTCTAGTGGAAGAGGAGAAGCAAGGAAAGCATTTAAGTGACTGTGAATGATTCAGCTTTGGGGTTTTAGGGAAGAAAAGAACACAAATGTTATCTAGTTCTCATATTGGATAAAAGAAGTGAAAGGGTATTAAGAACAATCATGCTGGTATTAAAAACCAAAACTGAATATATTTTAATGTTATAATGCTTTCATTTTCATAAATCCACTTTTTATTACAAGAGACAATACAACTAAAAGAAAAAGTCTATCATTTTCCATAGCTGAGGTGATATTTGAATCATATCTTTAGGCTGAAAGATTTCCTATACAGCATTATAGTAGGCATTTATTCTGAGTCAGCATTCTGAGTCCACAATAAAGGCTTCTCATTTGGCATCATACATGAAATATTTCATTGGTTACTGAGTTTACACTGGTCAGCAGCTAGGAGCTGTTCATCTTTGAGTGCTGAAATCTACATTTAATGAGGTGCTCATACTACAAGATTTCTAATGCAAGCCTTTTCATTAGAAAAAGGTATGCAATAAGAAAATATGTTTTAGCTAAGGGGAAAACATAAAATGATTTAAAAACCAGAGCTGGAGGATCTGTATGGCATGTAGAGCTTTTTCTCTGAATAATTTTGGTGCATTTGGTAAATTTTAATGCTTATGAAAATGAAGGATCTCATTCTAGGCATAGCAAGTGTAGGCAGTAACCATAGTGACTTCTGTATATATAAGCGTTACCAGTATACTTCAGTTCTGCTCTGCAACATCTCAGTTATCTGAACATGGGTGGGCTTTTCCTGAACAGACTTGAGCACTCATGACAAAAGGTGCTTGAGGATGTGGTTGTTCTTTAGACAAGTGCCCTATATGCAGAGGGCTAGAATCACAGATGCATGAGACTGCTGAGCCTGTGTCATAGTCTAGTCAGCAAAAACCCACAATCAAAGGGATTAAAGGCTGCCAATAGATACATAGTAATAGTCATGGATACCTCTTCTTTGCCAGAAAAAGATCATCTATCAGTAAAATATATATTTTTGATGTATCATGCTCAGGCCTACAGCCAGGGGCTCTGAATGACTACTGCAATGTAATATGCTATTTTGGGATATTTCTGGAGGACTACATTTGTTCTTTTTTGATATTATTGGAAGAATGTAGCCCCTATTTTCTTTCTTGAGGAAACACAGGACTTGAGGAAAATAATTCAATGAACAAATATTTCATTTTGTTTACTTTTACAGCAATAACTTTGCTATTTTTAGTAATGAAGTTAAATAGTCTTTTTGGGTTACATTTCAGCAGCCATAGTTTTTGCTACAAACATTTTTGCTACAAACAGCTTAAAACCATGTTAGAAAATAGTAGGGTGGGTCAGATGGCTAAGTTTGTTTTGGGTTGGAAACAAACTGCTCTGGAAAAAATATAAGTGAACCAAGGCTAATGACAAATTAGAGGATTGTAATGCCATACATTTTCATTAATTTGTTTTATTTTAGCACTGAAAAGTCAGTGGAACAAGATAATCACAGGCTGCTTACCCTCTGACATAAAAGTTATCTGTTTCTTTCTCCAAATATCTAGCATTAAATATAGTGTCCTTTGTTGTCTTAAAAATCAATGGTACAATAGCCTTTTTAAAATATTGTAACCCAAGATTCAATAGATTTCATTATTCACTCTTCTGTTGTCTGTAATCCACAGGTCTATGTATGAAGATGCTTCACTAAAGGTAGTAAAGTGCACAGATTAATAATTTTCAAAGGCAGTAAAATGCACAGTTTAATATTGATGCATTGTTTGAAGGTTGTTACAGTTCAAAATATTTCCTGGAACTAGTAGACTAAATTTCTCCCCTCTATGACTGCAGCTGCTTCTGTTTCTAATGCAATTCTTGGAACTTTGAAAAACTCACTTTTACAAACCACTTTGTGCTTTTTAGCCTTGAAGAGCCTAAATATGAGTTGCTTATATTTTAGAAGTTGACCTCTCATATGCATGCAGGATAAAGTAAACATATTGTTAAGTTATTTTTTGCACTCCAGTAGGAAGAAAGAGCCTCAACAGAGATGTGGGCCATTGTGACTGGAGGTATATATCTGCATAGTAAGTTGCCATGTTACAAAGAGCTTTAAATCTATATAAGTAAAACAATGATTGAGACTGAAGAAAGAGGTGGAGAGAGTTCAGTGACTAACCCGAAATCATGTAGTAACTCATTGGCAAGATTAGAACTCTGATCTCTTGAATCTTAGTCAAGTGATGCCATCAACAAGACAGCACTATCACCTGAGCATCTTACTTTCTCCAAGATGCTGTACTTCATTTTCCCTTCCTGGCCAACTGAAGGATTCTGTCTCATTTTATCTAACTTTAAAAAATGTAACTGACTTCAATTTGTACTTGCTAGGGTTGGGTCTGTGAGAGCAGTAGGGCTTAGAAGCTGATTAAAGCTAGTGTTCATGAATAGAGATGAGGAGAGGATGCATATTCTGTTTCATGGCATCTTTTGAGATCTTAAAATGTGTTGCTGTTCTGTACTGAAAACAGTCTTTCACCCCAGATCATTCTGAACTGGGCAGGTAGGAAATAGGTGCTCCCATATTCAGGTTAGAGGGCACCTTTTCAAAACCACTCTCCCACCCAACATGCCTGACTTCAGTGAATTTCATGTTCTGACCAGAGCTAAGGCTGACCTTATGTTTTTTGGTTAGACTATAACCTGTTCCAAGTCATTCTGGAAAGCTTTATTCTTTACTAACCCTCTGACATCAAAACAAGATTATTATTTACAGTCCTCTTTCCCTCACAAGAAGTCTCACCCACAAAAAAGAAAAAAATAAAACAAACTCACCAAACTATCTCATTACTATGTCTATTACTATATACATCACCAAGCAGTGATGGGCACATATACACTATTCTAAGATAGATGGGAAAGCATTCTTTGAGGTCTCCTTTGGAACTATGCAGTGAACCCAGAGGACAATAAATATCACATGTAGGATTTCTGGTGAATGACTGGCTATATTTCCTCACCCTGGTCACCTGACAATGACATAGATCATCTTACAGCTACAATTATTTAGTTTGGTAGCATTTCTGCAAGTGGTTAGATAAATCTGACATTCCTAATCCAATAATGATTAAGACAATGTGACCTGAGAAAAATATTTTAAAATTTGGCTAAAATAAGGCCTCAGCTATAGATCATCTTTAAAATAATTGAAATTCAAACAACGCAAGTGAGTATCTTGACCCCTGTAAGTTTACTCATGATAGGTCAGGTAAGGTGGGAGATTTCCATATTTTTTCCTGTTAACTACTGTGAGATGCATAGTGCCTGGCGATATTTTTAAAGGCATCAGTGCAGTGAAAAGGACTGGAAACTTAAAAAAATTAAAAATAAACTTTCATTCTAGAATGAGCAGATCCAGTCTCTAAGCAAAACTGTCCTGAAGCTGACAAAAGGAAAAATAATTTGAACAAGTCCCTAGAACTGTTACATTAGGGAGTATATGTGTTCTCTGTAATATATTACTGGTACATGGTTCTTGAGGGACTTTGGAGGGTTGTGTGTGGGTAAAGGGGGCTGGTTGGGGGCATGGGTCCTTCACAGGACCCACAGCCTCCCCTCCCCACCCCAACAGCAGCAGCAGCCATAAGGCATTCAGAGCCCACTGCTCTTTGAGCCCCTGCATGGTGCGGCATGGCGTGGCCCTGATCACCTCAGAGCCAGCACCACCTGTGCCAGTCATCATAGGTGTGGCCCAGTGTTGTGCGACATGGCATGGCACTCTGTGCCTTTCTGCATTCCTGGGCCACTTATGCTGCCTCCCAGGGGCCAGTACCACTTGAAGGGACTGCATGTCATGCCAAGCCAGGTTCTGCATGCACAGGCCCTGGACACTGCTGGGCGGGGCCGGTTCTGTGGAGGCAGGACCCAGCCCGGCACGACGTGGTCCCTGCACTCAACACTGGCCTCCGGATAACAGTTCGAGCAAGCAAGGGTTGCAGAAAGGCACATAGTGCTGCGTGGTGCCATGCTGAGCTGAGCCAGGCCACACCTGTGATTGAGTGGCACCGGTGGCATTGGCTCTGAGACGGTCAGGGCTGCACCGTGCCTTGGGGGAACTCCGAACGTAGTAGACCCTGAGCACCCATGGCGGTGGCAGTGGCTGCTGCTGCTGGGGTTAGCTGTGGCCCTGTGGAGGAGAGCGGGGTACCTGCAGGGGGCAGATGTGAGCCCTGCAAGGGGGTGGCCAGCGACCCTGTGAGGGGCTGGTACCCTGTGGGGGTGAGCTGTTGGCCCTGCAGGGGGTGCTGGAGCCCTGCAGAGGGGGATGGGACCCTGCGGGGGGGGGGGGCAGTCCATGTGTTGGAGGGGAGGCTATACTCTGTGGGGGGCAGGGGACCCACGTCAGCACCCCCACGTAGTCCCCCCACATCCACACTTCTCTCACAGTTCTCCCACACCTACCCACACAATGACTCGCAGCCCCCCACATTCCTCCGTAGCCATTCACACACACACACACACACCCCTGCATCCCCCATACTCCTCCCCACTCTCCCCTACTGCAAACCCCACATCTCCCCATCACACATTCATCATGTGATAAGAAAACACAAAGCAAACATCAAAACATATAGCTGCTTAGAATTTCTTTTATTATGAGGATAAAGACACTGGTAGGCTTCTAAATTGCTTGAACATTGTAAATATAGCAATATAACATTGTCCAAATGATCTCTCTCTCTTTCTCTCTCTCTTTATATACACACACACACACACACACACAATTTCTAATAGAAAAATCCCAAATCTACTCTTTAAAATACTCCAAAATCCATGTTCTTCCACAATTAGAACAAAAGACCACTGTATATATATATATTG
>JAGPOW010003642.1:34359180-34411727 GCA_030014935.1 Caiman crocodilus
TTTCTAATAGAAAAATCCCAAATCTACTCTTTAAAATACTCCAAAATCCATGTTCTTCCACAATTAGAACAAAAGACCACTGTATATATATATATTGGTCTTTTGTTCTAATTGTGGAAGAACATGGATTTTGGAGTATTTTAAAGAGTAGATTTGGGATTTTTCTATTAGAAATTGTGCAGTCTTTAAATAGGGAATACCAGAATTCCTGCTGGTGAGGCAGGTAGGAGGACTGAGACAGAGGAGCCTGCTCAGGGCTGGCATCTGGGACCCAGATGGAGGCCAGGAGGCCACTTGGGGCCAGGAGGATGTTTTGACAGTTCAAAGCAGGCCACCACACTGAGAACATCTTCCGGGCAATAGCTGCCCAGATGGCAGGGTGGCAGCACACATGGCAGTAGTGCTTCAGAAAGGCTAACTGTGCAGCCACAGCTTACTGGCAGCTGGCCTAGAGGTGTACATGCCTTTGCTGTGGTGGTTCAGTCTCTGTCCAGGTCTGGCAGGCATACAGCCTTGGGGCCGCATGTTGTTGCAGGTCATAGCCAGTGACTGCTGCAGTGGGAAGAGGGTGCAGGGAACTCTCAGGGCTGCTGCAGCAGCCCAGGTGGAACAAGGGTTAGTATCCCCAGATACCAGCTGGCCAGGCCCCAGAAGCTCCTGTCTATTTGTATTACCCAAATGCCATGGGCCATAAGGCCCACCTGGCTAGCTAATGGCCCCTACAGTGGCCAATGAATGAATAACACAACAAAAGGCAAAAACAAGGTGTGAGTGTTGTATGGGTCAGAGGGTGAAAACATGAAAATAAGTGTGCCTGAAGGGGACACTGAGAAGAGCCCCCCAGGGTGCAATCACTCAAAGGCATCCAAGGACCCCAGAAACTCCTGAGAGCAAGTAGCCCTGAACTGCTTGTTAGGGAAGGTTTTTATAGTGCTGGGGCCAGCACAGGGCAGGTTTTTACACAGTTTTTATACTGTGCTGGCCCCAGGCTCTAGTTTCCACTGGCTGCAGTTCTAGGAGGAGCTGGGCAGGTTTATTTTGTCCCAAGTAGCCCAATGCATGTCTGGGCACGTGCACTCAGGCAAAAATCCCCGATTCAAATTGGTGTTGTTCCTATTTCAGCTGATGCAAGTGCATGTGCCTGCATGTGTGGATGTGCCCCATGTGTCCAATGAACTGGGCTGCAAACTGGGAAGAACAGACTTTCTCAAGAGACTTCTTATGCTTTGCTTCTGGCTGGAAAAATCACAGTGATACCCTTTTCAGGATATTCTGGTCCTGGATGGAAACCAACAGTAAAAAGTACCAAAAATATCTGAATTTCTAGGAATGTGAATATAGTCTCAGCTTGTTCTTTTCAAGAAACAAAGAATAGAAGATAAGGTTCTCATAAGGTTTTTCTTCATGCCAATTTTTCTGTTCCTAGTTAATAGGCAAAAACAAGAGGTGTCTTTAGCAATACAATTAGAGGAAGCATAAGATTTCACATAGTGCACAGTAATTGTTCTCATACTGCGCACCTGTAACTGGATGACAAGTGAGGAGCTCAGTTTTATTTTTACTACTACTGGCTGGCTGGCTACAGTTTAAGGTAAATCATTCCAGTGTATGTTTTTAAATCATGTGCTATATATTTCTCTTAGTTTTAATACTTCTATTTTCAAACTAATTAATATCAATTACAATGGCACTTACCATGAATGGCAGATTTCCTGTTACTTAATTCATCAGATAAACCTCATTTAACTTCAGCAGGTTTTGTTGGCTTTTTTTATATTTGTACCCTAAAGAAACTAGTTACTAGAAATGTCAGTGTGTATTTTGAAGTTAACAACAGAAAATAATATCTCTCTGTTTTCTTATTAGAAAGAAACTATAGAAATCTCTGGGGCATGAGGTGCTTCTACCAGCTCCACAAAGGAAAATGAACTCATAAATTCCCAGAGACAGTTAATATAGGAATTAGCTGGTTTAAATATTCCATTGTGACTTGGTCACAAATTCTAGTGTCAGGTATAGACATTTTAAAGACGGTTCAGGCTCCTTAGCAAGGGAGGATTCAGATGTCATGCAGATGCACTCCCCCTTTGGTCACACCATGTTGGCAGATGAGGGGAGCCTAAGAACTGCTTCAGCCCCACTTCAACTAGGGCCTATGGCTGTATGGAGTGCCAGGATTGGCAGGGGCAGCAACAGTGACATGCAGGTTCATCCTTCTGGTGCCTACTCCCTGCCTACCCTACCCCACAGCTGTCCCTGCTGGAGGCTGGAAGGAGGAACCTGCATCCTGCCACTGCTGTCCCCACTGATACAGGGGGAAGCCTTGGAGCTGTTCTAATCTGCTCCTGCCACACATTGCAAGGAATAGCTGCAAGGGAACTGGGTTCAGTTGAGGACAAAAGTGATCCATAGCTTCTTCCTCCTACTGCCTGCTCCTAGCCAGTAGGGGACATGGTGGGGAAGGTGGGGAGAAAGCACTGGAAAGAAGAAACTGCACGTTGCTGCTACTGTCCCTGACCAAGCCCAGCTTTCTGCACAGCTGCTTCCCACAGGCCCTAGCTGGAACAGGGTAGAAGCAGCTCTGCACCCTGTCTTAAGTCAGCCAGGGATAGCAGCAGTGCTGTTAGTGTAGCACAGCAGACTGGTCTCCCTTACCTTTGTGTGCTTGCTTCCTGCCCAGGTCCCCAGTGCCCCATGCGGAGCCTGGAGCTCTAGCTGCATCCCCATCTCTCCATGGTCTGAGGGGTAATGTGCTGCACCCCTCTTCAGTAAATCTTGTTTCCGTCCCTGTTCCATAGTACTTTATACAAGAGCACACAGTTTTATGGGCTGGCCCAACCCTGGAGAGGTGAGACAGGGAGTTAATATTCCCAGCGTGATGGAAAAATATATGGTAAAGAAAAATAGAGAGGAATTCCAGAGACTAGATGAGGGTTGGTTCATGACCCTGTTTCTGATTTGTTGTGAACCTGACTAAATAAGACAGTTTGGGTGCATCTGTATGTCACCATATGGCACCGTTGCTCCGGTGCAGTGCTTTAGTACTTCTTTTTGGGAAGCATTAGAGCACAGTCTGGTATGGGCCGTTATTATACCATGTGTGTGGCACCTGGTTAGATTTTGCCAGTACCGCTATGGTGACGTACCTGCTGATCACATGTAGACCCACGTCATCACTACATCACTGTAGTGGGTCACTGTAGAGGGTCACATGCAGTGACTAAGTGCAGTGACTTGGTGCATTGCTATATTGTGGTAGGGCAATGCGTAGACATGCCCTTTATGTTTGAGATTGTGACAGAAAAACACCCCTGCTTACTCTAAATAGGAGTAGGGTCTTGCTTTTACTCCCTACAGTTTTGGCATGTCTCCTCTTTTCACTTAGTCAATATTGTGTGGCTTTGATTGTTTATTACATCCCCCTTCAGACAGGATCTCCCAGACAGCCTTTCACTAGAAAGAGTCTTCTCCTAGCCCAGTCCTACAACTAACATTTCTCTTAGCACCTCTCTTCTATTAGGTATTTTCTTGTATTTCTCTCAAGTGAGGCAGCCCAGCCCAGCCTAGCAGACAGCAGTCAGCAACTTGCTCTGCAACTAGCAACTGCTAAATCTTGATTTCCCTAAGCAGAAATTACAGAGATTTACCAGCATTATTTTAATATGACGTTATTTTATCAAAGTCCCCTGGTTAGGAAGGGAAGTGAAAATGTATGCTCTAGATCTATTGTTATATATTTGCATTGAAATCTAATCCAAGCTTTGAGGTAGAGAGGGGAAGGGGCGGGGGGCGGTATATGAGTAAAAGAGATGCGTATCTGTGAGCTCAGATGCTCTAAGGAACCATAGACTTTACTCTGGTTTTAAGGAAATAACTGCTTTTCTACTTTTTAATGGAAACATACTTAGGACAAGTGTCCTCCTTTTAACAAAAAACACGCAGCTTGCTTAGGGTCTTGCCTTGGGCTACTCTGAGGAAAATGGAGCTCTGAAAAACTTTCATTTTAAGTTGCTGCTGCTTCCTTCCCACTTCAAAATCACGTCTCTGGACAAGATGAGAAATTTGGGCATGGAAAAATTAGTCCTGGATACCTCTTATACCCCTCCCACACTTCAACTTTCCTTTAGCTGCTTCTCTTCATAGTGGGTGCACCTACACTAGATACTTAATGCGCAGTAGCCTAATAACATTTCACAGTAGCGTGACAGGTAAAAACCATGCTAATACCCTACTGCACTGTAGTATTAGGCTATTGTGCAGTAAGTATCACTAAAAAAACTGTGCCTCCACTATTGCGCAGTAACTATAGTTACTGCTCATTTAGTCAGTACTTCATTAAGCAAGTACTAAAATAAATGTGCTGTGCATTAAGGAACGTGTAGATGTGCCCATTTTCACCTTTGTCATGACAATTATTGGCATCATATAGCCACTATAGTTATGGTTTCCTGCATCTGCCCACACTATCTCAGTTCTGAGACTAAGGGATGAGGATTCCCCTGAGGTCTCTACACAAATCCTGTGGTTTTGTCATTGCTTCCTTATCAGACCCACAGGAAAGAGAAGCTAGTTGCAACATAAGGATTAGCAATGCCAAAAGTGTATCAGAGGAGAAAAAGAAAGGGCTGGCCAGTGTTTTGAAGTATCTTTCATGGTTTTTAAACATACCTCTGTCTCAGTTTCACTTCAGTGTGAACTTTGGGGTTATATTCTTTCTGGACACGTGGAGAAATTTCCCACTGTTGCAGCACTGGAGAAATGGTGGGAGCAATAAGAAAGAGAGAACGTGGGGGTTCGAATTTGTTTACTCCACTTCCCTAGACCTGCTTTGTGACACTGAATTTGTTAGTAACATCTGAAAGTGGTCTTCTTGTTTTGTTATTTATTGCTTGGATTGTATTACTGCTTGTTACTGAGCCCTGTCATATTGGAGTCGCTGGAGACATTTAGTATAGGACAGTCCCTTCATGAAAGGTCTTGTAATTCAAGACAAGGTGCAAGAGGCCAGCGACGGAAGAGCTGCCTGAGAAAAGGTGAGGTGTAGTGCGAACACATGATTTTGGTGTCGTCTATAGTTTTTCACTATTATCACTTTGTTTAGAATGAAGCTGTCCTCGATGTACAGATAATGTGTTGCTGCTACAAGTGTACTCGTTACCATGCTAACCTTGTCAATATGGTCTTGAAAACTCTGCTTACTGATCTTGAATGCATTTCTAACATACATTACTCAAGCTACTGTAGTGTAGAAGAGTCCCACTGCTGTGAGCTTCAGGAAATAGTTCTCTGTTTCTGAAATACAAGGAGTTGATTAACCATTTCTTATTTTGTTTGGGATGGAACTAAATTAGTCAACTTCAGTGGAGACTGTCAACAATGTGTTAGCTACTAAATCACTATACTGCCTTTTAAACAGAGAGAGAGAGAGAGAGACTTGCATAGCATTTACTATAACTGTCCTCTCAAATCTTGATGTGTTCCTTATTTGTCAATTTGTAGCCCCTTTAGTCATGTTTAAATGGTACCTTGCTTCTCAGACAGTCTTCTTTATTCTATATTGGCTTCAGTTATCAAAAGCTAGGGCACAGGAGCACATAAAGATTAAAAAAATCACAATATTGCCCAAAGAGCAGGGACTCTAGTGCATGGATACAGGGAAAGCAGCAACTAATTTAATGGACTGAAAGGAAGGATGTGTCTACCAAGTTTGGCCAGAGGTGACTACCATAAAACCTCACAAATATGCATGTCTAATAGAACATTTTCCCCAGAAAATATCAGTCTGAGCATTGTCTGACTGCAGTTTGAGTCTCTGAGAGAGAACATTTCAAACAAAAATGAAAACATTCTAAGTATATTTTGCTACAAAGTTTATGCACTGAGCAAATAGTCCTGGCAGTGACTGGGTCCCAGAAATATTCCACAAGGATGGACTAATTCATGCAGCATGGCAGCACTGGTACTTTTGCTGTCAGTATGTATTTTGCAGTTGCTAGAAAACAAGAAGTACAGCCTATCTTACTCTGCTAATGAGAAACTGTCAGCTACACATCTTAACCACTAAGGGATTTTGCTTTTTTTAACTACCTAGTGCTTTCCTGAATGCACAAGGCTTCTGAAAAGGTGCCATTCCTATGTGGTTTTCTCTTATTTGCCTTCACCACTACTCTGGAAAGAATTTTTTAATGAGCTCCACCAGGCAATTTTAATGTTCCTTTTCATTTGCAGCTCTTTAGATGATTATTCAGGATTCATGATATCACATCAGCAGAAGCTGCTGTAGATTGATGGGACCCCATCAACCACCCTGCCCACTCAATATTATAAAGATTTGTGTCGTCAGTGGTCATGACGTTGTGTAGGAAGTTGCCCATTTATGGATACTAGAGCAAATGATATCATCACAATAGGTGGCTCCTGTCTAAATAGGAATCATTTATGAAATGAAATTACAGGCATTTATCTGGAAAACAGGAGACAGAGGCACCTGCTTTATGTAACTGATATCCTGGGGATCATAGTGTACAATAATCAAGACAGATCTTCAGTTCTAATTCTATTACATGAAAAAATACCCTCCTTTTTCTGCCTGCACAAAACAAACCCCACATCCACATGGAATAAGCTCCAGACCATGTTTTCTATTATGCTTGAATATATGGGACATGCATTGCAATCCTATGCTTGCCACACTGCTGCAGTATACTTGTTTTGCAGAGCTCTGTAGCAGGCTAGTCAAAGCTGTGACTAACCAGACCCTTGGATACATACTCTAATCTCTGGCCTTCATTTTTACAATGCATTTGAATTGCTCATTGTTTGCATATTTTTGATTTGAGAGACGCTTCATGCTCTGTATTTGGATGTTGCCTGCAATACAGCAATAGTCTTTAATACGGTAAGTCAAAGATGACTCCTTTCTTACTCTTGTACCTTCAATTTATACTTTCTATAACACCATAACATCAAGTAGAAAATAATGTATTTATTACCCTTAGAGTAGGTAATTTTCAACAGATGCTCTCTTCCCCCTCCCCCAATACTTTGCACCATGTTTTTTTCCACATGCAAGCAAAGGGTTTGTACTGTCTTTAAGTAAAAAGCTCTTGCTCCACTATTTTTATTATAATATTGCTGCATACTGGTGTACTTTAATATCAATGCTAAATAGAGAAACTGATCATACAAACAAGTCCAGAACATGTGATGCTAAAATAAGATAAGTTCAGACCAATATTAGCCTTTATTATAGTGAACTGTGTAATAGTTTGCAAAGCCAAAATCATTTTGTTTTCACACATCTGTTAGAGGAGATGCGTTTCACTTGGGAGTTAGTAAATTCAAGGACCTGTTTTTAGAAAACCCTTCCTTATATGTGAAAGCAGTGAAAAGAAAAGCTTTAAAAGGCAGCTCTCTTTGTAATGCAGAGTGCAGAAGAAAATTCCGTAGTTCCACCTATCGACTGCACTAAATGGTTTAAAAGAAGTAAAAGGATAAATATACTGTGAAGGGCTGTGTACACTTAGATTATGGAAATATCAGTAGCAAAATATGCTATTAAACAGAATCACCCTTTAACCCACTTAAATCTAAAATATTAGTAGAATTGCCTTCAGAATATATACTGTTCCAGTAGCTAATATGTTAATTGTAGAGTGAGGGTTAAGGTTTTTTGTGAAATAATTGCTTTAAATTAAATATTTTTAACGGAGGGTCTGGAAGATCACTAGGTTACTAGGTCTCTGCTAGTAAGATTCATTCAGTAGTGTCTTTAGGACCAGGCAACTTTGTAACAAGCGAGTAGCATTTGGATAGCTCAAAATGTATGAATTTAGGTATATTCAGCATGTCTGTAAAGTCTCCTACCCTATATCCTGTGCTTTTCAACGATTGGGATTTTTCTGATGTGAATAATTTCACTGATCATACTATGTCTATCAGCAGATTTGGTTAATAAATTTGTACCTACTGATACCATTCTGTGTTTTTCATTACCCTTTGGGTAAAGTATTTGGGTAAAATAGCTCACGTGTTCTGAAGTTCATTCGAAATATAGAAAAGACACCTTCTCCAGCAACTAAGAAAACTGAAGTATGTGTAGGCAAGCAGGGTGTAGGATGGTTGTCATTACTTCACAAATTTTAAGTGTCCCTATTTTTTTTTCCACTGATTTCTAACCATGTGATGATTCTATAAACCTGAATTAATAGTAAATCTTGCATTTGTTCACAATTAATTTATGGGATCAATATCTAACATGCTTTCTAGTCAGTTTATATAGCCTACATCTTTGTTTAGCAACAAGTGAACATGATTATTTAGCACACAATCCAGTACATTTTGTAATATAAGTATTAATATGAAACTACAGTTAAGTGAGGTTTCCTGACACAAAAATGCTATTACTTTAATAAAGCTAGTGTTTGTAAGAATTCCAGTTCACATTATATATGTTATATATATATATAACATCCTGGAGATGCTGAAAGGCAAGTGAAATTACTTTACTTGATAAGCACATTAAGCAGTAGCATACTGCCAGGCATTATCTTCTTCCTTTGCACGCATCCTACAAAATAAAGGTTACCTGGAAGTTTAAAAAATGTATAGAATAGACGCATTTAATTTATGCCATGAAAGTTGTTTGAGTGTAAATACCTCTTAAAGCAAACTTAGAAATGTAGACATTTCCATGAATTTCATTCACTCAACTGGGCAAAAGATGTAATTTGGTCTCTGCATTAAATTTTCGTTTTGCAACATACTTCAGTGTGGCAGGCAACCTTTTTTGTACTGTTGTTATTCTATTTGTGAGTTTGCTGGAGGCATCTCTTAGAGAAGACAGATTTAAACGATGACAGTTTATTCGTTTTTTTTCTCGATAAACTTCTATCTCCATATTTTATTTTCAACCAAATTCATAAATCTTATCATGTGAAGTTTAGATCTACACTTCTTTGCTACTTTTCCCGCAATAGAGATTAGTGTTTGACATCTTGTTACTTATAAAATGCAAGGTAAAACAACATCAATAGAGCTATAATTACTATCCCAACAATCAGATAAGTGAAAACTATACCACCCATTATTTTAATGGTTTTAATTCATATTCTTGCTTTACGATTGCATGTACAGGAAAGAGCATTCAATGACTATAGGAAACTAGTGAAAAAAGAAGGGTTTTCTGGGTGATTTAGGTAAGTTTTTAGGCACAAAGTGTTCTTCAGGTCAGATAAACTAGTGAGTAATTAGACCAAGGAGCAGAAAATGGTTCAGAAATTTTGTCAAAGACAGAAGTTAGAACCAGATTATATAAAGCTCTGTAATATAGCATGTATCATGCTAAATACATTCTGTTAGTTCTTTTGTAATTAACTGAGAAGTTTTGTTCCTATGTGCTTAGAAAGTTCTGTTTCTTAAGTATTTAGTACTGTGCTCTGAGCTTAAATCAGCACAACAAACTTGGACAGCTTTTTGATTTGATTGTATTGCTATGGCAATAAGGCCTGAATTTGATTTTTGTTTCACCCGTGTGAACTAAGTGGAATTTAGCTTAAATGCCTTGGAATTAGACTAGTATAATAATGGTATATTTGCATTCAGAGGCTTCCTTTTGACATGTACATGCACACAACAGAACTTTTTTGTGGCCCTAAATATTTATATTTTAATGCCACTGAATAGTAAGATATTCTAGAGTAAAACAAAATTAGCTGATTTTTTTTCATAATCATTTCAAAGATGGGGGGGTTCTGCTTATGAATGAAAACAAAATATGGCCTCATGGAGGGGCATTTTTACACTGACTTCAAGTGTCACTGTTACTATATTTTTTCACAATTAACACATTTGTATCCAGGTGGGCTGGGGTACATGGTAGGTCATGCACCATTAACTAGGAAGGCTGAAGTTAAATTTAATTTAATTGCTTTTAGTTTCTCTTAGTGAATTATGAAAATTTATACATACAACAATGAAATACTTGCATGTATTAGTCCAGTGTGAGTTGTATCTGCAATATAATTTAATTGTCTTTGACAGAAACACTTGCAAAATTGATATCAGGCTGAAAAGGTGCTGAAAATCATATAGATTAACGTCAGATTAGTATACAGGAAATAACAGAGTAATTCTGCTTAGCAAGCTATTCATTCTTCTTAGCAGAATGTTGCCAAAGTAGAAATTGGGTAACAAGTATGTTTCTGTCAAATAAACACCATAAAACATCTACAGAAAATACAGAAGAAGCCATAGAATGGTGCATAAATTACTTAAGTGAAGTGAAGTGAAATTGTGCATATTAGTCATTATTAGGATCTTGACAGCTACTGTTTGCCATTAATAAATATTAATACAGTATGTTCATTAATAGTAACTACTGGCAATGGCAATGTTTTAAGGATTTATAAAGATGACCATAACCCGTGTAAAAAATGAATAAAGCAAAGCCAAAAATCACTTACATATTTACTTGCAGTTTCTTAGGATGCTCCCTAGATAGCAGATCCCAAATTTAACTTGCCCTCATATACCATGCTGTAATGTACTAAAAATAAAAATTTCCTTCAGACCCTGATTACCTGTCAGCCTGTCCAAACTGTGAGTAATAACACTTCTTATAAACCTCAGCTAAACTGTTATGCAATGTCCTAACACCATATTCCAGGCACAAAGGAACTGAAGAGAACTAAAGTTGATGGCAAAAACTCTACTGATTTTATTTGAATCAAAATGAAGGCAACATATTCTTTACTCCTGTAGGTCCAAGGCATATCATGTGAATTCTCCTCTGAACCATGCTACAGGTATACCATGTATACCCTACCTATCTATAAGAAGGGAGCAAGGGAAGTGAATGAATGCATGACACATGCTGTTGTGAGCCTCCACGTTAGTGAATGTTGATGATGTGAGTTAGAACCATCAGATCTCTTCAAGTGACACGGAGGGGGAGCTGTTGGTCTATGGCATTCTACTGCTGCCTGCTCCTTGGGAGCCCAGTGGAGTTCTATGAGGCTCTGAATGATTTTGGTTGGAGAAGTTCACTGTTTAGGGAATAATGGTGTTGCTCCCTGGTGAATCTGTGTCCTTACAGACTACACATCAGGCATTAATGCAGTGTGAAGAAACCCTAACTTACATTCCATGCTTACTACTGTCCAGTTGTAGAGGAATTTGAGTAAAGGCAATACAACTTCAACTTCCCACATCACAGATCAGGGCCCCATTATGCTAATCACTATTCAAAAAAGACCTTTTCAGTAGAAAAATATGACAATGCAGTTGCCAGGTAGAGGGCATATATGAACAAAAGATAGGGTAGAGATGAATTTTCAATTCAGATATTTTTATAATTGTACAAAAAAGCAAATAATATCCTGAAAGGTTTTGTTCAATAGTAATCAGATTTCGTAGCATTCATGCACAGAGTCAGTTCCATGGGACTGATCGTGTAAATGTGTCTGGATGAAGCCCTATAGTTCTTTCATGTAATTGAAATCCGCTGTTTTATGGGAGTCAGCTTGCTTACTGTGTTCCTCATTCACTCAAATCCTGTAACATAACTCTGCCCCCAGAAAGAATGTAGAAGAGTTTTAAAAAACATCATACAAATTGCTGGTATAATTGACTGTAGGCTTCCCATCTATTCAAATGGGCTTTGTATCATGCCTTACAGGAACAAGGATATTCACTAACAAACATGTGCCTTGGAATATGCATATCAACTCCTACAGCCTTTTGTGCCCTGGTTCCTTTAGAGCTATTAGTAGTACCACTTTACTGCAACTTTCATGTGGATTTGTGTACAGAGAGTAGCTGCCTTTCATCATTCCTGTGATTCCCATATAGGACAATAATGTCCAGACGTTGATTCTCTGTTATTAAATCCCTGTGTATGATTAGAGTGCCGGTAGTTTTGGAGTGATGTAGCTGTAATGCTCCAGAAATTAAGCAAGAGTCAAGGATTCTTGTAGGTGATATCTTTTATTCGACCAACTGCGTGAGTGGGATTGACTTAGATATGCTTTTAAATTCAAAGCATTCTTCATCAGGTGACCTGATGCAGTCTATTCCAACCATGGGCTTGGTCCAACAATCCTTGCCTCTTGCATAATTGGAGTACCAGGATTATTGCAGGAGTTGGTATTTCACTAAGCAAGAACTGATACGTCTTTTGTATTACATAAACATGAGATGCAGTTGCAGTTTTTGTTGTTCTTATAGGAGCTCATATCTTGCTTTCCTGGCCTCATGAAGGAGTAATGATATGTATGTTTCTCCAGACACTTACAAAAGAACAGGCAGTTTCAATCAGACAGTGAAACAAAAGAGTGTGTTCCTTCTCTGAGAGTCTGCAGTATAGTGTGAGAATAAAAACTGTTGCTGAAACTCAGGCATAGGAAGAATGCTACATTGGTCACATTTGTCACATGAGTCCCTTTAAAAGTGGGAATTCTGGGCTGCATGAGAGTTCCAGCGGTAGGCTGGAAACTTGGGCCAGGCTTTTTTTTTTCCAACTGAAGTGTGCAATTATAATTGTAGGCAAAAGCTTAAATAATCTAGTAATTGAATGTACAAAGGATTAATTTTAGTTATATAATTGTACTATAGCATGAGTTTAAAAAAGCAGGACTTAAAAATGGATTGAGTTTCTGATTATACATTAAACACTTTAGAAAATGCCACTCCTAAGTTTAAGAAAACCGCAGAAGGCAAGCCACCGTGGAACTGGACAGACAGACTAGTTCAGAGAGAACTGACTTCACCAGACTCTATGAATGGACTTATAGAGAGCTGATGTCATTAAATGAAAAAGAGAAATGTCACAAGTGGATGCAGGATTTTGTGAAGGAGGGGGAGGGAGCACAGAAGTGGCTACCTCCCAGTTCCCAACCTCCCTTTTCCTTACCAGAGCAGGCAGACTTTGCGGCAGGAGCACCAGCCTCAGACATATTTTAAGTCCTTGAATCAGATAAGAATCCTGCTCCCACCTCTTAGCACCCCATTCCTTCCCCCAGTGCTCAAAGGTACCTCCCTACTCCCCCGCTTATTGCTACAACTGTCTCCAGCTGCCCCAGGGATGGGGCGAACTCTAGAGGTGCTTCTGCCCTGATCCAGCTGGGGCTTTGGAGAATGACTCGGCGGGGAGATGGTCTTGACCAGGGACAACAGCAGTGGTAACCCCGTTCCCCTTTTCTGATTCTGCTCCCAGGCTGGTGGGAAACACCTGACGGGACCAGACAGTGCGGGGAAACCTGCCCACTGCTGCCACTGCCTCTGTCCCCAGCTAAACCAGAGCTGGGCTTCCCATGCAGCCCAATGGACTCACACTGGATTTGTTCTGGAGCCCCCCTGCCTCATGTCAGCAAGGGATGGTGGCAGGAGCAGGTAGGAAAGAGGAGGAATGGGAGGGAAGGGGAGATGCTGCTGAGCATGGGGAGTAAGAGAAGGGGGTGAAATTCTTACCTGCTTCAAGAATTTAAAAGAAGCCCCCAGCTGCTGCTCCCATAGTTTCATCCAAAAGGAAAATAAATACATACAAAAGATAGGAAAGGATGAAGAATGAAGGAGACACTGCTGAGAAAGGTGAAAGTGAGTGAGGAGATCAAAAGGGATAAACAAAGCAGTTAATCCACTGAGGAACATAGGGGTTTAAAATCTACTCTAGGTAATGAGATAGGAGTTCAGAGTCTGTTGAGACCATCCCTAACACAATACAGTCTGTGGTTGATTTCTTGTTCCTCAATTTTCCATTCAAGTTCATTTCTAAAGTTTTGTTGTTTTAAGAACAACTACACTGAGGTCAGCGATGAACCGTTCAGTGAGGTAACAGTGTTCTCCTCTGGGGCTTTATGTCTTTTCTGGGACTGATGTTGGATTGGTGTCCTTTCATTCTTTCACATAAGGATAGCCTTGTCTATCCAATGTAGATAGAAGATGGTTAGCAGGTGATGGCATATTTCAGTGTTGATAGATGTGGGGGGAAAAAAACAAACAGTGCTTTACCAGAATAAGAATTGCATCAGTTTGACCCGGCTCCCCAGCATCTGTATAATTTGAATGCTTCAGTGGGGCTTTTTGACACCTTTATCTAATAGCTGATTGAAACACGCGAGCTATACAAACACTGTGGAGCTGTGTCAAGCTGATGTAATTCCTCTTTTGGGCATGAGCTGTACTTGGCATGGGGGCACACTAACCGGAAAGTAAAGTGCTTTCCTCCACCCCACTTCCATATGCACATGTAACATTGGTAGGGGAGCAGGTGAATGAAACCAGGAGTCATGTAGTATGGTCCAGTAATTTTTTTTTTTAATTGAGCTTTTTTTTTAACTGTTGCTCTCATATAATAGGGACTTTCATTAACCCCTTTATAAATACTTTCATCTTCATTATTCAACATGATGACAGCTTAGAGTCTAATTCTGGCAACATATGCCACTGTGACACCAATGTGCCAGACTCCTGAAGTGTGACGAGCCAGTTACATTGACTTTCTTTGTATGAAGTACAGAGTGTAATTCAACTTGTTCCGATATGCTCTTTCACTTTTATGATGCCATCATTAACATGCCAGACAGCAGTGAAAAATGATTTGGACATATGAAAGAAACCAGGATTAGAGCCATGTTCTCTGAAGAGAAAAGGGAGGAAGGATGGTCTTGTAGTTCAGGTATTGGCTAGGGGTTCAGGAGATTTGGCTCTATTGGAAACTCTGTGACATTAAGCAAGTTATTAAACCTTGCTTCTATCAGTCTTCTGACTATAAAATGGGGATAGTAACACTCAGCAAACTTGTGCAAGGCTCTTTTTAGGATAAATATATGATAGCTGCACAGATGATACAGCCTTTTAAGTACCTAGATAGAAATTGTAGCTGAATGTGTCAGCAAGAGCCTCTGCCTTGGGGGGGGGGGGATGCCCCTCCCCTTGCCTCCAGGAGCCAGATCATGTTATCTTTCCTGTTCTTCCCATGACAATCACTGAGGAAAAGACTGCTTGACAGGAGTCTATAGATGAAAGATATAGAAGAAATAAAACCAATCAAGGGTATTCTGCCAGAAAAGTTAGTGCAGATGTTGAAGATAATTTGTGTTAGTATATTGTGTTTTAGACCTCTTGTCTAACAACCTGTATATATTTGTTTGAAATTGCAATCTAAAAATTAATGCAGGGAATACCCTAGTGATCCAATAGGGAATATGTAAAACCTTAGCTGTTGGCTATTGATGCTAATAGCATTGTAGATATAGAAAAGACCCTACTATCAGGTACGATTTGTTCAGGGTTCCTGTAAAACAGCACAGACATTACTAGCTGCTGAACATGTTCTCCTGTTTACTACTTTTTTTATGAATGTAATTTTCTCACGTTTTTATTTTTCAAAACACTCCAAAATATGTCTAAACTGTAAGGCATCCCATGTGGTTTGCTTCATTTGATGTGAGAGTGCAACAGAGCTGCTGGAGATGTCTAGCAGCATGGTTCCCTGGAAAACTTCCCAAAAGACTAAAAATATGATGGCTTTCCAAAATGTTGTTATTGTATTAAATTAATTAGATGACCCCTCCTTTAGTGCTCTCAACTCTGAATTCTTGTCATTAGTTCATTCCTTTCACCAGTTAAAATAGCATTGGGTAAACTAAATAATCTTTTTTATGACTGAAGGTTTTCAGAATGTAGGGTGGTCACATTTCCTCTCCTGTGCCCTTTACAGATAAAATAGTACGTTTGCTTTCTAGAGTTTCCACCCTTCAAGATACATGTAAATAGAATTTGTTGTAACTACCTTCAAATCATTTTGTCCAGATTCAAACACTGCATGCCATTTGTTACATGAATTAAGAATTAATAAGACTCTCATATGGGATGGTCACTCCATTTTTAAAAGACGTCCTGGATTCCAGGTCCCAAGATTCCAGGCCCCGGCTCTCAGGAATCTAGCATTTGGTTATATATTTCCAAATAAATTAAATTAATCCAATGTACATTTAATTTTATTATTGCTGCAAACTTTGAACTCATCAAACCTGTTGTTACACAATTGTTCGAATTGTTAGATACCTGAAACACTTGCAAGTTGTCTGTTTTAGTGATGTTTACATGCTAAAAGGAAATATTTTTTTTCCATACACTTATATCACATTAGTTATAGGAACAGAGAAGCACATGATTCCGAACTGCGTGCAGAAAGGTATTGCAATTAAAGTGGCTGTTGTCTTCCAGGGATGAATACATTTGTGAAATAGTCCTATATATAAAACACAATAGGAATAAAACTAGAAAAGTTTTATGCTAACTAAATAGGGTTCTACCGAATCTTTTCTAAACCTGGAGAATCCTCTATGTTGGTTTAATTTTTGTTGTTGTTGCTGTTGTCTGAATTTTTAAAGTACAGGATAAAATCATCGGTATCCGAAGAAACATCAACCCATCACCATATTAGCAGATGGGCTTTCTTGGTCTTTCTGTCCTACATGTTGCTATACTGCAGCTAAATCTTCAAGTATTATCTTGCTGACTTCTATAGCACCTCTTGAAATTCAGATCAATTGGGGCTGGGAATAAACAGGTAATACAGAAATAAATATCACCTTATGTTTAAATACTCAAAAACAGAATAGATGTAACATTTGTGGGAATGCTGTTGAGAAGCTGTAAAATATACATAAATGTAGACTGTATAACTCATAATTTATATCAGGTCTCAGCAACCAAAAGGAAGTTATCAGTAGTATTAGGCTAGTGACAGTAACATGAAACCAACAGGTGAAGGTAGCTAAATATTGCTCGAATGAAAGAGATTGGACCTGTACTGAGGCATAGTAAGAAAGGAGCAACATATGCTCCACCTGAGAAATAAGCACACAATGGAAACTTAGAGCTGGAAGAAAATTATTTTTAACAGGATAATTTTGACACATGTAGATTTATATAAGTTTGCTTAAATACCAGTATCAGGGAACAGGAAGTTCCAGATCTTAAAGAGATGATATTCTTGGGATATATGTAGTGTACCAGGTTCTCCTTTTAGTTGCTAAAACACAAACAGAAATAATTTGAGATTTAAATTATGTAATTACAGTCAATTTTTGCCCTGGATATACTTTCTCTCTTTCCCTTTTTACATATGTTAGCATATCTATAATGGAAAACATTTATTTAAGGTTTATAGCATATA
Organism: Caiman crocodilus; assembly: GCA_030014935.1. Classification (NCBI taxonomy): domain Eukaryota; kingdom Metazoa; phylum Chordata; order Crocodylia; family Alligatoridae; genus Caiman; species Caiman crocodilus. The sequence goes on from JAGPOW010003642.1 coordinate 34,376,363, forward strand.
AATTTAAGGATGAATATACATTTAGCGATTTTAAAATGGGCAAGGGTGCTGCAGCTCAGGAGCATGCTGCATCTGTTATGATGTAACTGTTACATCTGCATGATCCTGTGGCATTATAAATTAGCAAAATCCTACATGAAGCAGGGTTAAAGTTGAAAAATGATTTTTGTTACAATTACCAAAATATTTAAGCAGGTACAGTACTCAATGTATATAACGTGATTTATTTCTGATTTCAATGAATTTTGTTTTGTAGATCTAGTTCAGAAAAGGATTATTTAAAATAATACAAAGCATTTAGTATCTAATATAAAGCACTGTCATTATACACCTTAGCAGTCTTTTTAAATTTTAATATTAGATATAGACTTATACAGGTAGGTATGAACATGCACAACTGGAGAGTAGAAAACATGTAGCTTTTTGCTGAAGATAGGCCAGTCTGACCCATCTAAAAGGCTATTACTCATGAGGGGAGTTTTGGAAGAGCACTACCTGAAAAGGGCAAATCTTTTGTAAAAAATACTGCAGTTCTCTATTTCAAATAGCTAAATGGGTTGTTCATCCCCTTGATATTTTCCACAGACTAGCCAGGGCTTTGTCTAGCCATGCCATAAATACCTCTAAGGATTGAGATTCCACAACCTCTCTTGGTAACTTGTTCCAGTGATTCACCAGCTTCCTAGTGAAAAAGTGTTTCATAGTATCCAACCTAAATTTCCCTTGCTGCAACTTGTGACCATTGGTCCTTGCTCTGTCATCTGCCCCCACTGAGAACAATCTAGCTCCATCCTCTTCAGAACCCCCTTCAGGTAGTTAAAGGCTACTATTAAATTCCTGCTTGGGCTTCTCTTGTCTTCTCTCCCAATAGGAGCAGAACAGAGCAGGAAAGGGAAGGAAGGGGAACAAAACCTAATGACGGCAGGAGCACCCACTCCTGCCACAACCATTTCCCCATATAGCCCCACATTCCTCTCCTGGAAAAAGAGGCACACGGAATAGTTCTACTTGAAAGGTCTTGGAGCATCCCAGTTAAGAACCACTGTGATAAACCGATAACTAACTCACTTTAAAGGAATTTCATAATAATACTGATTTCTTCTACATACTGCATCATGCTCCCTATAAACATATCTTTGCAGTATAAATATACTAGGTCCAGTGTTTGTTTTTTTTAAAGTAGTTTCACTGCAAGGACAAAACTGTGTTACAGCACATATTTCTAGAATCTTGTTGGCAGTGAAATCAGTGTAAGTCTACAGATACTGCAAGGACTAGATTTATATTTTTTCTGTGGTTTAAAATTAAAAAATGAATTGAAAATATATTATTAAAAACAAAAGTTAAAAACCTAGTGAAGCAGTGGTAGTAGCCTGAGATGAACTGATGACCACTAGAGGAAAGGAATGTAAATGGATACAGATACTCTGCGTGATTTCTCTTATAGTTAAACCTGATTCATCCAAAGCATAAAAGTTTGCCTAGCATGGTAACAGGGCTGTTGGTTGTAGCTTGTTGAGCTATGAACATTGGTAGGAAAGGTTCTTTGGGTAGATGTAATACATTTTATTAGACCAACTAAATAGTTGCAAAAAATGTTCTTTGCAAACTTTTGGGCCCAAACACCCTTCTTCAAGCATTGGGAGACTGCTGGCGAGATGTATTCTCCAAGGTAGAAAATAAGCTAATTTACAACATGCAGGTCTGTGAAAATGCAAATGAGTGGTAGTTTAGAAGACATGAGATGGAATGATTGTCTTTATGGTAGGTAGAGATGGAGTGATGCACCTCACACATGAACTGGAGAAAATCCTGTGATGGGTTCGATTGCTTCATTTTCAGGGTCAGTTACTCCTTTGCCTATTTTCTACATCCACCAGCAAAGATATCAGCTGTGGAGAGGACATCTATTTGAGAAGGGATATTCTAAGAACTCCATAGGAAATTAAAAAATCAATCTGAACTCTATATGTTGCTGCTAATTCCAGGAACCAGAGATTGCCCAAACTCTATTCCAAGTACCACTGGTGCTTTAAAGAAAGCTGGTTGTCATCCGAGCTGGCTGTTTCCAGTTACTAAATGTTGTTAGGTACTTTGTTAATTTACCTTTGTAATATAAATACTTGCCGTAGTTATTAGAGGCAGGTTGGACAGTCACAAATAAGATAATAGCAGGTCTACATTATGAGAGTAGGAGACAGCCATCATGGCAGTTATCACGTGGTCTACACTAGGAACAAATGTTGAGAATATCCAGTCCTACTAAATGTTATATGCTAATTCAAAGCCATACATTTCATTTGCACAATACTTCCATACAGTTCTAGCCCTGGGAAAAAAATATCCTTGGGTAAAATGACCTGGAGTCAAGGGGAGAAAAAAAACCCCTTGATAGACTGACCTGAAGCTAGAAAAACAGCTTGCTTACAGATGATTAAACTTACAAGGAAACACACATGGCACTGATTAATTCTTGCCAAAGTTTCACGAGCAAGCATTTCTAGTATCTAGACAAAATGGTTGTACCAAGCTGTGTCAATCTGTCTCTTTCCAAAGGCTGACTGTCTTTTGGAATCATGAATGCTTATTCTTTAATATCTGGGGTTTTCCTCAGGCAGAATTAGTTTGTAACATATTGTGCATTGTTGCATCCTGTTTACAAACACTTAGGGCTAATGCACCTCCAGCATGGAGGATGATTTTATCCCTTTTTTCCCATTTTTCCTTTATTTTTATTTGGGAAAGTAATCATTTACAAATAGGGTTACATTAAAAAATCATATTTATTGACAATTTTAACTTTAGTTTTGAAACAAAAATGTCAGCGATCCAAAAGCTTTTGCATATTTCTTCTTTTTTCTTATTTCCTTGTCTTTTTGTGTGGTCAGGGTTGTCATGGAACAATGTATCTTAGAAAAAAGTGCTCCTTGCTATAGGGTATGTCCTTAATGGGTAAACAATCTCACAGGATCATATGCTTTTCTAAACAAAATTTACTATCTTACAAGTTTTAAATAAACACCCACATTCTGGTGCTTATTTGCTTAAATGGATTATTTCTTTCTCAGTATACTTCCAGCATTAGAATATATAAATAGTACTGGAACAAATCAGTATATATCATAAATGTCCTCATATGACCCCCATTAGCTGATTATTAAAGCACCTCAAGTATTCTTCTGTTCACCCCTGCTAATTTGATGAATGAGGAAGAAAGATACAGAGAGACAGTAGGTGATTTACCATGGTTATAGGGGAAGCCATGATGGGGAATGGAATCATATGTATTTCTCAACAGTCTCAGGCTAATACAACTACTGTCTGAACTGACATATAGCAGTGTCCCATATTTAGCAAGGGGGGTGGTTTGCATACTTTCTATAATCATAGTTAACAAACAGAAACCTTGCAGTATGGAACAACACCTTAAATCAGAGGAGAAAGGTAAAAGAGGCATATCTCAAATCCAATATCCCTGAAATTATGACAGTTTACACTAGATGATGATCTGGCCCAAGATATTTAGAAAAAAAAAATTGCAGTGCATTACATTTTCTTCATGTGGGTGAGACAACACTGGAAGGGAATTTCGGAAGTAGCTGCTTCAAGTCCAGCAGAAGACTCATGAGGCATGGCTAGGCAAGATTAGGAATGGGGTCTGTAGTAGGCAGCTCTGGGATTTTGAAAAATGGGGTGTGGGAGCAGTGACTGCCCTCCCTGGTCATGGCCTCCCCACCACCACCAAAACAGGCAGTCCATGCCACAGGAGCAGCAACCAGGGAGATTTTTAAGTCCCAAATAAGGTAAGCATGCCTCCCCTGCCCTGCTCTTGGCACCCCCTCCTCTCCCTTCAATGCTTGATGATATCATTCCTCCTTCCCATTCCCTCCCTCACTTTCTCTACCTATGCTTCTGGGCACAGGAAGGAGAGACCCACCTGCTCCTTAACTGAATTTACAGGGAATAGCTGTGTGGGGAGCTGGGATCATCTGGGGATAGCAGTGGTGATGGGCAGGTTCTCCTTCCCTGTGCCTGTTCTTGGGCTGGCAAGGAAGACCCAGGGGAACTGGGCTGGAAGGTGGAACCTGCCTACCATCTTGTCTGCTCCCAGCTGAGCCTGGTTCCCTGCACAGCTGCTTCTCACAATCCAACCTGCAGAGGTTCTCTTTGCTTACGGTAGTCAGAGGTATAAGTAGAGAGGGGGAAGGAAGAAGAGAATGAGGGTACATAATGCTCAGCATGGAGGTGGAAGGGACAGAGTGCCAAGACAGGGGCAGATTCTTACCTGCTTCAGGGGCTGCTGCTTACATGGTATGGTGTGGACTCCACAGGCAACCCAGGCATACAAGGCTGTGAGGAACAAGAGCTTCCAAGATACACTTTGGAAAGGTGGACATGACAATGCCACCACTCTGTCTCTGGATCTTTCTCTGGGGTCTGGATAGACCCACCCTGCATACCATCAACTCTTTACAATTATGGATACATACAATCATTACATTTAACTCACCCTAATCAAGATTAGAGCACCTAACTTAAAAATGGCAATTAGATCATGTAACTAAAAGTTAGTGCCTCTTAGAGGTAAACTAACCTTAGATTGATAAAGGGTTAAACTGGCTTCATGAATACCTGTATATGTTCAGTGTACTTACTCATTCTAAACCAATTCAAGGTACAGCCCAAAGACAGAGAAAGTCCAGCCACTTGCCATAGCCCTGGGGCTGTTCTTACCCCAGCTCACCCCGACCAGACTCCTCCCCCTTCTGCTGCTACTGACTAACCCTGCCTGTAACACCCAGTCCATCAGCTGCCCTGGACCCACCAACCCAGGGGCAGGCAATTATTTTGGGCAAAGGACCACTTACTGATTTTCAGCAAGCCATTGAGGGCCATATGACAGGCAGCTCAGGGCAGATTAATATTAATTTTCTAAATTTTTTAGGGTCCCCGCAGGCCTGGTGGGTCACATTTGGCCCCTAGAATGGCCTGGCAGGTTGCATCCAGCCCTCAGGCCGCATTTTGCCCACCCCTTCCCACAGATCTCCAGCCTGATCTTGCCAGCCCCTTTCCCCTCTAATTTACCTCTCTCTGTCAACACTTCTCTTGGCAAGCAGCAAATGCTTGCATATATGGGACCCAACTTAAAATAAGCTGCCTAAACCTGAGCCCAGTCCTGTGAATGCTTGTTCACACCCTATATTGCAGTTTAACATGCAAGTTCCATACTGGCTCAAGCAGTCTGAATGACAGATTTGACAAAGTAATAGGCTGAGTGAATGAAAGGAACGCAGTGGTCATAGTACACTTGATCTTTTGTAAGGCTTTTTTTCCAAGTCCCACATGACACACTCAAGTGAATTGGGAAAAAGTAAGCTAGGTAAAATTATTATGTAGTAGATATATAATTGGCTCAACCACCAGTAGAAGAGAATTGTAAATGTTAGAATGGCAGGAGTTTTCAGGTGTGACTTCACAGGAGGCCATCCTGAGTCCAGGACTGCAAAATATGTTTGTTAATTATTTGAGTATCAGAAAAAGAGATCAAGTTTGCAGATTATATGAACTGGGGAAAGAATGTGAACACTGGAAGAAAAATTTTAAAAGGAACTGGAATAGATTGAAGAGCTAAAATAGAGGGAATAGTAGCAAGTTCAACTTGGGTAAAAGTAAGGTGCTACACGTAGGATGCATCTACCTGTGCATTAATGCACTTTTCCTAATGCACATTAAATTTAGTACCTACAGGCTAGGGACAGACATTACATATAAACCAGTTTAAGTGGTCAGAAACTGATTTAAACCTGTAATAGAACAGATGTTCAGTGCACATAAACCAGATTGAGAATGGCTGAAACTGGTTTGAGATGATTGAATGCAGCATCAGACTTAATTGATTTGGCTCAAACTGGTTTATGCAATGTCTGACCCTTGCTGGTTTTAGATAAATCAGAATCCCCCAGCATCCCAGCATGCTCTTGGGCTGGGTAGGGCTCTCTGTTCCACAGCATAGCTGGCCCCTCCCCTCTGCTCTCTAGCCAGAGCAGGAGCAGGATGTGGTCAGACACTGGCTTGCCATGGCCCCTAAGGCAAATTTCTCCCTCTGTCCTGGTTCCACCCCCTCTGGCTCCACTGGAAAACCCTGGGGACTACAGCCTTAGCCGTACCTCCATGGCTTGTCTGCAAACAGGCAGGGATGGAGTTAATTACTCCCTTTGTCCCTTCTCTCCCCTGGAACACCAGGGCTTTGGCTGCAGTCTGTGTGGCTTGCCCAGCAGTCCTGGAGCAGGGGGGAGAAGCAAATAGATCCGTGTGCAGACTCAAACCCTGCTGCAGCTCTGAGCCCAGAGCTAAGACTTGCAGGACCAGACTGAGAGGTGGAAAGTGTTGGAAAAGACATGACAATCATCATTAGTGATCACACATGCTGGAGATTTAGTTAAGAGAAGTTGCACCAAAGAATGCAGACAGCTACATTTACATTATAAAGCAGAACATGTAAACAAGCCTTTCTGAATGTCTGGCTGTAAGAAGACACTCTGCCCTCAGGATTAGAAAGACTAACTCTTGTCTTTTTGGTTTACATTTTAAGTTAGACTAAGTTGTGTATGCTGTGTTTTCTGGGCTGTATTTCGGCTTAGGTGAAGATTTTTGATAGTTCCATGTTGTATGCTTTGTAAATTGCTGTATTCAATATCTTGCTTCAGAGAAAGGGCTTTTTCCCCATCCTCTGTGTGCTAGCCCTGGCTGGTGCCTAGCCACACCCCTTCTGCTCTAGCAGGGTGGGGTGGCAGCCCTGGGGAGGATGGGGGGGGGCGGTATCTCTCTTCCCTCCCTTTTGGCAGTAGCTGACAGGCATGCTGTAGCACCCTAGCCTTCTGGCTTGGTTTAACAGAGCATGTCTGTCCAGCTATTATTCGATCTAAGCTGCACAGTTTAGACTAATCTGCAAAGAGTAATTCAATTCAGGCTTGTGCTTTTTGAATGTCTGTCCCTAGCCCCAGTGTGAGGTGCTAAATAAATGTGTATTTAGCTGCCTTAATGTGCAGTATGAAAAGCGCACATTTTTTAAGTGATGCTTAATGCTCAGTAGCCTATTTTACTGTGCATTAGTGTAATTGCAAAGTTATTTATGTGACACTTTAATGTGCAGAAAAATAGGCTATCGTACATTAAAGCACACGTCTACATGCATCTCCAAAGAAGAATAACCAAATGCACAAATGCAGGATGGGAGGTAACTGGCTGGGCAGTAGCATTGCTGAGAAGGATTTGAAAGCTTTGGTGGATCATAGATTTAACATAAGTCAGTAATGCTATATATGGCATCTATATACATGCAGCGGGGCTGCTCCGACACACTGTAATTACAGCGCTTTGAAATAGACTCAATAATTGTAAATACCATGCTCCAGCAGACTCCAGCAATACATGTATCAGTGTCCTTGCACTGAAAAATAGTGGCAGTGGTGGTGCTTTTATTAAAGCTCATTCGACCAGCTTTAAAGTGCCCCCACCACCATTTTTCAGTGTGGAGAGGCTGATACACGATACTCTGGGCACTTTAATTAGAGTGCCTCTTGGAGCAGATCTAATTAAAGTTCCCCCCCCAAACTCACTCTCAGAGCATGTTTACAAATGCCCATAGTTACAAAAAAAAATGTCATTTTAGGATGCATCAGCAGGACTGAGGTATAAGGTCAGGGATGAGGTTAGAGGGAGCAGGTTGTATTAGCACTCTACCGGGCAACCATTTTGGTTTCATCTAGAATTTTGTTTTGAAGTTCTGGGATCTTCGTTTTAAGAAGGATGTGGAGAAGTTGGTCAGGAGGGGTCTGACAAAAATGATAAGGGAATGGAAGACAAACTGGACAAGGAAAGTTTGAGAAAGCTAGGTATATTTAGCTTGGACAAAAGGAGGTTGGGATGGGGAGTTATGACAGCAATCTTCAAATATTTGAAACAATACCATAAAAAAGAAGGAAAACAAGTATCCTCTCTTGCCACAGATGGCAGGACACAAAGCACTGGTTTTAAACTGCAGTAAGGCAGATTTGGTTTAGCTACGAGGAAAAACTTCCTTATATGATGAGTCAGTAGAATAGACTGCCCAGGCAAGTTATACAATCTCTTTCATTAGAGACTTTCAAGAAGAGGTTGTACTTGTGTAGAGGGTTGAACCAAATGACCCTTAAGGTCTCTTTCAAACCTATGATTCTGTGCTTTTTTCCCGTGTGTCTTTGATCATTGCTTTTTGCTACCTACTTGGATAATTTGGATCTAGGTGTTTTGATAATGGTAGATCAGGAACAGGATGTAGAGGTTCTCTACTTGCAATCTAATGATTCTAAAGCTGGGACAGTAAAACCTCTATCCTTACAGGTTTGTGCCTTAATGACTGCTCCTCACGACTGACCTATCTCTCTGCAAGTTCTTCACTTATATGTGTTGCAGTTGCTATATTACCTATTGTTAGCCATGTTTTCTGCAGGCTATTGATAGCAGTCTCTCAGACAAAAAGACTTGTTGAGAACATTAATGTCTTTGGCATGTTTTTGTACCTTTTTTGTGCTTTTATGTGGGAGACTGCATTTGCCTCTTCTTCTTTCTTCTATGGAACTATCCAAGGAATATCTAGGCCCATAAAAACATGGGGAAGATTCTTCCCCATTTTCCTTATGTCAGAATTGTCTAAATAGTTCAATCCATGATGTTAAAATGACAAAACAGGACAAATTAATCTGTTCTGTTCCCTGGCTCTCACAAATTAATTCTTGAAAGATTATTACTTCAAGTATGCAAAACCCAGCATTGTGTTTCATCAGTGAATAATAACTTGACACACGGCACATGAACATTTGGCCCTAAGGGAAACTAGGATGTGAGCTGACAGCATGTCACCTACTCTTCACTAACCACCCATGTGCAAGCTTTTACCTCATAGTAAATTGCAAGGTGGCTTGTACCTGGAGGAATATGGAGCAAGCTACCTTGCATTGATTTAGGATAAGAGTATGTACACTAACAGATGACAATGGCTTGACAGCTTGTTAAACTTTGCACCCATTTACAAACCGGTAACTTTCAAGAAATTCAATTCCAAGGAATCTCTATAAGCAACAATAAAGTAGAGTATTATTCAAATTTTATCTTGATATCCAATCAAAATACACCACACAAATAAATAAATGGGTGACAGACTTGCCCCATAGATAGTAAAATATCCATTTATGAGTCTTTAATTGATTTCACCCTCAGATAAGCTCCAAATATTCCTAATAATTTATGTTGGATATGCACCTGCAAAACTTATGGTTCAGAGACTGTACACACATTCACATGATCTGGGAGAATTCTCCCAGATTTGTTTGCCTGGTAAAAAAATCTTACCCAAAGCCAGGTCTACAGACATTTGAAGGCTGAGGCCCTGAAGAGAGGACAGCTTGCAGTACTGACATTGTGCAGCCAGGGGAAGGTTCAGACACACATCTCAGCATGCTCTGCAGGTTCCCGTTCAGATGGCAGCAGTGCAGCTGTGATAGGCTGACCATGGGCAGTCTGGGGCAGCCAGTGGTTCCCTGCAGCACAATGTGGGGGTTGTGAAGGGGGCATGTTCACTCCCTGCTGAAGCAGTGGAGTTCAGTGAGTGCTAGTCATTGTGAGGGGGTGGGGAGGAGGGAGGATGCTGGAAAATAATGTTCTCTTCTGAAAGAAGCCATGGCATATACAGACATTCACTCTCTGATTTAACCCTGGTTGTACCCATGTTATTTTTTCCTGGAGTGGCCATTTTACCTCGGGGAGAAAAAGCCTGAAGATCTATACATTTGTGACTTCTTCTGGGAGAACAGTGGTTCTCCCAGGAAAAACTGAATATTTGTACAAGGCAGGGGTATGTGTGTATGTGTGTGCACGCGCATGCACACAAGCACATTTATATGCTAATAAGTTAAATGTTTCACACAGTTCACTGTTACTTTCTGTGTAGTATACCTCAGTGTCCCCATCTGTGGCTTGTTCTGAATTTTATTCATATATCATTTGGTTAATGCAAATGCTAATACTTTCCCTTTTAGCTGTTCATTACCTTATCTTCTCTTTGCAAAAAGAGAGGATTTGAAAAGAGAGGGAATGTGAGACTAGAATTCACTCTTTCTTTTGCTTACCTATTTTATATCAGCATCTGTCAGTGGCTGGCAACCTTCTTGTGTGGCAAGATGGAATGATGCAGCTCAGGTCTGAGAATGGCTGGCACCAGGACCCAGCTGCCATTGCCACCACCTAGACCCTCCACTCCCTAGCTGCTGAACAGGCAGAGAAGCGCCCTGGTTTCATATGCTGCTGAAGCCCCCAGCCCTATGGGCTGCATTCAGTGGCTTTGCAGGCCTGTAATAGGGTGTTCTCCAGGGAAAACTGGGTGCCCCCCTTGTGGTGAGGTGGTACTTGGCTACTTATTCCAGTTCTCTAATCTGGTCCCTTTCTCTCTCTTTTTCCTGCCATTCTCTCTCTTTTTCTTGCCATGTCTTGGTATTATTGGGATGTTTCCTCAAAAGACTGCTTTTAAGTAACCTAAGCCTAGGTCTTGTCTCCCTATCCTGCCCCGGCCCCATCTCAGGGCTTTGTTCCCCCACACCCTCTTTCTCCTGCCATATGAGAAATGTCATTAACAGTAATTAAAATAACTTATAAGCAAGAATTGTACATGAACTGTACATTTCCAGGATCAGACCAGTAAGTATAAACCTGAATCAAAGCCCACTGAAGTAATTGCACAGCTGTACAAGGGCTTTGAATGAGGCCAAAAGTGTATTCTAATAGTAATTAATTTATCAGCATTTGAGGGAGTCATTTTTCCTAACTGGCTCTGATGTTTCTGTGTTTGTGCATGTAAGGAAGGATTTAGCTTTACTTGACTTCTCAGAAAAGCCAGTTGCATTGTTGGAAATGGACTAAACTATGCAGGGTGCAACAGAGCTATTTGTAAATTAATTTCTGAAAAAGTTGCCCCTAGGCAAATAAACTGCTTTCAGCTTTGCCACACAAATCAGAAAACATGTAGATCCTCTTGTAGTGTAAATAAGCATCTTCCCATACATACATCCCCCGTGTATATGGCAGTAAATACATTGTCTTTCCTGTAAATACTGAAAAATGTAATAAACCTGGGCACAGCTGAGCTATAATCACTTTAAATCCCACCCCTAGGTGTCTTGAATCAATTTGGTTGTTAACTTGAATATGATAGGCTATATCAATTAGCAGTATTTCCACTCTCAGATGCATCCTGGAGCAAGTCAGAGGAAAATATGAGAGCCTTCTTACCCATTCACTCTCTGCTATAACAGGAGTGCTAACCTCAGCCATGTAAAAAATGGTTGGTAACATTTTCATTCTAAATCTCTGACTGTGTTCACCAACCCTGCTGCTCAGTAAGGGGCTGCTCATTTGTGACTTGCAGATCAAGGAGTCAAAAAATAGCCCTGACATTATCTTATACTTCTTATGCCTTTTCATTTGCTGCCATGTCAGCAGGCCACTTTCATATGATTCTTCCTCTCCTCTCTCACCAAAACTCCCAGTTTTAGCTACCTTAAAATGATAAAGAACCCATTTCTAGTTGTTTCAGAAGCATTATGGCAGCTGTCATGGCATCTTGGCCAGCAGCACCATGAATGAAAGACTTCTTGGTTTTTCAGAAGATCAAGGTTGTTTCTTCGTACGTTTCTTGACATAGTAATGCAAACCTCCTAAAACTGCAGTAAGATTCCTGGCCAAATGTTAATAAGTGTTGCTGACCCAAATCCGTCGTTGTAGCGCAGGTCAGTATACATAAGTATCACCTGAACTTCATAGAAATATATCCAAATTCACTGTCCTCCTGTTCTGAAGTGCAAAAGGGAATAAATCTCTCTAACTGATTATCTCCACAGAATGGCAGACACCTCCACAGAAACGGAGCCAGCATCAATCTAAGGCATATTTCAAGATAGGGAGCTGAATTGGCTGGGGATCGCTGTCATTTTAGCTGTGCTCAGTCGACAGACATCCCCTAGGCAGACATATACCCTAACGTGCTGTATCATCTAGGCAAGAAATTGGGGAGCAGCAATCCAGCCTCTGGCCCTCTTCAAATCTGGTGGCTCAAACAGGCTGTCTTAGAATTCTTGACTCCATATGAAGAAATTGTGTGCCTGTATCTTCAGATTTGGCATATCTAGTTAAGGAAACAATTCTTCTTTAACCCGCCCTGTAAATAGGTTTAACTTATATAAATAGCTGCTGCAGCTGTACGTGGGGAGTCTCTATTCATTTAAAGTGAGAGGAAAGCTGTGCAGATCTGGAGAGAGGTGACTTACTCAACTATCCTTACCCAGCTGCATTTTTCTCTTTCCTTGAAGGGAACAGGCGATCAAGTTCTGAGTCTGGTCCAGGAATCACCTTTCCAATTGCAGCATGTGGAAACCAAGTGTAAAAAATGGTACTGAGAAGTCAGAGTACATTGCACCGTATTTATTCATCATTTTATAGTCGCTTTTAGCATTCTACTTGTTAAAAAAATATAAGCTTACATTTCTGTATAGATTTCATTGAGTAGAAATTGTAGGATTGGTTGGTCTGGGAACTAATCTCTGATATATATCAAATAACTCATCTGAAAAAGTGGATGCTTCATATCTGGGAAATGAATAATTAATTTTGTTTTCCTGGTTTAAAAAAAATCCCTCAGGTGCTCTTCTGTTTTCTGCTGAGGCTTAAATTTTGTAGTCCTCTGACAATGCCTTACACCCTCCAGAATGTCTTGTTTCTATGGAGACACCAATGAACTGCAGCCCATATTCTTCCGTACATCACAAAACAAGGTTGCTTCAGTATATTCTCAGTGCTTCATTTTTTTCATTTTTAATTTCAAGTTAATCAGCAGATTAGATATTGATTATTTCATATTAAAACAATATATATTACATCATACTGTTGATTTCATACAAGTACATATATACCAATACTGCAAATAGTGTTATATTAACATTGTTGAGCTCAGCTTAACTGTAAACAGACTATATCCTTTAACCTTTGTTACAGAGCAGAATGGTTTTTATGATTTAGCAAGAGAATAATCATAAGCATTGTTATGCATGTGAGAGTAAGATATGTAAGATAATTGTATGATATTTCAAACTGCTTGATTGCATCTACACGAGACACTGACTTCAGAGTAGCCAGAAATACTGCACAGCAACATGTCACAGTAAGGACAGTGCTAATATACTACTGCACAGTATTATTAGGCTGCTGCGCAGTAGTGTCACATTAAAAGATGCTCACTGACGCTACTGTATAGTACCTCCTGTTACTGCACATGTATTTAGTACTTGGTAATGCTGTGCAGTAGTATCTCTTGTAGACACATCCTTTAAGTAGCAGAGAAGATATACGGTGCTATAGGCATCCCAGAGAGACACTAGTAAGGATCTGTAAGTTTATACCCACCCTCTTGTTTGCACTGTGGCCACAAGGAAGTCTTTTAACCTGATTGAGTGTTTTCCATATAAGTTAATAAAGATATTTAATAACATTGAATTATTTCATGGTAGTGTTATAAGACTTAATATTTTAGTACTGAAACAGATGCTCAGGATCTCTGTCTGTATGCATCCATAGTCCTGATACCAACCTCTACTCCAATGAAATACCCTTTTTTCTGTTTGTTTTCTACAGCACCTAGCATGAGGGGTTCCCAGTTTGTGATGGTGGCCTGTTGATGAAATAAGTATAACTAGCTTTATATTGTGTATTTTACCCATATTTATAGCTAAGAATTGCTAACAATATATGCCTGTTATTTCCATTTTAATGATGAATTAAAACAGTAAAATAGAGAGAAAAGTAAGCCTGGCTTCTACAGTGAACATGCTTTGTTTGAATTTTAAGGACCTTTATATTCTTTCCTTTAATTTTGTAATCACTCAGTATTTTTTATTTTTCTATGTAGAACCCAAGCTACCTATATAGCTATTATAGCACTACAGCTTTCAGAAGGGTATTGACTAAAATTCTGTTTCCTAGCAAGTAACACTTAAACATACCCATGTTCTTGGCAGAAGTTGGTTGATCTGGTGAAAGGAATAACATAATAAACCATGAGATCTTTAAAGTCCTTCTATAATTATTGTGATTTTTAAAGTCCTATAATTAGAGTCAGATTCTGGCTACTATTTTTTTTGGACTGCCCACTGAACCCTGCATCTTTTCTGTTACTTAAGGGGCATGTCTACATGAGATGTTTACTGAGAGTAGGTTAATTAGTAAACATCTCACCTCTATACATTCAGCCCTATTAGGCCACAGGAAACTAAATAACTCCACAGCAGGGTAGTACTTGTAAATACAAGTTTTTTACTCCACAGCCATGCATGTGTCAACTCTGACATGGCTGACTGGGGAACAAGGGTGCTTCACTGCTGGCTAGCCACTCACTGGAGCATGTTTCCCAGCCAGTCCCTCTGCAACATATTGAGCTGTGTCAGAGCAGCCCTGGGTTGGCAGGTTTACCTCCCCAGGGCCTCGTGCCAGGTGGGACTGCTCCAGCTCAGTGTGCTTCAGTCCTGGCCGCTTGTTCAAACAATGCACCTGGGAGCAATAAACTCTGGTACAACAAGCACTGGAGTTTATTTCTTTGAATTTATTGCACATGTAGATGCATCCAAGGAATATAAAATACCATATGTTTATCCTACATATCATACTCTCACATGCATATGTCACATCTGTAACATTATCAACATATGCTGACCTAAAACAAGGCATCATATCAAGGTAGCAAAAGAGTAGTCCAGACATATAAAGATCTTCTAAAACAGCCAAATAGATACAAAGAAATGGACTTTTTTGCTCAGGTTCATCCTCTAACATATGAGAATTCTTAGTTCTGAAGAGACTATTCCAGGGAGGCTCAAGCACAGTTCATATATTAAAATCTTGTGCATATTCTGTGCACAAATCATTAAGGCACTTTTTGTTGTTGTTGTTGAGACTAACCTGTGCTTAAAACTGCTAAATTTGCTAAATTATTTTCATGGCAGAAAACTCTCCAAAATCAAAACCTCAGTATAATGACTTTGTGTAAACATTTCATGAGCAGAAAGATATCTTGTTCTTATCCTTATCCTTATCTTTATCCTCTAAGTTGTCACAGCCCAGCTGATCCAAAATGAGTCTGTGGACTGGGATTCAGACATTTTCCATCTGCTCTAGTCTATACTGGGTTTCTACACTTGCTGATGCCGAGCACAGAACAGCATGAACAGGTTCCACTGGGCTAAGCTCTTCTTGTGGCTTTTAGAAGACTTCATTGGGTTTGTTCAATGGGAAGATGAACCCGTAACATGGCTTTTTCTAAACAGAATACAAGCAGGCTAGAATGGGTGCTGATTGCCAACACTTTCACTAGTTCCCTGGGCTGTGGAGTTTTCCCTACATATATTTGCTAATACATAGGGTTTTCCATGCCAGGAGTTTGACATTTTAAAATTTTAACTGTCAGGATTTCAGCTGGGAAATGAGTGAGTAATGAAGAAATTAAATCATTTTGATTCTCCATTTTTTTAAAGCAGCTAACATGAGACAGTTTGAATACATTGGGGCATGTACTGTTTGTAGAGTGAAACTCTTAGTCTGAGTTTAAGCACAGTTCAGTATTTTGTCCTATCTTCAAATTTTAAATTGTAAAATGGAAAAACTTTAAAAAAATTCATCTATTTCAAAACTTCACCTTCAACAAAATTAGTCTGAAATCATTGTCAAAGCAAAGGGATGTTTCTGTTCAGAGCTTTAGTTCTGCGTTCACGGCCAATTTATAGCCATCATACTTGGGCCAACATTATCCTTTAGTTTAAATAGTTTTCCTTTTCCATTGTTTACTCCCTAGTATATGATAGACAGCAATCATATACTTCCTCTCACTTTGTTTTGCTGTGTTATAACAGAACTTTAGTTGGAACCGTGTTTGTGTTTGTTCCATATGTATGCATATTCTCAACATAATGTCTGTCAAGATTGATAGCATCCTCTTCCTGTTTAGTAGTATCTCTTGTATGTATTTACAAACAAACTTCCTCAGACCACTTAATTTTAAGACTTGCATGAAATTAAGCAAAATACTCATAAGCTGTAAGTGAAAAAATATGACATAAAATAGTGAATAGGAATGCAATGGCTGTATAAGAGAACAGGAACAAATATCAATCCAAGCCTCACTCTGGACTAAAGCCAAACCTGCATGTAGGTTTAGATAAAGCAAGAGCAAGTACAGAAATACTGAGCCTTTACATGGCACGGTTTTCCAAAAAGCATTTATGATAATGTTACTATTAAACCTCAATCAATCCTGTGATTAATAATTTATTAAAATCAATTAAAGTGAGTGATTTTGACAAATCGATTCATAACTCTGTTCTAAAGCTATGGAAGATAGCTTTTCTAATGGTACATATCAGTTGTCCAACATAGTTCCACAGATTGGTCATAAGTTCAGCCTTATTTAATAGCTTCATTAATAGTATTAAGAGAAGTAAATAAACAGCATGTTAATGAAATCAGCAGATGATGTAAACAGCAGGGAGCATAGAAAATACAAGACATACTTAACACAAATGTACAACAGAGTTAACACATGATTTTCAGCTTCAGAAAAATAGACGCTAATGCATCTGAAAGAAACTAACACAAATCACATATGTGCATTTAAAAGTAGGTACAATTATATACATGCAATCACCCAATCCTGTGGGGGATAAAAGACTGTAATTTGCAATTCTGTGTATAGCAATCTTTAGAAACATATGCAGAAAGATAATGCAAAACATCAGGCAGGTAACTGTTACCTTTTACATGTTTATGTGAATTCTAAGGAGTTAAAACAAAACAGCAAATTAAGTTTGGGATTGGGGTGACTGATTTAAGAGGAAAAAGCTCAGTATATGTGCATACTGTGGGTATAGAGTGAAGAAAGGTGGGAGCAGAACAATGTACATCCCTGAGATCTTTGTAAACCTTGAGGAGGGAAATTAATTATTTAAGGTGTCTTGAGTGTTTGGAATCAATCAGTGAAGAACCAGGGACAGCTTATGTCTGTATTGTTTGTTATCTAGAGTCTAAAAAGGAACAAAGCCACAATACAAACTACTACCTCTTGTAAAGAGTCAGCTACTAATTGACAGTACAAACAAGGTGCAGAATGCTCCTGAGCAGTTCCTGAATGTATGCTGTGTTCCTTCAGCTCCCTCCATTAAGGATGGAGTTGTGGGAACTTGGCAAGCCCTGGTCTTGCAGCATAGAGCCCAGAGGTCTCTGGCCAACAACTTTCTGTTGCATCCAGATTTCTGCCTATTCCCTTTTTTCTTTAACAGCCCCTAAACCGCAGAAGAGTTTTTTCCTAAGTGTTTCACTCGAGCATAATCACTCATGAATTAAAACTTCCCTTCCACTCATCCCAACCCCTTCAAATGACTCATATATGGCAGACAGATTGGGTAACTAACTTGCTGCCTACTCAAAAAGATCATTGTGAACCTCTCATCATAAATACCTTCTTAACTTCATGTCGAGCCTGACTAACCAGTGTCGTCAGGTCAGTATTGAAACTACAGAACACCAATTAAAGTCCTAGCTGGTATCCAGCGTTCTCCTTCCAGCTGGAAATGGGCACATTGGAATTCTGGAATCTGATGTTCAGGTATAATTCTAGACTTTGGGATTCAGGCTTGCTTCTAGCTCTAGCCTTGTAAACTCTAACGCCTATCGGTGAAACATGGAAGCACCTTTCATTAGTTCTCTGAAAAAATAATGAAAGAACATGGGTTTGAGAGAGAGAAACTGTGGCTATTTAGTCCAGTAACTCCAAGCTATTTGGTATCTTTCCCAGAAATGCTTCAATCACAGTGAGGAGCTTAATTCTCTAATTAAAAAAAAATTGTATCCAATATTTTTCAGCTTTACACTCTCAAATTAAAGCTTAAAAACCTCCCAGGAAGGAAAGGAGGCCAGATTGGAGGGGGAGGAGGTGAGAGGAAGGAAGTGGGTGGAGAAAAACCACTATATACCCAAGATGCAAGGAAAGTTGAAAAGTAGAAGAAAAAATATATTAAATCAATGTAAACTAAGAGGTAAGTTTAAGGCATTTTTTTCATTTAATTTGTTTTGTGGGACTGTCTTTAGAAGTAAAGTACTGATTTCTTTAAAATACTAAGTATGAGGTATCTATTTCTTTTCTTTTTGTCTAATACTGAGATAGACCCAATTTACATTTCTAGCAAGCTCATTTTGAGGGTGTGTAGTCCTAGGATACCCCTATAATTTTGGTCTTCAAGGATCTGTCTCATATTTGTCTTATACCTAGTTGAAGTCAAGTGCTATCCCAACAGCACACACACTGTTTTAGAGTTTAAGTGATGGAAACAGATTATTTGTGGACCTCTTTCTTCTGGTGCCTACGCCAATGTAGCCCATTAGGAAAAACTGCTCTGAAATCTATCAGTTAACAGTAAAGAAAGTTGGAAGAGAGTTAGGCCTATTTTATTAAATGGAGGTGAAATACGCCTTTATATATGGTGGGCTTTCTTTGTATGCTGCCTATATAGAAGATGTTTAGGTAGACACTTGATCAGAGATACACCAGAGCCTATCTAGTGTAGTCCAGTACATTTAAATCCATGTTTGCTCCTTGAATATGTGTTGCCACACTGCCAGAAAGCAAACAAGCAAGCTCCACCAAAACAGCTGAAAGAAATACTGCTGACTGATATGTTTCTACTGTATTGTAACACCAAATATCTCTTCCAGGAGAAACTAAAAGATTTTTGTCCAATGAGTTTAGAAAGAAAGCAGAAATCTAGAAAAAAATGCAAAGAAGTGTTAAAAGAGATTATATGCAGATGCACTGCATCTGATGGAGAAGGAGGAGGAGGAGGAGGAAACTGAAAAAGAGGACAGGAGATTTATCTCTTGAAGATGGGAGGTGGACAGAATTGATGGTTTTGATCAAAATGCTGGAGATTACTGCCTTTTAAAGAGGCAGATCATATCTATTACTATCTTTTCTTGTCTGCTCTTAACGTTTAGCCTTCCTTAACTTTTTTAAGTGTTTTTTTCCCAGAGTTGAGCTGGATGCTTAAATATTTCTACAGCTCCCAGTTAGATAAATATATGCATAGCAGCTGTGCACTTCAGCATGAATATATTATAGATGAAGAGCTTGAATTCCGCAGTGTTTGTACTATTTTTATTCAGGCATATCCTGAACATTTAGTGACAATTGGCTCAATAAATGACAATTTTGCTTTGGCTTCATTAGAGAATTGGTCCTATCCATAAGAGCTGCCATGTGATCAGATTTGCATCATACTTGATACAAGAATCTAGTTAATAGCATCTTAGATTTCCTCCGCCTCCTCCAGCCTAGGAAGAAGAGAGTGGGGAGAAATGCTTGTTGTGGAACAAGAACATAGTGGGGGATAGAGGATGGAAATTGGTGCTGATAGGGATGGCTGGAACAGCAGGAGGTACTGAAGAGTAGATAGAGAGACTCCCAAGAGTTGTTGGCTAGCAGCTATAGACTAGGAGCTTGGCTAACTGGTCTGCCAGCTGAAGACTAGAGTGACAGCTGTGCCCCCCGACCTGGCAGCAGAGACAGCTGTGTGCCACTGAGGGCCAGTGGAGAAGCAGCAGGTGAGACTGCAGTGCAGTGCACTGCTCAAAACCTGAAATTCCCCTAGGCAAAATTCCCTAGGCAGATATTAACACTTCAGCCTAAAGGAACACCACAGAAATAAAGGGTTAAATAAAAACTCTTTAAGGTCAAACTAGACAGCTGCATCCAGACATTACTCATCTTTATTTTGTTCTGTACAAAATAATAAAAGGCATTTTCTCCATGTATATGATACCCTTGCCAGAGATTTTAAATACAGTCTGTAATAAACTATACAGCCATCATTTGTATCCCAATATTTTATCTGTTATGCATCCAGCTTTTATATCCAGCCAAAAAACTGAACACAAACATGCTTATCCCATCACAGGGTCCCTTCACTCCTCAGAAAACTAGGAGAAGAAATGAGTTTTGCAGAACCCCTAAGATCAATAGGATAGTGTTGTTTTGGACCTGAGGAAGAAAAGTACATTTCAAAGTGTGTAGAAAGAAAAGTGCATGCCAGAAGCTCTTAAATTGAGTGGGCTCTATCTCAGGGACCTCTGTTAAATTTTAACTGCAGCAGTATGGTAGTAGGAGAAAGGAATTGCTCAAATGGATGGGACAGGCACTATAGAGAGGTCTCAGGCCATTTGTCTTGAGCACACTTACTGGTGTGAGTCAACGACTGCTCACACGCATGTGAATTACCTAATTCCCTGGTTGCATGCACTGAGTAGGAACAAATGGATGGAGGGTATTTCTTGGTGGCACTCCTGGGCTTAATATGGAGGGCAGTGTAAGCATGCTGTATGAGTCAACATTAACATCTTCAATTTTATCTTGAAACTAACAGAAGCCAGTAAACTGTGATGCTCTGGTGTTCATATATTACTTATAAGGCATTTTGCAATAGGTTCTGACATAGAATGCCAAACTTGAAATGATATCCAGAGGTAGGGACAATCTTGGGATAGCTCTGTCAGGCCTTCAGTCAGTTCAGATGTAGTTAGGGATTTTCTGGAAGGGCTAGACATTTTTAAATCTGCAGGTCCAGATGCCCTCCACCCAAGGGTGTTGAGGGAGCTGGCAGGGGTCATCACGGAGCCCTTGGCCCAGCTGTATGAACATTTGTGGTCATCTGGCCAGGTGCCAGGGGATTGGAAACTGGCTAATGTGGTCCCAATTTTAAAGAAAGGGAGGAAGGAGTACCCAAGTAACTATAGGCCTGTAAGCCTCACCTCGGTGCTTAGGAAGATCTTGGAGAGACTAGTCAGGGAGCACATCTGTGGGGGCTTGCAGGGGAGATCATGCTCGGGGCAGTCAGCATGGGTTCATCAAAGACAGGTCCTACCAGACCAATCTGATTGCCTTTTATGACCAAGTATCTAAATCCTTGGATGATGGTGTCACTGTGTTTGTAGTCTTTCTAGACTCTAAGAAGGCCTTTGACACTGTCTTTCACCCCATCCTCATCAATAAATTAAGTGATTGTGGCATTGATGCCTACATAGGTGGATGGGTAAAAATTTGGCTGATGGGGCACACCCAGAGAGTAGTGGTGGATGGGTTGTACTCAACCTGGTGAGATGTGAGCAGTGGGGTACCCCAGGGCTCAGTCCTTGGGCCTGCACTGTTTAACATCTTCATCAGTGACTTGGACGAGGGGCTGGAAAGCACGCTGTCCAACTTTGCTGATGACACTAAGATGTGGGGCAAGGAGGACACACTTGAAAGAAGAGAGAGGCTGCAACTAGATTTAAACAGACTATAAAAGTGGGCAGACGAGAATAGGATGGAGTTCAACATGACAAATGCAGGGTGTTGCACCTTGGGAGAAGGGATCCACAGCATACATACAGGCTGGGGAGTTCCCTTCTTGAAAGCACAGAGACGGAAAGGAATCTTGGAGTCATTAATGACTCCAAGATGAACATGAGCCGCCAATGCCAGACCACAGCCAGCAAGGCCAGCCATACTTTGTCATGCATCCAAAGGTGCATCTCAAGCCGGTCCAGAGAGGTGACCCTTTTCTCCCCAGCACCACCTGGGATGACAAGGAACAATAGTAATAAGTTGATGGAGAATAGGTTTAGGTTAGAGATCAGAAGGCAATATTTTACAGTTAGGGTGGCCAAAATCTGGAACCAATTTCCCAGAGAAGTGGTCCTCGCTGCTAGCTTGGGCAAATTCAAGAGGAGGTTGGATGTTCACCTGTCTCAGGTCTTGTGAACCCAGCATTCATTCCTGCCTGTGGCAGGGGGTCAGGCTAGTTGATCTGTTCAGGTCCCTCCTGACCTAGCTACTATGAAACTATATAGCTGTTGGTGGTGAATGTGAGATTGCATTTGAATGTGCTGATTGGAGCTTCTTCCCTATGGCTGCTACCTAATAATTTAACAGCAGGTTTGAATTAATCTATCCAAACATAGACCAAATCTGAAAAAATGCAGATATGTAAAGGTTGCCATATGCTATGACTGGCTACAGAAAGCAATATGACTTCTGTCTGATCTGGGATAACCCTTGCCCAGGTCACTCCCATCTCCCTTCCCCACTTTCAGTTTAGCTACCTCCTTGTCTGCTTTAAATGTAGATACACAGAGTAACTTCTTAGAAGCAGGGGTGTCTCTCCCTGCGTCAGACAAGTAAAGCATGTCATTTGAGTGATTGTTGAGTGGGTTTCGGAGAGGTGTGGATGGCTTCTTAGACACAGCCTTGAAACCTGGTTGAAAAAAGAGGTGGGAGGGGTACTAAATTATGATATCTCCTACTACTTTATCCTGGGGAAGCAGAGTTAAATATGAGTCCACTTGCAGGAAGGGGATGTGGGGAAAGAGAGAGGGCCTTGTTACATGTTGCACTTTGCTGGAAGAGCTAGAGCTGTCATTTTCCCAGGGCTGCCTTGAGTCCGACAAGGGGTGCCTTGAGTTCAGTGAAGGATGATTTGAATCTAATGAGGTTGAGAACTACCGTTCTAAATCCAATCCTCCTTTTCTCCCCTCCCTGTTTTGTGTCAGCCGAAAACATAAAATGAGCCTCCTTTTGTATTCATGTGATTATTATCATCCTCCCTGGATTCTTAAACCAGCTCAGTTTCTACCCTGTCCCTCCATCACTGAGCTTAGGTAATTGGATTAAAAGAGGTGGAGGATGGAGGGAAACCCTTTTCTGTTAGTTTGTTGTCCTGAATGGAAGAGACAGGCTGCGTCCAAACCTTGTCTCAACTCAGAAGGTGGACAGCAGACAACATGTAACTAAGGTAGGAAGGTTCACAGCAGCTTCTAGACACTGGACTGGGTTACAGGGAGACACTTACTCTTTTACAGCAACTGCATATTCCTTCCAAAGCACTTCCCAGTCCCACAGCATTCTGACCAAAGGATAAACTTGTACACTATTCTCTGCAGTCAGTAGAAGGTATGTCCTGGTGGCAGTCTGCTCTCTGCTCCTTGTCTTTTCTGCCCTAAGGATCATTTCCCCATTTCTCAGTACTGCCCTGACCATTTAAGGAAGTTGGATCAGAGCTGCATGGATGCTGTGCCTGCTAGTTGCCTATGGAGTTCCTAGTGCACAGGGAATGGAGTACAAGACCCTCTTAACCTAATTAAAGTTGTTTCTAATTCACCAACTGGCAATAAGTTATATTGCACTGAGCCCTTATTTTTACAATTAAGTTCATTTTATTTCTAAAGCTTCTTGATTAAAATGAATATTCCTAAATAATAAAACTACAGTAAGGTAAAAATCCCAACCCAAGTAGTCTTGTCCTTGCAAGCTTATGGATAATGTTTATAAGACCTTTGGACGTGGTATGTTCATAAATTCAATTTAGTTGCTCCATTTGAAAAATTCTCTTTCCTTTGGAAAACCCAAGGAATTGATCTGAGGTAAGGTAAAAAAAGCTGTTGTGTATTACCTTCCTGAGTAGCATTGTTGAATGCATGCCAAACTCAAAATATATCTGTTAACAGATTGGATTTAAGACTAAGTGTCTCCATGAGACACTTTACCGTTCAGTAGCAGTTTACTATGCAGTAAGCATATACGTCTACACAGGCACATGCTCACTGCACAATAAACCTCACTAATCATGAGTAAATTAGCTACCTGCAAATGCAAGTAGCAAGTTTACTCATGATTACTTACTATGCAATAGTACTCATATAGATGCCTGACTGGGAGTAAATCTACTCTCCAGCTGGCCACCAAGGGGAAGGAGATTGCTTCCTGCCCTCAGGACCTGCCTGCTACCAGGGCAGGCTCTGCCAGCAAAGCCCAGCTAGAGACTATGACCCCCTACCCCAGCAGCAGGGAGGCCCAAGTCCCTCACTCTGAGATCATGATCTGGGAACAGAAGCTGGGCAATGAGAATCTTTCTCTCCCACCCCCCACTTTTCTATCACAATCGGGGAGCAGGGGGTGGGAGATCCTTATCTCCCAGCACCAACTCTATGATAGTGGGGCTGGTGCTGGGAGATCCTGGGAGATAAGGATCTCTCCACTCAGCTCTCCATGATCACAGAGCTGCACCGGGAACAGGCTCTCCAGCCCCCTCCCCACTATCACAGACTGAGGTCTGGGAACTATCCCAGTCAGGGGCAGGTCCCAGCCCTGTGCCCCAATCAAGTGATTGAAGCACAGGGCTTGGAAAGAGCTGCAGGGTGGGGTAGGTCCCAGGCCCCTACCCCGACATGCTGGCAGTGCAGCTAGCAGCGAGCTAACTGCCAGCGGCCTCACCAGCAGATCAAGGCAGGAGGGTGGAACTTGTTCCTCCTCTGCAGCTCTTTCCAAGTCCCCTGCCTCCGGTCGGGGAGCCAGGGCCAGGAGCTCCCTGATGTTGGGGCAGAGGGACATTGTCCCTGACCCAACAGCAAGCAGCAACCTCCCCTGGGGACAGGCTGCAATTTCCCACCCCTGGCCAGGAGACAGCTGTCTCCTGGCCCGGTGCTCCCTGCCAGGTCCTGGGCTAGCACCCAGGGGAAGCCTAGAGCAGCAGGTACCCATCTCAGAGTCCCAGGAAGCAGAAGCAGTTTGCTGACATTAGTAGCAAATCTGCCCCTTCTTCCCTATACTCCTGAGAGTAGTTTACTCACAAGTAAACTGCTTCAGGATCTAATGCACATGTAGACGCAGGCACTGGAGAAGTATTTAAAATTGTTTACTATTGTACTGTTCAAATATATATTATTGATTTTTATTTTAAAAATTATATTAAAATCTATATTAAAATGTTAAAAGATTTTAATAAGATGTTTTTAAAAATAATGAATATGGATATGACATATGGTTACTAGCATTTTCAGATGAACCAAGCCTAATTTCCTAATAGACTAAATAAAAAAAAAAAATCTCTCTTGAATAACATTATCCACACATCTTAAAAGGGTTAAATACTTAGACTTGCATTAGATGTCAAGCCTACCAAGAAACAAGGTCTATGCCACTTAATGGAAGAATATAAATTAGCCAGCAAAACAAATCCCTGACTTTGATTGGAGTCTTTGAGTGCTACTGAAATATTCATATTAAATAATAACTAATATCTAGATTTGAAATTAGACTGAATAGACAGTAGAGGTGTGGAGAGAAATGAGTTTTCACCACTTCCATACTGAGATGCCCAGTCACCTTGCCAGCAAAGATATGAAAGCAGTTTGAACTCATTCAATAGCTGTCCCCTGAGCCAACAGGCAAGACAGGCTGGCTGGGGAAACAGAAGATCGTGCCTTTGTTCCCCAGTGCTCTACAGCAGAGTTGTGCCTACACATGGGTGGAGAAAGTAATGTGCTCTTCTACTAGTTCAATAGTACATTATTAATCCCCTGGAACAAGGAAGGAATTGTAACTTTGAGGTTTGTTTCCTCTGCTGGAAGTGTGGCTACACACAGACACATTATAAAACCACAATTTACCTCTATAAATTGAAAGCAGAAGAGGAGAAAATCTTTTACTTTGAGAGCACAAAAATTATTTAGATTCTGCTTTATTATTCTACACAGGATAATATAGCAGTATTACAAGCATCTTTTGACCCCCCCCGCTCCTCCTCCCTTTTTTTTTTTTTACATTGGCCCAGATCTTAGGCCCTTCAAGCACTAGCTATCAATCCAAATCTGGTATGGATCCTCCTGGGAGGAGGGGATATGCCAAGAAAAGACTAAAAAATCAATTCCGTACATAATGACTGTCCAAAATAAAATTGTAGATATGGTCATAGTCTTTTTTGTTTGTTTTTCTTCCCCTTTTGATGATCTTTACTTTTTTGGAAAATATGTTCTCACCGTAATTATAAATTAATGGAGTTTACTGCCTCAGTACCAATGCTGGAGTGACAATCCTTATTCTCCTGAGAAATTGAGATGCTAAAGAAGCATTAGTATTGGAGTCATCTTCCATATAGTGAACATAGATGTAACACCTGTATCACTATATAAACTGCTACAGCGTACAAGAGTAGCAAAACCACTTCAACATTAATCCAATTTCATTCTGGGTCAAAGCTTGGATGATTAGTTTGTAAGAATTGCTACATACCACTAAGCAGTAGCTCCCCCTGCAACTACAGTATACAGATCTAACTGACTCAGCAACAGATTGCTGTGGTTTGAGTGGCTTCTCGCTCATGCCCATTGAATCAGTGGTCTCACTTGTGTTACTATAGTCATGACTGAGGTTTTATAAGGCCACAGGGACTTACTCATAAAGTTCCCCTAAGAGCCAAGCATTTTGTCCTTTCTAAATAAGCGTTAGATTTTGTGACATTGAATTACAACCCTTTTAACCCATCTGGTTCCCCAGTCAAGGAAAATGTTCTAATGGATAATAAACTGAAGTCCCTGTGTAGCTCAGTTATAATAAATACTCATTTAAATCACCTTGTCAGAAACAGATATTCTCCCCTGTACTGTGACAATGGGCAACAAAGTATACTTCCAAATTCTTGTTTAGTTTTATCTAGTAAGGATATTGGATCCCTCCAGTATCTGGCATTTTGGTGAGTCATGATAAAAATAGCACTTGCTTAGATACAGTATTTGTGTGCAAGTAGACTGCCATGATACAGAAACATAACTGTCAGAGAGAAAGGGTAGGGAAATGAAGAATGAAAGTAGGAAAGGAGAGACTGAAAGGACACAGATGACGGCACATGACAAGTAGCTTTGACATCTGGATTTCAGAAAAATGAGTGAATGTCCAGGCACTGATTTTTTTTTTTTTATTCCACCCCATGAAGGGTTGATGCTCTCCTCTTCGTGAATGGAAAAGTCAAACTGATGAGACTGGTTTCCTGGTCACATTCCTCTAGGAAAAAGGGTACTCAGTACTTTTGAAATAGATACCTGAGGGTCTGCAGTTTCCATATTTTCCAACCTCTTAGTTTTTCTAGCTGCTGCTGTTCTAGGCAGTTGTCTCAGGGAATGGTGGGACTGGCAGGCTCTGACTTATGCCTACCAATTAGCACTTAATGATAGTGCTCTTCATAGTCAAAGATCTTGACAACTATGATATAATTAGTCCTCACAACAATTCTTAGATTATCTTTAGCTCTATTTTACCATAAGGAGGGGTGACAAAGTGGTTAAAGATTTGTCTCAAGAGACAGTGGCAGCACTTACATGATACACTACAGCACAGTAGTAACAAGCTACTGCACACTAGTGTTGGGGAAAAAAACCATGTGAAGATGCTACTGTACAGTAACACCAGTTACTGCACAGTCATTTAGAACTTGGCTATGCAACTGTGCAGTCAGCTGCTCATGTAGAAGCGTCCAGTCAGTGGTATGACTACAGAGTTAGGGATGGATATTCTATAACCTGAAAAAAACTAATTTAAGTTTAAAATGCCTCTATTCCCCATAGTGGGTGCCTCATGCAAGTATCCTCCTCAAGTGTGAAAATATCCAGGCCTATTACAACCTAGGTCCTTGTTCTGAATGAGGTTTCTGCTTCATGGAGACCATGAAATACCACTATTAACCACATATAGTTTGTACTGCATGAAATGCAAGAATGAACCCCAGGATTTATCAAATAGGTCAAATTTTCATTTCTACTACCTGCTTGCTTTTAAAAACCTAAATCCATTTTTTTAAGATTTTGCATTTATAAAATGAAATAAATTGCATTATTTGTGGCATGAATGGAAGAATACATCAGCTAAGAAACAAAAAAGTGAAAATGATTATATTTTCTTTATTATTTAGTTTAAGTTTAGAACAATACTCTTCTTAAAGGAATTACAAAATAGAATATGTAAGAGAGGGGTGGACAAAAAATATGATTTGATGCTTATGTTACCTCTCAAAGCCTTCACAAATGAAACACATATCAATTCATCTTTTTCTTGTCACTATTCTCTCCAAATAAGGTTTATTGATCAAAGGCATTGTATCTATTTCAAGGTTATTTTAAATCAAGTAACTTTTAAAACTGAAAACAGTTTTAATACAATTTTGGATTACAATAATATTTCCTTTGTAACAGGATAATTTAGTGCTGTGATTTTTTTTTCCAGTGTCACTGTTAGTGGTTGGCAGTTTTTGTCTATAATGCTGTACCTTATCAATAGGTATTGATATCTTGCTGTAGAAGGGTTAAGAGCTGACTTGGTCACAGAAGTATGACTGGGTCTCCAGGTAGGTTATGGATTGAGCAGTCTTGAGGGAATCATTATAAGGGCAGATGGATCTGAGGTGAAGGCTCAAGATGATATTTTGTATCCATTTGTTGTTTTCTTTGTTAAAGTCAGAAAAAGAGTGAATTTGAACTTTACATACTGGGTGGACTAGGAAACGATGCCTGCTCAAAGGCTATTACTAGTAAATGATTTACTACTGAAACCTATTCATAATCAGTTTTTCTCTTCCCAACAATAACCCTTTTTTTCTACCATGTAGTATGAAATCAAGTCACCTACAATTCCCTGAAAGTAATTCAATAGAGTAGGTCATTCTAAGGAATTTCCATATAGATGTAAGAGAGATGTTAAGCTCTCTGTTCTTTTAAAGAAAGCAGCCCAGGAAGGGAAGCACTGCAAGCCAGGAGGGGCACAGCAGCTACAGGTCACCATGGAAACTTGGCAAATGAAGTCAATTAGCAGGCACCTGTGGACAGCCTAGGGTAGTCTCCTGACCAGAAGGAAGCAGGGCCCAGGGAGGAGACATAAGCCCCAGACTCAGGCTAGCAAGCTGTAGGGGTAGGAGTTCTTGGCTGGGGTGCTACTAAAGAATGCTGGAAGGGCTGCTGTGCTGCATGTGGATCTCTGCTATGGCCCAAGGAGCACATAAGGATATAGCCCAGGGCTGGAGGTTATCCTAGCTAAAAGGTGAGGGAAAGATTTCTGTCTCCTGCTAGGGACACAAGTTATACATAAACCAGTTTAAGTGATCAGAAACCTTGATCAGAACAGATGTTCAGTGCACATAAACCAGTTTGAAACTGCCTGAAACTGGTTTAAGATAAACCTGGTTGAATGTAGTATCATAATTCACTTATGTGGGTCAAACTGGTTTATGAAACTTCTGTCCCAGACCCCTTTCTGGCTCAAGTTAAATCACAATCCCCCAGCATCCCAACATGCTTTGTAGCCCTGGGCTTGGCTGCCTGTTCCAGAGAGGGCTGGCTGACAAGGGAGTCGGGGGCAAGCACGAGGGCTGGGGATGCAGCCCGTGTACAAGGAGAGAGGGACTGCCCCCAACCAGGCAAACCCCAACTGGGGTCTGGAGCCAGGGTGGGGGGTTAAACAGCCTTTCCCCCACTCAGACTTACTGCTGGCTGCAGCCGTAGACTACAAATCCCAAAGACACCTAGAAGAGAAAGTGGTGAGCAACTCTGCAGAGTCCTGCTATTATAATTCTGGACTGCAAATCCCAGAAACTTCAGGGGCAGCAGGAAGGAGTGAACACACAGCCCTTGGAGCTGTGCTCTAGCACCCCCCAAGCTTCTGGCCTGAGCTACTGCAAGCATATAGTAGCTTCATTTCCTGAATCAAAGGTAAATATCTGTTCATTTCTGTTTCAATTTAATCTGTGCAATTTAGACTAACCTGCAAAGACTGAATCAGTTCAGCCTCGGGCTTTTTGACTTTTGTACTTAGCCTTAGAGGGGCAGATGGTTGCTTCCCCTTTTCTGTGTTGATGTTGTTAACCCCAGAGGGGTTAGTTTGTTTTAGCCCAGGTCTTATGGGTTGGGTTCCAGTTTAGCACTGGTGGTTTAAGTTGGGACTGTAAGGGGTAGTATACGGAGGTCCCATTCATATGGAGGTTCCCTTTATTGAATGGTCTAGGGGTACACAACTGCCTTGAGTCCTGCCAGGGGCAGGCTCAGGGCCCTTGTGAGAGTTGATCCCGGAGCAGTGGTTGCACCTTGAGCTGACAGTGCATGAGGCCACAGAGCCAGACAGGGGTCAGGGGCCCAGTGCTGGAAAGAAATAGACCAAAGATAGTATCTCAAAACCAGGTCCAATACAGTGGGCCCAGGCTAGAAGGCCTAGCTGAGAGAAAAGGGGTGGCAGCCAAGGAGGCCAAAGCCCCAACAGGAGAACAGCATTACAGTACCACCCACAAGGCTTGGGGCATGGTGCAGGGGAGGAATGAAGCCATGCAATTAGCCGTTAGGTTGTAGGTACCCCTCAACATCATGGTCAAGAGAGGCCCAGTGAGAGGCCTGGGGAAAAGGACAGTGAGGGACCTAAAGTCAAGAGGGCCTTTTGTTCTAGAGGGCTCAGCTAGACTGGGGCCCACACAAAGGCCCATGGGCTGTCTCCCTTTTAATCTTATTGTTACATGAAAGCATAGCGGGTGAGATGAATGGAAGGCACCCTAGGGGCAGAATGGGGCATGATTGCAGAACCACCAGGGGCCATCACAGTAGCCTCTAGGATCCTAACATGCTACAATACAGCAATGAATAAAAATACAACAGAGGGGCATGTCTACACATGTACTTTAATGAGCAGTAGCCTAATTACTGTACATTACAGCTGTACATAAAAAACCATGCTATCATGCTAATGCACAGTAAAATAGGCTACCACACATTAAGCATCACCTACAAGTTATGTGCTTGTACACCTGTGCATTAAGGCAGCCTAATGCACATTAATTTAGTACGTCACATTGGTAGTACTACATTTAATAAGCCTTAGGAAAAGTGCTTTAATGCACATGTATACACCCAAGTATGATGTCCTAGTTCCAATACGGATTGGAACTAGGACGTCATACTTAGAAAAGGAATGACTACAAGACTACATTTTGGTGGGGTTTGATTTCCACTTACATGAAACTCCTTTGTATAAGAGATTCAGAACTATAGAAAGTATTTCAAAGATTAAACAGGGTAACTGGTTACAGAATAAGACGTTAAAGAAGGAAATGTATAAGAAACCAATATTCTTGATAATTGCCTTTCTGATAGTATTAGAAAGCTAATATCTCTGATATTTGCATTAGGAGAAATACCAATGTCTTGTTCTAATAACATGGTTTCTTGAATATAGGGGAGGTACATTATACAGTCTTACTGAAACATTGTTCACTTGTGCATAGATTCTAGCTTGTAATGAAAATGTTAAGAATACCCTGGTTAAAGCCCTAAGGAATGTCAGCATTCTGCTGTGTTTGATGGGAGAGTTAGGGAAGCAGAGAGATGACGCTTCAAGATCTGTAGGGAGGTTAGCTATAAAAAAAAAAGGGAAAAAAATCTCTCTAAAATAAAATGTTTCAAGTTCTTACAATTCTTTAGAGGCTGCCAAAGAAAAAGTTAATTGCTCTAATACCTACAAAAAAAGAATCAAGGGAAGCTGTGATTGTGATTCATACAGGAAGAAAGATAATAAGGGAGAGCTATTGCTTTGCAATTTTTAAAAGGACCTTGATCATTTCTGCTCTTCTGCTTGTGTCCGTGACTATCCTGTGCAACTCTAGTTTTACATATATACTTAAATATATATTTATTAGTTTCTAGGTTCTTTTACTGAAAGCATTTTTATCAGTTAAATGTAGCTTAATCTAAAGACCATTAAAGATAGTAGTATGTACTTAAACAACTGAAGGATATTTTGGAGAAACTAGAATAGGAAACTGCCATGAAGATTTATTAATATTTTTGAATTTTCTACTATATATATGTCTGTACATGTTTGGTTTTTAGATACTGCTTAGTTTATCTAAGTTACATCATTAAAACTTTTTTCAGATCAAAGCCAAATTGTTTAAATAAAATGAAAGACCAGATTTTCAAATGTGAATGCAGTATTGGCATCTACTAAAATATATGCATATCAATTGCACATGGAAATGTGCCTCATCACACACAAAAGCAGATTTTTGTGAACAAGGCACATCCAAATTTATGATTAAGTTTTGCAAGGTATAGGAGATGAAGAGTGTAAAGTCTGCTCTCTTAACTGTTTGGAAATATAGCCAGGTTGCTTTAGGTTGCTAAAAGGGGATTATTTGGCCCAGAATGGTATAAAATAGCAATTAATAATAAAACAAATGAGGTAATGGTCATTAAGTGAACTGAGATTTCACCCTGACACTCATGGTCATACTTGTGTTAATGAGTTTTACCCCATGTGCAGGTTTCAGCCCTGATGACTAGGTTAACCCTGACTAGGTATAGCATGGGGCATACTGCACAAGTGAAAGGGGGAAAAGAAGGAAGGGAGGGGTCTAAAATGGGTAGGGAGGAGAAGGAAAGGAGTTTGACAGAGTGTGGATAAAGTCATCGGTGACTGGTGCCTCCTGCAGGTGCTGTCAGTGGCGTTGGCAGCTGGGGCAGAGCTGGCGAGCTCCTGCCGGCACCAGTGGCAGTGTCAGTGGCAGGGCCGGAGCTGGCAAGCTCCCACAGGTGCCACCGGTGGCATTGGCAGTAGCCCCGCCAGGGCAACACATGCCCCCCCGCCCTCGCCATATCTCCCCTATGTGTTGCCTATGGATAAAGAGGAAGGGGAAACTTCACTGCTGCTTTTACCTAGACTAGAGTCTCCCTCGTTAGAACTTCTGATTAAACCTAAATACAGGTTGAAGAAATACTTGGTGGGAATGCTTTTAGAAGGTTTCATCCTGCCTTGAGTAAAGGATTGGACTAGGTGACCTCTTGAGGTTTCTTTCAAACCTGTTCTTGATTTTGTGGCCTTTCTTTTGAACTATATCAATATTTTAGTGTATTTTAAACTATATTTTATTATTGTGTTATGAGAGCTATCATTAAAAAATAACAGTATGGTGAATTATTCTTCAGAGCAGAACAAAGACTTATAATAATGGTCAGTAAAGAAAGACTGTCTGATCACAAATATCCTATCATTTGAGCAGAGCTCATAATGTAGGATCAGTAGGTGCTGATGCCAGACAGATATGACAGGCATAACACAGATAGGTTTCTTACACGAATCCAGATGGAGAGAAGAAAATTAGGCATAAAATTAAAAAAAAAATCAAGCACAAAGCAGGTTAGCATAGTTTTTCTATGAGCTTGGATGCAAAATACATGATTTCAAGGGTGTAGGTTGTAGACATGTTGGTCTAAGGACATAGACAAACAAGGTTCTTTGAGTGAATCTGATATCTTTTATTAGACCAACTTAAATAGTTGAAAAAATTTTTCTTAGCAAGCTTTCAGGTTTAAAACCCCTTTGTCAGGCTGAAGATGCATTTGCAGTTGGTGAGTGCTCTTCCTGGATGGAATGAATAGTTAAGAAGCCAGAAGCTCATGTGCATGCCTGGTAGATATTTCAGCACCCAGGCTGAGTCAGTTGGTTTTATAGACAGGGATGCAGGGAAGTCTGTATTTCAGAACTTATTATTGTGTAAATAAGTAGTGATAAAAAGTGACCAAACGCTAGTGAACTGTGCTCACTGCAAGGGGAAGCAGCAGGTTCAGCCCAAACAGCCGCGTGAAGCATGCATGCTGCAAAATCCCCGGCTTGTGCTGTTCAGAAAGCACGCGAATGAAAGTCGTGATCTGATTGGCTGTTGGGGCAGTATAAAGGGCAAAGCCCAGGAAAGGAAAGGTGGGACCACACACAGCATCAGGAGGACTAATCACCCTCACTGAGGTCCTGCACCCATGGTTTCCCTCTTCCCCCCGGGCACTCCCTACGGATATTCTGCAAGCAGAATGGTTTAATAGCTCTCAAGTTCCCACAGTCTTTTTGGTTGCAGCGTTGGCTGCAAAGTTTAAGGGAACTGCCGGCACGAAGTGAGGTACGCAGCACTTAAGTACCTCACAGCGGAGCGAGGCATTTAGGTGTCTCATGGTGTGAATTCACACAACTTGTCTACAGTCTATTTAAGTTGTAAGTAAAATATTTCTTTTCTATATTGGCTCAGAGTCTCTCATGTGGGACAGGAAAGAATAAGAAACAGGGTACCACTTTCAGGGTTCCTGAACCCTTTCATTCCCGGCCTGTCCAGTTGGAGGTTAAGCCTCCTCTCAATTCCTCCTCACAATTATACCACAATTTCAGAAGTTTTGTGTGAAAGTGAAGGATAGCTATTAGCATTTCAAGATTCATCTGGAGCATAAAGGTTAGCTTTGTTGAGCATTTTGACTGTTTATAAAAAATGACACTTTCACCAGTTAAATTGTTCTAGTGGATGGGTAACAATTCAAGTGAGAATTACAAAATGTTGATAACACTTCATAAACGCTGAACTGACCTTTAGCTTTGTGGTTCAGAAGCAACAGCATGCTCACAAGTCCCATAGGTGTCAATGTTTCAAACATAGAGATGTAGGTCTATCAATGGTGTAACTTCATTGACTCCAGGCACTTAATTTCAAAGGAGCTATGCCAGTGTACACCAGCTAGTAATTTGCCCAGAAAATGCTAAACTATAAAATCCCTCTCACTTCACTATAAAATTGTTGACTTTGGTACAATTTTCTAATGCTTTTTCCAGTTTCAAATGACTCAAGCACTAAAGGATTCCATGTCTTTTCTATAGAGATTATTTAGTAGTCTAATAAGCCTTAGTACTAAGAATGACTTCCTAATAACCTTATCTTTGCTCAGTTTCTTCCAAAGAAGCACATCCAAAGAATGACAGTGAGCTAGTGGATTCTTATTAAATGAGAGTCCTCACTTCCTTGTTCTCAACCTTTCTTAAGTATGGTCATATATAGTATTTTTTTATTAGTAACGGCACTTGGTGGAATGGATTAGTATTTTTCTGCATGTGGGTGTTGTGGATCATGAATGCATTTCTTGGCTAAATCTTGGAACTATGCATCTCTTTTAATGCAGCAGTATATGGTCAGCTCCAAGAATCTGTGTTCTGACATTAAATGTATTCAAGTATATGACATATGAATGTGTATACGTGCCCTAAATGTGCCATAGTTACCATATATTAAGTTTAGTACTTGTATAATGAAGTACTAAATCAATGCTCAGTACCTAGTGCACAGTAGCACAGGCAAGGCATGCACCTTTTCAGTGACACAAATGTGCAGTAGGCTAATATTACAGTGCAGTAGCATGTTAGCACTGTTTTTGACATGATGATTTACTGCACAGTAGTATTAGGCTACTATCTACTTAAGGTCTCATGTACATGCAGTGAGCATTAACTTGGGGGCGACTGAGGACCAGGTGGAAGCAATTTGGGTCAGGCTGCAAGGAGGACGAGGGGAAAGGGACTTAATGGTGGATGTCTGCTATAGAC
>JAGPOW010003642.1:34411827-34428194 GCA_030014935.1 Caiman crocodilus
CTGTGACCCCAGCACTTGTTCCTGCCATTGGCAGGGGGTCAGACTAGATGGCCTGCTCTAGGCCCCTTCTGACCCTAGATACTATGAAACTATGAAACATGCACCCACAGTAATCTTTTGGCTCTTGGTCTGTTGCAGGAATGGGCAATTATTTCAGCTGGAGGGCAACTTAACGAGTTTTGGTGAGCTGTTGTAGGCTGCACAAACACAGTGTTTTAGAATATATCATTTTAACAAATTATAAATAAAAAAAATCATACACTATGTTTCCATGAGACTCTCTCAATTAAGTTGGAGGGTCCTGGCCTAGACTGGTCTACAATGAGGTGGGTTGGCAACTGGCTTGGAGGCTGATCCCAGTGAGTTGTAATTGATGGGATGGTCTCATCCTGGAGGGTCGTCTCGAGTGGAGTTGCCTGAGGATCAGTGCTTGGGCCTGTGCTCTTTAACTTATTTATCAGTGACTTGAATGAGGGAGTGAAAAGTACAGTGATTAAGATTACAGATGACTCCAAGCTGTAGGGAAATGTGGGCACACCTGAGGACAGGGTAAGGATCTAAAATGACCTTGACAGGCTGGTCCTATGGGCTCAAAGCAATCAGATGAGGTTCAATAGGGACAAGTGCTGGGTCCTTCATCTGGGTAGGAAGAACCCTCATCATAACTATACGATGAGCAGTGGTCTCCTAGCTGACGCTGCATCTGAAAGGGACCTGGGGGTGACAGTTGACCACAGGATAAATGTGAGCCATCGATGCAATTAAGTTGTCAGCAGGGCAAACAGAACTCTGGCATGCATCAGTCACAGTAGATCCAGAGAGGTGCTCCTCCACCTTTATTGGCACTGGTAAGACCACAGCTGGAGTACTGTGTCCAGTTCTGGGCACCGTACTTCAAGAAGGGTGTGGATAAGCTTGAAAGGATACAGAGAAGGGCCACCCATATGCTCAGGGACCTGGAGGATAGGTCCTATGAGGAGAGACTCTGGGAACTGGGTTTTTTCAGTCTGAGTAAGAGAAGACTTAAGCTCGTTTGAGCCCAGCTGCCTCCTGCCCATGTTAGGAGACTGGACTTCATGATCTTACAGGTCCCTTGCAGTCCTACTATTCTATGATTATATTAATGGGTGGCTTGTTTAAATTCATAAAGTGCTTAAGCTTTTCAGAGACTATGTAAATACCTATTCAAAAATTTGTAGGGTGTTGCTTCATGAATACATATCTATGTGTGCTGTAATAGAATAGAACTGTCACAGGCTATAACACACTGCCTCTGTCCACAGGCAGTTGGAGCTTAACCAACCTTGGTTAAGGTCACAACCTAAGTGATGGGGAACAAACTGTTTCAGACAAGCAAGGGTCCCTTGACTGCTTCAAAGGATCAGGAGCTTGCATGTCAAGAGACGGAGGTTTGTAAGGGAACATAGCCTAAGCAGTCACTATGGGTAGAATTGCGATCTGCGGGTAGAGTCAGGAACAGGAGCCTGGGATTCAGACGGGTCAATAGCCAGGAGTTGTGGAACAGGTATCCATAGCTGTAAGGGACCAGGATATGAGTGATTGCCAAGCTAAGTCAAGAGTCAGGTACTGGAGAATAGGAGTCTAGACAAGTCTGGAGCACAGGAGTGAGCAGAAAGGAACCGAAAACCAGTGGACACAACAGAAAAACAAGGGTGAAACAACAAGAGGACCCAGAGGCTAGGAAACTAGGAGTCGAATGTAGGAACCACAGTGTTAAGAACAAGGAATCAGAAGCCTAATGCTAGGCAGAGAGGCATCTGCCTTGCTGAGTAACCCATCAGGCACTGAAAAGGCTGCATGTAAGTAGAAATAGGTGCCCATGTAGGTAACTGGTATTAACGGAGGATTTTTAGGCCATTGACAGCCAGGCCCACTTGATAACCAAGAGCAACTAGGGGCAGTTTAGCCTGTTGCTCTGGCTCTCCAGTAAAAATGAGAGAAGATAGGAGATGAGCATAGGGTTTGA
Source organism: Caiman crocodilus (assembly GCA_030014935.1). Taxonomy (NCBI): domain Eukaryota; kingdom Metazoa; phylum Chordata; order Crocodylia; family Alligatoridae; genus Caiman; species Caiman crocodilus. The sequence continues at coordinate 34,413,815 of JAGPOW010003642.1, forward strand.
AAACAAAGTGAAGTCAAAACTCTTACATGTATTTAAGAAAAAAGGTTTCTGTAAATATTTCAGAGGATGAGGAAAGGAGCTTGGTAATAGAGAATATCTTGTTTGGCAATGGAATAATATACCTTTGTCTTTGTTTTCATCAGAGAAGGAAGAAGAGAGATATTAAAGAACAGATTTGGTTTCTTGGGGAAAAAATAGAATATCATACTTAGCCTGACGAAGGGTTTTTGAACCTGAAAGCTTGCTTAATAACTATTCTCCAACCATTTTGGTTGGTGTAATAAAAGATATCAAATTCACCCAAGGAACCTTGTATACTTAAAGCAATGGTCACACTAGAGCATCTTGTGGAAAAAAGTGAGCAAGTGGAAATAAACAGAACTCCTGAACTGAATAGCAAGAAAGGCTATATTTTTAGACATGGAAATTATATATTAAAAATAACAGAACTGCATACATTGTCAGTGCCAACATGAGCTACCATAACACATGCAAATTAAACCTTAAGGGAATAAGCAGGATATTGCAGAGTTGTATTCCATTAATTACATAGAAAGTAGAAGTAAGTTTCTATTGCATAGACTTCCATGTACTTTTCGGTAAAGAGTGGGGCCCGATCCTTGTTGTTGCAACACAGCCCCAGCCCCTTCTCTGTTGTCCCCCTCAAGACACATATGCCAAGCAAAATGCCTTTGCATGCCATGCTCTGGTGCCTATGCCAGGGTTTGCCTACATCTGATTTAGAGATTTTTGGTTCTTTTGTTTTATTTTGGATAAATAAGCAATTACAAAGAGTAACAGTGATCTCCAAATATTTTTCAATCTTTCTCTCTCTCTCTTTGTGAGAGTGATTTTTAAATGAATGATCAATGGATATCCAGGGCAAAACACGTGGCTTATTTTACCTTCATAGTGCTATAAAAGGTATTCATTAATAGTAGGTTATGTGAGGGAACAAGGAGAATAAGCTTTCTTCCTTTTTTAGTTATTGCAGGAAGATTTAGAGAAACTGGTTCATACTGATTTTCAGTGAATGTAATATATCTCTTTCCTCTTTATATGAGCCACTGCCTGCTTCCTTATGCACTCCTGCCACACCTTAATGGAAGCAAATGAAGCGAAGCTGAATGATAAAACGAAAGGAACCAGCGTCCTCTTGACAAACAGGATATGTCTTCTTTAAGGACTCTGCCTTTGCTACTCCCTGCCCTTACCACTCATGCTGGATGGACCTACAACCTTTCAACCACATCCAGATCTCTTGGCTAGTCACCAAGTCCCCCTTGGGCTTTCCCTTAACCTGAGAATCTTTCTATGTCCCATTGTCATCAGTGTAGTTCCTTTGTCAATGATTTTACCCCTAAACCTCCCCAATTAAGGGATTCCTTCTCAATCAATTCAGTCCCCTTTGGGAGACCTATCAGTTTTTCCATCTCACCCTTGGCTGTACCATGACCCTGACTTCCTTGGCAGTATCTTTCTGGCTGGCAAACCCTGTCACCAGCCCATTAGTTAAATACTCAAGTCCTTCAGAGTGACCCTTACAGGAACTCCCTGCTTGCAGAGACTTACCCCATGTCTCAAGCTTGACACTGTTGGGTCACTGGATCAGCCTTCTTTCACTGGCTACTCTTCATCAATGTACTCAAATCTCAAGGTTTGTCCCAGGCTCAGACTACGTCCATATGGCTCCCAGTCTCCTATGTGTGTCTGCACAGACAGGCACTGCTCACTCCCTCGGAGCCAGTTCTTTTCCCTCTCTGAGGATATGGGGCTGGGGCACTCTCCTACTAGAGTCTGACCGCCCCCTAGGGGGACATTCATGTCTGGCTCTCTGGTCATATGAGGGATCACAGCTGGGAATCATCAGAGGCTGGGACTTGCAGGCACTTCTGGGTTTATTCCCAGACACACTGTGATGGCAGCAGAGACCCAGCTGTGCCTGGGATGCCTGTTTGTCGTTGATAAAGGAAATGGTCCCAGTGATGCCAGTGTGAGTTGGCCAAGAACAGCACAGTCCCAGCATGCTCCCCAGGGTGAGTAAGGCAGCTGTCCTGGTCCCACCCAGGGTCCCACTCATAATGGGAGGTGGAAGGTAGCTCCCTGGTACACTGATGCATACATAAATTAGCAATGTGTTTTTTCACCAAAACTTTTCACATGAGAGAGAGAGAATTATTCAAGTTATACTTTTAGTAGCCGCAGCAATTATTGAGCTGCTATGACTTTGCATATCATGGAATCCCAAAAATCAGCATTCATGTAAACAAATGCACTGGTTCTAAATCATACCAGATTGATTGTGCTTTGGGGTTGTTGTTTTCTGTTCAGACTATGTACAATATAGGCAGCAGCAATGGGGACCTCTAGACTTCCCTCTTTCAGTCCAGGTATAAAAGGATACAAGGGGAAACTTTATGTCCATTTAATCCACTGTCTCTTTTGTGATACTGTTCATCAGAGATGTTCATTTACAATTAGTGTCCATTCATTAAATCATTAAAATTAGAAATGTAAAGAGACTATTGCATTATCAAATCCATTCCTCTAATACAGAATAATTTCTAATGTTTTGTGTAATTAGTTTAAGGTTACTATAAATTGTAACTGTGAGCCTTATGCTATAGAAAAAAATCAAAGGAATAATATTTTGACAGACCAGTAGCAAAGCATTGAAACCCTGGAGATGTTGGTTATAGTTGTTAATTTTCCAAAACTTAGAAGCCTTCAGAAACTGGGGATGTGTCTATATTTTTAAAATGCCACCAGTGAAGGGCCCAGTCTATCCCAGAATTATTGATGAGACTCTGGTAAAATATTACTAAACTTGGTTATTTAATTAACATTACTTGGGTCTTTTCATGCGCTGTTGTTGTTAACATAAAATTATTTTGCTCACAGAATCAGTCTGTAGTTTACACCTAAATAGTGACAACAGGTATGCTACTGTATGGTTAACAAAACAAATTTGTCTGAGGTGGTTGGTACACTCCAAAAGTGTAATATCTACAAACTGGAAAGGTAATTTGATCATAGCTCATATTTGAATTCAGCGACTTTCTTGAATCTTATGGATGATTTTTTTCACTCTGTCCCAGCTTATTTAGGTATTAAACTTTATATTATTTTGCTCAATAAAGGCAAAAGGAAATAAACATTTTCATAGTTTGACTAGAATGTTCTCCTTTACTTGAACTATTTATTATGGTTACAGTGGTTAATATGGAAACTAAACAGAGAAACAAATATGCAAGAAAGAAAAGGAAATAGGACCAAGGAAGCAAGTAAAATGTTATCCTTGGTCATCTGACATCTTTTTTTTTCTACCAGTCAGCATATCTACCAGTCCAGGTAGTTTTTGGCAAGCTGGCTGAGTCTATGTATCCCTTCAAGTTCAATAAAGTGCATTTTTACTCATAATTTTAGGCCACAATTCTCTGGGTCAAAACACATCCATGTGTCCAATGTAAGTGTAGTCTTTCAGTTTAGATATATGGTTATAGTGTTTCAAATCCCTGGATAACAGACAGGTTTGAGCAGATGTAAACATATTTTATAAACAGTAATGCCAAAGCTCCCAAATTCTTGGGATTGAGTTTTTTTAACAAAATTGCAGTAAAATAACCAGGTTCAGCCCAACTCTTTACCCAGATGAATTTGTTCCCCTGGTTCTTCTGGGCAGCATGTCCACAATTTTGGTTCCCTTTCACTTTTGTTTCTTCCTACAGTCACACTGCTACTTCTGGGTCATTTTTTTCAAGTGTGGCTTTCATGCAGTACAAAAAATTCTATTCAAATCAATATTACTAATATCAAAACAGATCATTAAAAAGAGACAAAGGATGGGAATTATTTCAACAGGAACACAATAATGGATAAGAAGACAGAAAATCATAGTTTTTATGTTGACTATTGCCTTGGCAGAGACTGAAGGTTTGGCCTTCAAATCTACTCTGCTGTACTTATGATAAGTAGTGTATGCCTAGCATGCCATTATATAGATGGTATCATAACAAAGGGGAAAGAATGCCTCAACCTTTGGAAATGATTAACTTCAATCTTGCATAGAATTAAATAGTACTTACTCAATATGATGACAGCACTCGTCCTTTAAAGAAAAGAACTACAATTCATTAGTTTGGATCATTGCTATTATTTTATGATTATTTTTTTTCAATAGAGAAATAGCTGACACATATTTTCAATCTACAAGTGAGTGATGAATAAGGGCCTTTCGTTACATATAAACTATATTATATTATGCTAAAGAACATAAGTGCTGAAGCAGATGTTATAAAGGATGTGTTCATACTTAGCAAATTTGTGGATGACACCAAGTTGGGTGGTGCTGCAGACACCCTGGAGCATAGAGCCAGAATCATAGATTTATAGACATTAGAGCTGGAAGGGACCTCAGCAGATCGAGTCCAGCCCCCCACCCCAGGGGCAGGAAGTCAGCAGGGATGATAGGATCCCAGCAAGATAAAGATAAAGAGATAAAGTCTCTTGAAGGTATTCAAAGTGCTTGCTTGAACCATCTCTGGTGGCAGTTTATTCCAAACCTTGGGGGCTTGGACAGTAAAGAAGTTCTTCCTTATGTCCAGCCTGAAATGGTCATGGAGGAGTTTGTGACTGTTCAACCTTGTCATCCGTGGCTCTCCTCTGCACCCTCTCAAGCTTCTCCACATCCTTTTTGAATTGTGGAACCCAAAACTGGATGCAGTACTCCAGCTGCGGCCTCACCAAGCCTGAGTACAATGGAAGAATGACAGTCAGCATTCTACAGTGGAAGAATGACCATCCTGGGATTTGCTTGAGAAGCATCTATGGATGCAAGCCACCATTTTGCTCACTTTACTAGCCGCAACATCACATTTGAAGGCTCATGTTCATCTTGTGGTCAATCATGACCCCCAAATCCCTTTCATCTGTAGTGCTATCCAGCATAGCATTGCTGAGCCTATAAGCATGCTGCGGGTTTTTCCTCCCAAGGTGGAGAACCTTGCATTTTTGGTGCTAAACACCATCAGGTTCTTGTCTGCCCATTTCCTGAGCCTGTCAAGGTCTGCCTGGATCACTCTCCTGTCCTCAAGTGTGGATGCTTTACCCCAGAGTTTGGTGTTGTTGGCGAATTTGGCCAGTCTGCTTCTGACACCTATGTCTACATCATTAATGAAAATGTTAAATAGTATAGGCCCATAGAGCCTTGAGGGTCCCCACTGGTCACAGGGTACCACAATGATTGACTTACATCACCACCATTCTCTGAGTCCTACCGCAGACCCAATTCCCCAGCCAGCGGATCATGGTGGGGCCAAGGCCACAGTTAGCCAGTTTTGCAAGAGGTGATCATGGGATACCAGATCGAAGGCTTTTTTGAAGTCAAGATATATGACATCTATCTCTTCTTCTCTGTTACAAGATCTACCTTGTAAACCCGTGCTGACTGTCCCTGAGGATATTGCCATTGGCCAGTCTGTTAAAAATGGCTTCTTTGATAATCTTTTCTAGGATCTTCCCTGGGATAGAGGTCAGGCTGATGGGCCTATAGTTTGCCAGATCCACTTTCCTCCCCTTCTTAAAGATAAGCACCACGATCCTGGCCTCCTTCCAGTCTTTGGGCACTTCAGCAGAGCACCAGGAGTTCTCAAAGATCCATGCCAGGGGCTGAGCTATGATGTTAGCCAGCTCCTTGAGCACCCTGGGGTGTAAATTGTTAGGGCCGGCTGACTTGAAGGTATCCAGCCTCTCAAGGTGTTCCTTCATGAGTTCAGCATTGATGGAGGGTAAGGAATCTCCCTAACTCGGGCCTCCCTATCTCATAGTGGGCAGGGGCATCCCAAAGGACTGGTGGAAAAACTGATGCAAAGTACCCATTTAGCAAGTTTGCTTTTTCCTGGCGTCAGGTGTCAATTGTGCCATCTGGTTTAGCAGGGGTCTAATTTGCCCTTGCTTTTCCTCTGGCTCGCCACATATCTAAAAAATGGACTTTTTATTATTCTTAATATTTGTAGCTAGTTGGAGTTCAATTGCAGCCCTGGCTTTCCTGGTTTGCTCCCTGCAGGTCTGGACCAGTGTAGGATATTCCACCTTAGTGGTGGATTCAGTCCTCCATCGTTTGTAGGTCTTCCTTTTAAGATGTAGGAGGTCCACTAGTTCCCTGCAGAGCCAAGGGGGCTGCTGTGCACTTCTGCTGCCTTTCCTCTGAGATGGGATAAACTTTGCTTGTGCATCCAGGATTGCTCCCTTGAGGATCAACCACTCATTCTGAACTGTCCTCCCCTTTGGGTTGTGGCCCTTTAGGGCCTCACTGACAAGCCTCCTTAGCTTTTCAAAGTCAGCTTTCCTGAAGTTGAGGGCTTCTGTATTGCTGACTTGCCAACTTGCCAGCTCCAAAATGACCTGGATAAACTGGAGAAATGGTCTAAAAACAGTAAAATTAAATTCAACAAGAACAAGTGCCTGCACTTAGGATGGAATACTGGGGAATGTTTTGGCTAGGCTGAAATATTTCTGAGAAGGATCTGCGGGTTACAGTAGGCCATAAACTGAATTAGAGTCAACTGTACGCTCTTGTTGGCTTTGTTTTTTAACAACATCCTGGGTTGTATTAACAGGAGTTTCACTTGCAAATCAAGGTAAATGATTCTTCCATTCTATTGGTGCTAGTGAGGTCTCATCTGGAGCAGTGTGTCTAGTTTAGGGACCCACACTTCAAGAAAAAAGTGGCCAGATTGGAAAAAGTCCTAGGAAATGTAAGGGAAAGAACTAAGATTGTTTAGTCTGGAGACAACAAGACTGAAAAGGGATTTTCTAACAGTCTTGAAATATCTGATGGGTGATTATAGAGAGTATGGTAATAGACTTGTCTGTGGCTATAGAGGATACGATTTGAAGAAAACCTCAAACTGTAACAGAAACAAATTTAGTCTGGAGATTAGGAGGAACTGCCTGAAAATTGGAGTGGTCTGGCTTTGGAAATGGCTACTGGGAAAAATTGGGGAATCTCCAACCCTAGAAGTTCTTAAGACCGGCTTAGATGAGAGATTCTCAACCAACATGCCACAGGAACATGATTCACAAGATAAACTCAGAGATTTCAAATAGGAATTCATTAAAAACATACCAACCTGTTGTGGTCTTCCTGAATTCTTTACAACAGAAGACTTACTATATTATTTTTTGTATAGTCAAAAAAACAATTGACAAGTAAGAGCCATCCTAGGGGTGCCTTGAGTCTGATGAAGTTGAGAAACACTGGGTTAGATAGACACTTGACAGGAAAGATTCAATCATGGACGATCCTGCCTTAAGCAGGGGCCTATACTAGATGACCTGCTGTGATCCCTTCCAACTCTTTCATATTTTTTATTCTTAAAATGCACTGTTATATACAGATACCTTCCTAACATCATGTATTAAATTACAGAAAGCAACAACAGAAACTTGCAAGGTGATAATATTTTATAAAAACAGGATGGATAAAATAATGTATTTAACTAGAAAGAGTTCTGTAAGAATGTTAACAGGGAATGATGCATCACCATTTTTTTTTAAAGTTATGGCTTGAAAGTAATAGAATCTTTCAAGAAATGTTTTCAGATACAGTGAACTCTTTAGGGGACTTGGTAGCTCCCAACACACCTGAAGCAAAACCACAACTAGTATAAATCTAATTGTACATTATTCTTTTCTTCCTTTGCCTTTTGTTGTATTTCTTGTTGTTCATAGTTGCCTCTGTTACTTTGCCTTGAATCATCCGTCACAGTATTATCCATAAACCTAGCCACGTCAGCATTTTCCACACAGTGCTATTGGGAAAGATGCATCACTGGGTGCATCTACATGCATGTTCTACTACAGTTGCCTAATTACCTCTGCAGTAAAGCATCACCATCTACATGTGTGGCGTTATTAGGCTACAGTAAGTTAATTAACTCTGCTGTAGAATAGTACTGTCTGACACAAGTACTATTCTATACTTATGTGAGCTCAAATGTACATGTAGCTGGTAACTGGGGCTGGCTGGGGCACGAGGGTGCTACAGTGCAGGGGCTGTTTGCCAGCTAGCCCGGCACTGTAGTAGTCCCAGGCAGCCCCTCTGCAGCATACTGAGCTGGTGCAGAGCAGCTCCAGGCTGGCAGGCTAACCTTCCCTACTTGCACCATCCTGCACTACCATGGCTCAATGTGCTGTAGTCCTGGGGGAATGTGTAAACACTGTGCCCACGAGCAATAAACTCTGGGGTGAACTGTGCCAGAGTGTATTCAGATGCATTAATATCACATATAGATGCACCACTATGTAGTAGAGCATAACTGTTTAATAGCTTTCAGATCACAGTCACACTTCATATAAATGGGCCCCAGCATTCACATGGAGTCACGTTGTATTCAGTGGTCTCAGTACAGGTGCCCTGATTTGCCATGACCATGTCACCTATAGAATGAGGAACAGCTCATATGCCTTTAAAGTGGTCTAAGATGTCATGGTGTGGAAGTATGTTGCAGTGGTTATAGCTGTATGGTTAGGTCTTGAGTTGTTTCAGAGATTGTTTAACATTGGGTAAGTCATTTAGCATCCCTGTGTCTCAGTGTTCCATTTGTAACAGAACTGTGACATGTTCAGTTGTTATGGCAATGGGACCCATCAAACTAAGCAGGAGACAACTAAGTAACATCATTTACAAGTGTAGTTTTAAATACTCTTTCACAGTTTAGCATTGCAGACTATGCTTGTTTTTGCACCTGCCATGCTACAACACAGATTTTCATTGGAGATTTGAAAAGCTTAATCCCCTTCTAAAAATAATTTCCCTTGAGCCTAATATTATGTAACTTTGCCTTGCTTGATATGCTCAAATGATTTTGTAATTGTTTTAAATCACATCATATGTTACTTTGACATATTCAACTATTAAAAGAGCTTTGTAAAACCTGTAGGTATTTCACTATAGATTTGTTATGGTGGCAATCAATAACTTTATCCCTGCTGGAGGAGGTTACATTTTTCAAAGAGACATTCCTGAAATATGCACAAATATCTCAGATTTTCCATTCAAAGTTTTGATCAGCCAATGCAGATATTTTTGTTTAGCCACTGTAGATCCATTAATGTTGCAGTGAGTGAATTGCATAGTTACTGTACCATCAAGTGGTTAGGTCTTGAGATGAGGAACCAACATGCATGTGTTCCACTTCCAACTGTTTGTAAGGATGATATATTCAAAGTCTCACTTGAAGTAATTTTTTAAATCATATTTGGAGTCATTATGTTTTTTGGGAACATTGTTGCCTAGTGAATAAGAAATGGCTGTGGTGTTGGTAGACCTGGATTCTATTCCCTGCTCTGGGAAAGTCACTTTACTTCTCTGTACTGGTATTTCTCCATAACATGTTTTGAAAGGTATAGACAGAAAACACTATATAAATGCTAGGCTTTACTTTGTTGTTCATGTATAAATTTCCCCATCAGTTCAATGGCTATCTAGCCATTGGCTATCTAGCACGAGTTCTATGATATTAAATGGCCATTTTATATGAAGTACTTCAGGATTCTCAGATGAAAGGTGCTATAAGCCTGAAGAAGAGTGTTTGTGCCCGAAAGCTTGCAAAGAACAATTTTTCCAACTATTTAGTTAGTCTAATAAAAGATATATCACATCTACCCAAAAAACTTTGTCTGCTAATGTCCTTGGGCCAACATGGCTACAACCAATAACCATATAAGCACAAATTATTTATTAATATAATAATACTATATTAGATATTTCACTTATATGAGGAAATGTGGGTTGGGATGATCAAAGCAGTTTAAAGAATTTGGCCACATTGAATTTTTAATTTATTTTTTAGAGCTAGTGTTTCACACTTCCCATAGAGACTCAGGAAAATAGCATGGCATCAGTTCATATTGAGAATTATATCTTCATATCTAAAAGAACTAGAAATTTAATATTGCAATCTGTCTCTGCAGTGGTCCTACTTCATGAAAAATGTTTTGGCATAGGGAATAAAAGCAAATGAATGCAGTAAAACTTGTATTTACATGTTATGATCATTATCTTCATCTCAGCTAAGTACAGACAGTGAAAAGGCCTGAGGCTGAATCCATTCCATCTTCTCAGGTTACTCTAACCTGCATAGACTGAACCCATAAGCAAGTGAAAAGACATTCACTTTTGGCTGGAAAGGCAGGCACATGCCTGCAGTGGTCTAGGCCAGAAGCCCAGGAGTGCTAGAACAAACCTCCTTGCTTGGCTGAGCAGACAGCTTGGGCCAAGCTAGCCTGCCAATCCTGTGGCGGAGGGAAGTGCAAAGCATCCTGGGATGCTGGGGGACTGAGTTAATTTTAATCTGGAAAGGGTCTGGGACAGAAATTCAATAAACTGATTTGACTTAAATAAGTTAAGTTCAATATTATATCCATCCAGGTTTATCTTAAACTAGTTTCAGCCATTTTGAAAGTTGTTTTAAGTGCATTGAACTTCTGGGCTAGGGACAGACATTCAAAAAGCCTGAGCCTGAATTAATTCAATCTTTGAAGGTTAGTCTAACTCAGGGGTGGGCAATTATTTTGGGCGGAAGGCCACTTTACCCAGTTTTGGCAGGCTGTCAAGGGCTGCATAGGTAACCCTATCCCTTGACAGGTGTCCTGCCCTGTGGTCACCATCTTGGGACCAATTTGCCAGGGCCAGCACTGGTGGGGCCCAGAGCAGGGCACAGGCCAAGCAGGGGTCTGTGGAGCCAGGATGCACCAGCAGAGAGAGGGAAGCTGGCCTGGCTCCATAGAGCCCCTGCCAACTGGGATCCCGTGCTCCCGTGGCCCCTCCCCCACCCCATGCCTGGTGCCCCATGCTGCAGGTGCTCACAGCCCACATGGGGCTGTCCAGAGCGGGCACAGGCAGCCCCAGGGGCGTGGGCAGGGAGGGGCTGCTTCCCCCTGCACTCCTTCCTTGCCTGGGGTCCCCCCTCCCACTTACCTGAGCTTCCCACACTGGGGCAACCACATGCTCCCAGCCCAGAAACCCCAGCTGGGACTTCCAGCTGGCAGGGCTGGGTGGGCCCCACTGTTGTTGAAGCCCACTGGGGTTCCCCTGGATCCTACTGCCCTTGGTTCCTGTCATCCAGCGGGAGCTAGAGCAGCCTTCCCTTCCCTTCTGCTGGGAGCTGAGCTGAGGGGGTGTTGCCAGGCCCCAGAAGGACTCTCTCATTAGGGAGGTTTGCCTGCACAGTCACAGGCTTTTCCCCCAAGTGCTGCCAGCCCTGGGCTAGCACTCTGGGGCAAGGCAGGGTGTGCAGCGCATGCATCTGTTGATGATACAGAGCTTTCTAATCTCCCTCCTTGCTTTGTCATACTGTCTGCAGCAAATTGAGAGGCAAGCAAAGCAGCAGGGGCAGGGGAGGGGTGGGATAACAGTTTTTTATCACATGATTAGCAATACAATAGCTTTTCTCCACATTACTTTAAACTTCTTAAACAACTTACCCATTGACCAGTTGATCACTGTTCTAGCCCTAAGTGGTCACTGTTCTGTCTACCTATCCCAGTGAAATTGGAGAGGGATCTCTCACACACACACACACACTCTCTCTCTCTCTCTCTCTCTCTCTCTCTCTCTCTCTCTCTCTTTCTCTCTCACCACCTCTCAGCATTAGCTAGTTTACCACATAATGGCTACGGTCCCTGCTGTGGCAGAGAAGAGGAAGGGATGTCTGCTTAAGCATCAAGTAGTGAGAGGGGAACATGGGGAAGCCTGCTGTGCCTGCAAGTCTGTGCCAAGTTCCAGCCAGGGGGCAGAGGCCAGCCCTGCTGTGCAGCAGAGAGCCCCACCCAGCCCAGAGAGCATGCTGAGAGTTTCTGATTTAACCTAAACCAGCAAAGAGTCTGGGGCAGACATTGCATAAGACAGTTTGAGCCAAATCAGTTAAGTCTGATACTACCTTCAACCAGGTTTATCTCAAATCAGTCTCAGCCATTTTCAGACTGGTTTATGTGCACTGAACATCTGTTCTGTTCCAGGTTTAAACCAGTTTCTGATCACTTAAACCACTTTATGTGTAATGTCTGTCCCTAGCCCTGTTGTGTTATAGATTTGAACCAGTTTCTGATTTCCAATACTGGTGTATGTGCAACTTCTGTCCCTAGCCCTCTGTTTTTTGGGGATGAATAATTGAACTGAGCTGAATTACACTGTGTAGTTTAACTCTGAAGTAATATATGCATTTGAAAGAATAATTTCACAGCCATTCCACAGTTTTTCATCTTTCAATTGTTGTTCAGTTTTCTTGAGAGAATCCTAGAGACCTCTCAAGACTCTAACAAGCTTTGAGTTGGATCTCATCAACTTTGGTCCCTTTCACATTCCATATCTCACAGTGAATGGAGAAGAATAAATTTTGCAAGTTTGGTAAACAAAGTCTCCTAAGCCTTTCACTTAAAAGAGACATTTGATATAAAAAAAATCAAGATGTTTTAGCTAAGCCATACTGATATCTGATTTAATTCTAGCAGTATATATGGTACCAAATAATAGCATCAAAGTATTTGCTTGTTACTCTCATAATGAAGCATTCTATCTGATGTATTTACAGAATACTTTATTAATCAAACTATTTGAGATTTTGAAATTTTAGCTAAATCCATGTTAAAATCTCAGCCCACTGTAGCAAGGCACTCGCATTGTTTCCTCTTCTCTTTCCCCCTTCAACCATTACCATACTCCCATGAAAAAAAGTCTTACTAACTTTGGACCAGACTTCAAGTTCTGATTTTCTCAGAAAAAAAAATTCATTATGCTGAAGGGTAGTCTTCATAATAATGAAGTAGAGAATTTAATCATCTGAAAGTTCACTGAACTGCTTGAAATGTTCTTCTTTCTATGGGATTTTTTTGACATGATAGTATATTACTACTATCTAGCATCTTCCAAGAGTAGTTTAGAACTTTCATAGGTTCATAGTAACTAGGGTCAGGAGGGACCTGAGCAGATTATCTAGCCTGACCCCCTGCCACAGGCAGGAATGAATGCTGGGTTCACAACAGCCTAGACAGGTGACCGTCCAACCTCCTCTTGAATTTGCCCAAGGTAGGGGTAAGGACCACTTCCCTGGGAAGCTGGTTCCAGATTTTGGCTACCCTAACTGTAAAATATTGCTTTCTGATCTCTAACCTAAACCTATTCTCCATCAGCTTATTACCAATGTTCCTTGTCACCCCAGGTGGTGCTGGGGAGAATAGGTCTCTACCTATTTGCTGTTGATCTCCCCTGATGAGTTTGTAGGCAGCCACCAAGTCCCCCCTTTATACAAAATGATTGAGTTACAAAAATACAACATTTATATACCTACAATATAAAAAATAAAATATGCAAATATGCAACATAAATATTATTAAATGTTACAGTATTTACTAATATATGCATTTCTGGGGCATTAACAAACAGTTAGCAAATCTTCTGTTAGCATACGCTGCATGCAGTAATTTGCATTTATGATACCTATAGTAATTTTACCCATGGTATTTGGAGGTGGTTCACTGTCCAAACAATATTTTTATTCACATACAGCCTATATCTATTTGGAGAGTTGTGAAGGATTAGATAGGCTTTTTTGGGGTAAGTTTTATATGACTGTGATAGAATTTAGCTAATTGTCTGACCTCCAAATGTAATGTACATGTGGTTAGATGAAAATGCTAGAACAGGAGTGTGCAAAATGGTGGATCCAGCTAGTGCCTGGACTCCATTTCCCAGCAGCCTCTGTCAGTGTCACTGTGGCCAGTTGCTGCAGCCCAATGGGCAGGACCCAGTGCAAGAGGGAGCTCTGCACCATTATGGCCACCAGTGGCAGTGTGGCAGAGTTGTGCTCCTACTGCTGTCAGGTGGGTAGGGGGCACCTCAGCTTGGCAGCCATGGTGGCACGGTACTCCCTTCCATGCCATGCCCCACCTGCTGGACTGTGGAGCTCCTGCGGGGAGGTGGGAGGGGGCAGCTGAGCAGGGAGCCCCAAGCCTGGCACAGGCAGCCTGCATCCTACCCGCTGCTACAGGCTCTGCTCTGGCCATACCTGCAAGGGAGCAGATGGTGGTGGAGGCTGGGCACCAGCTGGGCTCCACGCTCAATCTGGCCATAGCAACTACCACCACCTACGGGCGACAGCAGCTGGGGGGGTGCAGGTTGGGAGCAGCAGGGCCATGGGGCTGCGAGTTAGGAGTGAGGAGCCATGCTGAAGAAATGGGGTTATGCTGAGGAAAAATTTGGGAAGCTCTGCCTTGCTTTCCCATTTCATAGTTTCATAGTAACTAGGGTCAGAAGGGGCCTAGAGCAGGCCATCTAGTCTGACCCCCCGCCAATGGCAGGAACAAGTGCTGGGGTCACAGG
>JAGPOW010003642.1:34428294-34452089 GCA_030014935.1 Caiman crocodilus
CAAGCGGCACCTCAGGCACAGGCTCTGCAGCTGCATGGGCTGCCCTAGGTCCAGGGGGAACTTGCTGCCACCGATGAGTCGCTCTTCGGGGTCTGGGTCTGGGGGGCTCCTCAGTAGGAGGAGCCCCTTTTCAAAACCTTGTGTAGGAGCTTTTCAAAACCTTGTGTAGGAGCTGAGTGAGACTGATGGAACTGAAACTGCCGAAAATCTATGGAAGCTTGCATCGAGTAATCTATTTAAAGGTACAGCATTTTGTATACTGAACTATTTCTTTTCTATCCTTTTGAAGCTTTCTTGCATTTAAAAAGAAAATGAAAGCCCATTGCCTTCTATGAAATAATCATGAGCATATGCTGAATCTTTGAAAGCCAGGTAGGATAGGGTATGTTTAATGTACCAGAAGATAGTCTCTTCTAGTTTTAGAACTGAAACTTGAACACTTTGTCAAACCAAACATTTATTCTGACACTTAAAAAATTACCTCTAATATCAGTGAACACTTCACTTGTCTGTTTTGCTGTTTCATCTGTGTGTACTTCCTTTACATAATACATGTATTTAGTGTAATTGATATACAAGGTTTTGCACTGTTGCATATGTTAGTGTTAGAATTCTATCACAGAAACATCTTTTGAAAAGATTGTTTTAATTTGGACATATGTTTTAATGGTCTTTAAAATCACGTACTACCAAGTCACTCCCAATAATGTTACTGCACAACTGATCCTGTAAGTTTTTAAGTTTAATATTCCATTTTTATTTGCATAGAAAAGTTTCTTGCATTATAAAAATCAGTAACCTATTGATAATACAGTGATGTAATCAAACAGCTTTAGTCCTGATATACTAACATACATATACTTTTACAGAATGGGCCAGATACTCAATTGGTTGGCATCCCACCATAAAATCAGTAGAGCTACATACACTGATGATTGTTATAAGCATGTTCTTAAAATAAGAGGAAAGTTCTAACGTCGTATTGTCACGGTACTTAAATAAAATGCCCATTCAATACATTTAAGGAAAAGATTGTCATATCATTGCTTTCAGGACACGTCTGCATAAGGTGCTACGTGCACATTAGACTAATTCTACTGTGCATTAACTCATCACAGCAAAAAGTCATGCTTTTGGCTAATGTGCCATAGAATTAGTCTATTGTGCATTAGCATTATTTAAAAGGTGTGTGCTGGCGCTTCTGCGCAGCAACACCGGTTACTGTGCATTTAGTAGCATCTGTTATTACAGGTACTAAACTTAATGTGCCATAACCATGGTGCATTAATGCACATGTAGACATGCCCGCTGAGAGGCAAATCATCTCTTTCTTCTTCTCTGCAGCCTAAGCAATCATTAGGCTATCAAGCTACTAGACATTTCCTTCATGTTTTCCCTCTAGCGTGAAAAGTGCACTTAGAAATTCTCGTTTGGTCTTCGAGATCATGACCCTGTCCATGATTGATGTTATATATGTGATTATTCCTACTGCACTAAGTTCAGGATCAGGGTGTCTACAAGCATTACATTTAGATCACCCTAACCAAGGTTAAGGTCATTTAAAAGGCCCGTCATGCAAGCATTCACAAAGCTTAGGTCACCCTAAAAATGGCAAACTAAATTTAATTCACTTTAGATAAAAACTAACTTTAGATCAATAAAGGGTGAACTGGTTTAGCAAGCTTTAACGCAACCTGCACACATTCACAGTACAGCCCTGAGATTGCTGGGGGGGTTTTCCCTCAACCCTAACCAGGCTATTTGCTCCTCCTTTTCCTCCCTCCCTAGCTGTCCCACCTGCAAACCTCTGCTGCAGACCTGCAAGGCCCTACCTCCTCCTCCCCAGACCCACCAGCCCTGTTAATCCCACCAGCCTTTCCTCCCAATGTACTTACTTCTGGCTACCTGTACCTCTCCTGGTAAGAGGTGACCGTCTGCAAATGCCAATCCTGACTCGGGTTCAGCTGGCTTAAACTAAGCTGTCTAAACTGAACTAAGACTTGCAAATGCTTATTCACACCATAAGGCTACATCTTACAGAGGAGTTAGTCCTGATTCTAGTCTTGGAAGTGCTTAATTTCCTTGTCTCCTGTTGAAGCCACTGGGATCTTGAAAGGGCTCTTCACCTCCACCCTGTTAAACTCTTGTAGAAGATGCATGCCTACACACATGCTCATGCTCAACATACCTCAGAATTATGAGTCCTACTAGTCTTTCTCTTGTTGTTTCATATTGAATTAATAATCGAAGGCTGGCTGTATTTCATATTGTAAATCCAGCCTGATGAAATCTCTGAAGTACTACAGCAAAATTTGGTAAGTTTTCTACATCCAATTTTGGCTCAAATGCTTAGGCAAACTTGGTCATTTTAGCAGGCTCAAGCTTATGTACTGAACATTGCTGAGAGCTGCAACACAATGCAACAAATAATTAAATGATAGTCATTGTAAGTGCCTTAGTCTTTACTATTATGAAAAGTAGTAGCTTGGTTAGCCCCATAGTGCACTTTCCATTCAGTTAAATGTGTAATACCTGGTAGTCTCTCAAATAGTTTGTTTTATACCTATGTATAACCATTTTTAAGGATAAGTGATTTATATTGACCAGTACACTACAAAGTTCAAAATTTAAACTCTACTTATTCCATACTTTTATTCCTATATCTCTATGTTTATCTCTATTTAAACATGTATATGGCTAGGGTGATATTTGATTTATAGTGATGTATATGAATTCTGAACACGATTGTTGAACTATTGAGATGCACAATATACAACTAAGTAGTCACACTACTGCATTGTTCCAATGCTTGCTTATCACAACATTGACCTCTTTGTACTGTTAGTAATCATTATTCATTGTGTCACATTATGAATTAGCTTGGCTAATCTCTTTTGGGCTTATGCCTTCCTAGGTGTTCTTTGAAGTAACTAGTATATAAAAACAGATAATGGTGATTTATTCATAAACCCAGAAAGGACAGAATCACAGGTATTACAATATGGAAAAGACAAGTTTAGCAAATTAATTATTCAGGAAAATGGAGAATTCTCTGAAAGACATGAAGTTCTTTTTAGTGGGTGATAAGAGAAGGAGATAGAATAGTGTTTAGGGAAAGCCACGTTTAACAAAGTGATAACTGACAACATGTTTGAGTGCACTAGTGGAAGGGACATATATACAGAAACAAAATACAAGCTTGAATGATTAAGTATTTATTAAATAAGCCGTGAAAGGGTGGCAGTGCTTGGCTGAAATACTTTACCCTGTCAGTCAATGCTGTGACTACCCGGAAAGTGTTATGTGTGTTGTTGCCAAATTATGTAGCCTGTGTTGTTATCCACATACATAAGGAACGGTTGATAGCTAGTTAAAAATATAGGGAAAAAAATCTCAGATATACTGTGGCAAGGTAACAAAAGTCTGAAAAGTTGATTTACTTTGCTTTACTCAAAAGCTCTTTATGCTGCTAGAGTTGTGTGCTGAACTCGGCATAATTGGAATTTAGAGCTGAGGTCCTGTAGGTTGAACTGTTCTGAGCTATGGAGGAACCCAAACAGCACAAAAGTCTTTGAAAAACACTGGGAAAAGGAACTTTGTCATTTTTTGTGAATAAAAGCAAATCCTCTTATTCTCCTCAAAGAATGGTATGCACTTGACAGCGAGTAGATTCATTTTCAAAACACACTGGAAAAAAATACCTGCTATTATCCAGCTTTATAATTCTGCTGGGTTAATGCACTGGAACTGGAGTAGTGAAGCAAAGAGTGTACAGTTAACCATAAGCTTATTGGGAGTTTCATGGTGTCTTTTCCTGAATTATAAGTGCAGATCAGAGTTGAACTGCAGTCACATATGTAGGAAATTGCATACTTATTACTGTTTTCTATGTTCTCTGGAGAAAAAGCTGATATGATCTAGAAAGATGAGATTTAGTGTAAATTCAGCATGCTGAAGCAGGGAAAGTTGATGCTAAGGGAGGACCCGTTTGAGATTAGTATCCTAAAGAGAAAACACATTAATAGTTGTTCTAGCAAGAAAGGGAAGTTGGCCGTTGGCCGTCCATGAAAGAGGCCATAAATAACATAATATCTCCTTTTTGTCTTCCATGCAATCTTTGAGTAAATTAATTCAATATTTTCTATGCAAATAAAAAAAAATATTGTCCATGTCAGTTGTTCATGATCAGCTAAGGAAGACTAACATTATATAAGAGAACATAAATAATATCTTACCAGCATGGTTAAACGTAGAGAGAGAAATGCATGGGTGACTAGTGCCTCCTGAGCCTATGGGGGCACCAAATCGCTGATGGAGGGGGGCAGTGGCAAATCACAAACCGAGGGGGAAGGGGCGGTCCCCCAATGGCTGATCGCCGAGCCAGCAGCAAAACCTGAAGTGCACTTCTAGTTTCACGGCTGGTGTTTCCAGCGGGTGCACAACCAACCTCAGGGGATACGTGTGCGTTCCCTACATGTCACCAATGGATAAATGTATTAGGGTTTCACCAAAACCCATCATGGGTGAGAATGCATTCTTGCAAACCGCTTTGATACTAAATAATTTAAACAAAATAATTGTGCTGCTTAGGACTAAGAATTTTTCTGTAGTCTCTGAAGTTCTGTATTCTGTATTATAAATATGAAAAGAATAATGAAATAGTCTTATATCAGGAAAATACTTTAAACTGCAGATTGTGATGTGCCTGCCAGGCAAATGTCATTCTTTGGGCATTTATAGAAAGCTTTGTTCTACTAATTAACAAGAGGAAAAGAGCTGTTTCCAGATGTCTAGTGAGTAATGTCTCTTTCGTGACGGACTACTACAATGTAGGAACAGCAGGAGTGTTTTGCATACATTTAGTGGCATTCTCCCCTAATAAAACACTCTGGTTTCAAGCTGACTTAAATGTTTCCTCTGATGTTTTGAGATAGGAAGCTTTTACTTAGATCTCAAGGAAAGACCTCAAAACATTTTATAAACCACAGACTCTTCTTCGGTGATGCCACATGTAGTGATGAAGTTTTTTATTATTCCCTTTAAATTCATTTTAAATGTTTCTTGTATAATATTATGCATTTAAAAGATGTAAGTATTTTCAAATGTAATGGAGGGCTAGTTTTTTCACCTGAGAACTAATACCAGATGAATTTCATGAGGCCACCTAGTAAGGTAATCTGCAGTTGAAAATTTGTCAGTGAATACTGATTGTTGCATATTCAGAAAATGCAGAGGACTACTAATAAATACTTTAAATATATTTGGATATTGTATGTCCTTGATCTGATTTTACTTGGAGTGGTTTTTCGTCTCTGTTTTTTAGCTTTACCATTTAAAAAGCGAAGACAATTATTTGAAATTTTTGGACCCCCAAATACTGAGCATGATCTTTTGCTACACCAAAGAAATATTATGTATAGTCATTTTTGCAACAATCTACATGCCCTAGCAGGGGGACTGCATGAATTAATGCAACCATGCAGTTGTTTTAATTTACTTTTGATATGTTGTGAGTTCAGCAACAACACTCTGGACACTCCTGTGTTGAACTAACAAGTATATATTAATATAACTCTCTGGAATCATATCCAGGATGGATCTTAACAGTTGCCTTAGTGTGTATGCAAGACATATACTTGCTCAGTCCCTGACCATGAACCTGACCCAGTCCAGTCCTGGTGAATGAAAGGAACCAAGAATATGTCCTCTGGCTCCTCGTAGCAGGGAAAATGGAGTTCTCAGTGCTGCAAAACAAACTGAACTCTGCACAGCTGAAAGTGAGGGCTTTGGCCTTAAAAGAACAGTACAAGGAAAATACAATAAGGCACAACACTTCAATGTTTCATTTATGCAGGTTAGAATAGTCCCCAGGGAAAATTCTGCTGTCCAGCTGTTGATGCACTTTGCCATACTCTGGCTTCCATATCTTCTCTCCTTAGATTGCCCCAGCCAACCCCAAGAGATCCCCTGTACCAGGGGTATCAAAGACCCAGCCCACAGGCTGGATCCAGCCTGAAGAGTCCTGTCATCCGTCCTGCAGTACTACCTGTGGGTATCGGACTGGACCTGCAGGCTGTATGCAGCATGCACTGGCTCTGTGCTGTCATGCAGATGCTGTGTGATGTGCACTGCACACAGCAGGTGGGGCTGGACCTTCTGAGCTTCATGCAACGTATGAGGATGGTCTGAAGCACCTGCAGTCCAAAGGATGCAGTGGCTTGGCTTTTGCATCCAGGGATGCTCTGGATTGGGCTCAGTGCTAGAGCCAGCATGTTCCCGGACCATCCCAACAAACTGCATGCAACTTGCTGGGCTGGGGCCCATACATGCTGCATAAAATGCATAGGCTGGAGCTACTGTGTGTGTTGCATGCAACATGTGGGGCCAGTCTGAGACATACTGTGGCTCCAGTGCACCGAGCAGGTCTGTAGGCTTGATCAGCCTCAGTCCTGGCCCTGTGCCCCTTGTGGGTCATGGGGAAGTGGAAGACTTTGATATACTGACCCTACACCAAAGGGAACAGAATGCCTGATCTAAGTGTCATGAATTCAGAGCTTCCCCATGCTGCATGCTGCGCAAATTTTCTGCTTGTCCTTTCAGGAAAACATTACAGTTGTTTTTCACCAGAATGATTTCAGTGGGAGCTCAGGATCCGCCATAGTCTGCAGGAGTTAGCTTGTTACTGCATTCATAAACATAACTAACTCACAATTGTCTAGGTTTGTAATTTCAAAAGTCAGTGCAAC
The DNA here is from genome assembly GCA_030014935.1 of Caiman crocodilus. Classification (NCBI taxonomy): domain Eukaryota; kingdom Metazoa; phylum Chordata; order Crocodylia; family Alligatoridae; genus Caiman; species Caiman crocodilus. The sequence continues at coordinate 34,435,041 of JAGPOW010003642.1, forward strand.
AAATTACTTTTGTGCCCCAAGCAAAACTCCTCTGTACCCTTGAGCATGGATATTGGGGAGGGAAGGGTACTGAGGGCTGGAGAGGGTGCCTGCTTTGGGTGTCCTCATGCTCAACTCCTCCAGCTGGACAGTGCAGACTGCTCTGGCCCAGCTACTCTGGCCAGGCACTGCTCCATTCCAGCTTTTCTGGCTGTGTGGTGCAGAGCTGCTTGAGCCAAGGAAAGAATGAGGAGAAAAGGGATGCAATTCTGGTGCGCATCTAAGTAGTGCCCTTCTTCCTCCCAATTATGCAACTGATTTTAGACTTCCTTAGATCAGTCCTTGCAATTTACCACAATATTGTGTTGGACTATTTTCTAAATCCCTTGCTTATGCTCTGCTAAAATTTGGATTTGGTATGTAACTGTAAAAATCCTCTTAAATTACTTGGAGTAAAATTACTTGGACAAAGAGTATGATCACACTCAAGGTTACCTGTCTGCTTATGGAAATATGCTTACTATTGTATGCGGTTCTTCACTTAAGCTTTTCAAAGTGTGGTAATGTTCTGAGAAATGACTGCCTGGATACCAGTCTAGCTCCAGTGCCTTCAAAAAGCTTGCATAGGAACAACTGAGTTGAATTTAGTAAAAGATCCTATTGATGCATATGAAGAAGCAGAATCTAGTTCACTTGGTGCACATCCAGAATGCAGTTTGGCTGAATAAAAAAGTGCTGTTTGTGCTTGGATCCTTTTCAGAGTAGAATCATATATTAGTTGTGTGTCTTCTAGTATCATGTTCTTTGAATATACAACCTTCTTTGGACTGTGATGAGAATGAGGAAAAAGTTATTTGTGTATGACAACAGTTATTGACTGATCATAACAGTACTCCAGGTAGCTCTTTCTGCCTTCTATCATTAGTATGACACTCCCATAACAGGGGCTGCAACCCCTTGTTACTTAAATGGGGAGAAGGCAGCATTATACAGTTGAAAATAGTTGCTGCTGGCCGACTCAGAGTAAGTTATGAGATGTAGGCAGCTGACAGAAATTAGAAATCTGCGGAGAGCTGGTACAAGCTAGAGGCTGCAGCAGAGTTGCAGGCCTACTGATGATACTAATGGAAAATCCCTGTGCCCTGCTGAAATCTGTAAAGGGGGGAAGGTAGGGGAGCTTAGGGTTACTTATGTCTGGCTCCTGGGGTTGAGGCAAGAGGTGTTCCCTGAAAAAAGAAAAAAAGAGCTGAAAAGTGTCTGATCCATGGATAATGAGATACTCAGCTAATGGTCCAGGGATTTTTCTGAGGTAACTAGTCACTCTGGGTACTTTTACCTTGTTTAAATTAATAGTTTTGCTTGCTATTTAGGTGTGAGGTATGGGAATGGGTTGTAGAGAGTGGGGAAACTGCAAAGGGAACCTGGTAAAGGATGCTAAGGTTGTTATAGCATATAAGGGCACCTGGTGAAGGAGTTTTGGGGTATGTATAGAGGGTGCTGAGTGTGTGCTGTGTCTGGGATGGAGTGGACACTGGGAAAATATGCCTGAGGAGCTAGACTTGCTATATAGGGCATTCTGGGAGTGCTGGGGGGAACCTCACTGGCCGGTGGGTGGGAAAGCATGCTGAGGGTGAAGGCTGGGGCTGAGCTGTGCATTTAAGGAAGGTGCTTCTGTGCGAGGCAGTTGAAGGCTCTTGTGGCAAGCTGTCTTGAATGGAGCAAGAGGCTGCAGACCCTGATTGTGGCAAGAGTGGGAGAAGATTGGAGGCCAAAGGGTTTGAAGTTGATTGAGGACAAGAAGCCCAAGATTAAGACTGATTAAGTGAGCTTGGAACTGAGATGTGGCTTCACAGACTTACAGGCTAAGAGGGACAGCCTAGTTAGGCCTAACTAAGTATTGGAGTAATTTGGGAGTGGAGTGAACCTGGGAGGCTGGCTGATAGCAGTTGGCATGTTCATTAGTATGTGTGCTCATTGGGCCAGAAAGGCAGTCTTATTATGAGATGAGTGGAAAAATATACCTAAGGTGCTATTCTGATAATTAAGGCCAGGCTCCTAAATCATAATAATAGTCAACATCAAAGTTGTGGCAGGCAAGATAAAAGGAGTGACAACTAAGAGGCCAGAGGACATGGCACAGGGATGGGAAATTACTTTGGACAGAGGGCCATTTACTGAGTTTTGACAAGCCATTGAGGGCCACATGACAGGCACGAAGGGCAGATAAATATTAATTTTCTAAATTTTTTAGGGGCCCTGTGGGTTGGATAAATGGCCTGGCAGGCCACATTTTTCCCACCGCTGCCATAGCAGGTAGGACTGACTGTCTGGGGGTACCGAACTTAGTAGTGAAATAGCAAACCTGTGACACTTAAAATAAACAGTCCAGGAAAGCAGGTACACTAACACCGGAAGCAAAGATTATTATTTGTAAGGAAGGTGATAGTTTTTAGCCTTTTTTGGGAAATCCAAACGTAAAAGGAAGACTTCAAAGGAAAAATTATTTTGCATTTGCTCAAGCAGATGAGTTTATCCGGTGATCCACTATTCTGCTTGTTTTAATCAACTCCCTTCTGAACAATGAAGTGGCACTGAATGATCTGTCATGCCTGGACACCAAGGAGTCAATAAGCTTAATTTTGGATGCATTAATAAAAATTTGTTTAGGATAAACCCCATGAGAAAGCTCTGTTGTCCAGTAATTGGCAGAGTGCGTTATATTCTGACTCCATCTTTTCCTCTCTTGAAATGCTCTAGCTGAGCATACTAAGGCATATCTATTAGTCCAAAAGGACAAGGGAAGTCTCTCAAAGTCCTTTACCTGGTGAAAAATAGTCAAGAAAATTAGTGCTGTTTTAATGTTTGAAGTACAGTGATATATAAAATCAGTGACTCTGGAAACCGGAGGTATAGACATGACTAATGTAAGTATATTTGGGATTAAGCCTATGGTGTGAAATTCTTGTTCTGTAGTGATAGTTGATGAGGGAAGGTCAACTAGAAATGTGTGGATCTTCTTTTAAATGTCGCTTTTTCAGTCTGGCATAGAATAGACAACAGTAATGAACTAGGAAGAGCAGTAATAGCTGCCAGGTGCTCAGCAAGGTAAGAGATCTGAAGGTACAAGAGAAAAAGTGAGCTGAACCAAACAAAAACATGGCAATTCAGCAAGAAAGCCTGTCGTATGCTTGGTTAATTATAGAAGACATAATGGTAACAAGGAAAGTGAGCAGGATGAGAGCTTAAATTCTTGGAATGAACAGTCTCATTAAGACATCAGTTCATTCGCAAACATGGTGAACTGGAATAGGACAAAGGTTTCTTAAAGAATCTTGCCTTATGATAACACAAGCGACTGGGAGAAATCTAGTCCTGAAGTGTTTCATAAACTAACATGCCCAGAGAAATCTCCTGAAAGGCACAAAATCAACATGGGATATAAATCAGGGCTAAAGGTCCCCCTGTGGCCAACTGGATGAGTATATTTAAAGCATGCTAGTTCCTTGGCTGACACACCAAGGACCAATATGATCAACCTCACCCTGAAAACCTCTTACTTACCAGCCCAAATGGTTCTGTACCCTTTTACAGCTATGTCAAGTAGTGCTGGCCTCTGGCATAAGAAAAGTAGTTGTATCTACTTATATAAAAATCTTATATCTAAATGTATGTGTGCATGCACTACTTCAGTTGGCAAATCTACCCTGAATTCCAAAGTCTGTGTCCTGAATGGCTGTGACTAATATTTTCTGACAACTTAAGTGGTTCTAACTATTATATTCTCATCTGCCCTGATAGCTGTGTTTTGTGCTTGTTATACCTGTTCTTGGCAGACATCACTATTAAGAATTATTTAATAGCACCTTCCTTTTAACATAGTCATATTATGTAATGCCAGGTGTCATTGATTATGCAGTTGTCTTCAAGAGTGAAATTGGCTAAAGGCGCAGTTGCATTAACTCGCATTCTCCAGTTTGTGCATTTCGTTACTCTTCACTCTCCTCCCATCCTCATTGGGAGAGAATTGGATTCCAGATCTTAGAAATTTAGAAACCCTTTTCGGGTCTTTCACATCTTGCTTTCCCATATCTTCATCTTAAAGCCTGTAGAAAAGTAGAGTGAGCAAATATGCTACATGCCATTTCAGGAAGGGATAGTCTCTTTTAAAATCTACTGCTATGAAGTCAGTAGCAATCTCATTTCCAATACATACAGTCTTACCCTCTCAGTTTGAAATTGTAGTAGTGACCTTATTAAAAGTCTAGTAATGACTTTACAGTAAGTAGCCATTGCTTAAGTAACTTATTTAAAACAATGAAAATAGTGGAAATAACTGTGACTGAAAGGTAAAGTTATTTTCAGTTCATAACAAGAATGATATTAGTACATTTGTACATTATATTAGTACATTAGTATATTAGTTCATATACATGTGAAATTTGAATATAAAGGAATATACACATTTTGTTTTCAGTCTCCATGCTGTATAGTGCATATCAATCCTTTAAGGCTTTTAGAAATGTCATAACTGTCTTTTGCAAAATGCTTTATCTATGGTCAAATCTAAAAGAGAAATTGGACTTCCTGTATAATAACTTATAATGATTGTGTTGACCACCTTTTATTCTATTTTATAATCCTCCCTATTTTTAGCAGTGCTACAGAAGTCCTAGGATTTTTAAGGAATCCTGAGCCATTAGATTTCAACTGGTCCTAAAGTGGGGTGGCGGAAATCTATGTGCCACTCCAGAAATAAGTGCTGTCAAATTATGACAAAGCTGTTTTCCTTCTTTCTTGGACCATCTAAAAGCAGTTGTCCACACTCATGTGAAATAGCTCATCTTATTTGCATTTAATGGAATGGTTCCTTAATGTCTTTATGGCAATTTGTTTATCCTTTCTACCTTTTGAGTTATTGTAACTCCTCTGAAATTTGCCTATCTTGAGTTAGAGGAGATGCAAGCAAAATGAAGACTGTCAGCACACAACATTGAATAAGCAGTACAGAGCAGTTGAGTAGGACTGTCTGCTTCCCCCCCTTCTCCCTCCAACCCCCAAGAGGTTTTACTCAATCTATCTAAACCTATTTAATAGAACCATAGAGAAGTAGGGAAGAGACCTATCCCTTGCCTGAGGCAGAATCATCCCTATCCAAACTATCCTATACAAATCCATAATCTAAACTCTTTGTAAAACTACAGTCAAACCTGACATGACATCCTAACCTGCCACAAGTAATGTAGGGAAAACCACAGCAGCCAATGTCCTGCTTCTATAAAAAAGGTTGTAGTGGCAACATGTAGGGGGGTGCACATGTACCTCCTGAGAGCACTGGTGTACCCCCTGACAGCTAGCATTTCCTGCTCAGGTGGTGGGCTGGGGAGGCAGGCAGGAGTACTGGTGCCCCCCCTCGAGAGAGACGACCATGGAGTGGGGATGCCAGAAGAAGCACCACTGGCACTTCTAGGTGTACCTCTGGCCTTTCCTGGACTCAGGAGGCACCAGTCACCTATGAAAGTTGTTAACATATGCTCAAGAGATCCCAGTAGAGAACTGCACCCCCTGCTACAGAGAGAGGCAAAAATCCCCACAGTCCATACCAATCTGATCGTGGAATAAAATTCCTTCCTTGCACCAGATATGGTGATTGATCTTCCCTTGAGCAGAGGGGCAAGACCCTCTAGCCAAGAACTTCTGACTTTTAAGTCCCAGTGGGAGCATTGGCACACCCCAATCAAAACCCCAGCCTTGCTTACACCCAACACACAATGCCTCTGAGGGAGGTTTAAAAACACTCTGACACTTGTAGTAGAAAGGTGGAAAAGGAGCAACCAGCAAAGCCCAGAAGCATAGGAAGTATTCATTGTGTGTCATCCCTGACCAGTGGCTGCCAAACCTTTTTTTGAACATCTCAAGTGATGGAGAGTCCGCAACTTTCCTAGATAGTCTGTTCCACTTCCACACTATTCTAACAGTGAAGACATTTGTTTTGGGTTTTTTCCCAACTGGTTTCGAATTTCAAATATTTTTAGCTGATTTCTTTATTTAGGCTATAGATTCAGAAACCCATGAAGAGGTAGTGATGGGAGGGGCAGTTCCCTCTTGTTAAATTATGGCATTTACCAGAATATTGGAGAACCAAATTCAGTTCTCTCTTGCTAAAGTAGAGTTGAACCAACTATTCCCACCAGCTAGCAAATGTTCTCACCACCTTTTTTTCTGGAATAAACTGCTCTCATTTTCCTGTTGAAGTTGTTCCCCCTCTGTCTAGCTATTTACTGAAGCAGGACTAGAAGGAGGGTATCTCACTGCTCAGGTGACTCTCTGCCAGTAGGCAGAGTCATTCCTGAACAAACATTCTTCCTTTCTCTCACTCAAAAAATATTTCAGTGTTAATTCAAAGTAGAACAACTTCCATAGGATAAATTAAGAACAACTAGTTCAGGGACTAAGTGACCCCCTGCAACGAACCCCACAAAAACAAAAAAAAAACCCACAGTTACTCTGACATTCTTATAACTGAGTCCCTAGTGCTTAATGAATTGCAGCATCAACAGCAATTCCTGATGGTTCAGCTAACTAGAGACTTGTTTGTGGATAGTACTTGAAGCAGGAATGACTCTTACGTTATACCTTGAGCTAAGAATAAAATGTAAGAGAACAGGGGCACCTTTGGAAGTTCTGGAATAGCCTGGACCACAGAGACAAAAAAAAGACATATAGTTTTATGGGACTGACAGGGTGCATCTCCATGTGCCATTAAGGTGACATAAACTCTGGTGCAGTTTGTGTCAGTCAGCTGCTCCCAGGCACAGCATCTGAATGTCCCCTCAGGATCTTAGCAGTTTGAGGTGGGATGGAGCACCCCTGGGCTAACAGGAGGCTTGGGGGCCAGTCTGGGCCTGTGAGTGGTGGTGTTCAGGCAGTGGAGGGGCTGGCAGGGGCACAAAAGTGCTGAAGTGTGGGGCTTGGCAGCAGGCATTCTTGTGCCCCAATGAGCCCCTGTCACCATCTACATGTGCATTTCAATGGATGTAATTGTTGCACCATAGGATTGCACTGACAATACTATCCTGCAGCAGAGTTAATTAATTTACTGTGCCCTAATACTGGCACAAATGTAGATGGTGATGCTTCACTGTAGAGCTAATCAGTCAACTCCACAGTAAAGCGCACATGTTAGATGCACTTGCAATGGAGAAAAGCAAAGGAGAAAGCTCCTGCAATAAACCATTTTTTCCCCCTCTTTTGGCGAAGAAAAAATATGTGCATATAATTTTTTTCATCAAAAAGGGGAAAAACTGAGGTTTACAGGGGGTTTCTCCCTTTAAGTAACACAGTTAGGCCTAATTAGGTAATGCTTTTCAGAACACTATTAAAATCCCCGAAGGCTCCATATATAAGTAATAACAATCTTTTTTTTTTTTCAGCTGCTGAATGACAAACATGGAAGTAATTTTCAATTTAAAATACAATGCCTTGTAATCTGGGGGCCAAAATTTGGATTCTTATTTCTTTGTCATTTCTGCTAAGTGACACTGCTCACAAAAATTAGAGCCAGAGCATTAATAGGTAGAGGGGGATGCTTGTTTCTTATAAAAGCATGGATGTATGAATTGTGGGGCAAAAGGGCATGAAGACTCTAATACACATCAGGTGCTCTGTTGTAAATGCCCCTGTGGTTGCTCTTAGCTCACAGTAAGTGGAAGCTAAACCAAAGCATCTTATCCCTCATGGCAACAGAGATAAGTTACTGTTGATTAGCCCTACTTTGAGGCTGCATACAGACATTTGGGGAGGTTAGGGGCAGATTAAATTACATTACAAATAGCCACCTGACCTAAGGTAAGTTGCAGTGGGTGGCTAGAAGGGGAGGTTGGGGGATCAGGGGACAAGCAGGCTCTGGGGGACATTGTGGGGGTGGAGTCCTTGGGGGATTGGTGGGCAGGCAGTGTCCACAGGCTGAGGTCCAGGAAGAGTTTAGGTGGGATTAGGAGGGCTCACATGGTCTGGGGGGAGGGGTGGAATTGGAGGGGGGTCTCTTCCCCATCCCCTGGATCAGGGGTTATCTTTAGCCCCTCCCCCCCGCCCCCGCAAACCTATTCCCCATCCCTCTTGCCATTCCATCCACCCCAACGTACTTCTTCAGCTCCTAGCACTTGCAAACACTGATAAAACAGGGAGCACATTGTGGAATAGGAGATTCGGTGGGCTGAGGGGTGGCCTGGCTGGTCTCTGGGTGGGGCTGGGGGCTAAGGTACCAGGCAGGGAGTAGGAAAAGTGTAGCCCCTGGGCTAAGGCCAGTGGCTGAGCTTTCCAAGCCCTGGAGCTGCACTTTGAACTGTACCACCCCATCTCTCTGGACCCCAGCTAAATTGGACTACCTCAGAGGTACTCTGAACATAAATTGGGTTGGCCACTTTTAGACTGATCTAAGTGTCCTGAACTTCTGTACGGTTTCCACGTAGATCCACGAAACTAGTGTAAGGTCCACACCTGGGCAAACTAAGTTGATTAGGTGGCCATTTTTTAATACAATCTAACTTCCTGTGGCTTCTGACCCCTTTGGCCTGTTTAATTGAATAGTTGCCCATCAGCTCTGCCTTGCAGTTTGTGTAGCACTATGTCCAATTCTGAAGATGAGACTTCATAGCCATTTATTATGAGAAATGACTAAGACAAAAATAGTACTTGAGGCAAGGCTTACGTAAGAAACTTAAAAAAAAATCTTTTTCAGACAGCACAAGAATCAAACAGCTTAGCCAACATAGGTATGAGCAGAAAGTAAAACTTGCAGCATATAATAATTATCCCCTTTTTTATTTTTATCCATTACTTTGGAATCACAGATTCATAAACTGCTGATACTATAATTTAAACAGAATATGTACTGCATCACTTTTCTTGTAGATGGCATAGTAGCAGTTTCTGGTCTGAAGTAAAGGATATATAAGAAACTAGGTTTTTAGCCTGGCACAGTTAAATACTGGTAATATCTTAAATATTGAAAAGTGTATTTTTCATGGAGCATTTCTTCTGTGGCAAGCTACAGTCTTTATGCTCTTTTTATCTTCATATAATTTTAGGAAGAGTTCAAATATGCACAACTGCTTTCCATATAACTGTGCTTACTAACTATAACTAAACAGGCAAGGTTTCACTACCTATATACTTCAACTCTAGCTGATTTCTGAAATGGAAATAGTGAGGTTCAGTAGAGGATTCACAACTTTTCTTTTTAAGAAGTCATGTCCAATTCCTTTAACATACAGGAATACTGCCCTTGAATCTATGTGAACATGTTCCATTTGTGTTTAGGTTTAGTTACCCTTTAGTTTTCCTTGGCTGGAAGTAAAACCCTGGATGCTTTGCAGAGGGAGCAGAAATACCATTTGATCTTGTATAGGTAAAACTGCTAAAGTTATCATCAAAACAATTAAGATAGAGTAAGCTGTTGGCCATGTAAAAATAAGATTAATTAATCAGAGCAGCCATTTCTTCCCTATATTGCTGGTGTCTAATCATTTATTACAGTTGTTATTGCAATTGCTAGATTGAGGAAATAGGGTGTATTTTCAGTACAGTTTTCAGAAAATTAAAGCTTTTAGGCCTTGTTCATTCTCTTCTCTAGCATACAAGAGCACTAAAATTATATTCCAAACCTTCTCTGGAATTTTTCTGTGTAACTCAAGCAAGTGGTAAAGTCTGAAATATCCTAACCTCTCTATCTTTTAACAAACTAAATTCCAAAACAGGTAGACTGAGTTAGAGCAGCTGTTCAGTTCAAGCCCTTTGTTGCTAAATTTAACTCCTGCCTATTTCATGTAGTGAATTATGTTTAGCTATCCATTATTCTTCCATAAGTAATTATTAAGTTTTTTTCCTCCTTTTATATTAAACTTCCCGCTCAAATGGATGATATGTTCACAGTAAGAATGAATGCAATATGATCTGATAGCTACAGCCAAAAAGAGGTAACTGCATTTCTCTGTCAATATTTCAGAGTGGATGCAGTCCTACTTCTTTAAGAAAGCTATATATTCAGGCCATAGAAAAATCTGTGGAATTTTGAGCTATTTCTGCATCTGGTATCAGTAAGCATAATTTACGTAAAAGCTTGAGGTGCTATAGCATGGTGTATTTTGGTTGATTTTGTGCATGGATAATTAAACAAAAAGGACTAGTTGAAAGGTATTGTTTAAATGCAGTTTTAAAACTGTACAACATCTTTCACTTCTTGAGAAGGAGGAAAAAACTACATGCTGGAGCTTAATGGAGACATTTTGGTAGAGCCTGTCTGCAGTACATGGGCTGATTAACAGGCCAGATTTGTCTCCAAGAGGGACTAGGATTAGGGAAATTGTCTTTCCGTCAGTAATAACAGTTCAAGCTTTCAAGCAGCAGCTCCAATCAGCTGAATCTACATCTTGTATTCAACCTCTCTGTTGGTCATTCATGAGGAAAATTCCATCCGTTTCCCATTTACACACCTAAGGCCCTTCAGGTATTTTAGTGAATCTGGACCTTAGTTCTTAATTAGGACAAGTGCTGCTGATACTTGTAAATTTAGAAGTAAATTTATATGGCTGTGTTATACAGTAAAAGCTTTGTTATCCGGCACGAGTCGGGTAAGGAGGTGCTGGTTATCTAAAAATTCCAGGTATCTGAGAGTTATACCAGCCCCAGCCTGCAGCGACAACCCAGCCTGCTCCACATAGATCTCTTTGCCCTCCCCCTCATCCCTTCCCCCGCAGACTTTCCCCCCAGGGAAACACATGCTCAACCTCCCCAAAACTTTTTTTTTCCCCCTGCCTATGTGGATATGAACTAGAAGGGCTTCTGGCAGCTCCTCTACCGGTAGCGTCACTAATTAATGTAAACAACAGAACTACTTGATGCGCATGCCAGGTATACTTGGCAAAGATTCCAGTTGCTAAAGTGAGGATTTGTACAGGGGGATTTTAGCAATTCCAGTTAATAGGGTATTCTGGTTAGTAAAATGCCGGTTAACACAGCTTTTACTGTACATCCTTGCACAGTACAGATTCTTGCTTTTGTAACCGGCACAACTGAAGAATGCTTCATTTCAGTAGTTTATTAGAAGTGGAAGGGAAAACTCTCATCCGTACCAAAAGGGAAACTAAGAGAATTTTGCCTTCCTAAGTTAGAGAGAAGATGGGGGAACTTCCATGGCTTTCAGCCAGCAACCAACAGAGCTTCGCTTCCTGCCATTCTTTTGTATGATGCCCTTTAATGTATTACTTTTGCTATGTCAGTTACAGTAGTTACTTTATTTTTTTGTGATATGAACCATTTCACTGTTGTAAGAGTGCCTTCTTATATTTAACAAAGGCAGAAACTTAGCAAAGCAACCAGGTACCCAGAACAGTGGCACACATTGGGGGAAGCCCTGACTTCTGGCTGCTGAAGTGGTGTCAGTGCAATTTTTTTGGTTATGGTAGCAGCTAATAGTGTGATGCTCCTGCTTACTAAGTCAGAGCTTGGGTTCGTGCCTCAGTCACCCCATCCTTGTTACACAACTGAACAAAGGGATCTCTCTCTTTAAAAAGCAGAACTTTAAGTAAAACTTTACAGTATATTCATATATTCACGGCAAGTAATATACAGATATTGATGGCAGGTAACTAATGCTTATGGTATTGTCACTTACAGATAGTAGTAAGAAACACCACACATGCCTCAGTGATACTAATTATATACAAATGATAAATGCCAACATTTTAGTGGCATTTGGTATAGAACACTCTAACAAAGCCTCTTCCCTATCATTTTTCTGAATTTATATGCCTTTTTCATTGAGCTCACATTTATAGTAACATGCATCCATTTCTCATAAAATCTCTCAGTAAACTTAGTAAATTATTTGCTTTATTTCCAACACAAATCACCATCACTTGTTCCAAAATGATTCATGGTATCTACATTTAACCATGATGCCTAATCATCATGAAACTATCCATCTGGATTTTTAGTCCTCAGGGGGGACTTCTTGTTCTATGTACAGGCACAGGCACATGATACAGGCTTATTTTAGTAAAAGAACACAGCAGATGCTCTGTCTCATAACTTCCTGGATTCTTGATCTTCCCCTAACCCTTAAACAGCAGTATATAAAGATTGCTTGCTTGCTTACAGAAACTGTTAACTGCTGACACAATTGGGCTATTACTTATATAGGGTTAGATTGTGCCTTTAGGCACAGCCCTGAGCAAGGGGTGGTATTTGAGCTACATCACCATAATGTTAGCCTTGGAAAGTGTGGTGACTCAGATATCCCTCTGAATCACATTTTATGATTTGCTTCCTCCTTGCTCACAGGAAATAGTAATTTACTGCTGTAAATTGGAGCAGTAAATTAGTATTTGTCTGCTATGGCTCAGCTACTCTGGTCAGTGAGTATGAACAAAAGAGACAAATGTCCACCCATTCCCCATCCTTCTAAATTCTCTTTCTGCTCAACAGGGAATAAGCAGGTATATAGGGTGACTTCTTCTCATCCAGGCCTAAAGTTGGGTAGCTTGCCTTCCCTTCCACACTCTTGCATGGCTAGTTACTGAATCTCCTAGAGTAAACTACAGCTATGATCAGGCAGCTAGACAAAATAAATAACACTTTAGTTTGGTTCACTGATTCACGTAGAACAAGATTGGAGTCTTGGATATTGGACTTATCCAAGATTAATCTTTTATTTGTCAAACTGCACGATACAGCAAACACGTTCCCTCTTAAGCCAAACTGAAACTGAATCTATTGACCCTGGAAAATGTTTCTTTCCTGATGCACGCCACACAGCTCCCAGTTCAAGTGCACCCTCCTTGACACTTTGTCAATGGCATCAACTTTAACAGTGTTGTTCTGCATTTGCACATATTAGCTGATGGTATGCAGAACTGAATGGTCATTTTAATACTGTCACAAATGTGTGGCCATGGTATCAAGAAGCTTGAACTTTCTTAATACATACTCTCTAGTCTATACATAAAGTGAGAGCACTTCTGTTTCTACTTTTAGTTATCAGGATTGTACCAGACAGTTTGAGGCTAAGTGCTTATATATAGTCCTCATTAAAAAGGTATCAAAACATTTAAGGTGTGTGGGGAGAGATCTTCAAATAAGTCATCCATGAGGTTTGTGTCAGTATCCCTCACCTCATGAATGAGGAATCTTTACAAAATGTGAAAAATGTGATACTCTTTTAAGGGATGAATTGCTCACTATAATCACTTGCAATGTACATTCATTTTTTAGTTTGCCAGGCAGACAGTATATTTTAGCACTGTTTTTTTTCCTAATGATGTTTAAAATATTTTGACCAGTTCAAGGTCATTAGGCTAATGGGAAGTTGGAAAGAACAAAATGTTCTGTATTTCAGAGAGAGTATTGTAAAACTCTTTAGACTGATCTTTTTACAGCCTCTTTTCTGGAAAATCATCTTTGCTACAAGTAATCATTAATGTTTTTTTATGCTGTTGTATATTAAAATAAGCTTGGTACCATTAAGGTGACCCTTTTGATCAGTTGTTTTCTTTCTTTCTCTTTCTCTTATTGTTTTTTTCATGCATCTATTAATAGCAACATCCACGTAAAGATACTGGAACTTAAGATGAGTAGGACTAAATAAATAAAATGGAAAATTGGGCACTCACAGAATTCCATAACTCTGCATAATTACTTGCATATCTCTTGTTTCTGGACTTCATCTTGCAATAAGCTCTGCTCTAGGCATTGAATTATGCATGTATGGATTCTGATGAACTGTGGTCTTAGTATTTAAAAAATTCTACTTTGCAGGAAAAAGGAGTAAGACTATCCATGTTCATGTCTTGGGCTTTTTCCAGTGATGTAAATTAATATGGGAATTTATCCTAATCTATTGGTCATGCAAGGTAAATTCTCTTACGCAGTAAATGGTATCGGTGCATTAACACTTTGGGTGCTGACAGGTGCAAGTCCCTGCTCTAACTCATGGTACTTTGCATTGCAGTTAATCCTTCCCCATCTCCCACCCCCCCAACACAACAGCTGTTCATCTGTTGGGGTGGGGGAAGGGAGGGATTGAGCATTCCTGCCTGTCCCATGATTACTGGGCTGATGGTCCCCCCTCCTCCTTCAGTTCAATCCAGGCAACCCCCCATACCCCAGCTTCAGAGCTGTCTATAGGAAGGGAGGGAGAAAGAGGAAGGGAAGCTGTGGAGGCTGGGGTTTGCCTGCCCTGAACTGAAAGAAGGGGGAGGCCATGAGGCAGGAGGCTTGAATCCACCTGTCCCCCACTCCACCTCAGGCTAGGCAAACCCCAGCCTGCAGATCTCCCTCCCATGTTGCTTCCTTCAGACAGCACCGGCGTACCAGCCCCAACTGCACTGACAGATTGACTTTAGGGAGCACAAGTTCCCTAAGGCGCTATACTTTGTAGCACCTTCATCTGATCCCTTATTAGATGAGGGTTTATTTGCCACACAATTGGCCTCTTTTAAAGTTCTCTGCACCTGTGCACATGTCACGGCATGGCTGTAAAATGCTTTCAGGGAGCCAATCATGCAACAAATGTCACTTTTGTCAGCACCCTTTGTTCTTGGATTCACTCTTCAGGATGTGCCACAGAATGTTTTCCACATGGAGACTCCTGTAAATCGGGCATACTAAGGCACCAGCTCATCAAATTAAAGCAGTAACTGTAACTTCCTAATATGATACTAAACTTGCAAGAGAGAGATTTTGTTTGTTTTTCTAAAATGATTTGAGTACAATCTTAACTTTTTAACTTAAGTAGAAACTCATTTCTATGAGTTTAATGAGGATGGAAATCTCCATTTTAACAAAGAAAAAAATGCCTGTTAATTGTAACTTCCCACCCTCACTTCTTAATCACTTGTAACTATTTTGTTTGTGATCCATGATAACCCCCAAATGCTTTTCTGTTGAACTGTTATACCCATTTTGTACTTATATAAATTGATTTCTTCTTAAGTGCAGCATGTTGTACTTTGCTAATTTTTATCTTGCTGATTTTTGGACTGAGAGGCATAACAGGGCAGCTTGACCAGCTGGCAGTAATAGTGGCTATTATTACCCCCCTTTCCCTACCCCAATAAGTTGGGGCCCAAGGCTGTTGACCTTGTTACCCTGCCTTAGTTATTCTACTGTTCAGATTCTCATTCCATTGTGTTGATTATGTGAATTCTGAACTGAGTCCTGTGAAGTGTTTGCAACCACTCTTAGCTGGGCATTGTCCACAAATTTAGCAAGAGCACAGTCTGTTATGCCATCCATGTCATTAATAATTAAACATGCTTAACAGAATTGGTACTAAAACAGACTACGGTGGAAGTAGAAAGGCATCCCAAGTAGAGTTTCATAGCTAACCAGCGACAACTATTTTGAGAGCCATTATTCAGTCAGCTGCATGCCCACCTTTTACTGATTATGTCTAGACCATAATTAATTAGCTTGCTTATGAGACTGTTAAAAGTTTTATCAAGATAGTCATATTTACTACATTTTTTTAAACAATTATGCCAGTTATCCTGTCAAGGAAATTAGATTGGTTTGACAGGACCTGTTCTTGCCACCTTTGTTTTTTATTTCATATAACTGTATCTTCTAGGCACATACAGATTATTTCTTTTAAGAATTCATTTCAAGATCCTTATAGAGATTGAAGCTAGCTTCTAGCTGGGGAGGAGGGTACCATGTTTTCCCCTTTTATCTTTTGTGGGCCTCATTTATCTTTCATGAGTTCTGAATGATGATAACCTATGAAGAAGGAAGGATACATTTGCACCCTATAGCAACTGAATCAGAGAGGTACAAGCTTTTGTAAGCAGCACTTCAGCACTTTAGATGCTAAGAAGGCACCTCTGATTAAGCAAGCTGCTGCTTATGAAAGCTGATGTGTTTCTGTTACAGTTAGTCTATTGAGTGCAAATCTAACAATCTTCTGCCTTAAGACCAACACAACTAACTGCTATTCAACAACCAGTAATTAAGAATGTTTTGACTAATTGGCTTTTGGTGAATTCATCAGACCCTACCAATTTTTAAACCTCCTCTATTTCTTTTTTTAAAACTCTTTAACCTGTTCTTTCCCTATTATGGTCTGCACTCCTGTCTCCTTGTTGAAATTTAATTTGACTAAGTATCTAATCACAATGAAGTATCTAATCACAATAAAAGGTATCATTTCTGAACCAAGAGTTCTAGATTTTTGCATTCCTTTTTGACTCAGACCTACATGGCTACCAAATACACCCCTAATCACAATGAGGTATTTTTATGAAGCCTGATGGAAAGAAGGTATTGAATATTCAGCATTTTCTGCACCAGCTGTAATGGCCTTTCCCATTAAATAAAAGACCTCTACTTTCTTTGTCTTCCTTTTGCTTGTAATGCATTTCTTATTGCCTTTTATGTCCCTTGCTAATTGAAACTCATTTTGTGCTTAAGCCTATCTGATTTTTATCCTGGCATGCTTGTAATATTCCTTTATATTCATCCGTAGTCATGTGACCTGCTTTCCATTTTTTATATGATTCCTTTTTAATTTTCAGATCTTTTAAGAGCTCCTGCTACAGCCTAAATGATCTCATACTATAACTAGGAAACTGGGGCTGGAAGGGACCCTGGGAGTTCATCTAGTACAATCCCTGGTGCAGACCAAAATATCCCTGTCTAAATCACCCCAGCTATATGTGTTGGAGTCCTAAACTCCCCTCTCTCTTTTTTGCCATATAGTATCACTACTCTTCCTCCTAGATACTCTGATCTGAGAAGCAGTTCAGTCTAAATTGCAGTGATTAACGTGAGAGAGAAGCAGATTGTTAGGAACAGTTTTAAAAGAGCTGAGGGCAAAGCGGGAGGCTTACTATCTTTGGAGGAAGGGAGCAGCCTCCAAAGAAGA
Source organism: Caiman crocodilus (assembly GCA_030014935.1). Classification (NCBI taxonomy): domain Eukaryota; kingdom Metazoa; phylum Chordata; order Crocodylia; family Alligatoridae; genus Caiman; species Caiman crocodilus. Next base: position 34,451,938 of record JAGPOW010003642.1, read on the forward strand.
GTACTCTTCTTGTGCTCAGGCGTGTAGGAAGGCTGTTAGGAAGGCCAAGGCGGGAGTACAGCTTCACCTGGTGACTAGGATCAAGGACAACAGGAAGTCCTTTTTCAAGTATGTGGGGAGCAAAAAGAGAGCCCCGGGAAACGTTGGGCCCC
>JAGPOW010003642.1:34452189-34474931 GCA_030014935.1 Caiman crocodilus
GGTCCTGTGACCCCAGCATTCGTTCCTGCCATTGGCGGGGGGTCAGACTAGATGGCCTGCTCTAGGCCCCTTCTGACCCTAGTTACTATGAAACTATGAGTTGACATGCATAAGCCGGTGATGATACCCAATGTTAATAAGGTGACCCTAGGAGAGAACAATGGTCAAAGACCATGACTGCTCCCTACTGAATTGACCTAGAGATCCTTATCCTTATCCTTATGGGCAGGAATTCAGAAGTGTGAACCTGAACTGTACCAAAACTCCTGCACACAGAGGTCTGGATCTTGCCTCAAACCCTGAGGATGGATTCTGAAGGCCCTGAGACCTTGCCACCCAGTAGTGAATATGTTTGTGTATTCTCTGCTCTATGTAGCTGTGGTCTTTAATGCCTAATTTTGAGAGCATCCCAATTAACTGGTGTATGGTTTGGAGGAACTTGCTTTGGCTTGTATTGTAATTCTCCAGATAAAATAAAATCCCACAGAGACACACTGGGTGTAACATGTTTAGTATGTTTAATCTTTGCTCAAAAATTTCTATTGATGTGAATCCATAACTTCTCTAGCTAATCTATTCCAGTATTTAACCACTCTCATATTTAGAAAACTCTTAATAACCACCCCAAATATCCCTTTCTGCATTTTAGTCACATTGCTACTTATTCTGCTATGTGGACACAAGAGTGTGGTTGTTTGCCACTCTAATCACCCTTTTGTTTGTTTTTGAAGACTTATCAAATCTTTCCTCGGTCCTTTTTTTCCCAGAATAAATAATCCCAGTACTTCGAAATTTCATTATATGTTGCAATTCTGAGACCTCACATTTTTGTTGCTCTCTGGACTCTTTCCAGTTATTCTATGTCTATTTTGAAGTGTGGGGCACAAAAGTAGTATGTAGGATTAGAGGTGAAGCCTCACAAAGACTAAATAGAGTGCAACACCCAGGATAGCCAGCATGCTGTCAGCTTCTTCTTTTGTTCTTTAGTTTGCTATAATGCTACATGTTTGACTTCTGTTCAGTTCAATATAACCCCCAGATCCTTTTCTGAATTACTGAAGTCTAGCTGGATGTCCCCTAATTTGGATTTATGCATTTGATTTGCTCCTAAGTCTCCAGAGGACTTCGCACTTTTCTTTACTGTGCATCATCTAATTAATTTCAGATAACTTCTCCAGTTTACTAAGGGTATTTTTATTGTAATACTGTTTTCCAAAGCATACTTTACCTCAGCTGTTGCAAGTAGCTGGATTGGCTAGGCCCTGATCATGAACTAGGTTTTGTTAGCTGGTTAGCTGCATGACGTAGTATTTAGCTTAAAGAAATAACATGGTGAATATAACTTGATTCAGTCAGACAGCTGATTGGATCAGCTGGCAGAGGGAGTGTACACAGGGCTTGCATTTTTAAAATCTAATAGTTCCATGTTTATGCCTTTATTATACATTGAATAACAATAGAAGTCAATTTAATTTCAATAATTTTATAAGAAAACCAATCATCAGTTGCCACACAAATACCAATGCAGGTGTAACTTACTTTGGTATGTGTACTTAAGTTGTTTCCTTGCTATTCATCTGCTTCCAAGTCTTCCTGGAAGGTGTCACTTGATTTATCTTACAGGTGCAGTATGAAAGGGCCTTAAAACTTCCTGCTCATGACATTTTGTTGGCAAAGCAGTTAAGTCTGGCAATCTTCCATGAAGGGAAAAGGAAGAAGATACTTGGGTTAGAAGCTGAGACCTCATTATACAAAGGAGAATGGGGGAGGTGAAAAGGGTGGGATGCCTACTAAAAGGTTTTGCCAGAGCCTTAGCTTCAGGAGCACAGGGCTTCTAGTCTATCCAACACTTGTCACCTGCAAATTTGAGGTCTGCACTCAGTTCCATCTTTGAAGTCATTAAGGTCATTAAGGTGAGGGTATTAAACAATAGTGGATGCAGAGGCCTGGAAAACACCACTTGATACCTGCTAATACAGGCACTAAATAAATGCACAGTCAACTGCACAGTAGTGTCTCATGTAAATGTGCCCACTCTTATCTATTTTACCCTACTGCAGTTTCCACTTGCATTTTAGTCTTATGGCTAAATCTTATTTTCTCTACTTGGACGTGGGCCCTCGTCACTGATTTGTGTCCACCTGTAGGCTTTCCTGGTACCATCCCCCTTTGGACCTCGTTTAAACCTTTCTGGGTGTGTCTATACTTTGTATGGTGATGTTGTTACTGTGCCATGCTTTTAGTACTTGCTTTTGGGAGTAGTAAAGCACAGCACAGTAAACTCGTGTACTGTGTCACATGCACAGTGCATGGGTCATTTTAGCTGCTATTCCGCTGTAGCAGCATGCTAAAATGGGGAAACGCACCTCTATAGCAAAGTAGCTGCTGGTCATGTGTAGACTCACATGATTGCTACATAGCCACAGTTCCTTGTATAGCAACATACTGTGTCACTATGGCAGTGTAGGATGATGTGTAGATGCGCCTGAGGTGGAATAGAACAACCTACCCTCACCTGGCTGGCTAGCATCTCTTCTTAAAGGTGCCACTGCTTGTAGCATGGGCTAGGGCCTCACAAGTATAACTGCTCTCTTTCTAGGGGTTGTGATCCCTACTTTCTCTTAGGGTTAGTGGCTTTCTCTCTCTCTTTTTTTTTTTTTTTTTAACATATTAGGTGGAGGCTATTAATTTTTTTTTAAATCTCTATCCTCCCTCTGTAGTTCACAAAGCATTTGGGTGGAGGACAATATCAAATCTATATTTATTTCTACAGTCAACCATACTCATCTTCTGGGAAAGTAAGTTTGTGATTTTCAAGACTTTATCTCTGATCAAAGATACCATTTTTCTTCCTTTTCTTTAAAACTTTTCTCTGCAAATTATTTCTATTGTTCTGACTGTGCAGCACTAAAATATCATTGTTATTCTCATGTAACTAACATCATCTGCAAATTACCTCCTTTGTTCTGATTTCTTTGCCATGTTATGTTCACTCACTTCATTTATGACAGCCAATCTTTGTGTCATTCATTTGGGTAGCATATGTATATTGCAGCTCTTAAGCTATCATTGTGCAGATCACAAATGAAAATGTCTATTGTCCTATAGTATATCACGCTCACAAATAAAAACAAAAAATGATTAGTCAAGCAAATGGATTAAGATGAATCTCCTCTTTTTACTATGATGAAATATGTGATTTAAAATGCAAATATGGTTGTTTAATATTTATATTAATTTGGTTGACTCTAGTAATCTCAGTTCAAACTAATTTAGTGCCAGCATGTGCAGTCACAGGACTCTGACTAATGTGTAGAGAGAGGTAGTTAGACACGTTAGTCTGAAGTCAGTCAGAAACCAGTTAGATATACACCTTTATACACTAACTACATAACATGATCTTTATATACAGAGAACACAGGCTTTCATGAACTCAAGTTCACTTTATCAGATGCTGTGAAAGGATGTGCAGAAAGCGGAGTATGAGAAGAGATGAATTATACTATATGTATTTAACAGCTCTGATGTTGATAACATAACATGCAACCTTACTTTTGTATTACTGACCCTGCTATTTCCTTTTCCAGCTGCTTTTTACTTCAGATGCCACAGATGGCTTTTTATACACAGTCTCATGTAAGTCTGCTAAATTAGAAGATGGGGAAAGACCAATTTCCACCCTTGTCAAAGTTAAAAAATATCTGTAGCTTTAGTAGTTTTTGTATTCTGACTTACCACTTCTTTTCCTGATACTTAACCAGGAATACAGGATGATATTAAAGCAATGATCAGATTGCCATGCAGTTCTGAATTAAGTGGCAAATATGTCTCTGTCATTTATAGCACACTTCATCCAGCTAATATTCCAGTGTAGGCTTGCAATACCATACATAACAGAAAAAAAACTTGAAAAATGGTTTAATGTTGTAAACTTGTCCCAATAAATGCATCTATATTCCTCTCCCTGTAAAATTTATGTTACTGAGAGTCCAATTAGATAAATCTCTGACATTGAAATGGTTTAAATTGTCTTGTTGCTAACATTATAAATTGCTACTTCAACTCTGGTGTTAAAGCATTGCTAGTACCTGATTAACCACTCCATGGTTTAATAATATGTAGCTCCTGTTACTGACTCTGAGGGAGTAGAACAATACTGCATTTTAAGCCTATAAAAGATACAGACGTGTTTATTGCACATCCTGGACCTCAAATAAGTGTTATATTGGAGGAGGAAGGGAGGCGGTTGTACAAGTGAAGGCGTGGGAAAAGGAAAGACATTGGCAGTCTTGTTAATGATATCCATTAGAAGCTGCCTTCAAAGTTTTGACTAAGATTCTTGCATCAAGATGGTGATCCTGTTCTCTTCTTTTTCCCTAACCACATTGTGGCAGTAGAAATAGAGTTGAATTCATGGATTGTAATAGTGTCCATCCATAATCATCATGCCCTCTATCCTTGGGAAATATGCTTGGTTTGTGTAATTCCATGTTTCTGCTGCCTTTTTGCTAATTAGCACTTGCACTGTAGGAGGTGAAGAGAGGATTTAGCCTTTAGTCCTGCAGATATATAATTAAAACCATCCTTTCCTTCATAGATGCAGACCTTTGTAATAGTGTCTTTCTTGCCCTGAGATTAGCCTAATTCAGGATCTGAATGTAGTGAAGAATAAAGCTTTTGAATATTTTTAAAAGACCAAGGAGTTTAACTTATAAAATGATAAAGCTTGTTTATTCACAGAGTCTTCTTAGCCTGTTGATCTGCTGTTCCCTCCTACAATGCGGGGGAGGGGAAAATGTAGCAATTTACACATAACACTCTTAACGTTATCCACTCATCTTCTCCCTTTACATGTAACACATCCCCATATAGTACTAGCATTGGCAATTTAGTTCAAGTCATAATTAAGGCACATTTTAACAGGTCTCTACTAGTCTGTGTTAGTGTTTTAGCTCTAAGTGAGCTTCTCAGTTTCTCTGAATTCTCAATCCTTACTGGTTCAGTTCTTGTTTGGTTTCTTTGTTGAAATGTCTCTACTTGTGTCATTTTCAAACTCCTCTGTCATTTCTTGTTGCTTTGATATTATCTCTCTTCCCTTTGTGAATCTTGTGATGCTGCTTCTTTTCTCCCCTTTACAAGCTTCAAGTGTGTCTTTTCCTTCTTAACACCTGTCCTTCCAGTATGATTGCTTTATAGGGTCTAGGAGCCACTTGATGGGAAATTAGTGCTTTTTGTTTCCATGTTTGTCCATCTGAAATCAGCATCTTATCTTTGTTATGCAGTTGTGGTAACTCTCTGGAACCCTTGCATAGTACTGGTTTTGAGTTTCTAATTTTTTTGTAATGTTTTTATGTCTTGCTTTTCCTTATGATAAGTATCATCCACAATATTTGGCAGCCTGGTTTTGAGTTTCCTGTTAAACAGCATTTCTGCTAGAGACAATCCATGTTTCATGGGTGTTGCCCTGTAATTTAAGAGTGACAATTAAACTTCAGTGCATCAATCTGTAGCTGTTTTCAACAATTTCTTTGCTATTTGTACTCCATTTTCCACCAGACAATTGGATTGTGGGTATTTAGGATTTGAAGTATTATGACAGATTCCATATTTGTTTGCAAAGCCTTTAAACTCAAGACAGTTGAATTAAGGTCTGTTCACATAATTTGTGGATTCCCACATTTAGCAAAAGTGGATTTGATGTAAGTTATGACATACTTTGCTGTTGTGCTTCCAAGCAATGCAGTTTCAGGATAGTAAGAATAATGATCCAGCACTAATACACATTTTGTCCTGCATGTTTGAACAAGTCAGTGCCCACTTGATATCACAGAGCTATGGGATCCTCCATGAGCATCATGGGCTCCTTTCTTTGCACTGATATGTACAAGCCTTTATAGCATCTTCTATATTATTATTTATATTGGGCCAATATAGAGCATCGCTTCCTCTCCTTTTGCATTTTTCAGTGCCTAGATGCCCCTCATGCAGTCTGTTTGACATGTTTTTCTTTAGCAATGCTGGGACAAGTTGTGAGCTGTTGAACAAAATGCCATACAGTCCTAACAGCTCTTCCTTGAACTGAGAGTAGGGGCTAGGTTTGTTTTCCAGGCCAACTAGAATAAATAGCTGTTATTACTTTTTTGCAGTGTGTTTTCCTGAGGAGTAGCTTCTACAGTTAGTGCCCACATTTTTACCTGAGACAGGAATCACTCTTTTAATTAGATTAACATGTACTAGGTCTGTTTGGAATTCTGTCATCTTCCACTGTGTCGTGTGCTCTGGACAACGTTTCTGCAATAAGCAGATGTTTTTCTACCATGCATTGTATGTCTAGATCATATAATTGTTGTGACAGGCAGGCATCCCCGGGCCATCTTCCTGCACTCTACAGCCCACCCGCCTGTCTCAGTGGGCCAACCACCCGCCTGTTCTCTCCTGCCATGACTTGATATAACATTCCACTGATGTAAATAAGCGGGAGGCTGCCCACTCATACCCGAATGCCAGGGTGCGATATCTGCGGCTCCTTCCATCCCCATACCGCAGCCCAAGCTTCGCTGATAGCATCTCGGTCTTATACTGCTTGCCGGCCCCATGCTGGGTCCCCAGTATCTTCTGTACAGGACCCTCCTGCAATTCCTCCAGTCAGGCATCCTCGCCACCATCATCCAGGCTACCTAGCCCCCCAAAGCCATACCTGTGCTGCTATCCCCGCCTCCTGAGGACAACCGCAGTGCCTCCATGCCCTCTCGGGTGCGGTCCCCCCAGGACCTCCAGCTCCTAGCCCTGGCCCACCTTCAGGCCAGTCAGGACCCCACGCCCCCGGCTCTTGGGCATCCTTTGCGGCGGGCCCCCAGCCCTTTTGGCTCCCATAGCCCTGGCCCCAGCATGGGCCAGTCAAGGGTACACGCGGGCTCGGGCTGGTCTCTAGCCCCTCACTCTCTCTCATGCTGGGTCCACCCTCTGGGCCCTTCCGAACACAACCACTGGGTAACCCACCCAGCGGTGGGGGCAAAGGGGTTATGGCACCCCGACTCGCCTTTCACCAGCGTGGTAACTGGCCTGGTATTTCCTGGGGGCTCCCGTGCTACTGAGAGCCCCACCAGGCCACCCACTCCCGGCAGGTGCAGTTTCAGGTCATGCTCAGGACCAGGAGCCTCCTACCATCCCCTTGCAGCTCCCCCTTACCTCCAGGGTGTTCCCAGCAACTCTCCAGCCAGGCGATGTTGCTGCCTGGCTCCTTGCAGCCCAACTGCCTGTGTTTATATGGGCAGTCAGCGTCCCAAAATGGCTGCCCTAATCAGGCACCTGGAGGCTGCTGGCTCCAGGGCCTTAAAGGGGCAGGCACCCCCGGTGCCTTGCCATGATCTTTACCGCCAGTGGTGCCCTCAGTGCCCCGCTGCACTCTCCCCTAGCGGCAGGCAGGCTCAATACCCTGCTGCACTCTCCTTCAGCAGCCAGCAGGCTCAGTGCCCTGCCGCGCTCTCACCAGCGGCTGTGGGCTCGGTGCCTCGCCGCTCACTCTCACCAGCAACTGCGAGCTCAACACCCCACCGCGCTTTCACCAGTGGCTGTGGGCTCAACGCCCCGCTGACGTGATCTCCTCTGGCGGGAAGCGATCTCACCGCCCTGCCGCGATCTCACCACTCTCCAGCAGCCAGCAAGCTCAGTGCCCTACTGCCGTGATCTCTTCTAGTGGCAGGCAAGCTCGGCGTCCTGCCGCAATCTCCTCCAGTGGCAAGCACTCACAGTGCCCGGCCACAATTGTAATTGAAAGAAAAGTCTCTGTAATCTGGGTGGCATGCCTGATAACCCTTTCTTTGTTATAATTCCCAAAGGTTTATGATCGGTTTTGGCTATCACAGTCTTCCCACAGATGAATATATGAAATTTCTTACAGCCATATACCATAGCTAAACTTTATTTCTTAATTTGTGCATATAGATATTTTGACTTAGTGCCCTAGATGCATATGCTACTGGTCTCCAACTATCCCTATGTTTTTGAAGCAAAGCTGCTCCAGCATCTCCTTTAGAAGCATCTGTTGACAATTGAATTGATCTTTTAGGTTAATAGTATTTAGGAACCAGAGCTTTCATTATTTTTTTTTCAGGTTTTTAAATTCAGCTTCATGGTCATGTTCCCAGATCCACTGAGCATTCTTTTGTAGGAGTGATATAAGGTGTTTGGGCTGCTCTGCTAAGTTGGGTAGCTAGTTCCATACAAAACTGATCATTCCCAGTAATCTTTGCACTCCTTTCTTATTTGTAGGGGGTAGCATGTTTGTAATGGCTTTAACATGCAAGATTGTTTTGCATCTCTTCTTCTCTTTTCTCCCACATATAGTCTTTCATTGACCCTGAATTTGTATTTTTGTTTGTTCAGTTTCAAAACTGCTCTGTGAGAATCTTCTACTGCCTTTCTTAGTCTCAAGTCATGTTCTTCCATAATATTTTCCCAAGCTAATACATAATCAATATAAGTCATAGTTTCATCAAGACATTCAAATTTATTACATTTTTCTGTGAAATACTTCAGATGCAGAACACAGTCCAAAAGGAAGCCTACAAAAGCAATACCTTATAAAGGGGTATTGAAAGTACATTATTTAGGGGAACTTGCCAAAACCCAGAAGATGCATCCAAAGTGGAGAAATATTTAACTTCTGCCACACTGCCAAAGACCCCTTCCCTGTAGGAATGGGAAAATGCTTCCTTTTGATGTACCTTGTCATCTGCTTGGGATCCAGACGCAATCTCAAGGATGCTTCATTTTTTTCCATTATGACCAGTGAGCAAACCCAGTCAGTTGGTTGCTCTACTTTTTCTATTATTTCCATGTTAACTAATCTATCTAATTTCTTTTTCATTTTTTTTCCCTTAGTGCAAGGAGAATATTTCTTGGAGCATGTATGGTGAGAGTATTTGGTTCTCTTAATTCTATCTTGTACTCAGCTGATGGTTTCCATATACCTTGTAATGCATCATAAAAGTGTTCTTCTAGTTCTTGCTTTCTAGTCCCTCAGTGATATCCATTCTGTTGCTCAAACTTAGTTTTACATGTTCACAACCCAATAATTGGCACTAGTTTTCCTGGGACTGTTACAAACTGAGTTTTTACTAGATTACCCTTGTGTTTAACATGCAATGCACAAATATCTTTGGTTGCAATCATGTTCTCATTATATGGTCTAAATCTCACTTTCTTATTCTCATAGTACATAGGTTTAGTTTTCATTTTCTGAATAATATATTACGGTATTACATTGACCTGTGCCCCTGTATCTAATTTAAAAATTACCATTAGTCTGTTAGTATCCAGGATAATTGTCTAATCCTCAGAAGAATGAACTCCTTGCATTGTGCCAATGAGGAATTCTTTCTTTTCCTCATTGCATAACACATGCACCTACTGTTTCTTGTGGGTCACATCCTGTTCCTTTCTGAAAACTCCTGCAGAGTGATTGAATCTTTTGCATTTGTTGCAGTGCTTACCAAATGCAGGACATTGCTTGGGTTTGTGGTAACCCCCGTAGTCTCTGCAAATAACTAAAGTGTCTTCAGGCAATTATCTCTGGCTTGTATTTGCCTGCTTCATAGTTAGGTCCTCCTTTCCATATTGTTTGTGTGTTGCCTTAGGTTTCTGCAGTCTTGTAATCCTGTCTAGTTCAGTTTGTTCTGCATTTTCCTCTAGCTTCTGTAGCCTGGCATTTATCTCAGCCACTTGGTACATTCTAACTGCCTTTTCCAAATTAAGCTCAGGATTGTCTAGCAGTCTCTTTTTTTTTCTGAATCTTGTATCCCTTATATCCAGTACTATTTGGTCTCTCTGATCATGGACTCTTTTAGGTCTCCAAAGTTGCATGTCTTGTCTCAGCAGTCTGAGGCCTTTGGCAAACTTCTCTATTGTCTCACATTCTTTAGGCTGCTTCATGTGGAAATTATACCGTTCAAAGGTTTTATTTAGTTTGAGTATACAGTATTCCTCAAACTTTTTTTATTACTGTGTCATAGCTTTTCTGTTCTGCTTCTGACAGCTGTAGGCTATTATAAAGAGACAGGGCTTCTGGACCTGCTGTATTTAAAAAAAAATAGCTACCTTGAGTGGGTCTTTCTTTTCCATAGCTCTACTGGCTGTCATACATATGTTGAAGCTCTGCTTAAATTTCTTCCTGTTTTCTGCTGCATTGTTGAGCAGCCTTAAGTCCTCAGGAATTCTGAGATGCTCCTGGTTTGTTTGTTTTTTTCTTTCTTCTGATCCCACTTCTGGTACCATGTGTTATTCTCAAAAGACCAAGGAGTTAAACTCATAAAATGATGAAGCTTATTTATTCATGGAGCCTTCTTAGCCTACATATCTGCTGTTCCTTCCTGCAATCCCCAAACAAATGTAACAATTTATGCATGTGTCGCAGGACACCTCACTGCCCTGCTCCTAGAGAAGGGAAAAGCTGCTGGGGCTTGACGCCAGCAGAGATAATGAGCCCAGCTGCAAGTTGCCAGGGCAACTAATGAGAGTCAGCTGACCCTAAGGGGCGGGGCCTGGCTCTTATAAAGCCCAGAGTCAGGACCAGGCTGGTAGTTCCCTGCCAGGAGCCAGAGGGACAGGAGCTCTGAGAGTCAGATGAAAGTACATCTCTTGAGAGTTCCAGAGGCCCTCACGGGCCTCTCCAGTGTCTCCCCTCGCGGGCCTCTCCTCGAGCCTCTGATCCCTCAGGCCCACCATGCTGCTACCCTCTGTTCTCTGGGCCCAATCGCACTACTATCCCCTTTGCTCTCCGGGGACAATTGCAGCACCTCAGCCTTTCCAGAGGGCTACTGCAGCACTCGGCCGCTGCCGGGGCTCGTCAGGCCCATCCTGGGCTTTCCCAATGCGTGTCCCTACTCAGGGACTTCTTATGCCCACACTGGGCCCCTAACAATGCTGCCCCTTCTCCAGGCTTCTCAATGCTGCCCCTCCTGGATCTCTCCAAATGTTGCCCCCTCTCTGGGGCTTGCTGTGCCCAGACTGGTGCTGGGGTCCCCCCACCACTGGGGTCCCTGTATGAGGCCTGCTCCAACCCCTTGTAGTCTCACCCAAACCACTGGTGCTATAGCAACAGTACCAAAATAGAACACGAGCCTCCTGGCTATAACTAAACATAAGGCACCTGGGCATAACACTGCAAGCCCCCTGGCTATACCGCATCATCATTGCTCCAGCCTCTGAAGCTCTCACTAGCTGCCCCTCCGGCTGCTGGCAGGTAATTGCCAGCCTGGCCCTGGCTCTGGGCTTTATAAGAGCCAGGCCCTGCCCCTTATGGTCAGCTGACTCTCATTAGTTGCCCTGGCAACTTGCAGCTGGGCTCATTATCTCCACTGGGGCTTGACCCCAGCAGCTTTTCCCTTCTCTAGGAGCGGGGCAGCAAGGTGCCCCACAACAGCATAACACTCTTAAAGGTATCCACAAAGAAACGACCTACCTTTTCCCATGATAATGGCACAGAGAACCTGTCAACAGTGAACAGATTGAATCAGCTATTAGATAAAAGCACCAAAAAAGCCCTGCTGAAGCACCCAGAACTGGGTTAAACTAGCGCAGGGGCATTGGGGTGAACTAATGCACTTCCTTGTTCAGTAAAGCTCTTGGCAGTGGGAAGGTGAGGTGGGGGGGGGGTCTTCTTTGTCAACATTCATAATGTTTAGAACAGTAAATATGAATTGCCCAGCTTTATGCTTTACCAGGTATGATCTACCTTGTTAATATGGTCTTAGTTGACTTGTAACAATATAATTTTGCATGTGTAATGAACGATTAATCTTAGTAGACCTGTTTGTTTACTTGTCTAAAATGATGGGATTTTTCCAGAGCAGAATAAGTAGTTAATTGTGGTTATTCTTACCTAAGGTATTTTCTGCTAGCCAACACAATTTCCCCCCCACTGCCTTTCAGAATATTCATATAAAAGTCAATAAGCATGATGGGCTTATTGTACAGACAGGTCACCCTTGCTTCCCCCAAAGGCATTTTCTTTAATCAATATTGATAATCTCTCTCTCTTTCTCTCTCTCTCTCCCCCTCTAATCTTTATTGCCTCAATTTTATATTTGTCCAATGCAGTAAATTTTAACTAAATAGGCATTTTAAAAAGTGATTATACCTTTATATTTGAGGAATAATCAATGGGGCAAGTAGTTTAAGGAGGTTCAGAAGTTTTTAAATGCATGATAAAAATCTGTTTTTAAGCAAAAGTTGATAAAATGCAGTTAATCTATGTTGAGTTTGTGTAAAGATTTATTTTTGCTCCTTCGTTCCAAAATAATAAGAAAAGGAAGGAAGTGTTGTTCATAAGCACCAGATCCTGCCTGAGGCAGAAGCAGATTTGTCTGGTATAAGAAAATTAAGAGAATTTTCAAAATTCACATAAGACAAACCTTAATTTCACACCTTGTGGAGAGAGGCAAGTGCAAGGGTGGCTGGTTTTCTCCTTGGAAAGTACTTCACATCCTACCCCACACATGAAGCAGTTAGTTAAATTCACTAATGTCTGCAATTCCAGAAAGCATACTGCTTCACAGTGTTTTCTGTAGGGCACTGTAGTCGGGGAAAGACTCATTACAGAATTGTTGTACATACATGTACAAATAATTGATGCTTGGGTATTTTTCACACACATTTTAAGAGTCATTTCATCCCTGCACTTAAGTTGTTTTTCACAAGTAGATTTTTTTTATGTACCAATGCCTGTAATCCTTCCTGAGAGATGTCAAACATTCTCCTACAAATGACCTTATAATACAAGGAAAAGGTGATCACTATATCTTGTGAAGCTCTTGTATTAGAACAGTGAGTCTAGTTGTCTTGTTCAGCAGGCAGTGAAAAAGGTAATGGCTTTAGTAACACATTGAAACATCCTTCATCTGATTAACCAAGCTAGAATTGTTGTGAAGAAACATAAATGTTTTTCAGTAGCTACCAAGCAGCTTTTTTTAATGTATTGTTCAATTATAAAAAATATCCTTCGCCCCCTGATAATATGAGTGTGTGGGGAGGAGTTGTACTGGAGGCACTAAAAAAACATTTACAAACAGTTGTGATGGATGATGGAAATTTGCATTGTTATTTATAATTTTCAATCGAATTCAAAACTATTCATATGCATATGCAATTTTATTAGCCACACTGTGAAAGTATGAGGTTACTGTGTAGGAGACTGTGTCAGGAATTTCCATCAATGTTTTAGAGATACAGGTTGTAGCTATATTGGTCTACAGGCAAAAGCAATCAGAACTCTTGGTAGATGTGATATCTCTTATTAGAATGACTAAATAGTTGCAAAAAAAAAATTATTTGCAAGAATTTTCATTTCAACGTGGGAGAAATTTTTAAATCTTTGCACTCTCCTATGCCTGAGGAGGGGTGCATGTGCCTGAAAGCTTGCAAACCAATAATTTATTTTTTGCAACCATCTACTTGAGCTAATGAAAGATGTCATCTCCTACCAAGAGTTCTGATTTGATTTTCATCAATGTTTTTAATTTTTTAGGAGAATGTGGCTTCTGCAAACACAATGTTCTTCCCCCAGAAGTATTTCAACATGTTTACACTTATATAACAACCTATTCAAAATATTTCCGTATCATTATGGACCAATCCAAATTTAAAAAAAAAAACCCAAACATTTTGATTAATTGGACCAGATTTTAAAGGTTCCCTTTGGGGATGGTTAAGGGCCCAAATGTTTCCTTTGGGGGTGGCCCACTTTATTTTAATAAATGAAAAAAATATTTTGGTATAGTTTTACTTAGTAATTTAAAAATTTAATCCACAAGTTAAACTTCATTCAAATTTGAGATGCAAACAAATACTAAACTATCAAAACTTCCATGGGAGACCAACTCTATTATGTAGATTTTGGAACCCAAATGGACTAAGTGAAAGATGTTACATTTTTATGTATTGAAAGAGGATAACTTGGAAATTTATTTTAAAAAACAAAACAAAAAATCAGTCCTGCCATACATATTAGAGATAAAATTCATTCCTAAAATAAAATATTTAGCAGCACCATGAGGAAGACATAGCTTCTATACCCCTGTTCCAATTACTACCTGGATAACCATCAACACATTATTATTCTGCCCTATACTGATTCATTTCCAATACTTGTACATTGTTGTAGGACCATGAGACTTACCCACTTCTAATTTTCTTTGTGGTTTGGGACAGGAGTAAGATGAGAGTAGCAGACTTTTCATAAGTGTAAGGGACAAGTCTCTCTCCTCATAGTATAGGCCTAAGTGTAGCCCAAAAAATAATCCAGGCTCTTTGACAGTACTGTGAATCTAATAATTTAATGGTTCTCTGGTAGATTATTTCTAAAATTCTTGCCAGGATTGTCAATCTTGTTGAATAAAAATGTGTGCAAGTGAATATGATGCTGGGCAGGCATATGGGGTTATGTGGGTGGAGTCCTTCACAGGATTGGAGCCTTCTGTTTTAACAAATAACCTAAGGAACAAATCATTCTCTTAGAATAGCCTGCTGTCTTCAGCTCTCCCTGGAAATTTTTTTTTCCTTCGGATAATCAAAGCGATTACACAAGATGGTTTTTATTTTCATATTTCAAAACAAAAATGCTAATATCTATAATCAATACCTTTAATCTTAGCAAGCAGTTCTCCTGTCTGATAGGATAGAAGAATATATATATATATATATATATATATAATGGATATATTTGTATGACACTATTTAGTGTATCTTACTAAAGAAAAAGATTCACACCAGATTAAAGAGAACCTTTAAATAAATATTTAGGTTAATAAAACAAAACTTTGATCAAACAACAGTTAACACTGACTTAGTATACTATGTTTATTTAGTATACACTAAAATAAGCAAGTACTAAATATATGCACAGTAACTTGAGCTATTGTGCAGTAGCACCAGCAAGCCCCATTTTTGTGATGTTATTTTACAGTATCCTAATACTACTGCACAGTAGCATCGTGTCACAGTTTTTGCCACATGACACTACTACATAGTATTGGGCGACTGCGTTGTCAGCATCTCTTGTAGATGTGGCCATTAACACTGAAGTCAGTATCAAAACTTCGTATAATTTCAGTGATGCCAGACTAGACTTACTCCTAACTCCTGAAAATGATTACATGAAGTCAAACTACTTGTACCTAGAAGGTTTTGGATCTGTATTCTGAAAACTGCATACATTTTCCAGAGGGATCACCGAATCAAAGTTAGAGACTGCAATGATCCTCTGGGCTAACTCTCCTGCACAAATGCAAAATTCAGTATTCTTAAATCATCCTAGCTAGCATTTTTTTTAAAACCTCTAAATGAAGGAGAGTCCATAACTTCTCTAGGCGGCTTCTTTAACTCTTCTATTGCTTTTATAATGAAGCATGCACTTGTTTGTGCTCTCCTAATGCACTCTCTCCCTCTGCCCCTGCCCCTGCCCCCTCCAATCTAAATCCACTGCCACAAGCCCTTCTTTCTGGTTAGGAAGAAACATTGTTTTGTCATTATCTCCATGGCAGCCTTTCAAATATTTAAAAACTATGTCCCTTGGTTCTCCTTTCCCCTAGTCTTCCTTTATCCATATTTAATTCTCTCAAACTTTTTCCTTTTGATTTTGTTTTTAACCCCTTTTGTAATCTTTGTCATTTGCCTGTGTACCCTTTTTTGCTTTCTCTACAATGTTCTTCTCATGGGTGTTTGGAACAGGACACAATACTCCACCTGAGGAATAACCAGTGTTGAATACATTGCTGTTGTCACTTCCTGTATCTTGTGTACAGGGCTTCTGTTGATCCGACACCAAATGGTATTTGCTTTTTTTTGAGCAGTGTCATAGTGCTGAGTTCATAATTTACTGTAACCCCACATTGCTGTCCTTTGTGCCACTGCCAAACTAGTTATTTGATTTCCAACACCACTACTCAGTGGTTTCTGCAATAGTCTCTGAAACCAGTAGACAAACAGTGTCTGTCTATCTATACTGCTAATTTGTCTCACTTGTGCATTGATGTGCACACTGTGTGTGTACCTCCATACACACCCACACAGACACACTGTGTGTGTATGAGTGCATAGAGGGAGCATCAGCAAATTAGCAGAGGGAGAATATTCATAACAAGTGACTCTTGGAAACATGAAACCATGTTAATTTCAGTAGGCCTCTGTGAATGACTAATAATATCCACTTGTAGATTTAAGGGTACTAGGTGGGAGGAGAGTGGATTTCACATTATATCAATCACTTTAATACAACTTATTATCTTTGTCTCTTATACAACAGCTGTGAACTGGTCTAATGGTTTTGATTCTTTTTTCTACAATAGCTCCCCATTTTTTTTCTTGATCAGCATGCTGGATTAGATTTTCATTTAGTGTGTATTCTCTAACTAACTTGCTGCCTAGCTGACATGCTAATTATCTCTAATTTTTCTGCCTTAAACTGCATTTGCCATCTGTTCAGCCAATCACAAAAAAAAAAAGAATCATTTTGAAATTGATTGCATTCTTTTGAATTGTTGGCACTCCCTCCATTTATATTATTATCTACAAACTAAGACATCTTGGGCCACATCACTGACTAATGTAGATCAGTGTAGTTCCATTAATTTCAACAGAGATATGCTGATACATATCAGATGTATCCCTGACCTCTGACCATTAGGGGTGTTGTGGTAAAGCACAAAATGTTCACTTTGTTTATTACATCTCACAAATGGCAATGTAACCTCCCTTAGAGCAGTGTGGTGATGCACCAATAAGCATACCAGAGTTCATGGTACATGTGCAGTCTCTTTAATAGAGCTTCACAATACTTGGTGAAGGAGCAGGCTAGCATGTACAAAGCAGGCAGCTATGCTTTACTCAGCCAGTCACTGCAGGCATAGTCCTGAAGCAGTTAGTTTAGTGAGGCATTACCTCAAAGCCTGCCTCCCCTTATTTATACGGGTATCCATTTTAAGGTTCTTAGTTGCTCATTCATAGAATAAAAATGGCTCAGTCATGCTCCCCTAACTTGAGATCAAGAATCACAAGGCTAGAGAGGAGGCTGGCAGACATTAATTTAATGGCATAATAGGTTTTAATCTCTGATCTCAACAATTGTGCCTCATGCCACGCTACATGTGCATGGTAGAAGGTGTGACTGTTAATTTTGGGGATCAGACCCGTCATGCCACTTCCAGAAGGTCATGGGTTTGAAAGTTCTGGGTGGGGGAAGCCAAATGACTCCCTCCCTTCCCCACTCCCCATCTGGCACCTGCAAGCATAGGGATTCCCTACTGGGACCCTGTGAAAAAGGAGCCTTTACCTGATGCTAGGGCCTGGCGGAAGTTTAAAAACTGCATGTGCAGCTGGACTGAATGCCTAGATTTTAACCCCAGTGGCTGGAACCCTTGCACTGAGGAGAAGCTCCATGAACCTAATTCTCAGGTGCCAGGTCCTGGTGCATGTGGACCCTTGTGTCTGGGAGCCTCTCCTTGATACTAGGGTCCCCATGTCTGCAATGTCTAAACTGACTTGCCCTGAAGCTCCCTGGGAACTGTAGAGTAACGCAGTCAGCCTCACCAGGTTCCCCCACATGGCTCACTGAGATCTAGCATTTTAAAGTGTCTCATCCCACAGCTCCTGTAGGGGCTGCAGGGCAAGGCAGGAAAGGCTGCTGGGCATAGGGGTTGCCAAGTTCCTGGTAGGAGGGAGCATCTTGGCTCACTTGCAACTTGCTTTCTCAGCAGCCTGGTTTTGGCATCAGGACTGGGGCTGTCCTGGTTGCAATGTCAGTCTCCATCCCAGTGCCATAATTTGCACGTGTAGCATGCCCAGGCAATGTGTGTCATTATCACGACCATACTATATGTCCAAATTGTGGGGCTATGCAAATGAGCCACAAAGGTTCCTCATTTTGTGAAATATCCTGGTGTCTGGTTCACCACTTCACAGTGCCATAAGTCAGCTGCACGTATAGCAGTGTTACTATTTATGATGCAATTAATATATTACATTTAAGGTGCAATTAATGTATATTAGGGGCCCAAGGACCTACAGGGGATCTAGTTCAATCCCCTGCTCAAGGGAGGCTCATCTCTGTTTAAACCACCTAAGACAAAATGTCTGTCTAACCTGCTCTTAAACTTTCAAGGTTGGAGATTCCATAACCTTCCTAGGTAGCCAGTTCCAGTGCTTAACCACCTCCCATGCTGGTTCTCTTGGCTGCAGTATTATTGCTATCCTATCTCTTGCATCTAGGCTAGATTTTGCCAGCAACCTTATTTCCTATGAGAATGTAATTCAGTAATATCTTGATTGTGGCATCTATAACTCTTAAGGCTTTGTAAAGCTGTATACTGAATCCATTAGATTCTGTTTATCAATAGGGTCACTAATAAGCTTCAGTACATAACTGCAATTCAAGTTCTGTTGACTAGAGTATCAATGGTTATGATTATTTTGAGTATTTGGAGGTGCTTTACAGTTAACGCATGTCAGGGTTTTAAAACAATGCCTGTATGTTATATACACCCTCTTTGGAATTCTGGATTTGTCTTTTCCTGTTTCTCTTCCTCTTATCTTGGATCTTGCTGGTTTTCCTCATGTATAGTCTAACAATTTTGGATATCTGTATATGCCTGGAACACCATAAAGCTATATATCATAGATCAGATCGTATCATAGCATAGATTCTATGATATATAGCTTTATGGTATTCCAGGTTTCATCTTGCTACTTCTAATCTCAATCATTAACTAATCCTTGGGGGATTGGGGGTCAACCTGTTTTCTTAGGGTTTTGATACCCAAGTGCCATTCATGCCCACTATTACTGTCTCAAAAGTTGTTGTGGGTGTTTCAACATAAGAACTCTTTAATTTCTTAGGGAGGCATTTGTCACCACTGTTTCCATAGCATCAGGACATGCAATATGTTGCTTTTGTTCATGTGTGGCAAAATTCTTCCCATAATCTTCAAATGTAAATTTACCTTGTGAATAATCAGAGTCAACTAAGCCTCTTAACCAACTTTTGAGCTACCTGAGCAAGAACAGTGATTTTGTTACTCACACTAGGCATGTGATTCACCCATTGGAACAGGGAAATGTCTGTGCATTTCTGCAGGGTGACACTATTCCTATAATGGGATCATTTCCTATGGGAAAAGACTCCTGATAGTGGAATCATTTCTATAATCTGTGCTCAGATGGGTAATAGTCATTCCTATACTTCAGCTGGGTAGCTGAAGAGTTGTTCTCAAACAACCCTTTATCATCCAGTAGGTGAAATAGTAGTCTCTTCCTCCAGTTTTGCTGTTAATGATTTGGTTCTACAGTATCCAGCCATAGAATTAAAAAATAAAATAAAATAAAAAGCTGAGTTCCCTCAGTATTAGAATGGACAAGATCAAGAAATGTATTTCAACATTTCTTTCCCTGCTGCCTTTTTTGTGGCTATAGATATTGTCATAAAATCACTTTCATTGTGAGCTCCAAAATACTCTCTTTACTTGAATAAAGAATGAGGTTTTTCTTCCAACCAGTATCACATGAGGAAAGTTTCTTGTCTTACAAGGAAACCTCACTAAATACATTGGTGAGGTTAATACAACCTTTAGTGAGGTTTCTCATACAAGGAAAGCTCACTAAATACATTGTCTATCATTAGAGTGCTGCCAAATGCAGCACGTGTGCAGTAATGGAAACCAACTAGGAAGTTGATTAAATCTAGCCAACACTGCCCATGACTTTTTTTGTGCGTGTGTGTTGCCCTTAAAAAAAAAAAAATGGACTGGTGTTCCCCCCACAAGGAATTGGCACCAGACCTGGAGGTACTGCAATACCAGGCCTGCACCAGGAGGGCCAGAGCTAGCCCTGACACCCTCCCCTTGATGCCAAAAACTCTACATTTGATATGCTGATGGGAACCTACCACAAGGATAGGTTAGTGCAGCCCATCTAAATAAGATGGCATACAGTCCCCTTCAGCACCAACTCTCTTTCAAGTCATAGTGAGCCACTACATTTTGGCTTCCTCTTCACTCCTACATTTCCATTTCCAGTGATTTCTGTTTCTTCACCAACTTGAAATATCAGGTAAACCTCACTAAATGGAGCCCCAAACAATTTGCCTAGAATCCCTCTCTTGCCCCCCCTCAGCCTGGCACATATGACTAGTGTGGCCCTGCCCTCCCTGAGGGGCAGGCAGACCAAGTTGTCTCGAATCTCACTTGGAGGATTCCAGGACTCATGACAAGAATACTCTGTTACAGTCATGAGTGGGGGGATTGGGAAGAGAGGGTCCTCATATGGATCCTCTGGGGCAGGAGCAGGTATCTGAGCTGTGGGGTCACCATGGCTTGAAATGCACCAGGGTGCTACAGTGCTGGGCTAGACTGCAGGTAGTGCCCACACTGTAGCACCCTCACACCCCAGTCAGCCCTGATCACTGTCCACATGTGCATTTTGATGCACTAAATAACTCTGCCCTAGGATAGTACTTATCCCAGACAATACTATCCTACACCAAAGTTAATTTATTGTGCCCTAAGAGGAGCACACTTGTAGGCAATGACACTTTACTGCTGAGGTAATTAGTCAGCTGCAATAATGTGTACATGTAAAAGTACCCAGTGTTTTCAGATTTGCCCCTTACTTCCATGTGCTCAGGGGGAGCAGGGTCTGACAGTAAAAGTGTGAGGGCTGCTGAAACCTGCTGGTTACTAGTCCTTTGCTCTTTCTAGTACACTATTGCTTTGTGATTTAACTCCAAATATTTGAAAGTTTATTTGAATACAGATGGTTTGAGTCCTCTTTCCATATGAAGCATGCTATATTTGAGTGTTTGGATATTTCTGGGGTTTATACATAAGCTGAAGTTTGACCTTCTTGTGGTTACTGCTGCTGATTTTTGCTGTAGACCTTAGTAGCTCCCAAGTCACCAATCAAACAGAGGTGTGCAGGTGGAAAAATGGATATCAGCTGAGGAATGATGAGAATCTGGGCATAGCAAATAATAGAAAATAATAACTCTGGGTGCTGCTTCTTTTATCCTCATTCACCACTACCAGAGCCAAGAAAGTTAGTATTGGCGGGGGAAGTGGTGGGAACAATGGGGATGTAGGTCTGCCATGGAAAGTTGGTGGACTAAAAATAGCTCCTGGTCCCTCTAAATACCCCCTCTATAAGCACCCCATAGCCCACAAAACCTTCCCAGAACCCAGCTCCCACCACAGATCCTGCCTTCCTCTGCAGCCTACTTCCCTGTGGATGCTGCCTATATCCCTGATCCCACTGATTCTCTCCTACAGGCACTGCCTGCCCCTCCATCCTTCCAATTTGCCTCCCTAATCCTTCTGTGGACCCCTGATCCCACCCAGAACCTGCTTGCCCCCTACCTGGATTTACCTTGGGTTGGGTGGCCATTTTGAACCCAATATAGCCTCCTTTAATCCCCCCAAATGGTCTGTGTTTAGCTCAGGAGATGGCAGTCAATGAGGTTGGGAATTTCCAAAAGCCATAGACCAAATGTGTCAGACCAAAAGAAGAACTTGGAAAGGGGAGCATTGGTTTTTTGGCTTCTGCTCTGAGCATTTGAATTCAGAGGCAAGGTGCCTGGTTTATTTGTTTTTTTTTCCATAGCAGTAGGCCCCTGAATACTTCACAGGTTTATACTCTTTACCCTCCTTGCAAAGATGAGGGTTTGTGAATGATCAGAACGTATTTGTATCATAGAAAACAATTGCATGGAACCACTATGTTTCTCCAGGTGTTCACTCCAGATTTTATTTAAAATGAAACCATTCTCTAATCAGTTATGCAGGACTGCTCTTGTTCTGTGTCTGAATGGAGAAGCAGGAAGTTTTACATAAAACCTTCTGCAGGGGCGGTAGATTGTTCTGATATATAGATTAAAATTGGTTTTATGCAGTCTTAATTGACTCAGTGGATATTTTATAGCCTTTAATTTGAACCAATATATTTTTGGCACGTCAGATTTGAAATTTTGAAGGAAGTGATTTGTGAATATATAATATTTATTACATGTGACACCACAAAAACTGAGCTGAGGAGGAACTGGAGGATTTTCAGCTGGAGGAACTGGATGCCTTTAAGTCAGCAGGTCCAGATGAGCATCTGAGGGTACTGAAGGCACTGGCTGATGTCATTGTGCAACCACTGGCGGTAATATTTCAGCAGTCATGGCACACAGGCCAGGTTCCAGAGGACTAGAAAAGGGCCAATGTGGTCCCCATTTTCAAGAAGGGAGGAAGGAGGACCCAGGCAACTACAGGCCAGTCAGTCTCACCTCCATCCTAGGCAAAGTCTTTGAAAAAATTATCAAGGCTCACATTTGTGAGAGCCCAGCAGGACAAATTATGCTGAGGGGAAACCAGCACGGGTTCGTAGCAGGTGGATCATGCCTGACTAATCTAGTCTCTTCTTATGACCAGGTTACAAAATGCCTGGATGCAGAAGTAGGGGTTGATGTCATATACTTAAACTTCAGAAAGGCCTTCGATATGGTATCCCACCCCATACTGGTATACAAGTTAAGAGGCTGTGACTTGGATGACTACACAGTCCGGTGGGTGGCGAATTGGATAGAGGGTTGTACCCAGAGAGTTGTAGTGGATGGGTCAGTATTGACCTGGAAGGGTGTGGGCAGTGGGGTCCCGCAGGGCTCGGTCCTTGGACTGATACTCTTCAATGTCTTCATCAGTGACTTGGACGAGGGAGTG
>JAGPOW010003642.1:34484259-34511839 GCA_030014935.1 Caiman crocodilus
CCAAAGGGCAGGAAGTCAGCTGGGGTCATAGGATCCCAGCAAGATAAGCATCCAATTTTCTCTTGAAGGTGTTCAATGTAGGTGCTTGAACCACCTCCAGTGGCAGGCTATTCCAGACCTTGGGGGCTCCGACAGTAAAGAAATTCTTCCTTATGTCCAGCCTAAAACGGTGTTGAAGTAATTTATAACCATTCAACCTCATCATCCCTTGGGGCGCTCTGGTGAACCACCCCTGATAAACTTATAGGTGGCGATCAGATCACCCCTGAGCCTGCACTTTTCCAGGCTAAAGAACCCCATAGGTCTCAGCCTGTTGTCGTAAGGTCCATTTTCCTGACCTCTGATCATGCATGTGGCTCTTCTCTGAACTCTCTCAAGCTTCTCCACATCCTTTTTGAATTGTGGGGCCCAAAACTGGATGCAGTACTCCAGCTGTGGCCTCATCAAGGCCGAGTACAAGGGGAGAATGATGTCCCGGGATTTGCTTGACAAGCATCTATGGATGCAAGCCAGTATTTTGGTTGCGTTACTAGCTGCAGCATCACATTGAAGGCTCATGTTCATCTTCTGGTGAATGATGACCCCCAAGTCTCTTTCTTCTGTAGTACTAGCCAACATAGCACTGCCGAGCCTATAAGGATGCTGCAGGTTTTTCCTCCCAAGGTGGAGAACCTTGAATTTTTGGTGTTAAACACCATCAGATTCTCGTCTGCCCATTTACTGATCCTGTCCTGGTCAGCCTGGATCACCCTCCTGTTTTCAGGTGTGGATGCTTTTCCCCAAACTTTGGTGTCATCGGTGAACTTGGCCAGTCCACTTCTGACTCAAATGTCCACATCATTAAAGAAGATGTTGAACAATATGGGTCCAAGAACAGCCTTGGGGGACCCCACTGGTTACAGGGCGCCACTACAATTGACTTCTGTCAATTGCCACTCTCTGGGGCCAATCATGGAGCCAATTTTCTAGCCAGTGGATAATGGTGGACCCAAGGCCACAATTGGACAGTTTTGCCAAGAGGTGATCATGGCATACCAAATCAAAGGCTTTTTTGAAGTCAAGATATATGACATGAATCTCTTCTCCCTTCTCCAGGTGATAGGTCACCTGGTCATAAAAGGAAATGAGATTGGTCAGGCAAGACCTACCTGCAACAAACCCATGCTGGCTATCACTCAGGATGTTGGCATTGGCCAGTCCATTAAGGATGGCGTCTTTAATAAACTTTTCTAAGACCTTCCCCAGGATAGAGGTCAGGCTGATGGGCCTATACTTTGCCAGATCCACTTTCCTCCCTTTCTTGAAGATAGGCACCATATTGGCCTTCTTCCAGTCTTCGGGCACTATACCAGAGCGCCAGGAGTTCTCAAAGATCCATGCCAGAGTCTGGGCTATGATGCTTGCCACCTCCTTGAGTACCCTGGGGTGTAGATTGTTAGGGCCAGCTGACTTGAAGGTATTCAGCCTTCCTGTCCTGTAGTGGGCATGGACATTCAATGGGAATGATGAAAGACTGACTCAAAGTACTCATTTAATAGACTGGCTTTTTCATGATTCTACCCATAGTAACTGCCTACATCTTGGTCTCTGCAGACCTTAGCCTCCTGATACCTGCTCCTGATCTCTGATTCACTTAGTGCCCTTGCTTCCCTGACCTTGTCTGTTCCTGATCCTCTGGATTATGGCCCTTAGTCAAACCCTGAATTCTTATGTCCTGCTTGTATCCCTGACACCTGTATTAGCAACATTACCATCATTCATTTTTGCTTGTACAATTATGGCTTTGGCTTTAATTTAGCATTTCTTTATTAAATTTAGAAAATAGAGATGGTTATTTTATCCTGTAGGCTGTAAAATGGAAAATGTATACAAAGATGGGGCAGGCAAACTGATTAAGGCAGAGTAAGTATGATAAATACAGATGCTTGTTATAAAAGTTATGTCCGTAATTTATTTTTTAACTCCATCTCACTTCTTGTCTGTAGTTCTTTTGCTAAGCTGGTCATTGTTCTTCCTTTTCCTCTTCTACTCTTGTTGATTTATATTTGAAGGGGATTTGTACATCTAATGGTAGTGCCTGTTCCTACTAGATGTAGAACTTGCTATTATTGCAGTTCTACTGAAGGATGGGACATCAAAGACTTTTGGCACAACTGGAACTACAGAACAGAAGGCTTCTTCATGTGAGATGTGACCACAACATACATGAACAGCAGCAGGGAGAGTCAGATTTAGACAAGAAGTAGAGACTTTTCAGGGAAGTAAGAACTGTGCTTAGTAATGATTGTCTTCATAAATGGGTCTATTGGGATGAAAAACATTTATTGACTATAGTCATAAGGACCCTAAACATTGTTCAACTTGTATATGTAGTCTTTGTGATGCTGTGATGGTTGCTGGTTATTCTGAAGTGTTGCTACAGTGGTTTGGGATGAGGAAAGAGCTTTAAAATTAGTTATTACTTGATCACATAACTTTTTATGAACCTATGACATTTTCATGGTTATGAGCCCAGCTCATATTTAATCCCAATTATGTTCCAGATATTCTTTTGTACCTATTCTTGCATCATTGCCAGCATGAATACAGTCACAATCCTATGAAAGACAGTTAAATAGTGTTTTTAAATAGTGCTAACAGGATTATTTTGCCGCTTAATGGAGGAAGGGAAGATGGGCATCCTTATGTTGACTTCAGTTGGCTTTGAAATCAGGTGAATAGTGTGCTCCTCTGCAGAAGGAGGCTAAGCACAGTATGGCAAAGACTTACCACAAAACTCACGAAGTTCACAAAGTATTTTTACTTGCAACATTTCATTATTATGATGGTACTCACTCTCTTATATAAGTTAGAGCTTAAAATCTGCCTAATACCTTTGAGATGAGGGTCTCTTGGGTAATATGCTGTTGAAAACCAATGTCAATATCCTTTTACATATGATGCTGCTTTTAATACCTCACAAGACTCTAGAGGTAAATATTCTGTTCTAAATCAGTACTGATAAAGCCTTAGTTACAGTACTCTATCCAATTGTGGCTATCACAATACAGGAAAGATTGGACAAGAGTAGAGAGGGGAGTAATTCAATGAGGAGGTCTAACAAATATGATTCTTTAGGAAAAGTTGAAGGAACTGGATGTCTTTAGCCTAGAAGAAACATGACTGAGGGAGACAAAAGCAAGGGAACCATTCCTGGGTATTGATTTAGATGGAGTGCCAGAATGATGACCTCTGAGGAGCCTGCACAGTAGCAGCAGCAGGACCAGTCACTGAGATGTGGGGAGCCCATGTGGTGGCAGCTGCAGCCACTGCTGTCAGTATACTGGAAGTCTGTGGAGTGGTGGCAATGGCAGTAGCCCCTGGTGTGGGGAGAAGCTGCGCACGGTGGAAGCAGCAGCAGCTGAGTCCTTTTAGGTCTCTGGTAAGGGTCTTCTGCAAGTTTCATGACATTAGCATACCTTCCCTCTCTGTCCTCCCTGCCCATCATGCTAATATTTCCAGTTATACTTCTGGACAAAAGCCAGCACTATAAGTAGTTCCTTTAAATTTTCAGCAAAGGGAGATTTATGTTAGATGCTAGGGAAATTCTCTCTGCCTAAGGACAGTTAAATGGTGGAATGGGCTTACTTCCAGTGAAATGGATGCCATGCATTCTAACTTTTTCTAACTTGTTAGAAAAATTTCTGTCAAGGATATCCTGGGTATACTTAATCATGTCTTTAAGCAATGGTAAAGACTAGATCTCTTAGTCCCTTCCAGTCCTATGTACATTTCTATTATTTCTCTAGATGAATATTTGAGCATAGGATAGGAATATTCACTTACAGATTCAGAATTGGAAAGCTGTTAAAAGGACTTGATGTGTCTTTGGAATGAAGTAAATATGATTATCATAAATCACAGAGTACTGGGTGGACACAGCAAACCTTACAGTTATCCCACAGGTCTGTCACATTTATATTTCAACTGATAGCATAGTGCTACAGTGAAAAAACAAGGGAGAGAGCCATAGATGAAGACAAGAGGTGTACAAAAATATTGGGAGGGGGATAAAAAGAGAGTGAAAATTTAAGGCAGTTCATAATACAATAATCTTGTATTTGTAGTATTCATTCATAGCTTTGTTTAGATACAAGTGATGGACTGAAATCTTAAAAATGACTAAGTCCTTCAGCACAGCTTTAAATTATACCTTGCTTCCCAACTGCACTAAATCCAAATTTAATGCATAGGCAGCCTCTGTTTTTCTTTAAATGGCATAGAGTTCGACCTTGCTGACATCAGAGAAGTACTGTAAGGAGACAGTGGGCGCATCTGCATGAGACACTATGGCACAGTAGCAAGAAGCTACTGCTCTGTAGCTCATTACTACTGTGTAATAGTGTTGCCAGGCACTAGCCATGATGTGACACTATAGCTCAGTAGCTTCGAGGAAAAAACCATGCAGCAAAGGAACTGCACAGTAACACCATGCAGTAGTGGTGCACATAAGCAAGTACTAACTGACTGTGTAGTTCACTACTTGGGTAGATGCAGCCGCTGACAATACAACAGTATCACAAGAAGTTGTAACCCCTTCTATTGATATTGGTGAAATAACAATTTTAAAGTGTTGCTATCAATTTATATTTCTAATTCCAAGTTTTTCAGTGTGTTTAACTTAACCTCCCCCCCCAAAAAACAACAACAAAACCCCCACCAGCTATATTTCACTTTTAGTCCAACTCTATTTCTCTGTATAACAAAAATAATCTCCATTCATTCCATGATGTTTGGTATTCTGAATTCAAAAAGGCATCGCTATTCAATGGTACCTTAAAAAGGATGATTTTTTTTTACTATTCTATACATTTGTATATTTTCAAAACCATATGGACTTGTTTCATCGGTGTCCTAGACAGTGCAGTAAAATATAGAAATACTAGCAAAGAGAGAATATGCATATGTTACAGCAGAGATTTGAAGTGAGAGTACATTTTCAAAGCTGAGAGTTTCAGGAAGATTATTCTACAGTAGCAGAGAATTTTGAATGAATAGTGGTCAGATCATATTAAAAGAGAGAGAGAGAGAGAGAGAGAGAGAGAGAGAGAGAGAGAGAGAGAGAGAGAGAGAGGAGGCCAGGCTAGACAGAGGGAGTAGTACGCAAAGGAGATGAGTGAGGCCTTTGCCCTACACTCATGTAAAAGAAGAGCTGTGAATCAAACAAATTTTGCAAGGTGGTCATCTGTAAATAGTATCACCTTGTATGTTGATGTGTACATTGTGAGGTAGTGTATTATAAATCACGTTTTTAACAATAAGGAACCAGGAAAGAGGGGTTAAATTATTCTCCTGTGTTCTTTTAGGACTGTGACGGGTCCATCCTGAGGCCAATCTCTGTCGGCCCACCCACCTGTCTGCCATCTACTTTGCCTTATTGTAATGAAAATAAATAGATGGTTCTAGGCGAGAGACTGCCCTCTTAATGCCCTAATACCCAGGGCGTACTAAACTACTACAACCTCCCCTTTATAGTGTCCCAGGCATCACAGGTGTTATACTGCTATCTGTCACTTCTGTAGCCCTGCCCCTCTGGCACTAGGGCTCTACCCAAATTGTGTGCCCCTTTCTCCAGGCACTAATAAAGCCTCCAAACCTTCCCTTATAGCTTCATCCTGGCCCTCCCGTGTAAACAGAAACACAAGCGTAAGCTGCTAGGCTATAACTTAAACATTATCAATGACAACAACGCTGTGCCCCTTTAAGGGGGGACAAACTTCCACCTTAGGACAGCATGCCGCTAGCCCGAAGTACCTGGGAGGTTTCTGGTGTCTTGCTGCCCTTGGGCAGTAAAGCAGACAGCACCAGGTCACCTCCTTAGGCAGGAGCTTCTTCCCTGATATTTGCCAGAGACAGAGTGTCCCTACTAGCTCCAGCCCTGGGCTTATATGCACCCAAACCCCATCTCCTTTCAGTCATGTGATACCTGCAGGTGCTGCCCAATTACCCGCTTGGGCTGTTACCCCAGCAGCCCGCAGCTGCGGAGCTCTGTTTAGCCTGTAGAGCTCCCTGGCCAGGCTGTTCCAGGCTTAATGGAGCAGGCATATCTTAGTCCCCTGCTACAAGGACATATATGACAAAGTCGTGAACAGAACCAGGTTTCCCGAGTCGCATGGTAGTGCCTTAATCACAAGACCATCCTTTCTCCAGTATATAAGAAAGAAATAAGGCAAGTTGGATATTTTCAAAATATTTTTTTTTAAAATATGTAATTATATAGTCTTTTTCTTTTTGCTTGATAAGGCGTAGAGCCATATGTGTTGGGTTATAGATAACTTAACTCTGCAGAGACCATGAAGAAGGGTGTTGCATGGTAACAATGTTGCTGACAACTTGGCAGATAAGGGGGTGGCTTAAAGGCAGTGTCATGTAGACATGCTTAGAGAGAGAAAGATGGGATGGGAAACATTCAAGCTTATGGATCATACCAGGATTAAAAATTGTATAGGCTAATATACAAATCAAATATGAAGAAGGAGAAAATGATATTTTCCTTGAGGAAATTTTCCTTCCATCCTCAACGAATTTTTCTGTTTTTTCTCTCTTCCCCCCTCCGACCATTCATTTCGTTCCTTGAGGCACTTACTGTAACTACAACACACTTCGGATACATGGGCAACCATTCAGGGCGTCAGGGGACACCAAACGTATGGACGCACATGTGTGAGTAGCTTGCATTCATAGCAGCACTCTTCCACCCTGGCCTGTCTGATCCTACTCCAGGCAGGAGGAGTGGTGCCCAGCTCAGCCCATGCCTCTCTCCTGCCTCCAGCTATTGCTCAGGAGGAGTCAGGTTGGGCATGTCAGGAAGGATGGCACCTGCTCCAGTATGTCTGCCTTGCTTCTGCCAACAGGAGCAGTGCCTGTTATACTGCCTGCCTGGTGCATCATGCTGCTTCACTCCCCTCCCCACCAGTCTGTGCCTCTGCCTGCCTGCCCTAGCCATGCCTACAACAGCAGTTCCTGGCACCAACGAATGTGTGCGCGCATGGGACCTGATCAATGTTGATGCAGCTTAGTGAGCCACATGATTATAATTTGGGTCTAAGGAATGAACATCTGTGCCAGGATTCACAGTGCACCCTGCCGCTGGAAAGCCCAGCCACTTGCCCCAGCCCTAGGCCTGTGCTTTTTTTCCTACTGACCCTCCCTTCTTAACTTATTTTGGCTCTCTGACTGCACCCCCTAGATGCTGCCACCCCTCTAGACACGTTAGAGCCCCTGATGCTGCCAACCCAATTCCCTTGCAGCCTTGCTAACCCTCTGATTTTGACTGTTCCTCCTCCTGACCCTGACTTACTTAGATAAGGCTCCTGGCACCTGCAGATACCTGCACAATCAGGACAATTGTGCTGCTTAAAGTAAGTTTTATGACTTTAGATTGGATTCTAGGAATATCTGCACATGGTCTTTAAGTAGGAGCCATGCACTAGCACATGTCCTAATATTTATGTAGTCATTAGATTTGTATGCTGCCCTCCTTGAGAAGGTTCAAGGTGGCTTAGAATAAAAGACAAAATAATCTACATGTTATGAAAAAATGAACTCCCCAAACAACACCCCAGAACACTAAAACTACACCCACCTCACCTCATCCACTTCTACTTCCCAAGCTACCAAGCTATCATGCAGAAGAACTAACCCTCTGGCCCATCCTAACCAAAATGCATAACCTCCCTTCCCTATGAGGTAGCAAAAGCTTCTTCACACTCATGCCCCTGCCTCTCGTCCCAGCAACCCCTCTTCACAAAGAGGGCTTGTGGCTGAACCTAGGAACCCACAAATGCTTCCTCTTCCTCCAACAAATGCAACCTTCATTTCAAAAGACACACCACAACAGGAAAATAAGGAAAGCCCCACTGAAGTGGAACACGAAAGGATGACTTTAAAAATTTCCTTTCAGCTTAAATATGCCCATCCTAAGAAGGCTTGCTGGCCCTGTAGGAGCTGCAGGCCAGCCAAGTCCTTCTCCGTTAGTCTGGGCAGTCAAGATGGTGACTGAGCTGGCTCTCCTCCCTTTCCCTAGGTTGTCAGAAATGCAGTGTAGCAATGGAAGCAGTCATTAGCCCAAGAAAGCCTGTCAGCTGCATAGGGGCTGCCAGATCCTTCTCTCCCAGTTCAGGCAGCCAAGGTGGTGCCTGGATGAGACCCTAGATGAAGAGTCTTTAGAAGTGCTGAATGATATTATCATTGTTAAAGTTTTATAGCTAAAATTTAATGGTAGAAGTAAGACCATATAGATGAGATAGACAACAGGTGGTAAAGGGTATGGAACCAAAAATTTGAATCTTGTGAGTGCAAGTGAAAGTTCTAGTTAGAAAAGGGAAGCATATGCACACTGTTATGGTCAAGTAATAGCTACAAAGTGCTGAATATATGTGTCGTCTGAAATTAATGCTTCTTTAAAGTGTTTCAAATGAAGCATCAAAATTGCTATTCAGTTTTACAAGTCTGGACAAGAGAATACCACTTTACCAAGTGGATCATTTAGTGTAGTGGGTCTTTTAATACAAGCTGGATGAAACTATGCTAAAAGGAGAGATTCTTTTTTACAGTGAAGGCAATAAACATTGAATATGTTTCTCTCTGAGTTTTTAAGACATGGCCTTTATAATGTCATCTGTAGCTGAAAAGTTAGGGGCTCAAAGCAGAAATGTCAGGGTAAGGTACTACAACCTACGTTTTTATGGATTTAAAATGAATCACAATGCTCCCTTCCAGCATTAGAATCCATGAAACTATTCATACTAAGTCTTGATACCTGTAAATAACCATGCTTTTAGGAAGGAAAAAGACTGTTGCTTTATTTTAAAAAATAAAAAGTAAGTGGATAAAAAGAAAAAGTGTATTATGTGTACCTTTAATTAAAACTCTTTTGAAAACTGAAAACATTTTAATTAGTCAGTTCAGCAAATAGCTGGTGACTAAGTCAAGCTTGGTCCATTGACTGACTTGAATTAAATTACTTCAGGGATAAATTTGGCCATGTGACTCCAATTTATGGCAATGAATCAGCATAAGTCTGACTGTATGTGCATGCTGCAAGTAGTATATACATGATGTGTTTCAAAAGGAGGGCTATTTGACCCTCTTTTTCATGTGTTTTCTTTTCTGGGACTTACTCTTCATGATACAGCCATTGTCCTTGTCATGTATTTATTATTTACCTTGATGTCAAAACAAGATAAACCTTAACATCAATGTTAAGGATAGTTTTTGTTTTTTCACTCTCAAATTACAAAGCACCATTTTTTTTAGTGGGATCTGACCCACCAACTGATTAGATCCTGCCCACAGGTGGGCACCAGTACCCACCAGTTGATTGGATCCAGCCCATGGCTGCTCCTGCAGCATAGGGCTGAGCCCTACCCACTCTCACCCAGGGTAGCCTGTGCCTGTTGGCATGCACAGCTTCGTGACGGGGCTGTTCCTGGTGCGGCTGCAGCTGCCCAGGTAGCTCTTCCTCCTCATGTCCCTGCTATGCCATGCCAGGTTGGGGGGAAGCTGCAGCCAGGTGGCTCCTGCTCCAGGATGTGGAGCTCCAACTCCAGCTCCTGATTGCCTTCCCCCTACTGCCAACCACCTGACATGATGAGCAGACACCTGTGGACAGCTGAGTGAGTGAAAAGTATCCAGGAGCAGGAACTGGAGCTGCAGCCCCATGCACTGGGGCAGGAGCCTCCTGGCTGCAGTTCCCTCATACCTGGAACAGCATATTGGTACCAGGAGGAGGAGCTGCTGGAGGTGGGGGAGAGCTAGGCAGCAAGCAGGTAGCTTCAGTCACACCAGGAGCAGCCTTGTTAGGAAACCATGTTTCGTGGCCAGGGCAGGGGTGGCTACACCATGCAGGTGGGTACATGGTATGAGCTGCCCCAGGCAGGAGTGAGCAGGTCTTGGCACCATGCAGAGCACTGTGGGGGCAGCCATGGGCTGGGTTGGGGATGTGGACTGCACCTGCACCACTGAGATGAGCTCTGCTGCCTGTACCCCGACCAGCTACAAGGACCTAGTGTGCAGGAAGCCCCCCTGCTCCCCTCCATGCACCCAAGCACAAACCTCACACCTACCACCACTCCCACCGCCACACCACAATATATTTGAGCAAGATCTTATTTTGAGCTATTATGTTATCGTCTTTATATACACTAGTAAAACAAACAAACAACCAAAACATAAATCAGGACAAAAATATTTTTTAAGTAAAATTAAAATATTTTATACTAGATGTTCGATTTTTAGTATATGGGATTTTTTATCTAATATTTGTTAAAATGATATCTTATAAAAGATTTTACGTGTTCAGCTTTCGACAAGTCACCGAAACTCATTACGTGGCCCTCTAGCTGAAATAACTGCCTACCGCTACCGTACATCTAGGAAGCTTGTTCTGGGAGTCTGGTAACTTTAAAAACACAGAACAAACAAATAAAAACATCCTCATAAAGGGTTTGTTGTGCTGATCTACCGCATACTGATTCTGCAAACACTTACACTTGGAAGGAACTTTACTTGCTGAGTGGGCCCATGGACCTGACTCAAATATTTAAGTGCTTGCATGAATTGGGTTAAGTCATCTAACTGAAAATGTAGTCAAGAGGAAAAAAAATCCTGAAGTAAACTAAATAATTTAACATTTTAAATAATTCCTGCAATTAGATTTCTTTAGAGAACTGAGGCTTAATGGACCAAAAGAATTTTTAAAAAGAGGAAAAAACAAATCTCTATTTATGTATATTATCAACCTGGTAGAAAAACCTTCCTTTCCCAGTTATTGAAATTTACCAGTTCAAGACAATTGAACAGTTTTTCTAGGACACAGTATTTCCACGAGATTTTAAATCCCTGTTTGTTTATGTAAACTCCTCTACCATAATAGTCATTGCATTAAAAATGTTTTTCTGGTAGAAACTTAGGGCCTTGTCACACAGTCACTTGCAGCAGCTGTAATTAATTGGAATGTAGTGACCTCTTAATGGTAGTATGCATTAGGAAATAACCCTTACCTGAAAGCAGTGATGCCATGTGACTCCACCTCTAGGCCATCCAATTTCAGTGCAAGTACCATTGCAAGTGCAAAACAAAATACCCTGCCTTTTTTCATAAGTGATATACAAATTATTTTCTCACAAGCGTACCACAAAAATGTGTATGACCTTCATTTCCTCTTCTACCATTCGTATACCCATAGAAACCTTACTGCTGCTATTCTGAGTTTTCAAACATACAAACCCCACTGAGTCTTTGCAGAATGAGTTGCACTTACACCACAAATATATCATGTGGCCTCTCAAACATTTCCCTCAGTAAATATCTAGAAACAAGTACTGCTTTTATTTTTGCACTTGAATTCAGGATGTATGAGCCCAACATGACAAAAAGGGAACTTGGTTCTCCCACACAGTAGCTGGTTCAAGTTGTGCAAACTCATAATCATAAGTGTATTGGTAAATCGTCATGAATTGATCCCAAAAGCTTGCAGGAAAAGACAATTTTCTCATGATTTCCCAGTTGGTCTAATAAAAGGTATCATTTTAGAACCAAGAGTTCTAGTTTTTTGTATGTCTTCTTGGTAAATCATCAGCATCCACAAAGTTTTCTTCCTCCTAATGCACAGAGACATTGATGCTATTCTGAAGTGTCTTTCATTCTGATCATGACAGAAATATAAAAATGTAAAGTTAAAGTCCTCTGTCAGCTTTCTCTGAGCATGCTGGGGTAGAGAAGGAAGCACCTGGCATCCCTGTGGCTAAGTGTCATACATAAGTAAAACCTAAAAGAACTCTGGAAAGGAAATTGTCAGTCAAGACTAGAGCTAAAATTTTGATAGCTGGACCCTTTCGATTCTCTCTTACCAGACATGGAGATGAATTTTGCAGATATCTTATTGCTTTTTTGTAGGAATGCTGTTACTGAGATGTATTTGTCATGGGACCAAGGAGAGGAGAGAGATTGCATCAGTGAATAGTGTGTTTGTAGTCTTCAGAAGACAATGAGAACTCTAGAAAATAATAATGACTTTATGAAATCCCACTGACAAGTATCCTATAGAAAGCAGAGGATCAGCATGAGAGCCAAAAGCTCTCGATCCAAGTCCAATTCTTCCCCAGCAATCAATATGACAAAAGTGCACACAACCAGGCAGCCCCTCTCAATGACATCTCAAGAAAGACTTTAAAGGAAAAAGTCTTCTGAGCTGCTTCCTCTTCTTTACTTCAGATCACTGCAAGTACATTTTTCATCCTCTAGTGACCCAGAAACAAGCCCATGGCATCTCTTTTAAATTACAGGTTTTAAGCTTTATTCTGGTAGGTCTTTAGTTTTCTATTAGGGTGTCATTTTCAATCTATTAATAGTGCTGTGGCTGTCGGTGAATCCACCTTTTGCTCTGAATAGCAACCCGCATCATGTTGGACAGTGTTACTCACTCTAAGCTGTGCAAAACATTAGCTTTTACACTGCTTTACCTCTTTCAGTCTATTATCTGTAACACACAGTTTAAAGGGCACTTACCTTCAGAGTGGCCTACGTCAAACTGCCTGAACGCTTGAAGAAGATTGTCCCAGTAGGGACAGCTTACCAGGAACTACCATCAATTTTGTTCTAATCGGGACACCATACTTGCAGTCTGGGATTATCCACAGCAGATGTGACTCCACCTCTAGGCCATCCAATTTCAGTGCAAGTACCATTGCAAGTGCAAAACAAAATACCCTGCCTTTTTTCATAAGTGATATACAAATTATCACTGGTGGTGGTAGAAGGAGATGTGCACAGAGTGAAGGGTGCTGGGAAGAGCCTGCAGCATAATCCCATCCCATGGGTGCATGCTGAAGCCATCGTGAATGACCAGAGGCCAGTGCAGTGCCTGAGGGTGGAGCAGGAGCAAGCTGCCCCCTAGAATGAGCCCTTGGACTTCGTGAGCCAGCTTGGCAAATTCCTTGGGGTGGAGGCATAGTCCCAGAAAGTCCTTAGAGAGCAGAACACTGATTTCCCGCTGGGTTTGGAAACTTGGAAGTCGATAAAAAGGTGCAAATAAACCCCACTGTGTGAGTGGCTGGGGAAAGGACTGTGGCAGAACTGTCTGCTTGGAAAAAAGAGACACCAGAAGGGAAGAGTTCCCAGGATGCCTGTGTGGTCTAAAAACCAGAGAAACCTCGGTGTGCCTGAAGGCTGCCTGTGGCAGTGAGCATTCTCTGTGCGTAATTGCCTAAATAGGTCTGTGGGCATGGAGACACGGCACACAGGCAGAGAACCGTATACGGAGGTATGTGAGGAAGAATCTGTGTCTGGCAGGGGTCTGCCTCTGCAGACTGCGGGATGCTTGGGCCTTTGTGGGATAGCCCAAGGCAGCTGGAAGAAACACATGCTGGGAGGAGTGAAGGACTGCCCCTCCCTCCATCCTTTGGGCATAAGTTGGGGTAAACAGTTATTAGTGTGAATAATTAACTAGTGGATTAATGCAATGAGTATTTAACATAGTATTTAACATAGTGTATAAGTTAGCTTTGTATCCATCAGCTTGATCATCTCTTAAGTGTAAATAGCTATTAACGGCTATTTTTTGCATACACTCACCCTTGTTGAATTGTAAATAGACTATTTCAAACTTTTGATATCATTTAATAGTCCCTTGCATATTATAATTATTCCCTGAATATAATTAAATTCTGTAAATAGTTACTCTTGAGTCTGCAAGGTCTCTCCATTGTAAAAGGGAGCTCCTTCTCTAAGGAAGCCTCCTGCCATTCCTAGGTGAGCTGAGCAGGGGTAAAGCTGCAAAGGGCTGCATGCCCATCTACCATATAGTATATACCTCCAGATATAAATGTCGTTTGTGTTTTTTCTTACATTTTTCAGCTCCCCATATTCTGCTGAACCATCAGGGTTAAAATAGAAAGGGATGTGCTAATAAAAATCTCTGTTAATGTCATAATTTTACTATAGTGTTTTTAGCTGGCATACCACTTACCATACCGGGGGGAAGCAGGGAGGAGCACCATAAAACTAAGACAAACGCAGACTAAGCAAACTGAGTTGTATTTGCCATCCAGCAGGAACTCGCACTCTCAGATCAAAGACAATGAGGTAATTTAGGTCAATTTGCTGAACTGTTGGGCTAATTTCTGGAATCAGCATATGAAACTCAAGTTTTTCCATTGTGGGTATAGGGTGATAGCAGGAAAAAAGTGAAAACAAGGCTTTGATTTCAGAGTTTTTTTATAAAGTGAACTACACATCAGTGTCTGACTAGATTGAGAACTCAGAAATAAAATGATCTAAGTTTGTTAGAACAGTTGTTCTGTTTGTCTTGATTTGAAGGATTTCTTTATATATTGTTCAGATGGTGTTAATACTCTATGGGCATAATTATAGCCTCTTTCTTTACCTGGGTGTTTACAATCATAGTCCCTCATCCTACAACAATTGCATGTTTATTTAAGTGACTGCACAGTTAGAGCTTAAGGGTGCTAATACACATGTTTGGAGGTGGGGGGGCACACATTTTAATTAGAGTGGTTGCCAGACAGTTGCGCTAACTAAAACAACTCACTGTCACATGTATTAAGTTTCCTGCCCCACCCCCCCATACACTTCAAAATGGTTGTGGGGCATAATACATGTGATTTTGAGGCGATGCTGGAGCATTCTAATTACAATGTGGAGCAGACTCGA
Source organism: Caiman crocodilus (assembly GCA_030014935.1). Taxonomy (NCBI): domain Eukaryota; kingdom Metazoa; phylum Chordata; order Crocodylia; family Alligatoridae; genus Caiman; species Caiman crocodilus. The sequence goes on from JAGPOW010003642.1 coordinate 34,498,972, forward strand.
TTAATTGGGTCTGCTCCAATGCATTCTAATTAGAACATGAATGAGCACATCTATAGGCAGCCCAAATGAACAAAATAATCTTGAAGTAGTATTAGAGTTAAGTTGCATGGAAAAAAACAAGGGAATAAAAGGTAGAATCAAAGAATTACAGCTGAAAGTTATGAGATTGATTTGATGATATAGTGAGAAAAATATTACTAGGTTATTTAAGTGATTAATATTTAATTCACAATTTTAAATTTTTAATTGCTAATTTAAAATTAGAATGCATCAAAATGACCTCTTGTTGAGTTTCTAGTGGAAAGAAATATTAGAACAAATAGAAGGAACAAGCTACAAAAAAGAATTATTTTATTTATTTGAAGGAACATCTATTTTACAAAGAAGATTTATTTTATAAAACTAGAGTGATGAATGTTTGTCTTCAATTGCTAAACTTTCAGTACTGAGAGATTGATCCAAATTCATGTCTTTGCTTGAAAACATGATATAGCTAAATCACTCCTATATTAATGTTGCTAGTAAGCAGTTTATTCTTTTTTCAGAGTAGATTTAAAAATAGCAGAGGAGAATGGCATTTTGACATACAGAAAGGGTTTTAAAAATAAAGCTCCATCTGAAAAATGTAGAAATTTCAGTTTAAATCTTATCAACATATGGGAATAGCATTTAAAAACATGTTTCGTTGTTGGTGATTCAGTCTATGGCAATGTTCCCTGTGAGTCAGTATCAAACTTCTGTCTTAATACGGCTCCAGCAAGCTCCCTGCTGTTGGAGATGCCATCTTTCATCTAAAAAGTAAAACAGGACCTGGCCATTTGTGTTTATTAAAGTGTGCTGTAGTTTTAGGAATAGAGCTAATTCTAATACAGGTCAATATATTCTGCCAACTTAATTAAATTCCTTGTGATTTTCAGTTGTGCATGGCATTTTTTCACCTTTTATCCTAATTTTTAGAACTGCCCTACAGTTGAAGGAAGATGCCACATGGCATATCAAAGGTGGCAGTATTTCAGCTAATAGACTTATATGCATTCATGCAATACATTATATATGTGCACACTGCATACAAAATACGAGCGAGGCAACAGTAGTTTTTGGAGTAATGTCTATTCCAGCCATGCAGGTGGTCCAGTAAAAAAGATTTCAGATGCAAGATATTCTTCAGCCAAATGCCAGGTAAACCGCAGCCAACACGCAAAAGTCAAAACACAGCTAAAAGACCAGATGCTTGTGTGCTGACTAGGAAGAGATGAGACACCACAAAAAGCAATAATATTCTATTCCCCTGAATGCTGTAGAGCTGACCTCTCTAGCTGTTCTTGTCAATGAAATGGAGATGGGGCTCAGGGTGTGAGTGTGCTGGAAGCAGAGCCAGATGACCTTACATGCTAGACAGATTCCTATGCACCACCTCATTCCCCATATTACAGAGAGGAATATCTTAGACTTTCCCTTCCAATAACCCAGAGCACGATGCTGTATCGAAAAATGCTAATAGGATAAACATTTTGTTTCATCCATGTATTCCAGGTAGATTCTCTGGCTATGTCCACCAGACAAGCAAGAACATGTAGTGTCTGGTGCTGCAAATGGATCTGTGACACCACACACACCGCAGATGCAGGTGATTCTTGCAGCACAGGGTTTTTTTTCTGACCCCAGATCTCCTGGGGTAAAAAAATCCCATGCCTTATAAAGCAGAGTGGTGCATGTGACAGCAGTGCACCCTGCCCAATACCGGAGCCTGGCCTGCTGGAGCCACAGTCTGACTGCTAACCAGGCTTTCAGCCACGGGAGCACAATGGCTGCATTTCCCAAACGTCCCCAGAACCCCAAATAACGTTGCTGGGGCCAGCAACTGTGCTGGCCCCAGCCTTCCCTGCCCCACACAAGAGAATCTGCTATGCAGCAGAGGGCACGTGGCACAGGTGTCCCCTGAGGACAAATAGCAGCGGCACGAGGTGTGTCACTACTTCTTGTCCCTGGGGAAACAAACATCTATGCTCATGTGGACATGACCTCTAGGGCTTCATGGATATAACTGAAAGGGTAGAACTTTTGGGGCATGCCTACAGTTAGTTGATGTTGTTATGGCACTGTGCTTGACTACTTCTGTTTAGAAATACTCAAGCATGGTGCAGTAATCGTCTATATTATGCCATGTGTGTGGTGCATGGTTAGATTGTGCCTCCATGGCACCATAGTAACATCGTAAAACGGGGAGTGCAGTGCTACAGCAATGTAGCTGCCGATTACGTATAGACCCACATGATGTCTATGTCACCATAGGGTGACGTGTAGACTGTTTATCCCTTACTGTTTAATCAAATCTTGGGTAAATCTATTTAAATTTCTTACACAGTATTTTCACTGAAGGTTAATTTGCAGCATTTACAGGTCACTTGGCTCTTGTGAAATAAAAACTCAATGACACTTATTCATGAAATGCTTGAACTTGCAATATTTTGGTAAATTTGTGGGTGATTATGATCTGGTATCTCTCAAGCACACCAGTCTTGAAAATAAGCAGAAATAGTGATTCCTCTTTTATTTTTCTTTGCAGAGTCACAGTGTACGCTCTGTGGTGAGCCTGAAGGTGAGTGTGTTTCCATATTCTTAATCGTTTTCAAAAGTGATAGTTCTAAGGCTTGAGTCAAGTGATCTGTTTAAACTGTTAGTACATTTTTATGGGTGAGAGTAGATTGAGAATGGTATTAGAAATGATGTTAACCAAAGAAAAACATACTTTTCTGTGTTAGATGCCAAAAATGAATTGAATTAAACCAAGCAAAGCACAGTACTTGCTCCAGGCAGAAGGAGGCCGTCTTAAAGGACAAATTTACCATTGCAGTAAAAATGGAAATCTTTGCTTTTTATTCCTTCTAGTGTATGTTTGCTAGCATAGTTTGGGATAAAAACAGTAGGACAAGGCATTTGAGGACATCACCTTGGGGGAGTTGTGGGGAGGGTCAATGAATATATAAATGAACATTATTTAACCTGTAAAGGGTCATGTTTCCATATGTGGAATAACGTACAGAATACAAAGAATGGGTCAGTTTTTTAACAGGTGAAGTGAATAAATACTGCTTCTGAGATGAGGCTAATTAAACAATAACAAAGGTGAAGTAGGCTGTGGCCTACAAAAGCTTATTCCTCATTGATGCAGTGTTCTGCCTTCTGCCTAACTTTAGACTAACACAGCTAACTACTCTGTACTCACAGAAAGTAGTCCAAGATCATGGCCATAGAGGAGCCAACTGCATCCTTTATGACCTGGCATCTTGATTATTTGCTAGATGCTTAGTTTACATACCCAGCATGATTTTTGACAACAAATGAAGATGTTAACAATTTTGGATGGAAGGTGGGGGATGCTATCAGTGGTATTCAGAAAGCTAGTTAGCCCTTGTAGTCTGAAAAGAGGCAGAAGCCAGGGTTGGGTGGTTTCTTGGGTGCTAACTCATTCAGAAATGCATAAGCTTTCATAGGCAACAGTCTACTCTGTCAGATGATATTTATCAGTGATATTCAGGATATATAAAGATAATCTGTCATGTCATTGACTTGGGATCTTTGCAACGAATGATACAAGTTTACAGGAACTCTTTTACATGAATTGAATTCTTGATAGATAATTGTCTGAGAAGTTTGTTTTGAGGTTTTGTTTTGCTTTTATCTCTTGACTAGTTAATGCTTTTGCACTGTACTTTATTTGATAGTAGATAAAATTTTAGGGCCACACAAATATACATCTGAAGAGGCAAAACAAAAATCATAAGATCCATGGCCTTAAGATAGCAAGCTGGTTTTGGGATATGATTTTACTGTCCAGTTGTATATTGGATTAATATTGTCTATTTAACAAGGTAATCTGATTTTACTACTTCTTCATTTCCATAAACCCCCTAATGAATAATTTTGCCAGCATAAATTAAAAGAAAACCTTTTTTCCTTTAAAGGGAATTGCCAAAATTACCAGGGGGCAGAAAAAAACCTGACCAAATGTAATGACAAGTATATGTAATACAGACAACCCTAGTATCAACAAGTAATCATATGCTTTATTCCCACTAGTTATATGGGTGAAGTACTTGAGATAGGAAAAAAGAATCCAGTTGTTCAAATGCCAAATTGCCTAAATTCCTGTCTATTTTATTAAACTCCTTTTTCAAAAATCTAGTTTCTGAACCATGACTATTATATCCTTATACCTTTTTTATTTTGTTTTACATTGAGATTATGAAATGGTACTTATGTCCTTTTAGATAGAGATTATGCAGCACTACTTAAGTCCTAGATCCAAATTCTCTAAGGTAGCAAACCCAGTCTTATGCACTGCAGCATCACTGGCTCTCAGACTTTGGGCTATCCTGTCTCTACCTACTATAAACATCACTCTTCTCACAATTGCACTGAAAACATCCTGGATTCTTGATCACCCATGTTCTACAGCAGAGCAACATTGGAAAAATGTGTGTCAAGTTCTTCTCCAGAGCTCATCTATAAAGCAAGTCTTCAAGATGAATTAGTAAAGACATTCCTGATAGTGCTGCTTATCTATTGGAGTGGGGAGGGGTGGGGTGGAATGGCTGCATATTTTTCATATGGGTAGAACATTTTAATGCAGGTGAGATGTCTCTTGTAAATTGGATCATCTCTAAACTTTAGTGTGAATCATCAGATTAAATGCTTCCTGTCTCAATCACTTGTTACATGATTTGCTTGTATTGCCTCCTTGTAAGTGTGTATGTGTATGTCTTCCTGTATCCAGTCTACAAAGGATGTGAATAACTGCACTCTGCTTAAGTCTTTTATGTTTAACATGAGCTGTAAAGGCGTAGTGGTTTTAGCTTCTGGCAGTCATCATTTTATCCCAGTTATTAGCCATGTTGGCAGTTACCATATGTGTAGGAATTCCACCTTGGCATGATTGTGGAGTGTTTTATATCGGCAGGTAAGGCTAAGAGTAGTAGAGAGACAATGGATTACCAGTGTAATACAGGCACCCACACCTCATTGCTGCAGCTATACCTATCTGTATCTATTTTCCAGAACTTCAGAAAACAGTGAGAATATTCAGGTCCTGTTCTGCTACAAAAACCCTAGGGCCTAGGATATCTAAATTCTTTATGCATGTACATTGTGGCCTCAAGAAATTGCTAGGTAACTACATTTGGCCTACTGCGCGTGCTCAGAATTTATCTAGGAAACCCTTTTAGATGTCTAGCTCCACACAAGCTCGGTTGGGATTCAATTTTATCTTGGAAATTCATAAATTCTGCATAATTCCCAGATTTTTTAGACTGAGTAAAAACACTGAATTCACTGTTGGACATTGAGGTCATGCAGCTAGTGGGATAAAGAGGAAGACCCAGTAACCTAGCAGCTAGGGCACTCTTTCCAGAAAATGAGAGATCTAGGTTAGAAACACTTCTTAGCCAGAGTGGATTTGAACTCACATCTCCCACTTCCCCATGCAGTGTCTTAACTCTTTGCATTCTTTTCTGCTTGATACTTGCTCATACTTGGCAGGGATGGTGTGCAAATAATATTGGCACAGCCTCTTTCTCTCCTTGGGGTGGGAGCGGGAAGGACCAGATAGTCAAGAGTAGCATTTGCAGACAGACTTTTACATTACTTCCTACGTTTATAATGCCTCCGTACTCTTACAAACTCCAGCTGGTCGTAAAGGTTTCACTTCCATTCAGAGCTTTTAACTTTTAATATTGTATCATTACATTGTTTCTGGGTACTTTTATCGAGGAACATTCTGGTTTAAAAAGTTAGCAGTGTACAGTATTGACAGAGCAAATGTTCAATGAACTAAGAACTGACAGATCTCAAAAAGCAGTTGTCAGTGAAGAATTATCACTGAATAAGGGTGTTCACAGGAACTATTCAATATCTGTATCAGTGGTCTAGAAGTAAATATAAAATCTTTCCTGATCAAATGTGTGGACATCATTATGCTGACTTAATTACTAATTCAATCGTTAGAACAGGGTTTAATGAGCTTGGAGTTAATAAGATACTCAGTCACATATTGAACTTTGAGGTGAAAACAAAATATTGAATATCTGCTCATTAACTGTATATCATCCATTCTGTATTGAGGCTGCCTGAATGTAGCAGTGGTCCTGTGGGTAAAAAAATAAAGTAGATACTATGTAATTAAAGGCTGCCATAAGACATTAGCACAACGTAGGTGGCCTAAAATTGCATAGCCATCCTTCATTTTGTCATTTCCTAACCTTTTAAGTGGTTGATTTTTGGAATTTTTAATAATCTTTCAATGCTGTTTTATTGTGTATCATTATTTATAAATGTATCATAAATATACATTTGTCAACAGCTTTGGGTATAGACTTGACAATTAAGATCTTAAAACATTTTTTCCAAAGAATTACTTCATTTAGATGTTCATTTCATAGCCAGAGGTTTCAAAACCACATTCTTGTTTTATGCTTTTGCCTGTAAGCCAGTTGTAAGCACAACCTGGCTAGGAACAGAAATTACACAAACTGGTAAAAGTGATCAAAAACCAGTTCAAATGTATAACACCACATGGCTAAGGACAGACATTCAAAAAGCCTGAGCCTGAACTGATTCACAGGTTAATCTAAACTGTGCAGTTTAAACTAATTAATAATTAGACAGACATTAATCTATTAAACCAGCAAATGCAGGCACATGTCTGCATTGGTCAAGCCAGAAACCAGGCAGCGCTAAAGCATGCCTGCCAGCCACTGCCAAAGGGCAGGGAAGAGAGATGCCCTCCAGGGCTCTCGTCTCTCAGTCTTCCCACCTCGTAGGTGGGTTTTGCAGGTCTCAGCTCTGGGCTCCCTGGTGCGGGTCTTGCCTCTCTCCCCTGCTCTGGACAGATGTGGAATTATCCCTTCCCTGACTGCAGGCAAGCTGAACAGAGGGAGGAATTAACTGATTGCCAGTAGAGGCACAGGGGGAGGGGATAGAGGGAGGAATTGGCCTCAGAGGCCATAGCCATGGCCATCTGGCCATGCACCACCCCTGCTTCAGTTAGAGAGCAGAGAGGAAGGACCAGCCCTGCTGTGCAGTAGAGAACCCTGTACAGTTCACAGAGCATGCTGGGATATGGGGGTGGGTCTCTGATTTAACTTAAACCAGCAAGGGAAGGGTCTGGGACAGACATTACATAAACCATTTTGAGCCAAATCAGTTAAGTCTGATACTTCATACAATCAGGTTTATCTCAAACTGGTTTATCTCAAACCACTTTCAGCCATTTTCAAATTGGTTTATGTGCACTGAATGTCTGTTCTGTTACAGATTTAAACCAGTTTCTGATCACTTAAACCAGTTTGTGTCATGTCTGTCCCTAGCCCAAAAGTTCAGTGTGTGTAAACCACTTTCAAAATGACCAAAATTAGTTTAAGATAAACCTGGATGGATCAGGATATCAGACTTAACTGATTTGGGTTAAATTGGTTTATTGAACTTCTGTCCCAGGTCCCTCCAGATTCAAGTTAACTCACAGTCCCCCCATGCTGGGACTATTTGCACCTTCCCCACAACCAACCCCCACCTTCAGGGTGGATGGACTAGCCTTGGCCCAAGTCATCTGCTCTAGCTGAGCCAGGGAGACATGCTCTAGAGACCTGCTCCCCCCCCCCCCCGGCTTCTGGCTTACGCCACTTCAGGCATGTGGCTGCATTTGTGGACACAAAAATGAATGTCTGTTCAGTTGCTTATCAGTTCAATCTATGCAGTTTAGACTTATCTGCCAAGATTGAACTGATTGAGCCTTGGGCTTTTTGGTGGTTTGTACTTAGCCCCTGAGCTTTTTCTTGCAAATGTATTTCCTGCTTGTGGGTGCCAGGCAGAAACCTGTCTGTTGAAGTACTGAGTTACAGGTTATTTTTGTGGTACAAAGAACCTGGGGATATTGGCTAGGGGCAGAAGTTACACACAAACCAGTTTAAGTCATCAGAAACTGGTTTAAACTTGTAACAGAACAAAAGCTCAGTGCATATAAACCAGTTTCAAAATGCCTGAAACTGGTTTAAGATAAACCTGGTTGAATGTAATAATCTATCAGGCTTAACTGATCTGGATCAAACCAGTGTATGAAACTTCTATCTCAGACCCCTTCCTGGTTCAAGATAAATCACAGTCCCCCAGCATTGCATCATGCTTTCCAGTCCTGGGCTGGGCTGTTCTGTCTGCTCCAGCAGAGAAGGGGTGGGGTGGGGGAGAGGCCCCAACCCCTCCCCCTGGCCACCCTGGCTGGGGTCTGGAACCAGGAAGGGGCATTAAACAAGTACAAAGCTGCTCTGCTGCAAAATTTGCTGGCTGCAACTGTGGACTACAAATCCCAGGGGCACCTGGAAGCAGGAAAAGGAAGTGATAAGCAACCCTGAGAAGTCCTGCTGTTGTGATTCTGGACTGCAAATCCCAGAGACCTTGCAGACAGCAGGAAGATGAAGCAAACACACAGCCCATGCTGGCTACATGCCAGAGAGGTGTACTCTAGTGCCCCCTGTCTTCTGGCCTGAGCCACTGCAGACATGTGGCTGGATTTCCTGAATCAAAAGTAAATGTGTCCAGTTGTTTCTCAGTTTAATCTCTGCAGTTTAAACTAACTTGCAAAGTTTGAATAAATTAAGCCTCAGGCTTTTTCACTGTCTATACTTAGCCATTATTGCGATGAGAAGAGAAGATAGTTTCAATGCTTCTGAAGAAAGTGCAGCTGCTTCAAATGAATTTTTCCAATAGTCTAGAGATATTCACATGGGAGTTCTTTACATGACAATGGAATGTGAAGAGCCGTATGTGATGTCTCTTAACTTAATGTTGTATCTGAGCTGAATTATACTGAACGTACAACTATTTCTTACCTACTTTTTAGTCAGAATTTGATGCAAATATTTTGAAATGACAAATACGTTTTCTTTAACACTATCCTTTGGTACTTTGGCAGTACTCACCCCAAGCACATGTTCAGGCTATCTTGCCAGCTACAGCTAAAAGGCAAGAATCTTCCCGTATCCACCGATGTTATGGTATAGTGGGTTCTAGCATGCTCTAACCTGTAGATCCGTGTTAGTGAAAGGATTGAATGAAGCTCATAATTTACAAATGTAATTGAAAAGTGATGGTTGCTTTTATGTCTTTCAGATACTTATCTACTTAAATGCTGCTGGTCTTATTTCATTTTAGTGAGTCTAAGGAATATATAATCATTTATCTATATAAATAGTAATTTGTATTCCAGAGATCATTTTTAACAAGGTTTTGCGACTGACCATCCCATAGTTCCTCTCCCTGAATGAGTTTTTATTCAGTAAGTGGGTACATTTGTTTCCAAAACTATTTGCTAATAGATTGAAGATAAATAGACAACATTAGACAGTTGTCAACATTGTTGGAGTGGCAAAAAAATGAACGGTATCCCAGTTGGAGAAAATACAAATGATTGTTTCAGGTTACAGAAATGATTGTTTCAGGTTACAGAGCACACATCACAAAAAGGGATCTTTGTTTAAACTTTACTTTTTAAAATTTTACACTGAAAGTCAATGCAGACTTGTCAAGATTTTTTTTAACTTTGTAACCATATAGTGTATAACAGAAAAAGAGGGCAATTGGTAGACAGTGAGGAATGAAGAAATGCTATAATGTATATGTTTTGAGTGTAAATGGGGTGAATGAAATAGAAGGGTGTTGATAGACTTGAGAGGGTCCAGAGAAGGGCCACTCATATAGCTAGGGGCTTCCAGGACAAGCCCTATGAGGAGAGACTGAGGGACCTGGACCTTTTCAACCTCTGAAGGAGAAGACAGAGGTGATCTCGTGGCCACCTACAAATTCATTAGGGGAATGTAGCAAGGAATGGGAGATGCTCTGTTCACCAAGGCATCTGTTGGGGTAGCAAGGAACAATGGTCACAAACTGACAGAGAGTAGATTTAGGCTAGATTTCAGGAAAAATTTCTTCACGGTAAGGATGATCAGAATTTAGAATGGGCTTCCAAAGGAGGTGGTGCTCTCCCCTACCTTGGGGGTCTTCAAAAGAAGGGTGGATATGCATCTGGCTGGGGTCATCTGACCCCAGGACTTTTTCCTGCCTATGCAGGGGTTCAGACTTGATAATCTGTTGAGGTCCCTTCCGACCCTAGCATCTGTGCATCTAAATCCTGACCCTACTAATGTCAATGGAAGTTTTGCGAAGAAAATCTGAGAAGAAAATGCAACATCGTATCTGCCATTATTCAGCCCCTGATTCTAATATCTTTGTGTACAGTGCCAGTTGACACTTCATGATTCACCTGGAAAAAATTTGAGATGAACCTGCGCTTGTGTCTTATGTAAATGGGGGAATGTAGAGTTTTCCTGGTCCCTGTAAAACTAGTGAAGTATGAGAACTATTATACAAAAATCAAGAGAAATTGTAGGGTTTTTTGTGGAGTTCCCTTGAAACTATTCTTTCATGTTACTGTATTTTAAGTAAACTGTTAAGGTTCAGTAAAACAATCTGAGCTTCGTTGTGGCTAGTTCAACAACCTTATGGCTAGGGACAGACGTTCAAGAAGCCTGAGCCTGAATTGATTCAAACTTTGCAGGTTATTCTAACCTGGCTAGGCTGAACTGGTTTCCAACCATACAGACTAGCCCTCTGGACTAAAGAAATTCAGCCACATGCCTGCAGTAGCTCAGGCTAGATGCCACAGCCAGAGAGGTTGTGTGTTGAGCAGCCCTCCCTTCCCTTGCACAGAGTTGAGCTGAGGGGGGCGTTGCCAGACCCAGACAGGACTTTCTTATTAGGGAGGTCTATTTGCACCATCCCAGGCTCTTCCCTGTTGCTCAAGGGCTGGGAGAGTTGTCAGCCCCCAGAACTCCCTGCTTGTCAGATTGCCTGCAGCAAACTGACAAGTGACCAAGGTAGCCCAGAGCTGATAAGAGTCTGTATCACCCAATTAGCAAAACAATCGCTTCTCTCCCATTACGTTAAATTCTTCTTAAACAGCTTACTAGGGTGACCTGATTAGCTCCAAAAGCCCCGTTCTGTGTGCCGGCCTGTCTCAGTGACATTAGAGCTCACACACAGATACCTCTAGCACACCACATGCCTAGGGTCTCTGGGGCTTGAGTCTGTACTGTAGGAAATGGGAGAGAGGGGGAGGATTTCTTGCTTGAGCAGTGATGAGGGGGATAGGGCAAGTGGAAGTCAGCAGACCCTGCTGTCTCTGCAGACTCTGCCAAAGCCTTATACAGCACTAGCTAGCACACCACATGCTAGATATAATCTGTGCTGTGGGAGATGGGAGGAAGGGATCCCTGCTTAAGCAGCAAGTGGTTAGAGGGAAGGGGGGGTGGCATCAGGAAGCCAGCAGACCCTGTTGCATCTGCAAGTCTGTGCTGGAGGAGCTCTGTCCAGGGAGCAGAGAGGAGGGGGGGCAGAACCCCACCAAGCCCAGAGAGCAATCCTGGGATGCTGAGGATGTCTGGTTTATCATAAGCCAGCAAGGGGTCTGGGACAGACATCACGTAAACCAGTTTGAATCAAATCAGTTAAGTCTGATACTACATTCAACCAGGTTTATCATAAACTGGTTTCGGCCATTTTCAACCTGATTTATGTGCACTGAACATCTGTTCTGTTACAGGTTTAAACCAGTTTCTGATCATTTAAACTGGTTTGTGTGTAATGGCTCTGCACAGTGCAAGTAGCATACAGGAAAGAAGCACACGGTGCAAGTAGCACACAGGAAAAAGGAAATAGTGTTAAGATATATTAAGCTATAGAAAATGTTACAGTTCTACTGTATACGTTTACCTGGAATGACCATGTTTTCAGTTCTGGTCAGCTTATCTAAAAAAGAGTATAGTCAAACTAAGTTCTGATGACAAAAGAATGTGCTGAGATACCTAGAGGAAAAAGCCCATGTGTGCAGATTCTGGAATAATTTGCTCTGTTTAGTCTAGAGAGCATGAAAACAAGTGGGAACATAAAAGAACTAAAAAACAACAAATACTATAGGAAAATGAGCTCTAGCAATTATCCATTTTTATACTATACCCAAGCATAGACGCATTCAAAGAATTTAAAAGGCAAAAAAATTGTAATTTATTCCCTGGTTGTGGAATTCATTGTCAACAAGATAACTTTGAGACTAAGAGTTGTTCAAACAGCATTCAACATTTCTGTGAAGAATAAGAAGATACACAGCTGCTTTGAAGTCCAAAAGAAAAGCAACTTTAATAGGGACAAATTCTGCTGCATTCTTCAATAAGACAACTTCTGAAGAAGGGATTAGGAAAAAAAACTTGCCCCTGCAGGCAGGGTATATCTTTATTGTCCGTTTCTTTATCGTTCCTCTGATGGACCTGTTGTTGACAACAGTCAGATGGAAAGCTACCAGGTCCTTGATCTTGTGTATTAACAAAATTCTTTCATTCCTTTTAATCACATCCTGATGGTTCCTGGGAGTCAAACCCCTGAAGAGTGGATTGGAAGGACTTACTTCCTGTCCAGACTGTCTATACTCAGAAAAGGCAGTTGATCCTCATCGCTGTCTCACTTAATCAGATCAGATAGTCCTGGTACCATTACACTACTGACCTGAGTAATAATGTATAAGGCCACAGATCCATATGACTGAGTTAGTTAGGAGGAGGAAGTGATGACAGAGATGCATATTTCTTTGTAGTCTTGCTTATTAGGAAAGTCATAGATTCATAGATGTTAAGGTCGGAAGGGACCTCAATATATCATCGAGTCCGACCCACTGCATAGGCAGGAAAGAGTGCTGGGTTCAGATGACCCCAGCTAGATGCCTATCTAACCTCCTCTTGAAGACCCCCAGGGCAGGGGAGAGCACCACCTC
>JAGPOW010003642.1:34516140-34526648 GCA_030014935.1 Caiman crocodilus
CGACGTTACCCAGGGCTCTCTTCTTGCCCCCCACATACTTGAAAAAGGACTTCCTGTTGTCCTTGATCTTAGTCGCCAGGCGAAGCTCCACTCCTGCCTGGCAACTAGATATAAGGAAAAGCTTCTTTGCTTTCCAAGTCTCCAGAGGCTGGAATAGACTCCTCCAAAAAGTGGTGCAAGCACCTATTCTGGATGCTTTTCAGATACATGGATATTTATCTTGCTGGGGTCATCGGACCCCAGCTGACTTCCTGCTCCTTGGGCAGGGGGCTGGACCTGCAAGGTCACTTCCAGCCCAAATGTCTATGGATCTCTGAACAATGTGCTGCTATATTGGCCTTATAGTTTTCATAACTGTAAACAGTGAATATAGGTGATTTATTTAGCTAAGCTATCAATTAAAGTTTACAAAAAAACCTCTTAGAGGATAATTATGCTTTAAAAAATACCTGAGACTGTGCTAATTGCTCAATCACTAGTGGACTCTTCCAATATTTATATTTTATGTATGTGGTGTTCTAAAATTTGATAAATGTTTCCTTCACAAAGAAATGTTTGGTATTTAACTGAAAAATTGTAAAATGTCTGGAAATTTTGCCGTGTGATGCTCGTAATGGCACAGGTTCTGCTTTGTAAAAGTCCTTCTTACCTTTGTGTTGCTTGAGTTCAAAAAAATTACACAAATTATGCATTTTTTCAAAGATATGAAATTCTATACTGCTGTGCTTAATTTTCTTAAGTATTGTGTCACTCTAGAGTTGTATAGGCAACAAACATTGTATTAATGTGGTGAAATGATATGCAACCCCAGGCATAAAAAAGCATTGTTTTCTGATTCATTGTACACAACATGTGATCCATCCATTTCCCTTTTAAAGTCTGTTACAAAAGCTCAGTTTAGTTTAGCTAAGATAAGGTAGTCTAAAAAGTCTGGAAAAGTTGAAACGTGTAACTTTACCAATGTGGTTATTACCCTGGCTGATGATATGAATATTTTTGCGACTAAAATGATACATGTTGTTACTTGGGTCCTCTCTACATACTTGTGTTATTACCTTGTTAATTCTGCAACAAATTTAGACTGGCTACACATGCAAATTAACCACTGCACCTTAAAAAGATCCAAACAACTATAAAGTTATTTGCTCAAAAAATGTAATAACTTTAACTAGTTTCTATCCAGCTTTAATTTGAACATGTAGGCAGTCCTCTGACTGGGAGACTGCAATTCCTGTGGAGAACAATTTATCCCCTGGGCTGGGAGGTCATAGCCAATGGGATCTCTCAGCCACGGGGCACTCCATGCACCTCCACATCTGAAAGACCACATCAGCACCCTATGATCTATGGGGACTGAGATTTCTGCAGCTGATGGGGCTCTTAGATTGTGGCTGCACCTCACATGCAACCTTGACCAAGATTTCCCGTATTTAACAGGGCTCTTGATCTTAGCTGTGCCCTACACATAGCTGACACAGAGAGCCCTGTCAGACATGGGGATTCTTGGTCCAGGTCATGTGTGGTCCTCATATCTGGGATCCCTATCATCAAAGGAGCTGCCACCTAAGGGAACCTGCTTCTTGGTCCAGGATTGGGCTCCCCCAACACTGGCAATAAAGTATAATTGGATATACTGTGAGATCCCACAATCACACCTCCTGCCATAAGCATGTGTCATGGCAGGAGGCACAACTTGTCTTACATGTGTATACTTATTTAAGACAACATGTCTGTGTATTTAAAGATTATCTACTTTCTCTTGAGTGTTCATTTCAATATTTTTCATTGCTTAAGCTCTTTTGAACTGTAACATTCCTTCATATATGTACATAATTGCCAGCATTATAAGCCTTTAAGCCAAGCAGTAATGTTTTCTGAATTTTACCAACAACTTGTTACTTTATTTGCTGTTGCTTTAAAGATCCCTTTTTGGTTTGTAGAATGAGAAACAGGAAAGAAAAAGTTTCAGATTTTTCTAAAGGGGCTGTTTTTCAGTGCTTAATCCCTTGCAGAAATTGGCATAGATTTAATTTATATCGCTTCTCGGCCTCTTGAAGGCTCAGATCATGTGTAAGATCTGACTAAGTGCCAGACCCTGAGTCCAGCTTAGTTGTATGGGGGCAAAATTTGGGGAAGGTGTTATAAAGCTAAAAAGTCTAAAGATCACCTTTTCTGCAAATCCCAGATCCCTAGACTGTCAGTTGTGTCCAGGGTTTTTATGACTTGGGTCTGTTGTAGTTCCATGAGGTCATAATGGCAACTGGAGATTGTTAGATTGTAAAGAAGCTTGAAGATGCCTCTTCAGCGATCTCCACACAGCTGCATGAGGGACAGAGTGGGGCAGGAGAATACCCACTCTCCCCCTGCACTAGCTGGTTAGATCACCATTACAGGCAGAATTCATCACCAGTGAAATGCAAAACAATGCAAACATTTTGTAGCATGTTCACTGCATGCATATAAGAAGAATGAGCCTATCCAAGGGAAGTTCAATGCCTTTCAATATGGGAGTCTTCATTAATTCAATTTAAAGTGGTCAGAATGAAGACTGTTGAGATACTATTGAGATGAAGACACCTGTGAATGCAATTATCAATTGCTGTGCATATAATAGATATGGGAAGGTAGATTGATTTTGGCTACACTCTGACAATGCAGATAATAGTATTACCAAACAAGCCTGAATTTGGTAGCCTTGAGACAAAAAGGAGACAGGTTAACCTAAAAGCACTGATACTCCACCAGAGTGCCATGGCTCCCTGGGATGCCTCGAAATCCTTTCAATGGTCCACGTAATGGTAGCACAGGTGCACAAACATTATTCACAGAATAAAACTAGAAATTTCAAATAGGAATTTGTAATATTTAAAAACATTCTCACTTGTTGTGGTCTTTCTGATTTCTTTGCAAAATAATTGGGCTTTTTTTTTTCACTATAGAAAAATGAGCAAACTAAGAGTCACTTTCCAAGGGGTGCCTTGAGTCTAAAAAGGATGAAAACAAATGACCTAGAGCCATCTTTAATAAGCAATCTTACATATTTACATCTTGAACAAATCAAAGGAATTGACAAAGACTAACCTCTGTCTTATGAAGTAGATGTTTTTGAAGAGTGGATTGGAGATATAAAACTGTCCCGACGTGGAAATGCTTTACGTGCTATAAAATGTGTCGTAACCTGTTGGATGAAAGATGGCAGTTACTAACAACAAACATGAAATGTGAAGTGCTGAGAACTTTGTTATAATCTACAGCAAAGAAATTGTACTCCTCCACTTCCATATTTTAATTCATTTGTTCCTGTGGGCTAGAAGACCCAGGAGATGTTACAGTGACCGGAGCTCCAATACCCTGGGGGTGAACTCTGCCACTACTCACTTACCTTTCCCATTTTCTTCTGCTGCCAATTTTAGTAACCAAAACAATTAAATTATCACAGTCAAATATACTCTATCAATGTCTTAAAACCTGTGCACACAAAAATGCATAAAAGTCTATTGGTAATGATTCTTTTTCTGAGCTGCTTGGTCCTTAGTCATATCCATAGTGATTTCAGTAATGGAGTAAGTACTGAAAGATAGTTCTTAAGAAGCAGTTTCTTTTCTGTTTCTTATTCTATAAAGGCACAAAAGGGATCTTTGTAAAATATGAATCAGAAACTGCCAACTGAAAATGAGTTGGAAATAGTGGGCTGAGAAGAGACAGCTTAATCTATGCAGAAGAGATCTGGGTTCTCCTAGACTGTGCTTGCATATCGTCTTCATGATGCATGAAAATTCTGCACTCTTACTCTGTGCAGAGCTATTACTGATATTAGTCAGAGAATCATGTAGACAGAGCGAAGAATATTCAGTAGAGTCTTAAAGTGCAGAATGTCAAGCAGAATAATTTAAATTTCTGCATCTTCTGATCATTTTCCATCAACTTTCCCCTTCTCTGTAGTCACTAGTTTAGGCATCACATCTAGTAAAATATTAAACCCAATATTTATCTGTGATAATCTGTCTCACATACATATATTGAATATGTAGTTAAGAACACCTTTTTTTTTTTCATTTGCCAAATGATTACCTATTAAAATGATAACTTGTAATAATGGTTCTGTTAACCTAAATGAGATTGCACTGTTCAAGGACATGAAAACTCTTTAATGCTCCATTTATACTTGACAGAACTTCTTTTCAGAATCCAAGTAATCTTCCATTTTTATTTGCTTTATTTCCAGATTCGATGATCATGCATACATGTGCCTCCTCTTTGGTTTTCTAATTGCCAGTCTTATACCATCCACCTGAGTTCTGAGTCAGTGTGGCACCTTTTTTCTTTTTCTTGTGAAATAGCATTACCCTGTAATAAAGGTTCTGCCAGCCAGATTAGACTCCCACCTGCAGTTGCACAAGCCCATTGCCTCCCTATATTTTTCTTCACTGCTACTCCTACAAATTCACTATCTTCAGTGAGTTTTTATGCAGGAAACTGTTGGAACACAGTAAATCAGTCTGCTGATATGTAGAACTGTAATAGAACTATTTTCTCTTTTATAATCTTTACACCAATAACAAATGCTTTTTGTCTCAAATCTGGCTTTAAATATGTAAATACAGCTGGATCCAGTTGATTGAGAAGGAAAAGAAGGATTATTTTTTATGTAGTCACATTTCAGAGTGGACCTGCTTTCAGTGTTACACTTGTTTCGTACATGTACAAACTGCTTTAATGAGTAGCGTGTTTTATAAAAGTAGAGAAAGTGCTTGCCTACCTGGGTTGCAGATACCCATATATGATAGGTTGTTATTTTTAATATGTGTTAAATTTTCACCAGTGTTTTTTGTCAAATTCAAAGTTTAACTTGAATGTTCTTCAAAGAATTCTAAACTCCATAATATTGCAAATAAGATACTACCAGTAAGATGTTCTTTTTTCAAATTTGAATGCCTCTATTTGTAAACTAAATCTGGCTGCAAGTAGAATCATCCTTTTTTTTTTTTTTTATTGCTTCATATCTGGTATAAAAGATTGCCTGGAGAGATTACAGTGCTCATATATTAGAGATGATTCAGACTCAGCAGCCCGGTCTTTGATGTGCTTCAGTAAAAGAACTTGAAACTATAGCAACAGAATCACATTTATGATGTGGATTATTGTTAATTATGAACTTTATGAACTGAACTAGGGCCCCTAAGTTTGGTCATTACACATTTCAGTGTGATCATGAACTGCAGCCCCAGAGATTTCATTTTATCTTTCTTCACTAATCTTAAGATCATTGCATTGACTCGAGAGAAAAATAAATACTTTGGTGATGAAAAAAAATCCGAGTGTTTGTCTGGTTTTGTGGTGCATAATTTGCTTAAAATTAAAAGGCTAGATTTGTTGGATATTCTTATAGTTTTGCAGTTTTCTGACAAACCAAAGCAAAACAGCTATATACCTTGCTTAACTGGCTGTTTAAATCAAGTTAATGGTTACTCTGCATCAAAGAACACAGATTGGCTGGAAGTATTATTGAATCTAAACCAAATTATTAAATTTTTCATACCTACATTGGGATATTAGACTTTGAGATTGGGAGAAGCCCATCCACTTTAGATCTAGCTCTCTTCTTCATATAAATCTGCTTCTGTACATTATAAATTTAGTATGCAACTGTTTTTTTTAGGCTAGCTGTATAAGTACAAAGGAAAAATAAGTTGGTTCCTGATTACTTAGAATAGTATATTTTACAACAGAAATGACTATGATGATGTGTTACAAACCATAACCACCTTTTGTTCTTTAAATTTGGAACTAATGGGGGATCTATAATATTCTGCTTGGTAGACCCTCTTTGTAGCAGAGTCAGATTGCAAAATCCATATTGGAAGTGAGTCTCATTCTGCTGCTTTGCCATTTTTTGTTTCCTTAGTGACCTAACATTCACAGAAGTTGACAAGAGAATTGTTTTTATCTGATACAGGGCTAGCAGAAGAGGGTGTTTAAACACGGATGATTATCCATGTAATTATAACACTACTGGATAAAGAGATGGCTACAACCCAAGGCAAACACGTTTCTAGTTTGAACTGCAGCAGAGTGTAACTAAGCGATGGATCAACTAGTGGGAGAGTTGTCATGGCACTAAATGTGGATAGAGAAACTGGCTGCATAGAAGAAGCTTCATGATTAGGATGGAGATATGTTGGAATGAGACCTCGGACTCCTTGGGGAACTCTCACCTGAGCCCTAAGAATGCTCAGGACTTGGCAAGGAAACAGGCAGGGGAGTCTCCCTCTGCTTTTGTTTTATCTAATTGTTATGTTATCTGAAGTAAGGAGGGACAAGTTTTTGCAATCCTTTTAAACCTTGCAGGTCTGCCTGTTCATCTGCCTGAAAAGGTAAACTGTGAAAAGGTAAACTCACACATTTGGAGCTCTAGGATACAAGGTGTGCCTAACCCATGGGTCTTGGGGGAGAGGGGGAAGGCTTCAGACAGTTGTGCAATGAAATCCATTTTCATGAAAGAGGGCAAAGAAGAAGAAAGAGGCAGTGCTGTTGTGGTTTTACCACAGGAAACTTATGTGCACAAGGACTGAGGAGAATGTCTAGATGATAGAAATCTGTGATCAAGAGCTGATAGAACAAGGTTCAGATCTGGTTACACAACTGCAAAACTGCCAGTACTTGAGTAAGAATTGGATGGTTAGCTTGCCATTTTCTAGCAAAATAAATATTTGCTTGTATACTCTAAAATTACAATTTGCCTTCCTCACATATTCAGAACTTTAACATTCCCTTCGACTCACCACACCTTTGTCCAGCATTCTCCACCAAGTGGTAAACAGTTCTTCTGTCGCATTTGTACTTATAACTCTAAATTCCACACCACTCTTTATTCTGTTTCTTTGAAGCATAGAGGATACTACTCTAAATGTGGTGTATGCATGTAGGCTTTTTCCTTGTTTGAATTATCACACTTGGATAATGAGGTTTTTTGCATAATTTATTGGAGAAATGATTGCTTTTACAAAGATTAGTCAGTGTTCCCAGCAGTTTCAAGATATTACTAAAATCCAGTGACTGTATCTTAGTTCTGATATTAGTTGCTTTTTGATAGGATAAACTGACATAACATCTTCCTTGTTCAGGAAAATGAGTTATAACAGTAATAATAGTTAGGAATTTTCTGGTGAAACTTTTTTGTCAGAAAGGAATGCCAATTTCTTCTTCATGGGACCTCATGAGTTTTGATGGTATTGAAAAGGTTTCTGGGGTCCAGGATGGCATTCCTAGTCAAAATAAAATAACTTACTTCAAAATGTCTAATAACTTGGTAGGCATTGCATGTAGTAGGTGGAGAAAATCTAAGGTCAAATTCTTGCTCTGTCTTATTAGGAACAAGCATTAGAATTTAGACATTCCTTATTCCTCAGGCTATTTGCTTTTTTTAAAGCCCCTCTAAGCATCTTCTTTTTACTTTAAGAATATAAGAAGTGCCATACTGGGTCAGACCGGTGGTCCACCTAATCCAATAGCCTGTGTCTGACAGGGGTAGAAATGGCTGGGAGAACAGAAAATAGAGGGAGAACATTGAACCAAATAGATCTAGTGATCTGTGCCTATCCATTAAGTTCCCTGGCATCTGCCATTATTGACTTAGAGATGCCAGAGGAAACATCTTCAACTATTCTGTTCAATGGTGATTAATATTAATAGATCTCTCATTCGTGAAATTGTAATACAGAAAAAATTACTTCTAATGTCTTCAAAAGCTTCCTTGGGTGGAGGGGAGGACTTGTTTGCCACCCATTAATGGAAAGAAACAAATGACATTTCTGCTGTTCTGTTTGTACGATCTCTAAATAGAATGGTAGAAAAGTGAAGGACCCATCATGTTGCTGTGTACAAAGGAGTAAATGGCATCACTGAATTGTTCCATATTATTAGGGTTGGCTAACATCAAGTTATTTAATATTTCCTTTGATCATATATTTCCCCATGAAAATATTAATATGGGTAATCACAAGTAAAACACAATCTGTAAGTAAAATACATCCCCAGACTTTGGTGACTTTTACAAAAATGCCATTCTTGGACAGAACATGAGATACATTAATAGGACTAATGACTGAGTATTTATGACGGCAGTTTTAATTTTTATCATTTGAAATTAAAAACAAAATTCTGCACTGATTGCCAATTTATTTCTGGATGTAGCTTATAGCAGTAGTTTACACTCTCGTGTTTTCCCAGTACCATTTGTACTGTCTCTTTATTAGTGTGACTGCTAATGCTTTAAAAAAAAAAATAGGGCCTTAGTTAAGTTAACAGTCCAAGTTGAAAGAAGATGGGACTAGTGGTTCTTGAGGAAACACCCTGCAATCATAGTTTAATTACTGTTGTCATCCATTTCTAAGCATGCATTTCAAACTCTGAATCTAGAATAGATGACTTCCTACTGTGACTGACTAGTCCGGGGTCAGCCATTTAATGCTAGATTTCATGCTTCAACTGAAGAAGAAGCTGAAAGAGAAGGGATAATAGCTTATTCCTCATCCAATTTTATTTAGAGTTAAGCAAATCTGTTTACTGTGCTAAATAATGAGATGATCTGGATCCTCAAATCAAATCTGCACGGGTATATCTAGAGGAAAGAAGTAGCAGTGTCAGGGAGCTTTATCTTAGTACAGATTGAGGGTTTACACTGAGTGTTTTTTAATGAAAAAATAGATGTCAAATCATTTTGTAAATAGACATAAAATAGAAGCTGATTCAAAACCCAGAATATGAGCACCCTTGTTGCTTGGGGAAGTCACTATTCAAACCCATATGTGGATACTGCAGATTAGATCTACCCAAAAGATAAAGATTCATTGATACTTAAAAAGTTTGCCACACACAAATTATTATTATGTTACTTTACCTCATTTTCTTTTATTTCTTCAGGAAGTATATTTCAAAAATAAAATGTAGTCAAGTATCAGTCTATTAGCCCTCATCTTATAGTTTAATTAGCAGGACCATCTATCTACTCAAGAGATGGTCAGATAGCAAATGGATGCCAACTGAACAATAATTCAAGAATTAAGAACAAAGTAGTTCACATCACATCTCCTATATGGAAAAGCTTCTAAGTATTTCCACTTCCACTATATCATCTCACTAAATCTCCATGAAAGTTCAGTCATCAGAATGCCATGAGTTTCATATCCTGGCAAGTATGATGGTTGGTAGAAGTCCCCTGCATCTTAAATTACTTGTGGGTTATGGGCTGATGAATGAAAACTACAACAGCTCTCTGGAGATCTGCACCTGACTAGCAATTGTTTGATCAACTTTTGCATCCCTATTAAAGATGTAGTGAGAATGGAGCATTTTAGTAGCTACAAAGTACAGATGTCTCTGGGCTTTAGCTTTTCCCAAAGCTCAGGGTGGCTGAAAGGATTGATTAAAACAGGATAGCTGACTCACAGTTTGAGTGTTTTGGGATATGCAACAACTGAAAATGTGATGTGGGTCATGGTTGGTGTGGGGGCTGAGAAACGCTGGCAGAATGGGGCCGCTGATGGAGTGTGGAATTAGAGCACTAGACACGCGGGTTGCTGGAAGCAGAAAAAACTTTACTTGCAGTCCTTAGGCTGTAGACACGTTCCTTGAAGTTACAAAAACTTAAGCAGGAACTCAGGCACACATAAGCTCACACTCACACAGGGTATGGGGCGTCGGATAAATCTGGTGGGGAGTTCTGGTTGGTTGATCAGGCCTCCTACGTGGCTTGGAAACTCACGTGGATGTTTCTTCATGCGTGTCCCAGATCTCCTCCGGTTTGGGCAGGCATCGCCCAAGCCTCTTATTCAGTCAGCAGACCAATTGCCAACTGACACGTATGCATAATTTAATGTGAACGAATTGCAAGCATGCACTCGCTGGTGCAGCTGCAAGGTTTTGGTGGCTTCTGACTGTGCACCGAAACTTTTCCCGTGCTATAGGGGTAACTTCCTGCTCCCGTGCTCACAATGTGCTCAACACAAGCTGTGCCGAGGCATCTCTTAACCATTATGCACAGACATGCCCCCTTGCCAAAGGCACAGTTTTGTCCACAGCACATTCGGACCGGTTACATCACACTCACACTGTTGTACAGGTTTACATTGCAAATGAGCAAAAACAAGAGCGGACAACGAAGCAAGTTCGTTCTCCAACTATCTAATCAAATAATATCCAAACAAAACACAACTACACATTAGTACATTTGTGATGAACAGTTCGATCATCAAAATTTCACCGGGCATCATCGCGTCCCAGTTCTCAGAGGTTCTTCCTCTCTCAAAATGTTCTCTCTGGTCTGGTCTGCACACACCTCCTAGTGGACCCACAGAGATGATTCGTTCCTCTCAAAAATCTCTTTCCTTCTCCGATCCAGTCTGCACACATTCCGGCGGACCTGCAGAGAAAGAAATTCTCAGGGGAAAAATTAATTAGAGCTTATTTACTGAAAAATTAATCATTATCACAAGATGATTTTTCATCTG
>JAGPOW010003642.1:34536380-34550253 GCA_030014935.1 Caiman crocodilus
CTGACCCCGGTGCTCTTTCCTGCCAAGGCAGGGGGTTGGACTAGATGATCTGCCCAGGTCCCTTCCGACTCTAGACACTATGAAACTATGAAACTATGACCAGTGCTATCCCCCAAGGCTCTATCCTTGAACTGGTTCTCTTTAACATCTTTATCAACGACATGAAGATTGATGTCAGAAGTGCACTGGCTAAGTTTGCTGATGTCACTAAACTTCGGGGCATAGTGACCACACCTGAGGACAGGCTAATCATCCAGGGTAACTTGGGTAAACTTAGTAAGTGAGTGGATACAAGCCGGATGATATTCAGTAACGATAAATGTAAGGTACTCCACCTCGGCAGCCTATATATAGCTTGACAGCGCTACGTTTGCTAGCACCACAGCTCAAAGAGACTTGGGGGTCATGATTGACTACAAGATGAACATGAGCCACCAATGCAATGTCGCAGCTGGTAAACCAAACAAAACTCTGGCTTGCATCCATAGATGCTTCACAAGTAAATCTCAGAATGTCATCTTCCCACTGTACTCAGCCTTGGTGAGGCTTCAGCTGGAGTACTGCATCCAATTCTGGGCTCCACAATTCAAGAAGGATGTGGAGAAGCTTGAGAGAGTCCAGAGGAGAGCCACACTCATGATCAGAAGGCAAGAGAATAGGTCTTATGAAGATTGTCTGACAGCCATGGGACTGTTCAGCCTGGAAAAGCGGAGGCTCAGGGAGGACCTGGTGGCTACTTATAACTAAGTAAGGGGTGTCCATCAGGACCTGGGAGAGTGTTAGTTCACCAGAGTGGCCAAAGGAAAAACAAGGGCCAATGGTCATAAATTCTCCCTGACTGTTTTAGACTGTACATAAGAAAAAAATTCTTTACTGTCTGAGCCCCGAAGACATGGAACAGACTTTCTCTGGAAGTGGTGCAGGCACCTACTCTGGACTTATTCAAGAAACGCCTGGATGCTTATCTTGCTGGGATCCTTTGACCCTAGCTATTTTTCTGCCCCTGGAGCAGGGGGCTGGACTTCATGATCTTTGAGGTCCCTTCCAGCCCTAACATCTTTGAAATCTATTAAAGGTATTGGCACAGCACCATGTAGGCTCCTCTAGCCCAGTACCAAGTTTCCATAATTTCTACCCTCCGAGTAGGGTAGGCACTGAGCTTCCCAACCCTACTGCCCTCCCTTGGGGCCCCTGCAGCCAAGCAGAGAAGCTGGTGCAGCAGGGCAGAGCATTGCTGGATGGGGAAGCTCACCACTGGGAGCTATTTGCCACCCTGACAATGTGCCCTGGTCACCTAGAAGCACCAAGGGCCACAGCTCTGCACTGCCATTCCTACTGTGGCTGGGTAGTCAGAGGGCAACTCACCAGGATAGCATGGGGCTTGCAGCAGCAAGGACCTTCCCTTCCTAGCCCTGCTATACCCTGCCAGGCCGGGTTCAACCTGCTGTGCCACGGAGGCCCTGGGGGGGATGGCAGCAGAGCAGAAAACCTGAGGCTGCAGTGGGCAGCCCACCCTGACACCATGCACAGATCTGGGGGGCATGTGCCCCTCCTATCCCCCTCACCCGAGACTGTGTGCAGTGGTGGGGAATCAGACCTCCCCTCCTGCTCCCCAGATGAGCTGCCCACAGCTATTTCCCTCTGCTGGCCAGGGCCCTGGGGCTGCACATTCTGGCCCCAGACCCCAAACCCCATGCAGCACCCAGGCTCAGCAACAACCCCAGCCACAGCCCCAGCCCCAGCCCCAACCCTGACGAACTTGCTCCCTCTCTCCTTCCTTATGGAGGCTTCAATCCCCACTTTCCCCCCTGCAAGACTTACCTGCGGGAGCTGCTCTCCATGCTATCTGGTGGCCATGTGCATGTGTGAACTTGCACATGCACATGGTGCCTCCTGCCTGACTGCCCTCCTCCTGCTCCCCCAGTCTTTTGCAGGCTAAAACTTTGCACACTGCAAAAATGGAAATTCCGTGTGCTTCTCTGTTAAAATGAAAAATCCATGTTTTTCTTGGGTAAAAAGAAAAATCTGCATTTACCCCATGTTTTCATGGGAAATGAAAAATTTGGATCTCTGATGATCAGGCCTGCTCTGGCCACTGCTTTAGCAAAGGTGTTGTTGGAGCAGTATATGTTTATATTGATCAATCTTCCAGTGAGGCCCACACTACCCTCTGGACTAAACCAGCCTCTTTTCCATTATCAGTTAAAAGCATAGGTATCAAAATAATCACCCCCTTAAAAGTGTAATAGGTATCATAAAGAATTGTACAGCTGACAAGTGTTCTGCAAACATTTGGAGATTATGTGAGAGTTTTATAACGTCTTTTTCCATTTTCTAGAAAACTCTAGAAAATTGTACTATAAATTTCACCCTACATATGTCTAAAGGAGTTATAATATTTAAACGGGACTGTGTCTACAATCATCTGACTTTTAGTTGTATCCTAGTATAATGGTATAATCAGAAAAATCTGTTAAAACCCAGTCAACAAAAGAGCCAGGTGATAAAAATATGAGTTATGCCTTTGATTTACATATATTATTTTAAAATAGAGGGTGGCTAAACACCATTAATAAATGCTAAAATATTCCACTCCCTACATCTATGTTGCTTAATAAATAGAGTTTATGAATTTCTTTCTCTGGATTGCTTTGTTGTGTCTTTGTTCTAACCAAAGTCATATTCTTCCATTTGCTCCAGATTTTTCAACTAGGCATATTTTATTATTGGTATCATTTTTATAGCTTTTGGACCCTCAAAGGCACAGAGGGATTAGATCTGTTGCATTTGGAGGTTGAGTGAAATTCCTCCCTGTGCAGAAGGCAAATATTAAGTCTACGTGATTATTTTTTATTATGTGTCACCATCTGGTGACTGGCCTACAAAAGATGCGAGTCGTCTACTGCTACCAGCTAGAGTTATTACTTATATAGCTCAAATGACAGAGACTTGTACTTTTAGCACTAGAGGTCCTTGGCTCAGTCTGTAGTGATAATTTAGGATTACACTTGTTACAGTACATTACTCGAGTCCAATTTGTAGTGCCTACCTTTAGACTGCTAGAGTGAGAAAGTTGCACTTTGGATGGAGACATTGCATTGTGAACTTTGTACTTGCATTGCAAGAAAAAAAACTTTTTTCTTTAGATGTTTTCTGATTATTTTGGTACACACATAATAAGGGTTCTATTTAAACAATTCTGGACAAGTGAGTGGATTACAGAAGCAATCTATTTTAGAAGCAGGCAGACTCATGTTGCTAAGCTGCATTCTCTATTTCACTCCTCCACTCAAAGCAGAGTCCATTCACCACTACTTGGAACCCAACTGCTTAAAATTCAACTGCAGAGCAATAGAATCCAGCTTTTAATGATACGTGGCCAAATTCAGCAATCAGCGTAAGTAAAGGAATCTAGCTATTGTAACATTATGCTATCGTTCAGCAACCTCTACAAGTATAGTTTACCTGTACAGACTTACTGTAGATTCTCCTAAGATTTCTTGTATTGTTTCATACCCACTTTCCATTGTTACTTTCCCATTTCCTTTACTCATGATTACTGAATTTAGCTTAGAAGTTAAGTTTAATTTGGCAGCTTAGCAGGAAAGATAACTAGCTGCAGTGTAGTTTTCTTAAGATGCAATAGTTTGTGGGCTTTTGGTTGAGTTAACTTCTAACAGATTGTATTTTAAGCATTTTCTTCTGTAGTCCAGACATTATTTGAATAGATTAGACATGCGTTGTGTTTCTGGCATTATTTCATTAAAACGGAATGATGCTAACTGGTCTCATAATTGGTTGTCATTACCACGTAATTAAGCAGAACTCTGATTGCATACGTTAGAGGCATAGAGCACTATGTAGACAAAATATATGGAGTAGCAGAAGGGGTCATGACCATGGGCCCAATTAATTGGATCTGCTTTTGCTATGTATAAATATGTCCCTTTGTCAGCTAAGGAAATAGAGGTTTTGACCCCTAGTGACACCAGCAAACAGTTTCCTGTCTTAAAGGGATCTCTTAGAGGTAAGCCCTTTATGAATGCAGGAATGTTAAATAGGATCATTACACTCCATAATATTGATTTCAAAACTAACAGTGATATAATGTATGCAAAGAAAACAACAGCCCCACAGCAGTAAGACTGACATACCATTGGAATGGTTTAATGCACAAAAGCATGAAGGCTGTGTACATTTTCCAGGCTGTCTGGATAGTACAGAAATTGTTTGCACTTAAGCTTTTCTTATTGTGTATTTTGAATCATTTGCTTTTTTCATATCTCCTAAATCAATATTCTGTTTAGGATAAAGCTATGTTAATTATACTGTACAATGCTTCATGGATCGTTAGATATGCTAATTACCATAGTAAAGCTGATGCTTATATTTCTGATGTAGTTAAGAAGAGAATATCTTTTATGTTTGATGAAATCATCTTTATTTCTTAAGGAATTGTTTTTTAATAATTATTTTCTTTTTTAGCATATATCCTTTAGATATATAGAACTGTTGTTCTTTGTATTAAATCCAATGAAGGAGACACTATTTTAATACAAATAACTACTATTCTTTTTTTTAGTAGAACATGCTTTCAGGGTTTGATGTATTTACTGTAGTTGTCTGTTTCCCATATCATTTAATCTTTTTCTAAATTGGGTCAAACTAGTAAGAGATTATACCAAGTAAACAAATATATTTTGTGTAATGCAATAGCTGCTGGTCTGGATGAGCTACAGGTCATTTTGCCCAGGATAAGCCTTTCAGTACTTTGTCTATGGTTTGCCTTTGTGTAGAGAGATAAATGAACAAGGATTACACAAAGTTGAGCAAGTTGCAATATCACTGCTATTTCTTATCAGTTAAATTTGAGAGTAACTTTTTATTGTGTTTGTCTCCATTTTTATTAAACTGCTTTTTTGGTGCTGATGTGTTCCATGAACATGTCTACACGGGAATTGTAGGTTTGAATATAACAAAGCCTAGTCCTGGAAATAATTATATTCTATCAATAGCATAAGATGAAATCATGCTTCCCTTTCTCCCACGAATAGGCCTAAGAGTATGAATTAGGCTTGTATGAAACATGTTTAGCCTACATGTTAAAATAGCAGTGAGATCTGCGAGGAGATCTGCTTGGAAAGAAATTACACTATTATAGATCTCTTTGCAGAGTTGACTGAGATTTTACGAAGAAGGAGAGATACAAGATCCAACAGTAACATTTTCATTTTTTTCCTGCTTACTTACAGAGATTTTATAATTTAAGAGGATGCTATTGAACTACTAACAAACCTTAATATACACTAGGACAAATTTTGAGTCTTAGGTTGATCTCAAACTCCCAGAGGAAATGAATGATGAAATTTATGCATGTGTGTGTGTGTGCAGGCATGTGGACATGTATGTGTGTAAATATATATTTATGCACACGCACGCACACGCACATATGTAGTAATGTTAATAGGTGAGTATAGGAATCTTCTTGAAAAGTGGTTTGACGCATTAACAAACTTCCCAAACATCTAATGTCATCTTGATGATAATATAATATCATCATCCAGATGATACCGAAAACAGAAAGTGGAACAAATCACAGCCATGTTTCTGTTTGCATGTTTTTAAAGCAACCTTCAGGCAAACAAATGCTTGCTGTGTAGAGAAGAATAAAAAATATAAGTTATGTCCTAGTATTATTGCAAGCAATAGAAAAATAGTCACTGAAATGATAAAAATATTTATACCACTCTTATGGTTCCATATGTATGTTTCTTAGAAGCCATCCATATTAGATGCATAAAACTTCCTTTGATTTGGATTGTACTATTCCAGCAAAATTACGCCCACACTTCGGCTACTGCTAACAAGTGTTCCTGTTCTCTTGCATTTTAAAGTTGTAGAGACACATTATAGATATGCAAAATGTGTATGAATTCCCATATGTAATGCTTCTGTTATGATAGCTGCAGAAAGCCTAAAATACAGTAAAAAGTCTTTATGAGGAACTTCCCTGAAAGAATAATGGTAAGACTTCAGAGGATTATATTTTTAAAATATATTCCCTACTCCTAAATTAATATTTTTTTGCCATTGATTTCACTGGTAGTAGAATTTGAGCCCATGTCTATGATCCACGTGCACATACATCTGAATATATTGACAGTGTTATTGCAGCTGTTACTTTTTTTATCCTTGAGGGGGTTGTTCATTTTGTTTGTTGTTGTTTTTACTTCAACATGCTTTATGTTGTGTTTTGTTAGCATTGGTTTAACATTGCTTTTCACATTAAGGATCAAAATTGTTCTCATAGGAATGGCAAAATATTAGTGAGTTTGATGGGATTCACAGCTTTTTTATTTAGGTGTGTCACGGGATGGGGTCCCCAAGGATGGTCGTGTTACCCCTAAGGCCCCTTGACTGTGCCAATTTGGCCCAATGGGCACCCTCTTTTCTCGTCTGCCATGGCTTGATGTCTTTATAATGAATAGGGAGGCTGCCAGCTGGACACAGTCCTGATGGACTTCAGTGAACCCCGTGGGTTCCTGGACCCCTTGTGGGTCCCATTTCAAAATGGATGTCTCGGGACACCCCAGCCTTATGGGCTATATGCATGGCTCCAAACCACCCCTTTACCACGCCCCAAGCCTCACAGATGGTATTCCCACAGCGTCTCTCTGGGGCCTTGGTTTCTCTCAGCCTCAGGTTGTCACTGGGCTCTCTGCAACCCTGTCTCTGTCTCTCTCTTTCTGTGCCCACACTGGCACCAGGCTCTCCACAGCCCTGTTTCTCTCTGCACCCACACTAGTGCCGGGGTCTGTCCACCCCCAAATGCTGGGGCCCCCACACTGTAGTGGGCCCCCCAGTGAGGCCTCCTCCTTCCCCAATAGCCTCACCCAAACCACCAGTTTTATAAACAGAAATAAAAAATGCAAGCCCCTTGGCTATAGCTCAACTCAAGCCACACAGGATGTGCTCTGTCCCTTAAAATTACCAGAAGCTGAACTTGCAGTCAGGCCTCTTCCCTTTGCCTCCCCTAGGAGAGGTCCTTTCCCCTTGGTTGCTGGCAGAAAACTGTCTTCCTGGTCCCAGCCCTGGGGTTTATGTATGTGCCAGGCCCTGCCCCTTCTGGTCAGCTAACTGCTGGCAGGTGCAGGCCAACTATCTCATTCTGGCTGCCCTGGTAACCAGAATCTGGGGCTTCCAACTGACTGCTAGGTCTCTCTCCCTAGCAGTTTCACCCCTTTAAGGAACAGGGCACCTTAGTGCCCTACAACAAGGTGGCTGTCCTAAATCTGGATCTAGCCACCAAGGCTAGGAACAGACATTCAAAAAGCCTGAGCCTGAATTGATTCAGTCTTTGCAGGTTAGTCTAAGCTGGCTAGTCTAAATCAGTTTGTAACCCAGACAGAAATCCCAGAAATACAAGGACATGCCTGCAGTGACTCAGGCTAGAAGCCAGTTGGTGGTAGAGCAGCCCTCCTTTCCCATCCACAGAGCAGATCTGAAGAGGGCATGGCCAGGCCCTATTTATTCCCCTCTGTCCTCCCAGCTGCCCAGGAATGCAGCAGGGAATGTTTATCATCCCTAACTGAATGTTTATCAACTCATTAAGAAAACAAAGCCTCTCACCATTAATTAATGGAGCTCTTCTTAGACTTCCAATGAAGAAAATTAAGCTACCTGTTGATTAGCTCCAAAAAGCGTATCTGCCAATGCCCTTTCCCACAGCACAGACTATAGCCAGCGTGCCGTCTGCTAGCTCATGCCAAGGTGTCTGCATAAGGCAGAGAGGAGCAGGGAGTAATCCCTGCTTAGCAGGGAGAACCTTTGTGCCTGCAAGTCTGTGCCAAACTCCATCCAGGGAGCAGAGAGGAGGGGCCAGCCCTGCAGTGGAGCAGAGAACTCTGCCCAGCCCAGAGAGCATACTGGGATACTGGGGCTGTCTGGTTTATCTAAACCAGCAAGGGGTCTGGGACAAACATTGCATAAACCAGTTTGACCCGAATTGGTTAAGTCTGATACTACATTCAATCAGATTTATCTCAAACCAGTTTCAGCCTTTTTCAATCTGGTTTATGTGCACTGAATGTCTGTTCTGTTACAGGTTTAAACCAGTTTCTGATCACTTAAACCAATTTATGTGTAATGTCTGTCCCTAGCCTAGATGATTTAAAGTAGTTATGCCACCAAGCAATTGGTAAATGTGATCTGAAATTATTCAGTAGGCTAAATGATGTAGGAGGGTATCCACATCACAATTCACAGTATTTAGTATCATGTTGATAATCTCATTAGATGGTCTAGAGATGGATTTAACATTGAAGTAGAGTTATTTGCATTTTTTTTAGTAGCAGTGTAGAAACTCATGGAGATGGTGATATTCTGTTCTTTGAATAAATGGTGGCTTCAATAAACGTACCATAAGCATGCCAACTGGTGCCGTACCATAAGCATGCCAACTGGTGCCAAAGTTTAAATTTCCTTGAAACTCCTTTTATTTTGTATGGACTTGCTGTATCCATGCAAATCTTGCTGCTTTGCCTGATCTTTCTTAATTTGATGAGTAAAGTTTATTGATGAAATTCCCTCTGCATTCATCAGTATTTTAATAGTTCTATCCTATGTTACCATGTAGAGGAGAAATTTCAAAGGCACAAATGAGAGCAAAGTACCAAATTCCAGTTAACTTTTAATTTGCATTTGGTGCCTAACGAGTGCCTGTACTTCTGAAAATCTCCATTATGTTTTTCATCTTGGTGTACTGAAGTGATATTAACATTTGAAGTAATTTCATCAATGGTTATTAAATGTGAAATCCTATGGTTTAACAAGGTACATTTAATGATAAAGTAATTGTTCAGGCATAGAAGTAAAATTTCAGTTCACAGCACCTTGTACGCATGGTTCTTGTGTTGGTTTTGTAAATTGAATTTTATTCTGTTCCTTGGCTTAAAATTATCCTGACTTTGACAGCATCTGGATATGCTGCAAAAGCTGTTTATTTGCTTAATTTTCAGGGAACATTGAAAATGAATGGCCAGTAAAACACCTGTTTTAATTCATTGCCTGGCTAAATTAATTCATTATTTGTGTGTGCATGCATGTGCATACATATGCAGGAATAGACAAGGTAGGTAGTACCACTTATTTTTAAGGTTACCTGAGAATTCCCATTATAACATGTTGTTTTCAGAGGCTTATCATTTTGTCCAACCATAACATTTTTTGGCTGAAAATGTGCATATTGGGATCCACTTCCTTGTCTTTTCAGCCACTACGATTTAGCCGTTACTGAAAATGGGACTTAAACTGTCACCAGAAGGCTTGTTTTTTTATTATGTGACTTTTAGAGTCAATGTCTGTTTTATCTATTAGGCATCTATGTTAACCTAAGCACAATTCTATTTTATTCTGTTGAAACCTTGAGTTCTTGTTGTTCTGTAAAAATATATTGAGCTTGAAGACTCGGAAGTTAAACACAGGAAATACTATAATGATGATGATGACAGTAATGATAATGATTCGTTCCCCTTGTATGTATGAGTTATGACACAGTTGTTAATTGTATGATTGGATATAAAATTACTTGCGTACCACAAATATTTTTCCCCAGAAATCATCACTGGGGTGTATGCCTTAAGTAGGAAGGTGATTTTTCCTCACTAGAATAAAGAAAAAGCATGGAGATACTGCTGCAAGATGCCTGGCCATGCTTCTCCCTCTTCTAGGGGAACAACAAACTTTTCCCGAGTTGTTGCAAAAATTGTGTGCTTCTCTATTTCTGACACTTGACTTGAGATACTGGGCTCTGATTTACAGAAATGCTGAGCACTCAGAGATGCAACTAATGTTATTTGGTTCTTTGAAGGTAAAAAGTACTACATAAAGCTAAGTTATCAGATAAATCATGTTCTTGAAATTTCAAATTGGGTAGAAACCGTGAAAAATTTTGATGCTAATCTCTGTGTCTCTGTTCTCTATGAAAGGGAATAATAGGTACTCATCCCACAGAGATGTTTTAGAAATAAATTAATTCATGATATATGTGAAGCACTCAGACACTATGCCAATGAGTGCATAAGAAAAGTCTGTCAGAAAATTAATAATTCTGTCTACAGGGCAAGGTTTGATTTCACATTTGTTTGCCCTGAGGACAAAACAAAATCTTGAATAGCAGGAGTTATCCTGTGCATTGGTTGTGGAGGAGGTCCTTTGAAAAGTAGTCAGCCTCTGCATCACAATATAGGCACACAATGTGGGAAGTTAAGGAGTCATGTGCAAACTTAATTCTGGCATTTCCTGACTTGCTTGACCTTGAAAATAATGTTTAAGTAATACATTAAATTTTGTGTGCAGCATATATATATTTGCTGCTGCTTGATTATCTTCTGTGACTATAAGTCTAATTAACAGTTATACTGCCTGGAGCTTTGTTCATGGGAATTGGCTTTCTATTACCTAAATTAAATAAATAAATGTGCCTATTATGAAATGATATCCTTCTTGAGTGCCATTGCACTTCTTGAATACTAAGCAGCTCATGGTCCTGATTTGCTGTGGGAGGGTAGTAGAAGCTACCTGAAGTAAGAACATAGCTTCTGCTTCAAACAGAAGCTACAAGCTGCCACCATGGATATGTACTCATGGGGATGCACATACAAGGAGGAGTGAATTTATCCTATCACTTAGAGAATTGGATGATCTGAAAAAATTGCCTTTCTTTGATTCCCTCCCCCAAGAGAAAGCTGTTGTAGCACCCTGACAGCCACGGTAGCAGCATTCCACTGAGTATAGTTTAGGATCTATCAGTGCCCCATAAGTAATGGTCAGCCTTGGTACTGGCTAAATATAAATTGTAAATTTGACCAAATGTACAAATGTATGCAACACAATATGCTGCCTAATTACTGAAGCTCTTACACTAGTATATTCCATTTTTTAGAACTACAGAATTACTCAGTGGCCACAAAATTTAACTTTTTCAGTGCTCTTCATCTTACACACTTCATAACCAAGAAAATGATGTACATTGTAAGAAAGAAAGATGAAGAAAGCTTTGTGCGGTGTGCCATATCACCATATCAATCCATGACATCTCAAGGCACTTTACAGGAGATGTATAGTCATTTAATAATGCAGTGTCCAGTGTAGATCAAAATGACTGAGAGCACAAAAGGGAAATAAATAAGCTTTCACTTCTGATTTAGATTGAATGAGAGTTGCTGTCCCTGACATGGCTGGGCATGGAGTAACAGAACAAATATGATGAATGGCCATTCAGTTTGGCATTTGCACTGTAGATGCTGGTAATGAGCATTAGTGAACGAAAGTAGGCTAGGACCAAACATCTAACTGGACTAAGACTGAAGAGCTTTGCAGAGCCTATAGCATGTACATTGTATTTTGAATTTAACCTATGATCTGAGGAAATATTCTTATTAAACCACATCTGGAGTTTCCATTTTGGGGGGATTGTTGATATTTTTGAGATTTGGAGATGAAATCCGAAGAACAAAGAAATATTTTTGTGCACGAAGCACAAAGATAAAAATTTAAAAGTTTTGGAGATAAAGGAGACATCATGGCCCAAGAGTGAGGAGTCAGTCTTTCAGTGTTTCATGAAAGATGACAGGGACTGTGGTGATAGGCTATCGAGGATCTTTAAAATAAAAACAAAATGAAGATCACAGATTTGTGAACTGCATCTTTTTTAAATCATCAAGAGCTTAATTTATTTAAAAATACTTTCTTAAATAAGAAAACCATTTCATGTTCTAGGTTGGCCAAAGATTTTAATGCACTATTCAGCTGGCAAAACCTGAGTAATAGCTTTAATTGTTTGGTATTTCTTTTATGTCTGTATATTCATGTTAACATACATTTGTGTTTTTTGGACTGGTAAGGATTTTTTGATGGAAGCAGCTGCTTATTAAACAGGCTAAAACAACTGGGACAGCTAGGGCAGAACCCTATTTCACTTTATGCACCCAAATGGTGGTTATACATCTGTGATACTGATGCTTTTTTAAATTCGTGCATGGTTAGCAATTCTATTCCATGTGCAAAGTGGATGCACAAGCATTCACATGGCTACTGAACATTTACTGTAGTTGGGCAGATACATGGCAAGCATAAGTCCTGAAATTGAAGTTTCGCAAAAGCCTATGATTAACTGGTGTTAGATGCAGGAGGAGGTCCTTATAATGTTGTAGCCATTGGCAGCACCTACCCCTCACAGTTAAAGATGATCACTCCCATGGAGGGAAGTAAAGGATTGTAAATGACTAGTGGAAAAGTTTGCATGTGACTTGTTTTACCTGAGGAGGTTTACATGGAGCTTGGTGGAGGAGAGAAACCTGTATCCAGTGGCATGAAGATCCAAGACAACTAGGTTTACTTTTCCACTGCAGGCTTCATCCACCTTCATAGCCATTGAAAGGTACGCCTTCTTCATCTGCCTGCTCCACAATTGAGGGCTTTGTTATGTTGGACTGCTCTCCATCTGATACCTCACCTTTGACCTTACCACCATGGGTGACCCTGCCAGGAGTACAAGACTCTCAAAAGTTTTTTTAAGGTCATTGGTACATGCAAGCATCTTCACCCTGTCAAGGTGGCAGTCCATGGAAAGGGGTGTTGTAGCCCAGTAGTCTAATGGTTAGGGCACTTTCTTTGGAAACAGGGGCCCATCTCCTAGGTCTCTCATCTCTCACAAGGGGAAATTGAACCTACATTTCTCCTACTTTACCAGCACAGGGTTTTAACCACCAGGCCATAGGTTAGGCACTACGCAGTCCCCTCTCAAAGCTGAGCCTCTGTTCCTTACGTTTAATAAACATTAGCTGGGAAGTAGTGGGAGCAGTTTTATCCTTTGGAGACGAGGGTCCAGGCTAGAACTCAGGGCTTTCTCTTATACAGGCAGCATCCATTTCCTTGAGCCAAACACACTAGCTTATGCTCTTGTTCCCCTTTCTTTGCTGGCCAGAGCACTAACTTCAAGAGAAGGGCTTGCACCTCTGTTTCCCTTTCACTCCCACAGAGTATATTTTAGAGGCAGCCAGCTGCTACCTAGGGACTTTCCAGGAGATTTACATTGGTTTGGAGATGGGGCTACCTGCACAAATCAGGTAGCCAATTCTTGTCACCCATTCCTGTATCAAGCAAGACTCTGAAGTAAGATAGTTTTGTTTTTGGGGCGGGGAGGGGGTTTATAGGTTTTCATAGATTTCATGGATTTCGTAGATATTAGGGCTGGAAGGGACTTCAGAAGATCATTGAATCCAGTCCCCTGCCCCAGATGCAGGAAGTCAGCTGGGATCATAGGATAATCCCAAGATAAACACCTAGATGTCTCTTGAAGGCATTCAGAGTAGGTGCTTGAAGCAACTCCAGTGGCAGGCTATTCCAAACCTTAGGGGCTTGGACACTAAAGAAGTTCTTCCTTATGTCCAGCCTGAAATGGTCATGGAGGAGTTTGTGACCGTTTGACCTTGTCATCCCTTGAGGTGCTCTGGAGAATAGATGTTCCCCCAGATCCTGGTGAGCATTCCTGATAAACTTGTAGGTGGACACCAGATCACCCCTGAGCGTCTGCTTTTCCAGGCTGAAGAGTCCCATGGCTCTCACCCTCTTTTCATAAGGTCTGCTTTCCTGACCTCTGATCATGTGTGTGGCTCTCCTCTGCACCCTCTCAAGCTTCTCCACATCCTTTTTGAACTGTGGAGCCCAAAACTGGATGCAGTACTCCAGATGCGGCCTCACCAAGGAGGAGACGATCATGGAGGAGACAATCCTCCGTGCCCAAGGGGTGACCGTTCCTACCCGATACAAGAGGGGCAAAGGTGCCCGGAAGCCCCTGTGGCTAAATAGGGAT
>JAGPOW010003642.1:34550353-34690173 GCA_030014935.1 Caiman crocodilus
ACCCCAGCACTTGTTTCCTGCCATTGGCAGGGGGTCAGACTAGATGGCCTGCTCTAGGCCCCTTCTGACCCTAGTTACTATGAAACTATGAAACATACAGTGGGAGGATGACGTCCTGGGGTTTACTTAAGAAGCATCTGTATTTTAATATTGGCAGAGGATTATTCGTACACGTACACATGCAGTAACTCCTATACATATTAATACCTGACACCTGTTCATGTGTGTCATACATATACACATACCCACAGCATAGTTTGCCAGGGCTGAGAGCAAGAATGACATTTTCAAACTTTTTTTATGTTATTTTTCATTTAACTTTTAAAACAGAAGTCAGGTAGAAGGCCCTGTATTTTTAAAACTTGCATTTCACCCTTAGTCCTGACTGCCTCCTGAGATTCTTTACTATTATTTCATTTCTCATATATTAACCTCAGAGCACATGGTGTGCCAATCAATGAAGTGCATGCACAATAAAAGTCAGTGGCCATGCTCAGTAAGTGTTAATGCTAAAAATATTACTGAATTGTGTAGCCCTGCTTATACTTTATTTGTGAACTTAAAGCCGTTGGATTTTGCCATCCCTGCAACAGTATGAAGGAAAAGACACCTTGTCCCAGTGTCCAGACTAGACAAGAGATAATATTCAGCATTGTGACTATTGCATATTTGAATCAGTTTGTTACTGGTTCAGGAGAAATGATAGGGTGGAGGATAGGAAGCTGTCCAGGGAAAGAGAGACAGGATTTAGGATATAAGAGCCAAGTCAGCTTGGAGTTTCTAGGAAGAAGCAACCTTAATTTGCCATGTCCATCCTCATTTTCTTTGTGGCCTATACTTCTGATACATCATGGAACTGAAAAGGATCTTCTAGGTCACTGGGCTCAGTTATCTGCTACTGCAAACATCACTACTATAATGAATGTAAATGCACTGGTATGCTGCTGTGAAGAGCTCATTCGGGTTTGTAAAGATAATGTCAGCGAGCCTGAAACAATCAATTTAAATGAGACAGGTACCCAATCCAGACTTATGGGGAGACACACTTGAAAGCTAGAACTGAAAAATCCTCGTTTAGAAGAAATGAAAAGCAGGATAAAGGCCATTGTACACTGGAAAACTTTTCTGTATTACTTTAGTGAATGGCAATGGGATGAAGATTATCAACCTTAAAAAGTATGAAAGGGTTGGTTTTTTTGTAATCACTTTTGCAAATTGTAAATGATACATTAAATTATTTTTAACACCTCACATATATCATGTATCACTGTGTACCTTGTAAATATCCCCAGTGGCTTTGCATTGCAGCGTAGTAATCAAAATATGTTGGGATACAAGCCAACATTTAAAAGATACAATTAGTGCTATAACTAATACCCATATATCATTAGAAGACTTTTAGTTATGTGACATCCAAGAACAACTTCGAGAGTCATACCACATCATTACGCACCACATAAATATCCCCAGTGGGTTTGCTTTGAAATGTATTTATCAAAACACTTGTGGACACAAGCCCACATATCAAAGGTACTTTTAAGTATTATAATCAACATTCATATATCATTGGAAGGCTTTAGGTATATGATCTAAGAAACAACTTGAGGAATTGGTACTTTACTATTTCAGTATATATTCTTCTGTAGTATTCTTTCCAGATGCATTAAGAAGAGTTCACCAAGTCTACAAACCATAGGCAAATTTATTATTATTATTATTATTGCATTGAACTGTTTCCTCTTATTGATTTTTTTACTGTAGTTAGTAGTTAGTACTGTTAGGAGAAAACCCTTTACCTAACAAGTTTATTCATAATGGAAAAAAAAAGGGAGCCTCACAAAAGTATGTTGTTCATTTCTGGGTAGAATCAGAAATGCAGCTCCCCGTAGGACCTGAGAATGCTTTACAGGAAGTGTTCTGAGTTGCAACAATCTCTTGGAACAAACGGAAGTTCACTGTTGGTTCTTTGTGGGGGAACGGAGCCTGTAGCTGGGTTCCCCTGGCAATGCCCTGTCCTCTCACCTTGGGAGAGCAGGGGGAGGAAGGAGAAGCAGGGGCTCCAATATACCTGCTCCACCGTCTATCAGGGGCTGCAAAAACCCAAACCAAACTCCCTGTGCTCATTTTCCCCGTCCCATTCTGAAAACAGCTTGTGGCTGACAGGTAACACAGACACAAGTTACAGAAGATGCTATGTTTTGAAATGATTTTCACCTGATTAGCCGTTTTTGAAGCCGCTTGCACTTGTGTTTGGCTATAGACTGCTTTCTGTGGCCAGATTGAGTGAAAATTGTCACTTTTGTCTATGCTCAGTTTGTTAGTACATTAAAGAAGTTTACTAGGAGGTTAAGAATTGTGAAGTTTTTTTTTTAAATTACAGACAATGAATACAGTAGTGTTTATAAACATATACTGACTAAAGCGACAGATAATAACTTTAATTAAACCTGGAGGTTTTTTCCACTCTTTTTCCTTGAGATGACGTAGAACAATGGTCACCAAGCAGTTGATTTCAATTGACTCCTTGATCATGGAGCTTCTGAGCGAGTCCAGAGGAAAGCCACACGCATGGTCAGAGGGCAAGAGAACAGGCCTTATGAAGAGAGGCTGAGAGCCGTGGGACTCTTCAGCCTGAAAAAGCACAGGCTCAGTGGGGACCTGGTGGCTGCCTATAAATACATAAGAGGTGTGCATCAAGACCTGGGAGAACATCTATTCACCAGAGCTCCCCAAGGAAAAACAAGGGCCAATGGTAATAAGCTGCTCCAAGACTGTTTTAGTCTGGACATAAGAAAAAAATTCTTCACTGTTCAAGCCCCCAAGGCCTGGAATAGACTCCCTCCAGAAGTGGTGCATGCACCTACTCTGGACTCATTCAGGAAGTGCTTGGATGCTTATCTTGCTGGGATCCTTTGACCCTAACTGATTTCCTACCCCTGGAGCAGGAGGCTGGATTTGATGATTGTTAGATCCCGACTCCATGCGGCACCCAACAACTAGGGAGACGACGGTTCAATTGTCCATGGATCCTCTTACTCATTAATCAGAGCAGGGAGCAAACACCAGTACACATTGCTTGCAACAACTTTATTCAAAATGAAGACAGCTTTGGGCGAGCTCCCTCACAAACACCCTATGAACATGGGGAGCTGCAATAAGCACATTTTTTTCCCTCATGTATACACTTTGGTTTATGCTCATTAACATTTATTCCACCATCACCCCTCCCATGTTCCACCCTTTCTCCTCCCACTTTAAGCTCCACCTCTGTTTACTGTTTGCTTCATTAGCATGGAATTGCCTATGCATTTAATTCATTTACATGTCTGTTTACTATGAGCACATATCTAAGACCTTGACTCCTTCTCTTCCATCAGTGGGCAGACTTTGACCAAAACCTGGAAGCTTCTGCAGGCTTGTTCATTAGTCACCACTCGCCTTTTTGCATATGTTCATCTTGGATTCTGTTACCAATTATGTGTTGTTTTCCACATTCCAATCTATTTCTCTGTCTCAGGTACCATCTTCAGCATTCCTAAGTTGTCACCTCATTCACAGCACACAGACTCACAAAGATTCACTTGCTGCTTTTTCCTCAGAAAATGGTTGACACAGTTAAGATGGTTATTTACCATAAGCAAATGTCTGGCTTAGATATCATTCTGCCTTGTGGTCAGCAGCTCTGCTAGGCCACAGGTTATGCCTTTATTCAGCTACAAATCCAGTGCTCTCTAAGATCCAAATATTGTCACCCTAATGATGATCTTTGAAGTCCCTTCCAGCCCTAACATTTGTGAGATCTAAGAAGTTGATCTCAGTTTGTCAGAGGCTCCACGATCGGGAGCAGCAGGACGCATCTGGCTGGGCTGAACCACTCCCTTTGTCCAGACCGGGCTGGGTGAGTGAAGTCAGAATCCAGGAACCTTGTTCAGGAGAGGGGGGTGGCAGGACATGGGATTGGGCGGGGCAGTAGATCCTGGGGTGCCCCTTCCTTACAAAAATTAAGCTCCCAGGCATTTTGGTGATAAATTTATTTTGTAGCTCCAGTTTTAAGCATTGTGCACATACCATACATGTTGAGTTCACTTGCTACCCTTTTGAGGCTATCTGTTGGGTCTTTCAGCTGTAAAACCAAAGCAAACTTGTCCTTAACACTTGGCTAATTTAATTCCCTCATTTCAATAACTTCTGTGTGTTTCTGTGAAACTTGATCATTCAATTTAAAAATGATACTTTCATTGATTTTATGTGTGATTTTGTACAGAGTTTTGAAATGTATTGTGGTTTCAGTCTGCCTAATATACACTGCTGTGTGCCTTGTGGGAATACTATGTTTAATTATTTCTAATGAGTAAACAAGTTTTTTTAATCCAGCTTGAGGCTTGTCAACATAGGGAAAGTTTCAGAGTCCCAAGGATAAAATTAAATGCAATACTAGGTCTGTTATATATGAGCTAATTATTTTCAAAAAATGCTTTTTCTTTTTGCCCATTCCAAATTGGCACTTTTCAGAAAGCAACATTTCCAAAGGTGTTAAAGTATGAAACATTCTTTTCTGGGGCTGCAGGAGAGTTTTGCCACTGATTTCTGCTATCTAGAGCTTGGAGCTCTGTGTTTGGACCCTGGGTTCATTCTTGTAGTTACCAGTCACTCTACAGAAGAGATTTCAGCCTGTTATAGAAGAACAACACCGTGCTTAAACCCTCCAATTGGTAATAATGTGGTTCACACTAGGGCTGTGTGAAACGGCAGCAGTTCATTTTGACTTCTGTTTCACCATTTCCAAGGGACAGTGTTTCATTTCACTGTTTCAAAGCGCTGTTCCATTTCATTTCATTGAAACTGTTTTGCTGTTTCGACATGTTTCGACACTTCGCCCATAAGCTATAATGGGGAATCACAAAAATGCCTATAACTTTGTTATTTCTTTCCTGATAAGGATTAAAACAGCAGCGGGTGGTAGCCCCTTCTATGACCACAAAGCCTGTCAAATTTCAAGGAGATAGGTGCAGGGATTTCTGGGAAACTGCACTTCAAACTATTCAGAGCAAAGTAAGTGTGCAGGCACAGGCAGGTGAAAACAGCAGGCATGGTAACCCCTGCGGATGCCATGAAGCCTGCCAAGGTTGAGAGAGAGAGGTTTCTGGGAAACTGCATTTTGTCACAGAGTATGGTCCCTAGAGATGGCCACGATACCTCTAGGGCCCTGTGACTACCAGCTCTGCCCTGTGGGTGCCTTCTCTTCTTGCCTGACATCATATCTTGTTGGAAAAGATAATATATAGATTGCCCTCAAGCTTCAGCTCAGTCACGGTCTTAATGCACCCCACCCCTTGCTAGGGACCCACTCTAAGTAGGTGTCTCAAAGGGGCACCTGAAACCTCATGGGCTAGATGCTTGGCTCCAACCACTCCTTCCCATACCCCATGTGTCGCAGATAGTATATCAATATCGTCCCTGTAATAAGGTCTCAGTCTTACTCTACCTTCTGTTGTTGCTGGGCTTTCTATGCCCCTGTCATTATGCCCTCACTTGTGCTGGGGCCTCTAGCCAACATGGTAGTGTGCTCCAATGAGGTCTCCTCCTGCCCTACAGCCTCAGCCTGGTCCACCACTTCAAATAACAGCATAAGCAGCACAGCAGCAGCACGGTAACACCAGCATCTCAAGCAGTCAAACTGTCACAGAGTCTTCCTTTTCTTTCCTACAGGAGCTTCTTCACCAGCAGCTGCAGAGAACTCTCCCTGACACCCCAGCCCTGGGGCTTAGATGTGCCCAGAGCCCTGCGTTCTTCTGGTCAGATGACCAGGGACAGGTGCTAGGTTGCAGTTGTGTTGATTGAAGGACACGGCAGACAAGGTTATTTGGGTCAATCTGATATCTTTTAGTAACCAACTGAATAGTTGGAGAAATATATCTTAGCAAGTTTTGGGGTCGAAAACCCTTCATCTTGCTGAGGAAGCACCTGCAGTTGGTGTGTGTGTGTGCTATTCCTGAATGGAAGGAATAGTAAAGAAGCCAAAGGCTAGCATGCAATGCAGGCAAGAAAGCCAGTCAGTGAAAATGGAATTGGAGGCATCAGGGGATGAGAGACAGGCTGGGGTAAGGTGGAAGGGGGATGTAGCAGGTAAAAGTGGAGAGGAAAGGAAAAGTGGAGTCAGATGTCCAGCAGGTTGTAGTTTGTCATTTGTCCAATGTCTATACTGATTCCATGAATGTCTGTATCCAGGAGGTTGATGAAGTGATGCAGTGATCACTATATCAACCTGGTGATACAGTGAGTGTCCCCTCCAGGTCTGAGAGTGGGGCACTAAATGATTATGAAACCCAAGGGTAAAAAAAAGAGGTGTGGACAGAGTGGGGAGGGTGGCACTCTGTCTGCACATGGAACTTAGAGAACCCCAGGAGTGGGAGGTTCACTTTCAGGAACACCAACCGCTCCACCAAACCAGGATCCAAAGAGGTGTGGTGTGGTGGGGTGTCACAACATCCCCAGCAATGCTGAACACCCTCTGGCTCGGAACACTGTTCAGTGAACAGGACAGGTGTTCCTTGGCAACTGTGGCCAGTTCCAGCTACATCTGACTGTGGCTTGCCCAGTACACCAAGGAAACACACAGCAGTGGCTTCACGTCCTGGGTGAGAGAGGTAGCCAGCAAGGCCTTAGCTCTTCCTGCCTGATGGGTGGGGTCTGGTGGCTGTGGACCCCACCATGGAAACCATGCCTTTGGCCCATATTGGCAGTGCCTGTGGTGGAGGAGGAGACTGGCTGGTGGATGGTATTTTGGCAAGGGATGGTGGATTCCCCTCTTCCATGTCCCCCGACCTGTGCCCTTCTGCCTCCCTGACTCTCTTCACCAGCACCTCTGTCCACTAATCCAGGGTTTTGCTGCTGCATACACTTATGCTGCCCTTCGCCCTCAGGTCACTCATGGCAGCCAGCACA
Source organism: Caiman crocodilus (assembly GCA_030014935.1). Taxonomy (NCBI): domain Eukaryota; kingdom Metazoa; phylum Chordata; order Crocodylia; family Alligatoridae; genus Caiman; species Caiman crocodilus. Next base: position 34,557,299 of record JAGPOW010003642.1, read on the forward strand.
TACAGCACACTGGACCGCAAGGGATCAAGCCATTTCCTGATGCCCTTCTTCAGCTGCCTTCTTGGTGCCTGCACATTTGGTGACAGCACCTTGCCTCAGTCAGGAACATTGGCCCCTGGAAGTTCTCCATTTGGTTCTGAAGTTCCCTCGCTACAGGGATCACCTGGCTAAGGAGGGCATTGCCAGCACTGAGAGTGGCCTTGAGGAAGGACTTGAGGACTACCTAGATCTGAGAGATGGTATCCCACTCAGTTCTGTTATGGGGGCTGCTGATCCCAATCTCCCCAAGCAAGGCCATCTTATGGATGGTTTTCTGTTGTTCCACCAGTCTCTCGAGCATCAGGTATGTGGAGTTCCACCAAGTCTCCACATCCTGCATGATTCTGTGTTGTGGGATGTTCAGCTCTGCTCATTTGTCCTGCAGCATCTTGCCCCCCTTGATGCTCCAGTGGAAGTAGCTTGCCACCTTCCTGCATTTTGAAATGAGCTTGCTGGTGCTGCTGGTACCATAACTGTCAGCCCTGTCCCCCTCCAAGATGTCTTTGACAATGAGGTGGAACTTATGTGCCACACAGTAAATACCACCTTCGTTGGCATCACACACTGTCTTGACCATATTGGCCCCATTGTTGGTGACCATGAACCATGAACAATGGGGAGTCAGCTCACCCTACCCAAAAGCCACCCCTACACCAAGTGATTCATGGCCCCAATGATCTTGGTTGCCATGTGGGATTCATGCATCACCTTGGCTTGAAGGAGAGCCTACCGATGGCATTGCTGGTTGCACCAGTGCCCTGTGAGGGAGAGGAGTCACAGGCCAAATGGGCACTCTGAGTGTATCAATTTTTATTACAGGCCAACTGGGCTGTTTAATTCAGTTTCTTATTGAGGAGGCAAAGTTAGGAGTGAAGTAAATGCAAATTTATTATACCTTACATACACGCAACAGCTAACAGAAAGATAAATGCAAAAAGCAGATAATGCAGTATTAAAGAGCTAATAGTAAATAATAATAACAGAAAATAACAACCGATAGATCAACTCTGTCGCAGGCCAACTGGGCACTGCGAGGGTATTAGCCAATGGGCTATTTAAAACAACAGATAGACAGACATGGGTTGGCAACTTATCGATAGTCCCTCAATACCAGGTATGTGTCAAGTGATTCCAGTGAAGTCAGGCGTCCCCGATTAAAGCTGTCAGAGGGATTACTGGGGAACATCCCTTGATCAGGATCTGATCCTCACTCACACAGGGAATCCGGGGTCTGGGCATAGAACAAAAATAACCATTCTGTTCCCTACTTCCTGCTGGCTACCTGATGCACACACTTTTTACACCTAGTCTTACACTAATCTGTTGGCTTTAGAGCCACTCACAATGTTACCCTATAGCTGTTACCCTATGGAATTGAAAGGTGTTAAAATTATCATAAAAGGTTACTACCCAAACTTGGGTTTATCCAATAAGGAAATTATGATGCAGCACCTTTAGGTTTGAAATTGACATTGCTCCGCCTAAGCCCCAACCCCTTGTAGGTTTCATTTAAATATGCTTTCTTGAGATGTACCTTCTTGGAATGTGTTGGGTGAGCCAGGACATTGGACCCAGTTTTTTATCATTAAAGCTGAACCCTAAGCAGAAACTGTTAGGTCACCTAATCTTGCATCTACAGCTTTGCCTATGAGGCCCAGTCAGTTCCATGAACAGAAGGAAGAAGGCTATCATTTTGGTTAAACTTATGACAGACAGGTTACATTTTTGGTTTACAAACTTACAAGCTTTATATTAACTAATATTACCTGTTTAGGCAAAATACCAAATGCTTCTAAGAAGCACATATTTATTGCTTATTAATCCCTCTTGTTCTGGCCATCACAGAAAGGTAGGTATCTCCACCCCAGCTGCTCCAACTGTCTGAGGTGAAGGTTAAGGCCACCGGCCGACCTGCCTTGTGCAGCTCCTCTGTCAAGTACTCCCTGCATGCCTCATACAGGGAGGGCACTACCATCCTGCTGAAGGTAGCGTGTGCCAAGACTTTGTACTCTGGGACCACAAATGCCATGAGCTGCCTGAACCCTGGCCACTCAACAAAGGAGAAGTGCTGGCTACCCAGAACAAGCATCTCCCCAGTGCTCTGCGTGACCTTGCTCACCTTGGGAATGCATTCCCCTGTGTGCCCGCCTTTCCCCCACTGTTCTGGGATGACCTGCCTCTGCTTCAGGGGGATGGGGGCTTTGGAGTGAAAGGGGGACTTGTTTTGGGGCATGCTCTCACTGGTGCCAAACCAAGGAGGAGCAAGGGCAACAGAGATGCATCAGCATCCCCTTGGTGCTCATGTGTTTTGTTCTCTTGCCCCAGCTGGTTTTGGCTTGGCATTGCAGGCAGGTAGCATATGTGGGATTATCTGCCAGCTTAAAATGATCCCAGACCACACTACCCCCTCACTTTCTGGGTGCAGGTGCATGTGTAGATGCTGCCTTTTCTGCCTCCTCAGCAGGCAGAGGCAGAGCAACAGAAGGAGCGGACTCAGCTAAGCCATTTGCCTCCACAACCTCTACCTCAGCAATCTCTGAAGTGCCTGATGGGGAAGGGGAGAGCTGACTAGAAGAAACTTAAGGGGTGCGAAACACTAAATGAGATGATTACCCCTCTTGCCCCAGAATATTCTTCGCTATGGCACTCAGATCCAGCTGCAGCCCTTCCTCTGGCACTGAAAGGCTGAGGCTGGGAAGTGAAATGGGGATGGAGAAGACTCATGCTAGTGCTGATTTTTGTCATGGTGGTGGTGTGGCAGAGTTATGGCTGGTACTATTGGAGCGGATGCAGACTCAGGCAATGACACTGCTCCTCTCTCCTTGCTGCAAGTAGAATTAAAAGCCTCATGCCTGCTAGCTGTAGGAAAGAGGCTGCTTCTCAATTTGGGGAGAGGGAAACTTACAGCTCTCCCTCTACCCCCTCTTCTGCTTCTCCCTGAAGGCTTGCCAGCTGCGTTTCCAGCACACTTCATGGTGTGTTTAGTATGCTGGAAAATCTGTGTGTTCTTTTGTAATATAATATGTATTTATGTAATGTATGTAGATAATAGTATGCATGTATTTATGTAATGTATGTGTGTATTTATGTAATAAATAAAATATATAAATCTATGTATGTGTTCCTGTATAAATTGTATATTTTAATGCAATATATGCTGTGCTTCCCTACACAGGGAATAGACTTCACACTGAGAGAGAGAGCAGAGATTTCTGGGGGGAAAGAATCAAAGTAAACTAACAAAAACAAGAAGAGGATTTTGGGGAGGAATAAATTGAAAGGAATGAATATAATAATAAAAAGTATTAGGAAAAGAAAAGATATTGGATCCCACTTGCTAGGAACAGTATAGCAAGAAGGAAGTGATAGCCTTTTTGATGCTGCTTAGGTGCTGGAAAACACAGCTCAGTAAGCTGACCCCAAGGCATGGACAAAGCTGTTTAAACAATGCTTTTTATACTGTTTTTCTGCCCCTCCCCAGAGCACTGGGATTGGAAGGAACCTCAGGGAAGGATCACAGTCATTGGTCAGGTACACCCTCAATGTCAGACAGTCCTTCTCCCCTCTTCCCTCTCCTCCTTAGTTTCTGTTTCACTGCAAGCAAGCCTGGCTTCGAAACTAAAAACATTTTGAAACTTTCAAAACACTTAGTGCTCTTGGTTTGTTTCAAAGCTTTTTTTTTTCATTTCAATTTCACTGTTTTGAGCTCACAACGTATCAAAACAGCTTCAAAACGAAACACCCATCGAAATTTCACACAGCCCTACTTCACATGTTTTGGGTTAGTCCTCTGCATGGTGGTGATATTTTTCCTGGGCGCACCACTTCATTTTTCTTTGCCTTATTTGCCACCCTCTGTAAAACAGGTGTGAAAGAAACTATTAATAGAGGTTTAGACTTCTTGCTCAATTATCAGATGCTTCAGAAAAAATGTGTAATGATCATTAACTTTTGCTACCATAAAAATATACAATGGTAGCTTCTCTATTGAGTCTATGAATTATGATAAATATTTAAGTATTACAATTAAGGGTAAGATCATTCAATTAAATGTAATCACATAGTTGAAGACTATGGATAAATTTTTTAAAAGACCCTAAGTTACTTAGGAGTGCTGAAACTGTTTGTTGTTGCTGATATTAAATTTTGTCTCAGGAGCAAAGATGAACCCAGTTAATTTTTTTTACTTTGGTTTTCATGGAAAGTTCTGAAATGTCATCCTGCCCCCTCTTTCCCCACAATATCCATAACTCTGTAACTTTTCAATAGGCAGAAAAGCTAGATTGATGGAAAGTCTTGGATAAAGACATACCCATGCATAATTGATTACAGGATTGAAACCCCAGATTGAAATCCAAACCTAACCCATTGCTGCATTTGTACAAGTAACTAATTTCTTTATATAAATAGCATCCATTTGTACAATAGAGTAAAAGCCATGTTATCCGGCATTTCATTAAATGGCACACTTTATTAACTGGCATGCCAATTGACATGGCAAAAGTGAAATCAGTAGACCCTATTGGGCCATGGCTCAAAGCAAAGCAGCCTACATGGAGCCCACCCCCGCTCTATCCTGCAGCATACTGACGCCAGGGGAGGGGTGGCACGGTGCCTGTCCCCCGGTGGCAGGACGTGGCAGGAGGGGCAGTGGCCCAACCAGGCAAAGACACCTCTCAGGTAACTGGCATATTTGCTTATCCAGCACCCCCCATTTCCCAGGGGTGCCAGATAACAGAGCTTTTGCTGTATCTAAATATTATCTAAATTGTATAAATGTGCATTCACAACACTCTGGTGAGTAATCATCAGGGATCCTGGTTTTCTCTGATAAAAATCCCCAATTTTCAGATTTAAAAAAAAAGTAACCCAAAATCCATGTCCTCATTTTAAAGAAGGACAAAGGAGGCAAAATGCATTTCCCAGTATCACAATGATGTATAATAGAACAGAGAATTGAATCCTAGTCTCCTGCATCTGGAGCCTAAACCAGTTGCTGTGGAACAGTTTGACAACTTTTGAGCAGTGTGCAATATCAGAGGTGTATTTGCCTCTTTTTCAGTGCAGGCACATATATAAGTTATACAATAAAATGTATTATACATTCAATACAATATTCAGATCTTGCTAACGTCGATAAAAGTAAGTTTGTTATGCACTTAGCAAAAGACAAGGCACAGTGAAATCTCATACTGCCTACAGATGTTTAAGGACTGTGCTCTAACTCCTGGTGCTTTATACCAAACGTCATGAGTTAGAGCCTCTCCCCCCCAACCCAACAGACATTTGTTTTTTGGATTTTAGGGTGCTCAAGCCTGCTGGTACTAGCCCCAGCCAGCAGGCAGAGGTGTTTCAGCAGCTTCTAAAGAGGCTGCAAACCCTGCTCCCCCCAGCTTCAGCCATGGCAAAGCGAAGCTAGCAGTTGTGTGCTGCCCCTGCCAAGAGGCTTGGGTGGGGGGTTCAGGAAGGGAGGGGGGCTCCCTTCTGCCACTCTGACTTGAGCCTCTTGACAGCAGCAGCACACAGCTACTGGCTTCAGCTACCAACTGGACTTTGCTTGGCTGGAACATGGGGTGGGACACAGCCCTTTCACCTTACAGACTCCCCATCTACATCAGGTGGGGTATTTGGGGGAGTGTGGCTAGGCCTGTGAGGCAAGGGGGTGTGGGGGCCCTTCCTCTAAACCCTGCCCAGGACTCTTGACAGTGGCAGCAGCAGAAGCTGCCAGCTTAGCTTTGCCATGGTCAGAACTGCGGGGTAGAGGGGGCGGAGTGGAACAGAGCTCCCTCACCTCATAAGCCCAGCCCAACTCCCTCCAATACCCCAGCTGGGGTAGCTAGGGGGGCCCTCAAGGTAAGGGGGCTCCATTCTACCCTGACCCCTCTCCAGCTCCAGCCAGGCAAAGCCCAGCCAGCACCTGCATGCTGCTCTTCTCCCTCCCCATTCCCCGCCCCTCTCCCTCCCCCCTGACAGTCCCAGGGAGGGAGGCCTGTACCTCAAAAGCATGAAAAATTAACCTCTAAGACAGTGGTTCCCAACCTTTTTCTGGCAAGACCCTCTGCTGGGAATGGAGTGCGGTGACAGCAGCAGCATGGGGGCAGGGGCAGGGGAGCTCCCAGCACACGGTGAGGCTTGTTTGTGTATGGCACGACTGGCATTTCCCCCATGGTTGGGAACCACTGCTCTAAGAAACTGGAACCAGAACACAAGGCACTCTGCTCTATAGCACCTAATGCCTGATTTATCAAGGGTTAATTTTTCATAATATCAGCCATTTAAAAAGTGCTCTGCAGCTATGTACATGTGTTGTGTCATGACTACAGAGTGCTTTCAGGGGCCCGATCATGTGAAAAATGTAACTTTCATAAGAGCTAACTACCTCTCTCCAAACTTGGCAAAGAGTACAGGTCTCTGAAATAATCATCTTTGCCAATTGTCAGACTTCCCATTTGAAATCTGGTTCCTTTGAGGGTCAATGAGAATACAGTCCGATCAGGACTTCTCCTAGTTTTTAAAGTCCTTACTTAAAATTTCCTCATTTTTTACACAGGGGTTCAAAATTGTGCCCTGGCCATTGACTAGTTTAGCATAAGACTGTGTTCATAGATTCATAGATTGGAAGGGACCTCACACAAGATAATCAGGTACAACCCCCTTGCACTAGACAGGAGAGACAACTGGGCTCAGGTGACCCAACTGAGGTGACTGTCCATATACTCTTGAAGATTTCCAGGGTAGGTGATTGCACGACCTCTGGAAGGAGAATATTCTATAGTCTGGACACCATGACAGTAAAGTTTTTCCTAGTGCTAAGCCTGATGTGGTCTTCCAGGAGTTTATGCCCATTACTCCTGGCTTTCCCTATTGGTGCCCTGGTGAACAGTTGTTTGCTGAGCCCTTGATGTAGTCCCCTGATATAGCAGTAAGCTGCTACCAAGTCCCCTCTCAGCCTTTCTTTTTTAAGTTGAAGAGACCCAACTCCCTCATCCTTTCCTCATATGGCTTGCCTTGCAAGTCTGTGATCATATAAGTGGCTCTTTTCTGGACTCTCTGAAACTTTTCCACATCCTTGTTGAAGTGCAGCGCCCAGAACTGGACACAGTACTCCAGCTGTGGCCCCACCAATGCCGAGTGAAGTAGAGGAATCACTTCCTCAGTTTTGCTGGAGATGCATTGGTTGATGCATGCCAGTGTATTGTTTGCCCTGCTGGCTACAGCATCGCACTGACAGCTCATGTTCATTACCCCTAGGTTCTCTTTCAGTCATGGTGCTAGTCAGTTTGGCGTCACTAAGCCTGTAAGTATGTTTGGGATTGTTCATCCCCAGGTGGAGCACTTAACACTTCTCAACATTGAACTTCATCTGGTTCTGATCTTCCCAGCTTGCCAGCCTGTTTAGGTCTGCCTGTATCTGCAGCCTATTCTCAAGCGTGACCACACTCCCCCATAACCTGGTGTCATCCACAGACTTGGCCAGTGAGCTCTTCATGTGCTTTTGGTATATCCCTTTCTTCTTCCAGAATCAACAGTCATTGGGTTTTTCTTTCCCTATGTGTACTTCAACTTCAGCTGAAAATATATTGTAAATCTGACTGGCTCTTCAGCAAAAAACCCCTGGAAAATGTCAGCCCAAAGATGAATGCTTTAGAATGTGGAAATAGGGAATTATAGTGGAAAGTGTTTTGCAGCTGTTATTACAGCAGATATCACCACAACAAATGCTGTAATAGTTTTTAGCCATTTAATTCTGCTTCCCTGTTCTAGAGAGATTGGACCTGAAGTTTAGTCATTAATTTTTGGGGGTTTTGTTTTTTCTCCTCTTCCTCCTGTGGTACAGAAATGCTATGTTAAAGCAATTCTCTTGCAATTGAGCTGGTCATTTATCAAGAACTTGGCTTAGCAAAGTGCAATTCCACAAGTATCTATGGAATTTAGAGTGCACCATTTACTTCTATTGCAATTGGAAACCATTTCTTATCATTACTACTTGGGGATACAAAAAAAAAAAGGAATGTAGAAAAGAAAGAAAATAGAAGATAATAGTTAAGCAAGTGACCAGTTAGAGATTCATTAACATATCTTTTGATCACATATTCTACTTTTTGATTATATATCATGGATTCTTTTCATCTTCACCAAAAAGAAAAAAAATCACTAATTTCCCTTGTTGTATATGCCATATATAAAATAAATTTATGTAAAGTGCCTAAGCTTCCAAACCAAGCATTTAGGTAATGTCTATATCCATCCATTGCTATTGTGCTTGCCTTGGTCTTGTTGTGTTTTACACCCACACCTTAAATCTGGTCCCTGCTTAGATTGTAAGATCTGTTGAGGAAGATCTCTCTCTCTTCTTTTCTTGTGCTGTGCCATGCACAATAAGGCCCCATCAAAATTAAAATAAAGAAAGAAGAACTCCCCAGCATTCCATCTATGGCATCATATGCTGAATTAAGTTATAAAACAAAGATATAAGGGATATTGGGAAAATATAAGAAAAGATGTTGCATAAACCTCATACTAAATGGGAATTTTTATAGGATGTGGGTATTCCAAGTATTGGAGATATGCAGATAAGGCACATGCTTGAGGAGAAAAAAATCTGTATAGAAGGCACTGTGAGCACATTTAATAGAAAATATTTCTTATTTGTTAGGAAAGGTTTTACCAAAGTTACCTGGCCATGATCTTTTTCTAGTTATAAATGTTGGTAGAGAATATACTGTATATATAAAAGCTGATAAAAAATGTTATTAAGCACTGTTTCTTCTTCCATTGATTATATCAGTCGTATGTAATATCCTCTGTTCTTGTTCCCTCCCAACATGCTCCCTCTGCCCACCAGACATGCAGCTTGTTTTAGGAAGGCAAAATAAAGGAAAAGGATTATTTCAGAGTTATGGCAGAATTCAGACAGCAGATAATCCTGAGCATATGACTGATCCTGACTGGCTCAAGCCAAACCTAAAGTGTTAACCCTCCCAAAGCCACTGTTGAATTGGCAGCAGCTGTTAGTTGTACTTCCAAAAGGTACTTCCAATTCTATAGCGGCTGTGGGAACATGGACTGCATGCCCAGGAAGGTAGCAGGAGCATGGAGTTTGGGTGGGCAGGGTGTGGGTGTGAGGGAGGGTGTAGAGGTGTGGGGACCTTCCCCACACACTCCCCCCTTGGTACACAAACTCTGCCATCAGTGGCAGCAGCAGCAGCAGGCAGGAGCCCTTGGGGTACTCATGGCCCATGCAGGTGCTGCCACCCAGTGGCATGTGGCTCTGGCCAAAACTGTACGTGGCAGCAAGAAGCACAGCCAGGCCAGCCTGTTGCTATTGCACAGGGCTCCCTGTGGCGCATGTTCAGCTCCTGACACTTGTGTGCCACCGGTGGGGAAGCCCCACACAATGGAGCCGTCTGTCTTCTCCACTCCCTGTTGCCATGGAGCAGGAGTGGGGCTCTCCACCACTCTGGCAGAGTCCCAGCAGCTGCATGTGACAGCAGTGGGTGGGGAAGGCAACCGAATCCATCACACCGGGCTTTCCCCTGGCGCCACACAATTGCTGGGAGCTGCACATATGCCACAAGGAGCCCTGCATGATAGAGGCAGCTCTGCTCTTGGTCCCCATGTGCAGCTTCGGCCAGAGCCATGTGCTATTGGGCAGCGCCTGCATGGGACAAGAGGGTCCTGAGGGCTGCTGCTGCTGGGAGGGGCTATGCAACATAGGGGAGAGTGTGTGGGAGAAGTCTCCACACCCTTCCACTGTCCCTTATACCCCACAAGCCCTACACACCCACATGCTACCCCCACAAACCCCCCACATATATATACACCCCAAAACATACTCTATGCCCCCCACACGCACTCCCCCATGCCCCACCATACACTTATACCTACCCCCAACCACACCCCACACAGACACAGTATACAAAAGTAAGACTCCTCCATACACAATATACAAAAGTAAGAATTTATTTTGAGCTATTATGCAGTCACTTATATACACAACACAAACACAAATCATGACAAATATTTTTTTAATAAAAGACATTATAGTAGGTGTTTGACTTTTAGTGTATGATTTGTTTGTTTTTTTCTGGTTCAAAGATGGCAACCCCCATTCCTAAAAAAAGTACTTCTGAGGACAAGGGAGGGACTTCCAGTGGTAAAGGGCAGAGGTTAGGGGGTGGGACTTCCAGTCCCAAGATAGCAACCAGGGATGGAATACCTGTCAAGGGGCAGAGCTACCCTTGTGGCCCTCAACAGCCCACCAAAACTCATTAAGCAGCCCTCCAGCCAACATAATTGCCCACCCCTGATCTAGTCCACCCTCATGCTCAAGGCAAGATCATCTTTGTCTAAGCCATCAAAGTCAAGTGCATTTAAAACTTATAATGTGTTTCTACAACCTGTAGTAGATGTTGTAGTAAAGGCAATTGTTTCTACTACTTTATCACTCTCACAGTTAGAAATTCTTTCCTAACCTTCAACCTAAATATCCCTTTAAGATTGTTACAACTTTTTCCTGTCCCATGTGAACACAAAGAACAGATTGTCATCATCCTCTCTATAATAACTCTCTTTATTTCACCACTGTTATCAAATCCCTTCCTCAGTCTTCTTTAAATAAAATAGTCCCATTTCTTCCAAGCTTTCCTTGAGGCCAGGTACAGACATTACACTTTTTCCGGTTTAGGGGTTGGAAACAAGACTGTACCCTTAAAAAACAGAAGTTCAGGGCATATACACTGGGCTAAAAATGGTGGATCCCAATCTAATACAGACCTGGATTGATGTGGTATCAGACTTAATCAATCTAGGTTAGATTGGTAAATTGAACTTCAGTACCAGGTCCACTCTTGAATCAAGGTAGGTCACTGTTAACTAACATCTTAAGCACTTTTTCTAGTCCTGCTAGCCCCCATTAGCTCCTGCATGCCAATCCACCCAGGTACCTCCATGAGCCAGCACAGTATCAGGGAGCTGCATGGGCTGCAGATGCCTGTAACTAATGCTGGTGTGCTGATGGGTGAGGAGGAGAAAGGGGGCTTGCTCATGTCTGGCTTCCCCACAGTGTGCCTACTCAGTGGCCATGGAGGTCTCTTAGTGGGCTTTAACACACCCACCCAGGCACCTCCATGCTCTTGTGAGCCAGTACGCTGCCAGCAAGCTGAGCAAAGCTGAGCTCCTTTTCCCTCCCCACTCCATCAGCAGCCAGTGTCAGTCACAGGCATCTGCAGCCTGTGCAGCTACCTGGCCCTGAGCTGATTTATGGGCGGGCATAGGGGTTCCTAGGTAGATGTGCAGGATCCCATCAAGAGACCACCACAGCTACAGGGAGCAGATCAGACTGGAGACACCAGTTCACTGACTCAGCAGTACGGGTCCTGGTTTTCTATGATTAAAAAAAAATCCCCAATTATCAGATTAAAAAATGTCACTCAAAATCCACATTTTTCCATGATTAAAATGAAACACCTCTAATATATCTTTATATATAAATATATATAGCGGTGTTTCATTTTGATCACAGAAAAATGTGGATGTTGGGTTACTTCTTTTTAAATATGAAAATTGGGGATTTTTTATCAGAGAAAACCAGGATCCCTCTTCAGAAGCACTCAGCACTCTGGCACCCCAGGCAGGGCACGGGCACTCTGGGAAGCATGCTCAAGCACCTGCAGCCTGATGGCTATGGCCAGTACAAATACTCTCACCCGCTTCCCCCCCACTGAGGGGTGAACGTCTGTTTGCCCCCAACCTGAAGTAGGGTGCTTACAGAAATCCATGTACCTTTGAGTGATTCTACCTCAGGCTGTACATAGCCTGAATGTCATATTTTTCAGCTCTCAAATTGTTTGGGTTGCTTTCCTATAAACTCCTTTCAGCGTATCCATGTTATTTTTTAAAGATAGGGCCTGAAACTAGGTGCAGTACTCCAGGTGAGGTATGTGCAACTTCTTGGTGCCTGGCATGGCATAGGCAAAGCACCCCACTGTTGGACTGCTACCACTGTCAGAGTGTCAAAGCCCTTGGGCTCACATCAAACCAGAGTGGGGGTGTTTTGGTCTGTAGTACAGTAAGGTTGCCAAAAGACCTAAACTGCATAAGCATTGTATAAGGAGAGATGATAAAATTCTGTCCCAATTAAAATCAATAAGAGTTTCATCATTGGCTTGCATTATAGAGCCAGGATTTCTCCCAGACTACTCTTTTATATTGCTTAACTTTTTGTGCAAGGAATAGAAGAGGAAGTATTGTCAAAATTAGCCTTCATGCCTAGAGGGACTGATCTGATTTACACCAGCATTAATATACCTCTTATTTTGTTTTAGTATTTCCAGTAGATTTGGGTCCAACCCAAAACCACAAGTCCCAAGGTAAATTTGGATCTTCTATAGCACTTACTATTTTTTTTTGTGTGGCATACAACAAATCATCATCTTTCACTTTTGCTGTGAGGAAGTTCCTCCAATGCAGTTTTTGGATGTCAGCAATCTTTCCTGCTTTGCTTTCATGTATTTACAATATGACTGGTATCAGAATCATCCCAACTTAAATTTGTAAATATTCATAAAAATATCAAAAATATATTTTTGTTCTGCATTGTATAGCCCTATGTTGTTACTTTGTGTCAGCTTGTAGCATTTTATATGCATTACTACACCCAGAGGCTTCATGCTGGATCTGGACCCCATTATGGTTAATGTTCATGTTTAATGAAATGCCTCATAATTATAAAGTATAAGAGTGATGTTGTAGCCATGATAATCCAGAAATTATGTGAGACTTGAGAAAGAATGTCTTCCATTTGAAAGCTTGTCCGACTCTATGCCAACTACCTAGTTTGTCCAATAAAATACGTTATCTTAAGTAATCCTTGCTTCACTCATACTTAGAAATGCAGGTATTAATTAGGGGTGTGGAAAGCCTCAATAGCTGATTCATTTTGAAGGAGATATGGCCTGATTCCAGGACCAAATCTCTAAATCCAAATCATATCAGGAGACCATTTAAAAGCTGTGAATCGATTTGAAGGATCCAAATTGATTTGGGAAAGCTTTGGCCACTTCAGAGATTTGACCATAGACTAAACAGGCAAATGAGACAGCTGCCTCCAGCTGGTAAGTCTGTTGGGGTGGGGGGAGGGGTTAGGAGGAGGGAAGGAGCCTGGGGAAGGGAGGGATTGGGGCTGGGACAAGATGCTCATCTGGGATGGAGGGGAGGGGACACGTTACTCAAGAAGCAGGGTTGGGAGGCACAGGGTGTGGGATGCAGGCTCAGCAGTACTTGGAATGGGAATGTGGGATGTGGCCGAGCAGCCCTGGGAATGGGCTATGCCCTGCTGCTGTTTGTGCAGATTGGGGGCAGGATGTGGTACCAACTCGCTTTGGGTGGAAGGAGGCAAGCAGCAGCAGAGCATAGCCCACTCCCAGCACTGTCGCCCGCATCCCATATCCCCCCATGCCAGCTAGTAAGTGACAGCAGGACAGAGCCCCCACTCCCTGCGCTGACACGGGTGCAGCAGTGCTAGGTGTGAGGGCTATGCCCTGCTGCCATCTGGAGCAAGCCACACCTGCATCACGCTCCCCTCCCCACTCCCCCTCAGCACTGGCTGGGCAACCAGCAACAGGGCATAGCCTCTGCAGCTCCCCCCACCACGGCAGAGACAGGCACAGATAGAGGAACTGTGGCCTGCATGGATCACCTGCATGGCCTAGCCACCTCCTGGTACTTAAAACATGGGTTTTTTTAAATCCCTGCACTAACCAGCTCTGGCAGTGATGACTGGGGCCTTTAACGGCTCATGGCAGAGCTCCTCCATGCAGTGCAGGGCAGTAGTGGGCAGAGGGGATCACCCCCCCTTCCCCAGTTGGTACCCACGCAGCAGCTGCCTCATAATGCAGATGCAGTATAGCTCAGCAGGATGCCACGCACTGCCTGGGAGCTGCGGCAGCTCCACCTATCAGCTGGAGCCCAGCACTGCTCAGCCCCAGCAACCCCAGCTCCAGACAGCACACAGCACCCTGCTGAGACATGCTGTGACAGCTGCTCCATGTGTACCAAGCAGGGGGAGTGATCTCTGCTTTGCCCCACTGTCTTGTGCTGTGTGGGGGCACTCTGCCATGAGTGCCCAGAGGCCCCAGTCACCACTACCAGAGCTAGTGAGTACATAGCTATTAAAAAAATAAATAAATAAGGCCCACACTCATGTGGAGCTGCCCTAACTCCCAGACAGCGCACGGCACCCTAATGAGCCATGCTGCATCCACACCATGGGGCAGCTGCCATGTGGGTGCCAGGCGGAGGGGGGGTGATCCCTGCTGCCCCCCCCCACTGCCCTGTGCTGCATGGGGGCTCTGCCACAAGTGCCCAGAGGCCCTAATTGCCACTTCTCAGTCCATTAGTATGGGGCTTTTTTTTTTTTTTTTTAAGTGCCAGGACTAGGACGGGGCTAGGCATGGGATGAGGTGGGCAGGGCAACCATGGGGCCTTCTTCTGCAGTTCCCCCTACCTGGGGAGAGGCTGTCACAGCTGCAGCCATCTGGCTGTGCCTGCCTCTGCTTAGCCAATCCAAATCTCTAAATCAACACAGAATTTCTGCTTCTGATTGGGCCAAACCGAATGGGGACAGTGATTTGAATCACCACATTGAATCACTGTCCTCCAAATTGGTCGAATCCATATCCGAATCAAATACGTCTCTAATCACACAGGCCCAGTATTAATATGGCTGGTAAGGCAGTTACATAGAAGTGTAGACAGTTCCCTCTTATTTTTTTTTTGCTTTGCCATTTATAGATGCAGCTTTTCCTTTCTGCACCTGTGTCATGTCCCTTGTGGGTTTATAAACACTGCAGCTGTTCTAGTGCACTCATAATGGGTTTCTTACAGAGCTATCTGTTGTGAGAGATGGTTAGATTTTGATCAGTGAGTAGTTGCCTACTTAACATTTTATGTTAATAATCTACTATGTGTTCTGTTTGGTTTTGTAGTTTCTTGATTGTATTTGACCCTTTTTTCTAAATTCAATATTACTTATTTTTAAGAACAGATTCTTATTTTCCCTTTGAGAATATCCTATGTTAGATGATTAATATTCTTGCTTTCCATAACGTTTCTTCACATCTGTTCTGCTAGTGCTTTGTGCTAGGCAGTGATCCAGAGACAGTAGGTAACCCATTCTCCTGCCTGGTTATAAGCCATAATACATTTCCCCTCTTTTGTCCAAATTATTTTTGTCCTCCCTGGCAATCAGTTCTGCAACAGATGTACTCACTTTGGACTATATCACACCACTTTGGCACAGTCCAAAGTTAGGAGTGTGCAAAGCTGGAGCAGAAGGCTTCCAGAGTGGCCCATTTTGCAGGCAGCATGGTTGCTGTCTTGCACCTTTTTGGTATTTATCATTCTACTTCATGCCACCAGGTGGGTGGTTCTCACTAGCTTTTACCAGTGACAGAGATTCGTATGACTACAAGTGCCTAACCCTGTGTGACCAGTAAGAATTAGAGCTGAGTGAAGTCTACATGAAAGAATGACTGGATTTTGTGACAGTGAATGTCCTCTCTTTCTGTGATTGTGAATGGTCTGAACAATATCTGATTTATCTTTATTCAACCCAATTTGGCAAATAATTTATGCAAAAGGTTTTTGTCCAGATGTATGACCAATAACTGTTGAGTGCTGCTGGGCTGAATGGTCCCACCCATCTGCTCCTAGTCTGCATGTACCAAACCAAGAAATGAGATATGAAGCCACCTCAGGGCCCTCTGGTTTTGCTCTCTTGAGCTTTCTGGCCAGATTTAGCAGCGGGATTATCTGAAGCTTCATCCGTCAGATTTCAAAGTGTCTTTGTATAACTGTAGACCCACGTCTTCTCTTAACAGAGACATCTTGTCTACTCTGGAAGTATGTTGTCCTCACCCCACACCCCGTACTCCTCCCTCTGCTGTGTGGTGCTGAAATAGAGCATAGGGAGCTTGATGCTATAGGAATATAAGAGTGGCTGCTCAGACTAAGGAAGCGAATACTGCATATTAGGGGCATGCAAAGAGAGAAGTATTCAATTCGGATTCAGCCCAATTTGGGGGCGAGTGATCTGATTTGCCAGGAGCACTGGCACTGCCACAAAAGCACAGATGCACTTACTATTTAACTGCTGTGTTCACCTAACAGCAACATGCACTAGTCCTAGGGTGCTCTCTGGTAAAAAGTAGTGATTTGTGTCACTGCCTATCTGCCCCTTTCCTGTATTAGGGAACTTCACACACATGCATCCTTTGTGGTATATGAGGGGCCATAACTGTTCAGACAGTACTTCCAGCACCAGCTGTTCTCTTCCCTCCTTCTAGGCAGTCCTGCTTTCTGCCCATCCCCATGCTGTCCCACCCGAGGGGTTTCTTACTCTCTCCAACAGTCTGCAGTGTAGCCTGTACTCTGCCCCCCACACCCCCAGTCAACCCCCTGCCACCCACCATTACTCTCACTCACCTTGCTTCTCATCGTAGCATGGACCGCCCCACACACTTCTCCCCCATCCTATCCCCACAGCTCCATCCTGACTGCACCGTGACCAGTCCCCTTCTCCCTGTGCTGCCCAGCGCTATGTAACCCTGTGTACTGAGCAGCCCTGTCAGGCAGGCAATGGCTGGGACACACTGTGCTGGCAGCACATGGCTCACGTGAAAGCAGGAGCTCCTGTGGGCTATAAACCCTGACATAGCTCCCTGTAGGGCACCGAGCAGTGGTCTTGGGCTTTCTCTCTTACTCTGTCTCTCCATGGATGCTTCAGTAAGCATTCTGATTTAATTACGATGAGACGGATGTTTAAAGAAGCAGTGCACATTTTCTGAGTTTTTTATGGATTTTTTTAATGGAATTTATGAGCATTGTTTTTTAATGTCTTTTTACATGGATTGCCCATAAATGTGTGGACAGTTGACAACGTCTCTCTTGAACATGCAGGTCACATGGTAAATTTGGGTTTCTTAATAGGACTCTTTGACTTGGATTTTCATTGCAAAAATATTTTTTTTGTACTTTCTGCTATTCTCCAATTGTTATTTAAGTTGCCAGGAATATTTTTGTAAACATCAAGTTAACTCAGTGAAATACTTGTGAACAGTGAATTCAGCAGAAGTTGATATGTTTAAAAATTCAAACTTCAGCAAAATTGGTTTTGCATTATTCTTCCAAGGCCAATGATTATTTTCATTCCTGTGACGTACAACCATTTAGGGGATTCTAAGTAACTCAGTTTTAATGAGGTGGCAAAAAATGGTGTGACTCTTAGACTCCTGGTTTTGGTTTATATTTTTTATTTGCAGTATTATTACATCTAGTTCCTATTGGTCCCTTCACAGAAATCATCATGAAAAGGGCCAGGAGAACCCTGATAGCAATTGTAAAAGAATAGACTATGGTCTTGTTCTCATATATCTGGAAGCCTTTTTTGCTGTTGATATGTAGGAGATGATGCATACCAGAAGTTGTAAACATAATCTCTGGCAAGCTCACTCAGTAGCCTGTTTATTAAATGGTGTGCATGTAAGGAGACTATTACACCTGTGCACTGGCTTCAGTTTGATTCAGGTGCCATGAAATTTATGCTGGTTTTGATGTATACAGTCTTATTCAGGTCCTTTTCTTTTTGGGAACATCTGTCTTGCGGTCAGGGGAATAACTACAGCTTGTATTGACAAATTTGAGCTCTATTGTACCTCAGGCTGGAAAGTCTGTCTGTGAAGCTGGTTAAGGACCCTGGTGTTTAGGCTGATTTTTTTGCTGTCTTGGCTATACTTTACTGGTATGAATATCCCTGCACTCCAAAATGGCGGCGGGGGGTGCTTTAAATAAAATTAATTAAGTGAATTTTAATTAAAGCGCCCCCGCCACCATTTTGAAGTGCAGGGGCACTGATGCTGAAGATGCAGAGGCTGGTTGGAGCACACTAATGAGCATGCTCCAGCAGACTCAATTAATCAAGTCTGTTCCAACATGCTGTAATTACAGCACATTAGAACAGCCTTCCCACACATGTATGGACACATCAACACCATCAAAGGACTGTGATCAAGAGCACTGCAGTGAAATATGCCACATCTCCCTGCACACTAACCCACTTGGCCTCATGAGAATGATTATTGACACACACCTAGTGTAAACTACCTCTATGACATATAATGGGATGTTGCATGAAAAGGGGTCACAGTCCTTTGCCAGTATGGCATGTGTTCTCTTTCTTTGTGCTTCATCTTGGGAGTTGAAATCAGCTGAGGATTAACTGTATAGATGACCTTACAGAATCTGACGAATTGTGGATTGGGAGTTTAGGATAGTTAATTAAGTTTTATACAGTGTGTTGCACATGCTGTCCTTCAAAGATATGCTTAATATTATTTATTGGACATTGTATGTAAGGAGATGGGGACCAATATTTTTTACAGAAGGGTCTTTGATTTTAGAGTTAACTTCCCTGTATATCCACCAGGGCCAAAGCTCTGTTTAAAGACCCGTCACAGACCCACTGTATTCATTGTATCTTGTCTCGGCTGTTTATTTCTGTTGTGCTTTAAAGGATTTATTGACCTTGTCGTTGTATAATTCTAGGTTGTATCAATGCCCAACTTTATTTTTTGTAAATAAAAATAGAAAAGCAGGCACTGCTTGCATATAAAATGTTAACAATATGGCAAATACTTTATTGGTGCAGATCATCCTTGAGGTCTTTCAACCTTGTGATTCAGTAATGATAGTACATAGGTGTTAACTGCTCCTTAATTGGAACAGTATTAACAAGCCCTTTATGAAAATCCAGGTAGTTAGGTGGCAGAGCTGGTTCTGATAAACCACTAGTTAAGATAGGATGTATGTTCTTGTGATGATAGGCAGTAGAGCTGTGTGAAGCTTTGACCAGTGATTCTATTAGGAGGAGATTCGGCCTGTTTCGGCAGCCAGATTTCCAAATCTGAATCAAATCAGGAGACCCATTAATCTCTCTGAATCAAATCAGAGTCTTCCGATTTGGAGAGATTCAAAGATTCGGCTATAGACACAGCTTTATTTGTTTTTTCTACGTACCTAGAGACACCAGGCATGGCTCATGAATGCTGAGATGGTGGGGCAGATGATGCATCCCATGAGAATGCGGAGAGGGTCCCCCACAAGCTTGGCAGCTGACCCAGCAGTGGATGAGATGTACTTCTAGTCCACTTCCAGGTCCACCACAGAGGACATGGGGGACCCCGCTGTGCCCTAGCTTGGCAACTGGTACGTCCTGGGTCTGGGGGGGGCACCTGGGGTCCCCCTGTGGCCTTTTGCTGAGCCAGAGGGGCTTGGGCAAAAGTACCAAAAGTACTTCTGGTCCTCTTCCAGGTCCACCGCTGTGTGTGTGGGGCACCCCCTATGCTTCTGTGCGATACTGCATCCATCCCACCATCTCAGCATTCACAAGCCACACCTGGTACATCAAGGTACTTAGGAGAAACATATAAAGCTGTGTCTATGGCCGAATCACTGATTCTTTGAATCAGAATCAAATCTTCACATTTGGCTGAATTGAATTGGGACAGTGATCTGAATCAGCAAATGGAATCACTGTCCCCCTAATCAGGCCGAATCTGAATCAAATATTTCCTGCTTTGCACACTCCTAATATGCAGTATTCTCTTCCTTGGTCTGAGCAACCACTCTTATATTCCTTCCCTATAGCATCAATGAAAGGAAAGGAGAAGGTAAGGTGTAATTAACCTCTTGTTTATAAGGCAGTACCAAGATTATTCAGAATAAGATTATAAATATCTCAGGAAATTGGACTAAGCTTTAATTAGCAAGTAATAATCTTGGTTCTTAAACCAGTCCAGTTTTTCTAGTGCTGCATTTGCCAAAATTTTGTCCTCCTTAAGCCCTATTGTATATTGTGAAAGGCCTACTTGGCATAAAAAAAATATTCCAAACTGTTTATGTAGCTGAATTGTATGACGCTTCTGTGTCTTCAGCGTTGAAATGATGACATGTTAAATATCATTCTTGATATCAAAGTTTGTACTTATTTAAATGAATCAGTTCAGTTTATACAGTAAATCTATTATTTGTGACTCAGCATTTAACATAGCAATGTTACAGCAATATAATGTAGAGTGCAAATTTAAACTAATAACTATCCCAATATAACTCTTTGTATAGAAACTTTTATTAGATGACTAACTTCTATTAGACTTTTATTTTGGTTTATCTTTAAACCCCTTCCAGAAAAAAAATGAACTATACTGAAAGAAAGAAGTAAGGTTGAACTATTGTAGCCATAATGGTCCAAGGACTTTCATAATAGTCCAAGGAATGGTCCAATGGTCCAAGGAGAAGTAAGGTTTTTTTGGTAGCACCCTTTAATGGACCAACTGTATATTTGGGAATGATGTTAGACAAGCTTTTGGGCACAAAGTACTCTTCTCCACGTCTGGGAAAGAAGCAGATACAATCTAAGCTAAAATCTGTATGTACTGAAAGAAACACTCTGGGCACATCTGCATGTGCAGTTTAATACACAGTAGCCTTAGAAGACAGATACTAGATTGATTACACAATTTACATTTCCAAGGCTTTTTTTGCATACAGAATGTCTAGATTTACTAATTTTATTTAAGTGAAATCTGCGTGTCTGGAGAGCAATTAAGCAGTCTGGCCCGCTTCCTCCACTAATCTGCCTTTTCTGTTGTGCAGACAAGATGGCCCTCATTTTACCTTCAATTCTGTCCCGTTTCCTTACATGCTTCAATGGGAGCAGGCTTAATTAGTGAAACTGCTTTTAAAGTCAGATTGTCCATCTTTATCTGTGCTGGCAGGGTGGTTCTTAGAGTAAAGGATAAAATAAGCTAAGAATTGTTCAATCAACACCTTGATTTTAAAATAGATTCATTATTGTAAATTTGTGATTTTAAAATTATGGTAACATCTCAGGCTGATTTGGAGGCGAAAAAGAATAACAATACTTGCGTGTGTTTAGATTTTCTAAGAAACCTAGGGAATTTTCTTACACTGTTTTAATGTAAACACTGTTTAAAACAACAGTGAATATATATATGATTTATGCTATATTGGTCCAAATCCAAAATAGTTTTTAATGTTTCTTTAAGTCTAGCATAAACATTCAGAAGAGATTGCTACACTTTTGTGATGCTCTGCATTCAACTCAAAATGTTCACTAAGTGTCACCTTAGCTATAAAACCAGGACAGTATAACAGGTGCTTATTGTCTTGATCTTCCTCATTGTTTTTCAGATGTTATGTTTTGGCATATGTTAGTGACTGTCATGGGGATATTACTGATCTGCTGAGACATCTGTTCTGCTCATATTAATTTGACTATTCTTTCATGACGAATAGGTTTCTTATACTCCAGCGTAGCAATACTGACCAAGCCTTTGCAGCTGGGAAATTGTTGTTAAACATTGTTTTAAGTATAGTTCTACAGCTTTTGTTCACTTCTAAATACACTCGAATTGGTGAGTACGTCTCTTTATAAACTTTTTAGAAAGCAAACAGGATTTATTTTCTTTTTAAATAGCAATTTTTAATTATTACCATGTCAAAAGTAAAAAAGGAGGGGAAAATCCATGCCACAGAGCATAAAAAGGCATTCAGTACATCTTAGGGAATAATTATCAGTCAGAAAAGGACTACATGAACTTGTAAAGGGAAAGAATGAGTGAGTAGGACCAACCATAATTAAACCATAGTTAGCACACCCGAAGGGAAAATGCCATGATTTTACTAGAGAATGTTTTTGGAGGGGTTGGGGAATTTTATTATAAGATCTGTAAAGTCAATATCCAAAATAGTGCCTATATTTTTTGTTCTTTTATTAAAAAGAATCCTTAAAGTATCCTTAAAGTCAAAAATACTGATATCCTAGCTGAAATAAATGACTTTATCTTGAGTTCCAGTCCTGGTGGAAATGAGCACAGATGGTAAAATTCCCAAGGAGACAAAAAACACATAAACCAGGTAATCTCCAGCTTGGCATTACAGTTGAATTAGGCTGAGTTATGATTTCTGTAAGTGTCTTTTAATTAAAACTTGAACCTTGCTTTGAATAGTAAGACTGCACGTATGTTAAGTTATCCTTGCTTTCACTCCTGACACGTCTTTAAAGTAATGAACAGACTACTGAAGAAATATTTGGTTGGGTAATAGTACTCTAGTTTCATTTTCATGGGTCAAAGCAGTAACCACTTTTCACTCTCCACTTGGCATTGTTACATACCTGTCATGTCTATTATCTAGTGGCTCAATTCAAGTCATGGAGGGCAACTAGTGGTAATTAATTCACTACATTCTGATGCTGTCATTGGTATTAGAACACCAAGTACAACCTCTCAACAAATACAGAAAAGTTTCCTAGTCCTTGGTTTCAAGTTATTACAATCTTAAAAAAAAAAAGATCAGAGATTAAAAGATGGAGGATAAAGCATGACATGAAAGCAAACTGATCTGGATGGCAACAAGTACCTCTTCTCAGTGCCATTTTTAATCCATTCATTTGGAAGGTCAAGCTGTGATTAGGAGGACTTGCAGAAAGTGAGTAATAAGAGCAAAGAGCCATGAAAAAGGAAAGGAGGAGAATGCAGGGGAGTATGGACAGCAAAAAGAGTAAGAGTAGTGTTACAGGTTGTGTTTAAACCCTCATAAAGGCACCTAAAATAGGAGCATTCTCCTTTTAAAAGGTGTTAACCCATGCTAAGTACCTTCTCGACATTTTAAAGTTATGCCAGTTCAGGCAAGGGTTATCTTTGATCCATTTTACTCAGGTCAGTCCAGGGTATTGTTATTCTGCTCCAGGGAGATAAGACACTCTGTTTTCATTCCTCCAACATCCCAGGATGCACCATTCCC
Source organism: Caiman crocodilus (assembly GCA_030014935.1). Classification (NCBI taxonomy): domain Eukaryota; kingdom Metazoa; phylum Chordata; order Crocodylia; family Alligatoridae; genus Caiman; species Caiman crocodilus. Next base: position 34,580,222 of record JAGPOW010003642.1, read on the forward strand.
AGCCCTTCCCACTCCTTTGTTCTGTGGACAAACTTTCAGCCCTCCTGAATTCTACTTCCAGGGGGTGGTACTGGCCCCAGGCCAACATGCCCTCTAGCCCCCAAAGAGTAGAAAATACATACAGTGAGCCCACTGAGCGTCAGCTCTGCCCTGTTATCGTATTCATGTAATGAGCTTGCAGGCTCTCAGCTCAGCTGTGGTGTGAGTACTAACCCAGCTCCTCCCCAAACTAATCCCAATTCAGTGAAACACATGCAAGATTTTGGTTCTTCATTTTTATTCTTTTTTTCCACTCCTTTCTCTTTAATTCTTTTTACTATACCTGCCCATGCACTTGTGTTTCTCAAGATTTTTCCCCTCCCATCCTCAGCTGTGGCTAACTTCTGCTGGTTGCAGGGTGAGAGAAGCCACAGCATGCCAAGATACTTAGCACTCTTCCCCTCCTCTCCCACCTCAGAAGGGTTAGAGTCCTGGCTCCTGTCCATGGCCCTGATTTCCAGTTGCAGGTCACAGTTGTACAGGTCTATGTCAGCATTAAGCCTTAACCGAGGGTGGTTAAAATATGGCCTGCGAGCCACAGCTGGCCCACCAGGCACTTTCATCCAGCCTGTGAATTGATTGAACCAATGAATTGTGTCCAGCCATTCTGCCCATGATGTTGGGAGCAGCATACCCTGTTATGCCTCACTTTGACTGTCATGGGCAGAAGGGCCTGGCCCTGCTAGCATGAGGTGGGGCTGCTGCTTCAGGCTTCCCTTGCATTCTGCTCCCTCTGGGCAGGACATAGGGAAGCAACGGGTGCGGGCAGGGCCAGGGCTAAGCTGGGCAGGAACATGGGGCTGGCTGCTGTCTGAAGCCTTTGCCAAGGGGGCGGGGTCAGCACTGAGCTCAGCTGGGCAGAGTATGGGTGTAAGGGATGGTGTGGAGGTATGGGGCTGCTCCCCAACTGCCCCCATGGTGTACAGCTCTGGCAGGCAGCAGGGGGCAGCAGCAGCAGGGAGGAAATCTGTTTGGTGCTGGTGCCTGGCTCCTGGCTCCATCAGTGCTGCAAGGAGTGCAGTCCCTGCCACACGGGTTGCGGGTCACAGGAGGGAAGCCCCAGGTCCTGGAGTGGGCTGGGGCAGGGAATGTAGCTGGTTCCAACACCTGGGGCTTCCCTCCTGTGCCCTGTGGGAGTGGGGAGGTTTGGGGAAACAAATGGCCCAGCGAGGGCTGCGCTCCTTGCTGCGACATGCAGTGCTGGCACCAGGTACCAGTGTCCCCACCTGCTGCTGCACCATGGGGGAGTGTGGGGAGGGTCCCCCCAGCCCTTCCACCATCCTTCATACCCTACAAATATCACACAGACAGACATACACAACCCTCCTCCTCAGTGTTGCCCACATTGACTGCAGGAGAGGACATTGTGTTCCAGAGCCACACACCTACACCCCACAAATGCCACACAACCCCCCAACATACCCTATGCCCCCCCACACAGCCACACCTCCTCACAAACTCCCCCCATGCCAGACCCAACCATAAACACCTCCACACTCCCCACCATGCACACACTGACACCCAAATCGCACAATACACATGCACCCACACCCACCATACACCCCCACCATATAACCCCACACTACACACACACACACAACCACACCCCCACACACAAAATACAAGAGTAAGACTTTATTTTTTAGTTATTATACAGTCACTGCTATATATGGTACACAAACACAGATCATGACAAAAATATTTTTTGTAATAAAATGAAAGTATGTTATAGTAGGTGTTTGACTTTTGGTGTATGATTTGTTTTTTTTTCTGGTTCTAAGGTGGCAAACCCATGCCCCCTCCCTAAAGGAGTATGTCTGGGGGGCAAAGGAGTGGGATGTCCAGTCCAAAGATGACAGCCAGGGGACAGGGCAATTATCAAGGGGCAGAACTCCTCATACATCATCACTCGATAGATCACCAAATCTTGTTAAGCAGCCCTCCCCACAAAAAAATTGTCCACCCCTGCCTTAACCCATGACTGCCCTGAAGCTGTTCTAACTTACAAGGGCATAGCATTCCACAGAGTTAAACTGTTTTAAAGGTAATCTGTAACAGCATCCTATAGGGTTGGCAGTGGTAGAAATCGGGTGGAATTAAAGAAAGCATAGGCTGGAAGTGTGGCAGATGAGAGACCTTGGAATCAGTGTGATACGTCAGACACCATAGAACACATGGAATGCTGAAAGACCATTGCGCCAATTTTACATGTATATCTACATGTGGCTTGGTAGACATGATGGGAGTTTCCTACAGAAACCAAAATCAGTGGGGGCAGGAAGACAAGTAAAAGTCCCTAACCATTATTCAGATTTTGTGTTCTCATGGCATTTCCCAATTAGAATACAATAAATATATGTAATAAAAGTACTATTTCATTTTATTAAGATATTCTACAGTGACAGCGTTCTTTAAGGATGCAGACAGACGTCACATTTTTGCTCAATCTGGCCCCTGGAAGTGCTCTGCAGCCATGACTCAACACATGTACGTGACTGCAGAGACCTTTTAAAATGGGCAAATGCACGAAAATGGTTAATAAAAAATTAACCCTTTTCAAATCAGGTATTAAATTAAGGCATTCTGCTTTAGAGTGCCTTAGGGAACTTGTGTTCTCTCCAGAGCTAATTTTTCATGCAGGGTCAGGGCTGTCAGGTAGGAGGGAGGGGGAAATAAGCAGCATGGAACTGCTGGCTGGGCTTTGCCAGACCTAAGCTGGAGGGGGGAGGGTGAAACAGAGCCCCGTCACCTCATGCCTGCCGCCATCAGCTACACAGCTGGGGTAGTTGGGGGAGCCAGGCCAGACCCACAAGGCAGGGGGGCTCCATTCCACTGCACCTCCCCCCGACTCTGGCTGGGACACTAGAGAGCAGCAGCAGTAGCTGTGGGCTGCTTTGCCTGGCCTGAGCTGGAGGGCAGGAGGGATTGAACAGGACACCCTGGTCTCGCAGGCCCAGCTGTGCTCCCCCTCTGGAATAAGCCAGGCTAGGGTAGCTGTGTGGGTGGGGGAAGGGGCATGAGGCAAGATGGCTCTGTTCCACCCCACCCCACCCCACCTCCAGATCAGGCAGAGCACAGCCCAGCCAGCAGCTCCATGCTGCTCACTTCCCCTCTCCCCCATCCTCCCTGTTGATAGCCCTGGAGCTGGAGGGAGGGGGGCAGTTCAGCAGCCTCTTCAGAAGCTGCTGGAGCACCTCTGCCTGCTGGCCAGTGCATAGTGGCTTAATTTTCTACTCCCTTCCCCCCCATCCTATAGGTGAAAATCTGTCGGGTTGGGGTAGGGACTCTAAGTCATGACACCATGTAGAGCAGGGGCCTGAACATCTGTAGGTACCCTAAGTGCATTGGAAAAAATTTTAAACACTGAACTTCTAAAAAAAATTCCAGAATTTAAATTCAGTCTCACTGTAGTTCAACATTCTGCTAAACAAATTAAGACATCAGTTTTTCTCAGTAAAAATTCCTGATATGAAGCAAAATATTATAAATGATTTTTAAAAAAAGATCAGATGCCTCTTGGTTCCTGAGGTGTACAGTAGTATAGGTTTATGATTTGTTTCCTTCAAGAACATTTAAATGTTGTTGTATCTTGATCCATGTTTTTTATAGAAACTGGAAGAGAAATATAGATGCTGTTAAACTTGTTTTTTGTGTTGTAGCCACATTTTCTTTGAGAGCAATATTTAGAAAATCAAGCACATCAGATCATAGTACTCTTGTCAATAAAGATTAAAGGATTTTGTTCCTGCAGTATGGCAAATACTACTGTGCTGTGATCTGAAAAGAGTCTCAGCTGTATTCCTGATGTATGATAATGGCTAGGCAAGTGGTAACTGGAAGCATTGCCTACAATGTAAAGTATTCTTATTTTATTATTAATCTTCCTTGCTTCCCTTTCCACTCACCAGTAACATCTTTTCAGAAACCTTGATTTTGACTTCCTGGGACAGAAACACTATTTTATTCTATACACATGTAGCAACTAATGCAGTGCATAGCTAATTTTGGTTAGGGATTTAGGTACTATTATATTATAAAATATTAATAATGATTGGATTTAGCAATTTGGAGCAGCTGAAAGATGGTGAAGGAATAGATTCTAGGTGTGGTGTGTTAACATTATTCACTCTTCTATTAAATGTAAGTGTAGTTGTACTATAAAGAAAAATTCTTATACTGTTTCCCATTTCTGACATAAGCGTGTTGATTTATAAATCCTTATTCAGTGATTCAGAGCAACTTCCAAAAGCAGTCCCTATACCTCCATTGGTCTTTTTCTGACACCTTCCTAATCTTCTCAAGTTTTTCATGAGAACTGCATTTAACCAGGCTGTCATCAATCCTAACAGGCTGCTTTTACAACAAAAACAGATGTACCACCTTTGATCGCTTAAAACAGTCTGTACCTTCTGTGCTCAAAATTTACATGGACCACAATTCTTTGTTCTGTTAGCCAGAGTCAAGGATAGTATAGAGGTTAAATTGGAAGTGACTAACATTTATAAATCATTACTGAGTATTAAGAAGGAGGAGTGCTTTGCTTTGAGTAATTGTAGACACATTTGCATTTAGTTTCATAGATTTCATGGATGTTAGGGGCTGGAAGGGACCTCATGAGATCATCAAGTCCAGCCTCCCTGCCAGAGGCAGGAAGTCTTCAGGGATCAGATGATCCCAGCAAGAAAAACATCCAAATGCCTTTTGAATGAGTCCAGAGTAGGTGCTTGCATCATCTATGGGGGAAGTCTGTTTCAGACCTTGGACACTTGGACTGTAAAGAAGTTTTTCCTTATCATATCTGAATCAGCTTAGAAGTTTATGGCCATTAGACCCAGTTATCCCTTAGGGAGCCCTGGTAAACAACTGTTCTCCCAGATCCTGATGCACCCCCCTTATATACTTGTGGGCAGCCACACCATCCCCCCTGAGCCTTCTCTTCGCCAGGCTGAAAAGTCCCGTGTCCCTCAGCCTCTCCTCACAAGGCTTGCTCTCTTGGCTTTTGATCATACGGGTGGCTTTCCTCTGGACTCTCTTGAGCTTATCCACATCCCTCCTGAAGAAGGGGGCCCAAAACTGGATGCAGTACTCCAACTATGACCTCATTAAGGCCAAGTAAAACAGGAGGATGACATCCCTGCTTTTGCTCAAGATGCATCGGTAGGTGCAAGCCAGAGTTGGTTTGCCTTGCTGGCCATGGCATCACACTGGGGGCTCATGTTCATCACATTGGGGGATCATTCAATCAAGACCCCCCACCAAGTCCCTTTTAGTTGTGGTGCTAGTGAGCATAGCACTGCTGAGCCTGTAAGTATGATGATGTTTTTTTCTCCTAAGGTGGAGTACCCTGCATTTCTCTACATTGAATGCCATTGGGTTTTGGTCTTCCCACTTTGCAAGCATGTCCAGGTCGCCTATATTCCCAGCCTGTCCTCCATCATTACTGCCTTTCCCCATAGTTTAGTGTCATCCATGAACTTTGCTAGTTTGCATCTGATGCCCAAATGCCAGTCATTAATAAAGATATTGAAGAATACCAGCCCAAGCACTGAGCCCTGGGGGACTCCACTGGTAACTTTGCACCACATTAATTTGTTCCCATCAACCCTTTGGGTCTGACCCTGGAGCCAGTTCCCCAGCCATCAGAATGTGAGGTGCTCAAGGCCACAGTTCCCCAGCTTGGTCATGAGAACATCATGGGAGACCAAGTCAAAGACCTTCTTGAAGTCCAGATAAATGACATCAACCTTGTCTCCCTTGTCCAGGCAATGCATCACCTGGTCATAGAAGATGAGGTTGGTCAGGCAAGAACTTCCAGTAATAAAACCATGTTGGCAGGCATTAACTAGGTTTCCTTCCTTTAGCCTGTTGCAGATGGATCCCTTGATAATTTTCTCCAAGATCTTTCCAGGGGTGGACGTTAGACTAATAGGTCTGTAATTCTGTGGATCTTCTTCCTTTCCTTCCTTGAAGATTGGGACCACGTTGGCTCTTTTCCAGTCGTCCAGTACATCACCCAAGTATCACAAGCTTTCAGATATCTTGGCCAAAGAGCACGCTATGATGTCTGCCAGCTCTTTTAAGACTCTGGGGTGTAATCCATCCAGGCCCACAGACTTATGGATGTCAAGCTTCTTAAGGTGTTGTCTCACTTTATCTACATCAATTTTGGGCCCATCTCCCGTGCCCCAGTTGCTTTATGTCCTGTCTGACAGCATGACCCCCTTGGGTGGGTGGAAAATTGACACAAAGTAATTGTTTAGGAGATTGGCCTTTTCTGGGGCATCAGATGTCAGCTGCCCCATTTGATCTCACAGGGGGCCACTGTTGCTTTTGTTCTTCCTCTGACTTGCCACATATCTGAAGAACGATTTTTTGTTAGCCTTGATTCTGGTTAGCCTTGCTGCCTTGGCTTTTCTGGACCACTCCCTGCAGGTATGAACTAGTACTGAGTAGTCTTCCTTGGTGATGATTCCAGTTTTCTGTCTGATTTAGGCTTCTCTTTTTTGTTTCAAGAGACCCAGAAGTTCCCTGTTGAGCCAAGGGGCTTTCTTTCCCTCTGACTCCATTTCCTGTGGGATGGGATTGACTTTCTTTGCACATTGAGGATTGAGTTCTTTAGGAACAACCATTCCTCATGGATTCCATTTCCTAGGGGGCCATGATCCCTTAGTTTCTGGCTGACCAGTCTCCTAAGTTTGTGGAAGTCAGCCTTTCCAAAGTTGAGGATTTCTGTGTTACTGAGGGATTTGCCCACCCTGTGTTGGACAGAGAAAGTAATCAGATCGTGGTTGCTGTCACCAAGGTTGCCCTCTCCTCAGGTCACTCACCAGATCATCCCCTTTGGCCAGAACCAGACCCAGCAGTACCTCTCCCCTCGTTAGCCCATAGACCACTTGCATTAGGTACAGGTTGTGAGTGCAGATGAAGAGTTTACATGACTGGTCAGACCTGGCCATGTGCTCATCCCACAGGATGTCATGGGAAGTCTCCCATGATGATCACACATTAGGAATGTGCAGCCGTGGCCACTTCCCTATTGAATTCAAGATCAAGTTCTTCTTGGTTAGGAGGTCTGTAATAGACTCCTACAAGTATATCCCCTTCCCCATGTTCCCCCTTTATTTTAACCCAGAGGGTCTCAAGACACCCTCCATGATTAATTAATTCAGTTTGAAGGGAAGTGTACTGCTCCTTGACATAGAGAGCTACACCTCACTCCTCTTTCCAACATGATTTCTCCTTGTCACAGGGAGAGACAAACGGGGGAGACCCCAAAGCCCAAGGGGGGAACCCTGGTGTCAGGAAATGGGGGAGGAGCAGGAAAAACAAAAGTAAAAAAAGAACACTTATTCACAGCAGGACGTGAGCCAAAACAGGAACATTGGGAAAAGCCCACACGGGCCATTAGCCGTGCTTTCATTCAGCTGCAGCCAGCAGGTGATGTCAGCAGCAATTACCAGCCAGCAGAGACAAAAAGGACGGCACACAGAGAGGCAGGAGGTTGAATGCTGGCAGAATCAGCCAGAAGGACGGTGCAGAGTGAGAGGCAACGATCTCCAGCAGAGAGGGATCCAACACCTCACACAGCGATGGAGAAGCCGTCGACAGTGGCAAAGACAAGCCTGTGCTAGGAGTAGGAGCTCCAGTGCAGGGAAAAGCAAGAAACAAAGAAGGAAGCTGAAGAAACCCCAGGGCCAGTAGCCTCTGTGGAGAAGAGGGAGACACTGGTCCTCCTTACAGCCTCCAAACAGGTGGGACAGTGGCATGACCCAGGGTACTTGAAGAGACACCCCAGAGGGAGGGGCAAAATTGTGAAGACCCAGAGAGAGGACTGCAGGGTGGTGAAGACCTGGAGAGCAGGCAGCCTCACTGTGAAGCCCCAGAAAGAGGGCTGCAGAGTGATGGAATCCCAGAGAGAGGGTGACGAGATCGTGAGGGCTCAGAGAGAGGGCAACACTACAGAAGGCCCAGAGAGAGGGAGACGACATTGGAAAGGAACCGAGGGAGAGCAACCATAACTAGGGTGGTAGGGACCAAGCCACAGGGCTAGGTGAACTATAAAGGACCCTGTCGGTCAAATAGGAGCATGGGGTCTATTGTGGGTACACACAGAGGGGTGTTAGTGGCAGTTTTCTTGTGTTTGTCTTTTGCTAGAGAAAGTATTTTGTGTTTCCCATTACCGGAAGGGGTTGAGGCAGAGGGAAGTGAGAAAAACAGAAAGAGGAGCTATATGCTTGTTGTTTGATAGAAACTTGGGGAGTACAAGATCAGCTGCAGGATCGACAGTGACCTGCCAGGCTGGGTATTGGGCGAGGTAGAGGGGAGGTGGAGCCTCATGGAAGACCGCCGAAGGAGCAAGTGGCTAGTGAGAGTAACTGCGCAGAACTAAGCCTTCCCACTGAGGAAGATTCAAAGTCATGGCAGGCAAGAAGGGGGCGACCGACATCACATGTGAAGACCTCCTCGTAAGACCACTTGTGATGGCAGGGCGGATCCCGGTGAGCACACAAACTAGAGAGGCATGGAACAGGATGTTTGAGGCCAGGCGGGCACACTCCTATAGAGGGAATAGCCTTCTATACCTATTACCCAGCCATAGGAAGTTGCTGGTGGCCCTTCTTCCTCACATGCTGGGGCCAGGAGTTCAGCCGGCTCAGCTGGTGTAAAGGGTTTGAAGCAGTTGTGCAGCTCCAGGGGATCGGTCTCCCTGTTGCAGTGCCTCCTAGGAATGGAGACTACCTCCACCTCATGGGCTGGACCTCTTTATTTCTGCCAAGGTGCCATCAGTCATAGGGTGGAGTGCCTGGAAGTAGGTGTCCAGTTCCTGCTCTACATCTCTAATGGCACACAGCCATTGCCTGGAGTTCTCTCTGGCACCCCAGGACCTCCACCGTTGAGCACATCTCACAAGAGGAGGTGTCAGTGCTCCCAGATCCAGCTGCCTGCGTCCATACCAGGCAGCCTTCACAGGAAGCCTAGGGCTCCATCTGAGTGGAGGCCATGGGCATGGGTCTCGCCCAGGTGGGGGCAGGTACTACAGGCTCCATTTGGGTACAGGCTGGAAGCATGGACTCCATCTGGGTGGAGACCCCAGTGGTACCAGAGCAGGGTGCCCCAGGTTCAGGGGGGAGCTTTGGGGTGTGATGCTTCCCTCCCACCATGGTCCTTGTGGTAGTTTGGGCTACTACTGCACAGACCCTTGCTTTTAGGCTCCCTGCCAGGGGCCTTGGGCCCCTCCTGTGCACCCTCCTGTGCAAAATCCCATGCTAACTCATGCATGGTGCTAGAAGTACACCTGTTTACAGGTTCTGTTTATGTGGGTCCCTGGGGGACTGGGCCAAGTAGGATCCAGTATGGTATGGGCCTCTTCGGCTCCTTGGCCCTTCAGCTGTGCTGCTCCCACCACAGGCCCCACCTACCTCCAAGATGTGCTGAGAGTCAGGGTCTGCCAAGGTCTTCTTGGGAGACCTGAGGGTCCTGGGAGTGTAACAAGACTCTGCCCTTGCATCTCACACCAGAGCTGGGGCGAAACTGCAGCTTGTGCCATTAGTGGGCCCTTTTAAACTCTGCATATGCACATTAGGGCCTGCCAATGGTGCCACACTGCTTTTGGGGCTTGAGGGTCCCTGCCTGACCAGAAGAGGGGAGAGGTAAGTGCTTACCCTTCCCCTGCCTCATGCACAGGGCAGCACTGGTCGCATGACTCCCTAAGGGGCTGGGCCAAGTAGAAGCCAGTGTGGGGGCATGACCCTCCTCAGCTTCTCTCAGCTGTCCTGCAGCTGTGCTACTCCCTTCCCACCATGGCCCCACCTACCTCTCAGCTATGCTGGGGGTCAGGGTCAACTGGGGTCCTCTTGGGGGGCCCTGAGGGGCCTGGGGCTCACAGTGGGCTTCTGCTCATGCGTCTCATACTGGAGCCAGGGTCAAACAGATGGAATGAATGTGTGGGGTAGCATAACAAATTTGCAAGTCTTTCTCAGAATCCTTATGTTCTATTTTTTGCCAGTATTACTCCTCAGATGGTGGCGGATGTCCTCCAGACTAAAAAAAGTGGGTTGCCACAATTTGTAGCCCTGACGGCTGCTTTTACTAAAGTATAGTGCAGAGTAATTAGATATCCCTTGTCCTATGTTGCAGGGGTGTCAGACTCATCTGTCCCTGCAGGCCAAGTAAGTGGTGCAGAGCTGGTTAACAAGCTGGATCAGACCCATAGAGCCTTTCTCCGCGCTGTTCCTCTGCCCACCCCCGCCCCCCATGCATACTGGATCCAAGCCCCATGGCACTTGCTCCAGGACCCACACTGCATGCAGTACCTGTTCCAGGCAGTCTGCGATGCACTCCACATGTGTTGCACAATCTGGCTGGTTCAGGACATGTGCTTCATATGGTACCCATCCCCACTGGTCCAAGACTGCCTTGCCTATGGTGCTGATTCCAGTTGGTCCAAGATGCATGTCACATGTAGTGCCACTTAAGTGCTGTGTGAAATGTGGGTCCTGAACTGGCCATAATGGTCACCACATACATCACAGATCCCAGACCAGCAAAAATGGACACTGTGCAGTCCAGCCGAGAAACTGCTGGAATGGGCACCACATGTGGCATACATCCCAGGTCCTGTACATGGTGTTGGTCCATCGTGTGCCATGTGGGTCAACTATAAGAACTCGGGGTAGCACCAGGGATCAGATTCGGGGCTGCGTAGGCCTATTGGTCACATCTTCACACCCCCACCTACAGGATCATATTACTGTCACCACTGCATATTTCGATCCTACTTTGGATCACCACTTCATATTTTGACATATCCCTGAAATTGTTTCCGCTTTTGTATACAGCATTACTACTGGATGGCAAAACTGTCCAATAACATTAATTTTAAATGAATAATGCTATAGCAATATAGACACATCTGTATCTTCATATAGTTTAAACTGAGTAGTCCATAAAAACCTTGACATTTCAAAGAGTTCTGTTCTATGACACATCCCTGGCTGCTTGCACATTTTGCTACTTTTAGACTTTTAAATAGTCTCAAGTACTAATTCTTTCCTTTCAACAACATCTCTTCAGTTTGACAAAATTTTTATCTATTTATAGAGCAAGACTTGTGTAGACAGCTCCAGCATCATGTTCAAACTGTTCTTACAGAACTTGCTTTGTGAACTCAAGTATATGCAATTTTGTCTAACCTGTTGTGAATGATAGTCATAATCTGGGAGTTTATACTTCCAATGTGCTAATTGTAAACTTAATTTTCAAAAACTTTAAATTCTTTTAAGAACCCTTTATTTTTCTTCCAGGACTTGTAATTCCTTCCCCTTTCTAGGCCCTTCAATATTACTTTTTCCTTCCTTATAGCTTTTCAGCATGCAATATTTCATGAATAACTTAACTGCATTTAAAATAATAATTTAAGGTTTTCTGGTTCATTTGATATTTAAACCCATTGTCATTAGGTTTCAGAGTTAACCGCCGCACACAATTTATGTTCCTGCATTTTTCCCCTCTGTGGTGTAATGTCTTGATAAGGTTTGTGATATACAAGAAACTCTTTATTATGTGAAGTAAGTTGTATGAAAAGCTATTTAAAGTAACAAGGTTATAGTTTTACCATTACCCTTGCAAGGGGTTGGGGTCTTGCTTTGCTCTTGCTCTGCTACACCAGGAAGTTCCTGCTGGCTCCACCTAGGCTGTCTGGAATACCACTTACTGGACACTATGTCCAGGACTCACTCTGTCACATTAGGACTAAAAAGACATAAGCGAATGGTAGGTGGTGTAGAAAGGTCTTCTTCATCCAGGCTTTTGTACCAAACATCCAAGTGTATGTTGGGGTGTGGCATTTTTCTGGCATGTACTTACAATATTTACTTTCAGGCAGCTGGCAGGCGTTAAGGCAGTTTCACAGATGGTTGATTCCTCATTCCTGATCCGTGATGCAACACATGTATAGCAGGTTGCTTAAACCTGGGAGTGGGGCATAAAATTCCTCAAACCCAAGGTTTGCATGACTGCCAGCACTGAGGACTACACACAGCTAGAGGCCCAAATCTGTCCGCGCCCCAGCTGAACCCCAGCATTGAGGGGAAGTGGCAGCTTGGTACCTGGCAGCTCCCTAATTCCCAGGTGCCACTTGTCCCAATCAGCTGCTTGTCATTAATGGAATGATAAAACAAGCCATGCATTTAATTCATACAAACCAGTCACAAAGATGATACACATTTATGGAGTAATATTTTTTTTGCTACTTTGCCAATTTATGAAGCTATAGATTGGATGAATGTGTGGCCAGTTATTTATATATAGCACAATTAACACCTTAATCTCATCAGGACTATAACCTTTGCCAGGAGCCTTATTCTTCAGAGGAAAAACCTTTACCTACCAGAAACCTTTCGTCGTTTTTTTGTCAGTATCATTGAAAAAAGGGGTCTAAAGTTCAATAGAAATATGTTTTTCAGATGCTGATAAACAATTTCTCCCAGAAGTGAGGAGCTTCATGAAAGAGCACAAGCATTTTTGTTTGGAAATGTAGTAAGTGGATGATGAAAGATGGCATCACAAACTGACTGGAGGCAGGATTGGCCCTGAGGTATCTTGAAAGAGGAAAGAGCCGTATTCTCCAGAGGAAAAACATCTATTATTTTGCCTTCTTATTGAGGCATCTAACTATGAAGCCTGCAGAGACTTTTAATAGTAATTGCACAAGAGATTGTTTTCCTTCCCTTCTTTTGTTTTGAGAGATGGTGCAGGGTTTTTGCATATTAGGGCTACTAACAGTTGAAGTTCTAAAACAAATCCTGAAAATTCACCAAACTTAAAAATCAGTTACTCATAAAGTCTGTGGCCTTTGTGAGATTTGGTCTGAGACTATAGATCAACATTTTCAAACCTGATTATCTGAAGTTAGGCATCTGAAAATAAGCATTGCTAGGAAGAAAAATTCTCCAAGGTAGTAGCTTGCCCAGTATGGTTATTCAGTTCTGCTATATGATTCTTCTTCTTTTCCTAAACTGTTATTTAAGAAAAATCTAGGGGAAGTGAAAAAGACCACTAAACTTTTGGCTTGATTTTAAGATGTGGTACACGTACATTAGTTTCACTCTAGGTTTCTTCAGGTTTTCAAATTAGTGAAAAAAATAGGATTCTAGAAGACAGGAATACTAAAGGTACCATACCAAAACTTAAGAGTACCATAGCCACTGTATGCTTGCATTACTAAGTATGCTATAACATACAACATGAATAAAAATATACTTTATGATCAATTTTATATGATAGAAAATACAATTATTGTTATTTGGCATATATTACCATGATGCCTAGCAGGAGGACATCCTTTTGCCAAGTGCTGTACAAAGGCTGTTCCAAAGAATTTAATATTTAAAAATAAGACAAGAAACAGCAGATGGACGGAGGCACCTGTGTTATACAAAAACAAGGTGAACTTAGGTCTGTATCGGGGGATATCATGTCTACCCACCAGAAACCTTTGGTCATTTTTTTGTAAGTAGCATGGAAAAGAGGGGTCTAAAGTTCAATAGAAATATGTTTTTCAGAAGCTAATGAACAGTTTCTCCCAGCAGTGAGGAGCTTCATGAAAGAGCACAAGCATTTTTGTTTGGAAATTTAGTAAGTGGATGACGAACGATGTCATCACAAACTGACTGGAGGCAGGATTGGCCCTGAGGGATCTTGAAAGTCAAGAAACCAATGTTTAATGGGATAGAGAACAGGCATTCAATGAAAGGATGGAAAGGGAGCTGTAATATATTATCAAAGTGACAGCCTGAAAATGATATTTGCAGCAGCATTCTAAACTTATATGAGCAACAAAACTGCAATTATTGAAGATGGGGAAAGATATTTCAGGCATATAAAGTTATGAAAGGATGAGAATTTTAGCTATGTGAATGAGTAGGAAAAGCTCTATCTTAAATATTTAATGCAAACATAATCTACATGATTTTAGTCATAATTTAGATTTGAGGACCTAAAGGGGAAAGCTAATAAATGACATTCATGTTACAGTCCTGAATGACAGTCAAGATGGTGGTATCATCCACAGTGACTGACAGGTGGAGGCCTTGGAGGAGAAGATTAAAAGCTGTTTCATCTAGGTTGGACTCGAACTGACAGCTGTATGTTCACAGGAAATATTAGAGACAAGCTGAGAATTTAGTTTGGGCAGAAGGAGACAGGTGTGGAATAGAAGGCTGGATCTGTGAGTTGCATAAAGGGAGTAATTAAATTTGTGTCTGCAGGTGCAATCACAACAGCATAAAGTATATAAAAAAAAGATGAAGATACCAAAGGAAGATCCCCATAGGCCCCTTAAAAAGTCTGATGTAAAATGTGAAGGATTCCCTGAAAGACGAATTAGAGAGGTAGAAATAAAAACAGAAGAGAAGAACATGGAGTAACATGGGAGGACATGTTTTAATGTGACAGAGATGGCTGATAAGTCAAGGAGAATAAAGAAAGAGTACTGATTATAGGAAAAAGTTATTAAGATTTTAGCAAAAGTGCTTTTGGTGGAAGTGAAAGGAACAGACCCTGTGCTGGACAAGGTTTAAAATGGAGTTGGATGAGGCAATCTCCAAACAAAGATAGCAAGCATCATGGTCAATGATTTTGGAGGAAAAAGGGAGATAGATAGTAATTAGAGGGGCAAATGGGGTCAAGTTGCTTTTTGTTTTTTTCCTTTTGGGAAAGTCTGAATCATAATTGTATTGTGAAGCAAAGATCCAGAGGAGTCTGAGAGGTTAATAGAGAGGAAGAAGGAAAATAGTACTGAAGATCAGGGATAGAGATCACTCAGGAAAAGAGTAGAGAGTAGATGAGAAACTTCTGTGCCTATGACAGGGAAGGGAAGTAGAGGGAAGGTAAAATGTCACGTTGCATTTTGTCAGTTTTATCTTGGAGAAAATTAGCCTGTGCAGAAAAATAAGTCAAGGCAAAAAGAAAAGCAGATTTAAGGGATGAATCAGAAATGGGCAGAAGACAGCTGGGATTCAATTAAGTAGGAATATTTAACTAATTTGATGATAGAACTGAAAGAGTTATAAATGAATGAATGAGTCAACCTGATCATAGGATTTCCACGTAAGATACTCCATAGCATGACAGCTAAGCAAAGGAAGCGGGTGTTGGGGGTGAGCTATTCCTGTGCTTTGGCAAAGTCAACCTTTCTGTTGGATAGAGGGATAAACCAACTCTGAGTGGAAGACAGCAAAGCCTGGAGTGAATCCACTACTATACAAAAGGAGAAGGCAGGAAGGAAAGGGTGATAGTAGTCCTGAAGAAGACAGCAGCATTGATGGATTGAAAGTCATGGAAAGGCTGACAGACAGGCCAAATAAGATACATTACTCAGGTAAAGTTCCCTGCTGCTGTGGCTAGACTGCTTCTGAAATCTCAGCTAATTTGTTTAAAGCTAACTTTGGTCTTTCTAAGTTATACTGTAGTCTGCAGTACCCAATTCTAGTGTGGGGCCATTTTGTGCATGGGAGAGTTGAATCAGACCTGCAAATTTAATAGAGATGAAGTAAGCTAAATAATATAAATCATGAGCTTGAAAGCTAAAGTCACTCAAGGTGCATGTGAGGTTGTTAAAAGAGAGAAATTCATGCCAAAGTAGAAGAGGAAGTCAGACAGGAAGGAGTTTGGTGGATGCTATTATAACAACAACATAGAGGCAGGAGGAGAGGAGAGAAGATTTGGATGCAGCGTTGTTCAAAAGAAGTGAGAAAGGGAAGAATGAAATGTTTAACTCTAGCAAAAATGGTAAAGGAGAATTTCCTCTGTGGTAGGGAATATGAGAGAAAAGAAGCGTCCATTAACAGAGGGGCAGACTCTCACTAAGGAATCTTAGTGAAGAACAAGGAGATAAAACTGTCATGCAGTTTAAACTGCCTAAGGTGTATTAAAACAAGTTTGAGGTGTTAATGGCCAATCCAACTTGGCCAAGTGTTCCTCCCAGGAGATGTCTGGATAATTAAAATCACCCGTGACAACCATGTCACATGCACGTGCAGCCTTAGTTAATTCTTGGGTAAACTCCAGATCGAGTTCCTCCCCCTGGTTTGGTGGTCTGTAGTATACATTTACAGTTAGGTCTCTCTCGGCACACCCCTCACAACTTGACCCAGAGAGTTTCAAGTTGCCTATTTTTGGAGCCGATGTCAGCCTGCAAGGAGGTATACTGCTCTTTCACATAGAGAGCAACGCCTCCACCTTTCTTCCCCACCCAGTCCCTTCTATACAGCCCTCTATAGCTACACTCCAGTCATATGAGTCCCACCAGGACTCCATAATCCCTACTAGATCATAATGCACACTGCAGAGTAGGTCTAATCCTCTGGCTTGTTCCCCATGTGCCTGGTGTTAGTATATAGGCACCTGAGACCTCCGACTAAGGCCCCTGTCTTCCTGTCTTGCTGATAGAGAACTATTCCTCTAGCTCCCCCAAATTTCATTTACGTGTGGGAGTAACCACACGTAAATGAAACGTGAGCTGGATAACACAGATAAGAGATAAAACTGCTCTGCAGTTTAAACTGCCTAAAGTGTATTTAAACAAGTTTCAGGTGTTAATGTATGGACAATCCAGGGGTTAAGAGCTCCAGGAGCTACCTAAAATGAATGTGTAACAAGGCCTTAATGCTAACATCAATCAATATTTGAAAAGCTTCAAGCACAACGTGTAACGTGGCCCCTAGTCTCTCTTATCTGTTTAGATTTTGAGCTCGTTGGGATTTTTGTATTCTCTCTTTGTACAGTGCCTATCCCAGTAGGGCTCCATTTGCAATTGACTTTACCGCGATAAACACAATAAATGAATAATATGGTTAGAACTGTTCGCTACTGATATTTTGGGACTAGTGCATGATTCCTTTTACATAAACAGTCCTTTTTGGAAATCTGATCAGTCTTTTCTGCTGCAGTAGGTGATTAACATGCAAACCATGTTTTACATGTGGGTGGTTAAATTTGGCATTCTGCACACATACAATCACTGATCCACAACACACATCTCTAGATGTGTACAATAAGCACTGCTCTGGTATTCTGAACCTTTACATTTCACGTCCTGTAGAAAACTACTTGAGAAGAAAAAAGTATGTAAAGGGGAATTTGTCCTTCCCTTCAACAGACTATAAACATTACCAATCATTCAGTGTCTGAAGATGAACAAGGACAGAATCATATATTTCTCCTTTAATTCTTGTGTTCAGTAGATGACTATTTTGAAACATTGCCAACTTGGTGAAGTAATGAATGCAATACTGGGTGCATCTACATAGGTACTTTACTGTGGAGTTGACTAATTAGTTCCACAATAAAGTGTCTACATGTGGGCTAGTATTAGGGTGAAGTAAATTAATTAACTCTACTATAGGATAATACTGTCAGGGATTGAGGTGATCATTAGAGAAGGCCAGTACAGATTCATGCTGGGAAAAAGAACCATGGATCCAGCTTTTGCAAAAAGACAGGTGATGGAGACATACAGAGAAGTTGGTAAAAATATCCATTTTGTTTTTATTTATCTGGATACAGTCTATAATCACGTACACAGGGAGGAAATATGGGAAGGCCTGAGAGTTAAGGAGGTGCTGAAGAAATATCAGAACCATCAAGGACCTGTATTGGAAATATACAATGAAAGCAAAGAGCTGTTCAGCAGAAATAGAGTTTTTAGGTGAAATTGGGCTTATGTCAAGAGTGAGCTTTGAGCCTGTTCCTGTTTGCAGTCATGATGGATGTGTAGATGTGTTTACTGAACAAATAAGAAGGAGACTTCTTTAGAACATGATGTTTGTGGACCATGTGGCCATTTGCTCTGAGAGTCTAAAGTAAGTGCAAACTGGATTGGACCAATTGAGGGACGTTCTAGAGGGAAAAGGAATGAAGATTAGTGAATCCAAAACAGAATATATGCACTGTGATTTCTCTGAGGTACCTGATTTTGGAAATGTGATCATTGATGAGAAACTTGTTTGAAAATTTGACAAGTTCAAGTATCTGGGGTCAACCATTCATCAAAATTCAGGAGTTGGTGTTGAAGGACAAGGAACTGAACCACAGGATAACAGCAGGGTGAACAAGCTGGTGACAGGAATATTATGTGACAGGAGAGTATCAATGCATCCAGCGCTATAAGACATGTGCATCCAGTGCTATTGTACAGAGTGGAGACATGGCCCCTGAAGAAAACTCAAGAAAGTTTTCTTCTTTAGTGACTACTAAACATGACAGAGCTGATAATGCTCCCATGGCTCTGTGAAGTAACAAAGATTGGTAAAGTGAGGAATACTTGTATCAAAGGACCGGTGAAGTTAGTGGAGGTCTTTAAGGAAGTACAAAAGAGAAGACTAGCATGGTATGAGCATGTTCAAAGGAGTCCAGAAGAATACATGGAAAAAAGTTACCAGAATAGCACTACCAGGAAGAAGGGGAAGAGGAACACCGAAAACAAGAAAGAGAGATATAGTAGAGAGAGACATAAGAGAGAAGGAGTTGGAAAAAGGAGATGTGTATGACTGAAACCAGTGGAGAGCCAAGATCAGCAACAGCACCCGCATCTGGATGGGGCAAGCGAAGGGGCAAGAAAAAGAAAAAGATGAAGTAAACCAGCCAGCACCTCTGCTGCCCGATGCTGTCACCCATATCCCAAGACTGACCTCCCTGGACCCTCTGCCAGCCTGGGGCTGTTCCACCCTGGCTCAAAGTACTGTGATCTTGGATGCATGCGTAAATGATTTGCCCAGGAGCCATCTGACTCTAGCTCAAACTGCATTGGAGTTTATTTGATTACTTAATAGCACGTGTAGATGCATCCACTGAGCTGCAAGATGTGACAACACAGGTCAGACTTTCTGCTTCTGCTCTGGCCCAAGGGGGTCCAAAAGATACCCTGTTATGGTACTGTAATTCCCCCTGGCCCATTTTTAAGGCTTACTACATACAATGACCTCTATCCTATGGTAAATTTCACTCATGAAGTTCTATATCATATATGTACTATACATAATTCTGTCAAATTCCACATATATATGTGGACAATAGTCTGCCAATCAGAAAAATAGTGACTACAGTAGCTTATATTTTTAGCCTTGTATCCCCAAATGGATTAAAAACGATAGCCCCAGTCCCTTTGTGTGTGTGTGTGTGCGCGCGCGTGTATATGTGTGTGTATGTAATATACACTAGGTATAAGTACATATGTGAATGTAGCATTACACATATATATTTATATTTAAAATATATAGAGAAATCATGACATCTCAGTAAAGTGCTTTATAGTACTTCAAGAGAACATCCCAGGTATCTGTAAACTGCAGGTGAAATTTTAGGTTGCCAGAACTTAATTATCCAAACTGAAATATGGCTGGGATACTGGGGTTAGCATCCTTATAACCCCAGCCAGATGGATGTTATTAGATTTATTTGAATCTGAAACAGAACATTACCTCTCTTCCGCTTCTCTTGGTCCTATTTGATGCTCAAGCTGAAAAGATAATATGAAATTAATGCTTGCGTCTATTCTATGAAGACCCTATTGATTTCTTATGGGGCAGAGAATTACTGGCATTTCATCTTTAGATCTTGTGACAAAGTCCTAAAATCTTCATTCTAATGTCTTCTCAATATTTAATTACAAATCACACCTTTTGAAGAGGACTTGACTGAAAGAAAAAACCTGGGGAAAAGAAACTTGTGGGCTACTAATGGGAATGTTGCATTACAATGCAACAGCTTACCTCCTAATTTAAGAATGCAACAATTTATATATACTAGACTGCTAAAGTATATGAAAGTATAAATGTGTTGTGTGTATATATAGATTTCTGAAATATGTTACTAGTAGTAAAAGTGTTTGCATATTTCATTATTTATTATAATATGCTTAGTTTTTCTTTAAATAGTTGATGTATGGACTCTATGGATTGTATGAGTGTCTCTTGATTGTTTAAGCTACTAAAATGAGGAAGGGGAATAAATCTCTCTGGAACTTTCAAGCAGTACCAAAAGTAATAAATACCAGAGTATATATTTTTCACTGAAAATATATAGAGGGAATTTAATAGAAGTAAACTATTAGAGGTCTAGATTCAAGTTTAATGAGTCAGCAAATTTCTTTCCAGTAGGAGGTTACAAGAAGATAATTTGATTAGGTAATTCCAACATACTATCTAGCTATGTCCAACATGTTTAAAGTTGAATAGAAAAGACTTAAGGTGAAGAGGTACTGAACACTCCATAGATTCTACTTCTGGCAGGCCCAGTTCAGAAGGAGTTGTTTCCATCATGGGTTTACCATAGATATAAATCTTCACTTTAAACAGTCTTAATTGTTTTTCTGTAGTTTTCTTTGTGCATGTGCCCCGGCAGTTAGCCACAAAATATGAACTGTCATGGAGCTCACAATACATTTGAGACATATTATTTAAGTTAATAATGCATCTAATAAATTCTAATAAAACATACTTAGTATTGTTGCTAGTTTTAGTATTGTTTATATTTCAGAAACTTAAAAAGCAGTATTTCTAATGTCTCAATATAAATATCTCACATGTTAAAAAAAACCCCACCAACAAACCAAACAAACTATGCAACAGACAGGAAAATGTCAAAACAATAAGTTCTTATAATCAGATCAATTTGGTAAATAGTTCCTTTTTAAGTTAAAATGCTGTGTGTAATGATTGCAGATATTTTCATTAGCATAGTCTAAAACAGGAATAATTTAAATGGATTTGAAAATATTTATTGTAGCCTTAAAAACGGATACTAAGTCATAAAATCCTAAATTCTCTGATTTTTTTTTCTGCAGAATTGTATGAAAAAGTTAGTACTGTTATATTAACCTGCCAAATTTGATTAAAATCAAAGTTCTCTGCTACATTTTTACATATTTTCTTCTGTATGCAAAAAGTAGGTTCATTCAGCAAAACCTGATTTCTGGTTTATGCATTGTAAGAATGGAAAAATTTCTGAAAAATGTTAAGGGTCTGAAAGTGGTTTTGAAAATATTCAAAATGACAAAATAATGGCTAACTGTAAAATTGATACTATAGAATGAACTACCAAATTTCACTAAGAATTATAAAGCATACTCAAGAAACTTATCAAAACCCTTCTGTTTTCCATACCTTTCTTTTCCACTATATCATAAAAAGGCACACGGGAAGTTAATGGCAGTTTTCTCGCCTACTCCAGAAAACAAGAGAAGAATTCAGTTTCCACAGAAACATTTCTATTGAAATCATTACTTTGTCAGTTTAAACCTCCTTATAACAAAATTACTGCATATACACATAAAAACATATGAACAAAAAGGACAGTATGACAATAGCAGTGGATCTATTAACTTTCTAATTAATTATTAGAAAGTTATTCATACCATACAAAGGATCTGATCCCAATCCTATTGACGTCTATGACAAATCTGCTATTGATTTCACTGGTGTAGAGTCCTAAAATCTCTACTGAGTCCTTTTTAAGTGTACTTTGTTACAAAACTGAGATCATTCCTATTCTGGTAAAATCAGCCAGGGGAAGTCTTAAGGGAATCTGCCTTTCACAAGGTCTGACACAAAGCGAGTACATTCACGCTTACAGTCCCAAACCTTTTTCCACAGTCCACTGATTGACCACTGACAACAACCTGAGATTTGTCCAAGGAGCCAACTCATTGGTTCTGAGCACATCAGCTTCACCTGGCTTACTCAGATATTTCACCTCTAAGAAGGAAGATTTTTGCCAACTATAAGAATCACACCCTTTGCCCAACTTATACAAAAAAATGTACAGGTTCTTCCCACATAGGAGAGATCAATCTGTGTTGCCAGCTGCTGTGAAATCATACTCACCACAGGCGATTAATAAAGTATAAAAAATATCAAAAACATTTATTACATACTCAAGAAAAATAATAATAATAGCAGCGACCATTTACTGAAGACAAAGTTCTGAAAAACAAATATGTCTCTATGAAGTATATTTGATCTTACCCCAACTTATTCTACTCGCTAACAAGTACAGCTGCTGATTCTCTGACCATCAAAGTTTCTGCAAGTATAGAGCCCAGAAGTGGGCTCCAAAGCCATGTGTGCACTTAACGCGTTAAAAAAATTAATGAAAGAATCAACTAATGCGTTAATCATGCACGTTAACTGGTTTTAATTGCCAACTTTAATAAAAATGATAAAACTAAGCACAGCTTAACGGTAGCTACTAATAGATGCCAAATCCTATATTAAGAAATCCAATTCAGGACAATAACTAAACATGACATACCACAAATGCTCCAAAATACAGGAATATAATTTTAGGCTAAGTGCATGATACCTTTGCACTTTGTGTGAAGGAATACTATTCCATGAAAAAATGTGCAGAATGGCTATCCCCTGACTTACTGAGATGGAAGGGTGTTTGTAACATCTTTAAACTCTGACCACCTCTCTGATCCAGAAGTTTAGTGACATGACTTCGTTGAGGTGTGTGCTACTAGTAGTGTTCTCAGTTGAAACCACCTTTGCAGGAGAGGTATAGAAGAGTTTTCATAGAAAAGATAATACAGTGAGGTAGTATTTCCTTTTTAGAGTTCCTGAAGAGCAACTGAGTTGCCTTATCTACTCATGTCTCTTTCAGCCAACATTATTGTCAACTCCTTTCTTAGCATGGATCCCAGGTCATGCAGAGAGATTTCCATTGGGTTGGAAAAGTGTTGTGTGGGGCTAAAACACTGGGGAAGAGTGGGGAAGGTGTGAAGCCTGCAATGTTAAGGATAATATCCTAACTTGATTCCAGCTGTAGTCAGTAGAGGAGGGGTATGAGTGTAAATATGGCAGGTGGAATCAGATTTAGGATAAAAATTAGACTGCATTCTGAAAAGAAATTTTGCAAACTACATACCAATTTTGGTCTAATAATCCAAAATGATGATGATTTTGTGTATTATTGATGCATATACTATATCATGAGACTTGAGTTACACAGTTGAAGTAAGGTTGATGTGGACTTTGAGTGACTTTGGGATTGTTTAGTCTGTTGTCTCTACTAATATGAGATGATCTGTTTTAGATGCAGTAGATATTAAAATCGTAAGAGTCTCATTGCCAAATCAAATACTACAAGAGACTATGACAGGACATAAAAGAAATGTCCTTTTTACTTCTATTCCAGTGTTCATGTTCTTGCCTTACTCACTGCTCTGTGGTTAGCACAAGAGTCTAAATTCTCCTGAACCTTGCAACCCAGAGGGGCTAGCATGGTTAAGGTATACCAAGTCCTATAGCCAACAGCAAAAAGAAGCAATATGGCAAGTAGCAAATGCAGCTACCATTGACCTTCCACCCTCTCCCCAGCCCAAATGACCACATATTCATTTTACATCTGAATCAACTGGGTACAGCCTTTGGCAAGAGTGTGCAATGATGTTCAAAACCACACTTCATCATAAGACCAATCAACCCCTCTGCTACAACACCTTTCTCTGGTGGTTCTAGTAGATAACAGTTCAGGACATTTGAATAACAGCATAAAAAGATCATGTTCCCTTTATAGCTTGAAGAGCTATGAATTAAATTTGTTGTCAGATGACCAGTAGCTACTAAGCATTTTCCAGCTGAGTAAGCTAATAAACCTATTTACTCTTTCTGGATGAGCAAGCACAGGCCCATTAGCTGCAGATGCTTTCAGCAATATACTTTGACATATCGAAGGTCATTTTCCTTTCATTGTCTTCATATCTTCATAGTTTAATGGTTAGCAAACAGAACAGCTGCATTAATGTATGTTGTATCAAGTAGCTAATTAGTAGTATAAAACTGCAGTTGTAGCTATTGTAGGATTTTTTCCCCCTCTAACCACATTCTGATGGATTAGTGCTTCACATTCATCTACTTTGAAAACTCTTAGATTAAAATGAAACTACCTGTAGTAATTTAAATTGCCAGAAAGAATTTATTAAAATATTGCAGTAAAATATCTTGCACATTAAAAGACCTTTTAAAGCCCCAATTTGCAAAATGAATAAGTAACATAATAAACAGTTTTAGTAATTTTACTCAACTAATGAATACTAGCTACTATTTTCTTCAGTATTTAACTGTTTTCATTTTCCTTCTCCAAATCTTTCCAAATAGGGACAGTTTCTCTGAAGTGTTCTCTTGGCACAGTCATGTAATGGGACCAAAATCAGAGTTCATATTTTGCTTCTAGAAATGACAACATTTTCTGGTGTTTCATGTTGAATGTGAACAGTGTTACAAGCACTGGTGATGTGGAGGGGGTGCATGCAGATGCATGTGCACCCCCTCCGCTTGGCAGTGCACCCCCTGTGAAAAGCACCACTGACGCTGCTGGCAGCACCCCCGGGGGGAGTTGCTGCTCACCACTTGCCCACCCCCTCACCACCACCACTGATACCACCAGCGGCATCTGCGGGCAGTCCCCAATTGCTGCTGGCTGCCACTGCCACTACTACCAGGGGCATCTGCAGGTGGTCACCTCCCCGCCCAGCTGCTAACACTGCTGCAGTTGCCTGTGGGAGGTCCCCGCTTGGCCTGCCCCCACCACCACTGTGATCACCTACAGGAGCTCCCCTCTCCCTGCTGTGGGGGCCGAGAAATGCTGGAGGAATGGAGCCGCCAATGGAGTAGAATTGAGGTGCTGGAGCAGAATTGAGGTTTTGCAGCAGTTGCAACATAAAAAACTTTACTTAGAGTCTGTATACACTGTAGGCACGTTTTGTGGAGTTACAAACAAAACAGGAAACAGGCACACTGATGTTCACACTCATGCCGGGTATGGGGTGTCGGATGATTCTGGCAGGAAGTCTTCGGTGGTTGATCAGGCCTCCTTCATGGCTTGGAAATGCACGCGGGGATCTTTCCTCACGTGCATCTGAGCTCTCCTCCAATTTGGGCGGGCATCACCCAAGCCTTTTATGCGGTCAGCGAGCCAAATGCCGACCGACATGTGTACATAATTTACGGTAAGCCAATCGTGAGCATGCACTCGATGGTGCAGCTGCAAGGTTTTGGCAGGCTCTGATCTTGCACTGAGACTTTTTTTCCCGCGTTACAAGGGCAATCCTTGCACTCGTATTTGCAATGTGCTTAACACAGCTGTGCCGAGGCATCGCTTTAACTGTTCTGCTCTGACAACTGCCACCATGCCCCTGCTACTGACACTGCTGCCACCACTTGTGGGTGGTTGCCATGCCCCCCAACCTCCGGGGGCACACAGCATTAATGGTTATATGTATGCGATATGGCACACTCACGATTTGGATCATACAAAAGTAGGGCTGAAAGGAGGTAATCTAGATCACCCCTTTGCTCAATGTAGGATCATCCCCATGTAAACCATCCCAGGCAAGTGTTTGTCTAAAATTTTTAAAGGGTTGAGATACTATAATGTCTTCATTGTCATATTGTATTCTCCCTCACCATATATAAGACTTCAGAGGCATCTAGATAATGCTACAATGTGGGGCAGTGGGATTTTTTTGTCTTCCCAATTACCTGTTCATATTGTCTGAGTTTGCATTATAGTTCTTTGTATATCCATTTATTCTGAAGTCCACGTACACTCCAGGAAGCTGTAGATGGAAGAAGATTTTAAATATTGACATAAATTTCTCAATTTTTCCTTTCACCCATCAACCCACTTAGATGTTTTTATCCAGACAGCTTCTGCAAGTTCCTACAATCAGTATAGTAGTTCACCAGCCTGACTCAGGTCTCTAGCCACTTCTCCATATAAATAATAAATGCTATATAATAAAGTTAGTCTACCTTGGCACCATTTATACAAAACTTGATCTCAGTAAATAAAACTTGATGATGCTTTCTTCCTGCTGAGCAGTATTTGGTATATTCTTGCTAACTGCAGTCTCATTACTGGTCCTAGCTTTGGATGGAGAAATCTGTATCTAATCTGTGTCTGGTCTGCATTTTCCTGTGTTGCATTGTCTTCAGTTTCTCCTTCTAAACCTTTATATCTCCACTACAGGAAGGATTGCCTTTCTTCTTATTTTGTAATGTGCTTTTTTTCAAAGTTGTGTCAGTTTCAAGCAGCTTTACATCCACTTTCATCCTCTGCATTCACTGAAAGTTGAGCAAACATTTCTCAGGCATTTGGGTAAGATTCAGGGAGCTGTTTGGTCATGTTTATGGACTGATCTTGTCAGGTTAAGAAATGGGCAAGGGACTTATAAGGGTGTTTGTATATGAGTGGGGGCTCATTTTAAGTAGAGCGTCTCTCAGAAGCCACTCTAATTAAAACACCTGCAGTGTCTTGATGTCCTGATTGAATTATATATATATTTCTGGAGGCTGGGGTGGGGCATGGCGACTGCCCATAGACAATGGCAGCAGTGTCAAAGGAAGGGGCATGGTAGCAGTGACCAGGGATCTCCCATAGGTGGCCACAGCAGTGGTGCTGGCAGAGGTGAGCCAAGCGGGGATCTCCCACAGACATCCACTGTGGTGTTAGTGGTGGAGCAGGGTGGCGACCACCTGCAGAAACCTCTGGTGGCAGGAGCAGTGGTGACCAGCAGCAATTGGGAACTGCCCACAGATGCCGCCAGTGGTGTTGGCAGTGGGAGGGGCAGGTGATGAGCAGCGGCTGCCCACAGGTTCAGCCGGCAGTGTCAGCGGTGCTTTTCACAGGGAGTGCACCGCCAAGATCAGGAGGTGCACATGCACCTGCATGCACCCCCTGTGTGTCACTAATGCTTGTAACACTGTTCACATTCAACATGAAACACCAGAAAATTTTGTAATCTATTTATATATATAAATATATAATAAAATATATATTATATATATATATCCTGTTTGAAAATACATAGGAGAGACCAAACAACTGCATACTAGAATGAACGCACACCAGAAATCTATCAAAGACAGGAATACCTAATTACCTGTGGGGGCATATTTCTCACAAGAAAACTACTCTCTCTCCAATCTCTCAGTTCTAATCCTCAAAGGGAATTTACAAAGCACCTTTCATAGATGAGCCTATGAACTTTATTTCATCAACCTCCTGGGTATAAAAGATCATGAACTAAATATAGATATTTGATTAATGACACATAACCTCCTTAACATCTGACTTCCCAGGTACCTCTTCACTTTTTATCAGCTACATTCATTCCCATTCCCCCCCCCAGTCTGGCTCTCAGCCATTGACTCCTCAATTTACATCTTTACCGACTAACTTTCTTTAATGCATACCAGCCTCTTGCTTCTTTATTATTCATTCCATTCAGGAAACACACCAACTGCAGATGTTTTCTCAGCCTGACAAAGGATATTTATACCCAAAGTCTTGCAAAGAAGAATTTTTCCATCTATTTGAGTTGGTCTAATAAGAGATATCAGATTTGCCTAAAGAACCTTGTCTGCCTATGTCCTAAGACCAAAATGGGTACAGCCTGGATCCTTGCAGTGCCTTGTGTATTCAGCATCCCACATTTCAAAATGGCAGCAGGGGTGCTTTAACTAAAGCTTGTTTGTCAAACAAGTGCCCCTGCTGCCGTTTTGAAACATGAGGATGCTTTAAACACAAGATACTGCAGCATGCTGGAGCATTCTGATTAGAATGCTGCAGCAAACTCAATAATCGAGTCTGCCCCAATGCATTCTAATCAGAAAGTATTGAAGCACATGTAAAAGTGCCCTATAAATTCCTCTTGCAAGAAGAATTTCTAATTTTGTGTCCTGACTGAGGTAGCTCGTAGATTGTCTTGAAGCTATTCTCTCAAAACATCTGCTATATCTTCTCTTTTTCATGAATGCTTAAGTCCTTGAAAGCTTCTTTCAAATGAGTATAAATACTTAAGGCAAGGTCTTCATTTAGTATATATCAACATAGCTGTATCAGTTTTCATAGAACTCTGTTGAACACATTCTCTTAGAATCTAGGTCCCTAGTTGACATTAATTTAGTTGCTCAGTTGGGACATTAATGCATTTTATCCCTAATTACAGAAACTGCACATCCTGCCATTTCACACATGCATTGGGCTGCTCCACAGGCAGTGTCAGGTGTTGGTGCAGGGAAATCATTAGCTGAAAGGAGCCCCTGCATGGCTTTAGGTGCTAGCGCATAGGCTCCCAGTGCTTATGGACCAGACCTTAAAGTCACGTGGTGTAATCTTGCATAAGTTTCATGAGGTGCAGATTTACAGGGGCTGGACAGACCTAGGGCTGCCTCCTGGGGTAAAGCACATATCAATCCAGTACCTGGCCACCTTCTGCCTTCAGGTATAGTGCTGGGTCGCAGCTCTAGGATCTGATGCTACCCCCAACCTCATAGGAGGTAGCACTGGATCCCAGATTTGGGACTCGTCACCGCCTCCTGGGTTTGGATGGGAAGTTAGTGTCAAGTCTGGCACATGGGGCCTCCAGGCTACTTCCTGTGATTAGGCAGAGAGTGCTCAGGTCTGGACCTGGGGCTGACCCCTGCTCAATCCCAGGGATCAGAAATAGGGCAACTGCATACAAGATCCTAGGGATGTCTCTGTCCTATCTCCATCACCAGTTGATCATCAGGATGGTACATAAGCACAGAATGTCACAGTCCAGAGACACCTGCCACATACTCAATTTCAGTTGCAATGAAAACCAGCTTCAAAGATGTTCAACATTATAAATTGGCTGAATATGTGGTATGTTCCCTTCTATAGTACAAATTATACATTAATCACACCATATATTTTACATATGCTAGGGGGCACAATCAATTGTGCTTTCTTAATATTCTTGCAGGCTGGATTCAGCTCAGGGCATAAGGAAATGGCAGCAGCAGTACCAGCTCCAGCTTTGACCTGGAGCATATATCAGGGTTATGGGCAAAGTGGCTGGAGGGTGACCAAGGCTGTATCATCCCTCCTTTGCCCTCCTGAAGCAAATTAACATGTGTGCTAGGGCCCAAGGGCCCCAGATTCTGTGGCAGGCCACATCCTGCTAGCTGTGGCCCTCAACTTCCAGTCACTCACTGGTAGTCTAATGCACCAGATCGAGTATGTTTGACACCTTTGTATTACACAATCATGTAGTGTTTTTCTTGTATCTTTTCAAATTTGGTTATTAAGCTCCTTTTAAATTATTCTCTAGTCAACATAGATACTTGTTCAATGAGCTTTAGTCAAAGCACCCCTGCTGCCATTTAGAAATGCGGGGGTGTTGAATACACATGACATGAAGGCTGCTGGAGTGCACTAATTAGCACGCATCAGCAGGCTCAATGTAATTGTTAATTAGCATGCATGAGAGAAGAGGTCCATCACAGGCATAGATGCCCTTTAGTTCTGAGTTTGTATCCAGTGCACATTATTGTTCACAATGAAAGAGTAAGAAAGAACTAGAAACAAATCATTTGAATTAATTTGAAAACAAGAAAACAGGTGGAAGTAGGTGAAAAATAGAACTTTTATGAATTAAGGGTAAGAAGAAAACTGTTCTTTTAAATAGAGTAATAAGTTGATTGCAAATCTTGTTCAACTTTACAAATAGTGTTTATCTTTCTAACTGTGTAGTGCATTGGTGCGTAATGTTTTGCCCAAGTATATAGATTCCGAGGGCTGGAAGGGACCTCTGCCTGTCATCTAATCCAAGCTCCTGCATATGAGGCAGGATCATCCCTATTCAAACCATCCTGTACAAATCTATTGTCTAACCTGTTAGCAAACCTACACAGTCAATCCTGAACACAACCACAATGCATAAATGACACCTTAAGATGCCACAGGTAAAACAGGGGGACCAAGGCAGCCCATGCTCTGCTTCAGTGAGTTTGTTGTTATTGTTAAAATACACTTGAACGATCCAAGAACTAGGGCCATGCCTACCCCTCATCCCCCATTCACTAGCCCCACGCTCCACTACAGGGCAAAATAAAAATGCCCAGTCCATACCATGGACCATATCAGACCATGGGGGGAAAATTCTCTGTCCCAAACATTGCAATACAGGCAGTCCTTGACTTACAACATTTTAAGTTACAATGTTTCATACTTACAATGTTTATAAATTGACACCCTGTATCAACTTTCTGACATCAGTTTCAACTTGATCCAACACCACATCATGCCAGCGAACAAGTTTGCTGCATCACCCATCTCCTTAGAGAACATCTGTCCAAACTTCCTTGAACACTTTCTTTAAGAAAGTGGACAAGACTCCAGAAGAGCCTGCAGCCAAGACTCCTCAGAAGACTCCAGCCAAGAACCCTTCAAAAGGCCCAACCAAGAACCCTTCAAAAAGTCCCACAAAGTCACCTCAAAGAAGTCCTTCCAAATCAATATGATTGCTATTTACAATATAAATACATTAATGTAGCTATATTACTATAATTATTATTATAATTGATTGACTACAAAATGCTGGATTATTTTTGGTGAAAATATGGTAGCTGGCTTTGGTTCAGGAACCAATCCCCCATTGTAACATTGTTTCCTATGGGAAAATTGGTTCCAAGTTACAAAGTTTTGACTTAAGATTTGGTTTTCAGGAACCAATTGTGTTGTAAGTCTGAGGACTGCCTGTAGTTGATCATTCCTTCACTCTTTCAAGAAAGTAAATTTTTATGATTTCTGTCACAGGTATGTCATGTTATGCATAAAAATTAATGGGTTTAAATATAATGGCTTGTGTCTACATCCTTTTTGTTTTCTTTTTGTTTTGTTTCAAGAATTGAACCACTTTGGCATTCTTGATCAAATCAGAATTTGCACATGCAAGGGCTTTTTTTATTAGAATACATAATGTGTCTCCCTCATAATGCAAAAATAAATGAATAGAGGTTGGGCCTCTTCCAAATTATAAAGAAATCCATGAGTCAAGCTACTGCCCCCAGATTCATTGTACTTTGTCTATATAACCTCTTGCCCCTCTGCATTTCCAACACACCTTCATGTTGCAGGTTTTTAAGCAAGATGGTCACTTTTAGAGCCAATCTGTTGGTTCTAGTCCAAGTTTAAAGTTCCCAAGTATGCAGGGAAGTCTTAAGGGGCCAGTTCCATTCTACCTCTGGAACAACATAAATGGGCTGCCAAATATTGAATAATTGGGTATATACATATTATGCTCAGAACTTGTCCTCTTATCATGATGGGGTTAACTAAGGGTACAAGGGTAAAGAGGATGTTCCTGTGCTGCTTTTTACATTATAACCTAGATATTCTCTCATTCTGAATTTCTTAACTTATTGTTCATGATTATAACATGCTGTATGCCTATTATGAGACTGTTGCCCTGTGGGGTTCGGTCAACTCTCAGGATCTCAATATTGCACAGTTAGGCAGGAGGGTGTGATGCAATTGCACATATGCAAACACACAAATCAAGTAGGTACATATACAGACACACTACCAACTCAGGCACATACACATCCAAACCAGCCTAAGCACATGCATACCTATCACCAATTCAAGCACATGCACTATGCACCCCAAAAGTTAGCTAAAAATAAATTGCCCATATCCGTACACTCAGTACACATACACAGATCACTAATTCGTATATCATGCACACAATGACATTATATATACGCACACTCACCAGTTCACACACATATAACCCACCTACACATAGGTAAGTTCCTAACTTGGATGGTATGGTATGTATGTGTGTGCTTGGGTTACCTGGGGGAAAGGTTAAGGTGAGAGACAGAGTGTAGGAAGTGAAAGCCAGAACTGGGATTAGAACCAGTGGACTAGAGAGAAGCTGGCTGAGGAACTGAGGCTTGGGGTTACTTAAGGTAGATTGGAGCTGGAAACTAAGGCAGACAGCTGAGTTATTGGAGGGGCGGGCAGAGATGTGGTGGCAAAGAGGAGACAGCCAGGAAAGAGAGACAGAGGCAGAAACCTGGGAGCTTGGGGCTGGAAACACGCTGGCAGCTTAGAGATTGCGGGGGGGGGGAGATTGGGGGAGCAGATAAGTGGAAGAAACAAGGAGGAAACAGTCAGGAAACAACAAAAGCCCAACTCGGGGTTTCAAAATAACAGGTTTATTAAATAGACAACAGTACACAACCTCATGAAGTTATTGGTTCACACACACACACACACACACACACACACACACATACACACAAAAGCACTCACAATGGCAGCAGAGAAAGAGACTCAGTGGAAGGGTTAGAGTCCAGGTAGGGAAGAAAAGAAGTCCAAGTCCTTGGTTGAAGGGGGGGGATGATAGCTACCTATCCAGGCTGGAAAGCGGTCTTTGTCCAGCAAGTGTTAAGGGCAGGGGTTGCCGGTAGAGCCTCTGGGTGGATAGATGGTGTGGCATGGTGCTGGTCCAGATGGAGAGGGTAGCCCAAGGAGTCAGTCTTCACTACCCCTTTTTATGGGGCAAACTACCTCTGATCTACTATGGGAGGGCTTGTCCAGGCAATGCCAGTCCTGTTCTAGAGGGCTCCAGGTGTTCTTACTGAGCATATGCAGCCTTGGCACAATGGTGGCTTGCCTCACCTTTTGTTTCTTGAAACAATGCTGAGGGTGTTTCCAAGGACTGGGTCATTGGTCCAAGTATTGGTGTTGATGGTTCGGTCATTCAGAGGGAGTTATTTTTAGACCTACTGCCACTGTCTCTCAAGCACCCTCATTCATCCCCATTCATTCAGGAACCAAGTTACAGGTTACTAGGAGAGGTAGTATGAGTCATAGGTTACACAGCCAGGCATGGGAATAAGATGGAAACTAGACATGACTTATGCTAACTTAAATATATAGGCCTAAAACAGTAATTACACAATATAAAAGCAGTAAAAAAATCAATAAAAACATAATCATTATCACTTATAAAACAGTGGATATCTATATCAAAATAGCAGGGCACTTATTTGCAAAGAGAGGATAGAAAAATAAAACTAATAACCTGAAATAAAATGTTAAAGCTTATCCTACATCTTAACATACTTATACTTATGTGTAGGGAATAAAGAGGGAGAGAAAATGTCAGAAATGGTTGGGGAAGGGGAGGGAATGCATTTTAAAATAAATTAAAAAAAACAAAAATGGGGGGTTTTGCTACACGACTAGGAGAAGAAACTGATGAAGTCCAGTTTTTCTTTTTTCCAGTCTGGTTTATGTATAAAGAAGGTACACAAAGTCCTGCTTTCCCTGAATATAGGAGAAGTCAAACAACAGGAGATTTTTTCCTTGCTGACCGTTCCAAGTCTTTCCAGAAAGCACCCTGACAATAGATGCCTTCAGGTTTCTGACAGGATCACATTACCTATGCTTTTTCTGACTGATTGCTTTTTCTGCTTGTTTTTTTCTAGTTCTCATTCATGGAGACACATAACCCAACATCTGAAAACCATTCAGAACATAACCATCATTTCCATTCAGAAAACCTTCAAACCATAAGCCTGATTTACTACTGCTTTGCCTCTGGTCTGTTGTTTAGGCAGTGATTTCTGGTGTTTCAGATATTCTTAAACAAAGGGATGGGAGTTTAACTGCTCTCTCATTAAGCCTCAATGGAAAAAAACTATCAGGCTTGCTAAATGGAGGACTTATTTTCTGGGAACTGTACAATCTCCAACATAAGGACAACAATAACATATTATTGCATATTTGTAAGCATATTGTCTATGAAACAAAATTATAGGGATGGAAGGGCCCTCAGAAGAGTACATCTAGTTTCACCCCCTGGCCATGACAGGATCATCCAAATAATGTTTGTCTAACATGCAGGCTTCTAGTTACAGAGATTCTAAAACTGTTTAGGAGAAATAAATCTTGACAGAATTCAAACTCATTTCCAGACACAGCTGGTAGTATAATTGGAATCTAACACTGTCATTACATAAGAGAATTCAAGTCTTGAACCTGCAACCACTGTCACGAATACAAGCACAGACAGTATTGTTTGAAATATGCCTGTGAAGCTGTGTCTTTCTTAACGCCCGTGAAAAGAAAGTTAAGGCTTTATAGTTTGCCTGTTATCAAGAAATAGCATTGAAAATCACCCTTCCTGTTTTCAGGAAGGGTTTTGCTCACCTAGTATTCTAGTCTTTATTTTGTAAGTCTGTGCCTATTTTATTAAATGTTTTAATATCATGAAATAACTCTTGTCAGCTGAAATAATTTTATGCCAATGTTTAATTGGTATATCCTTTTCACATGAGTTTGTTAGTCTTTGTTTACCAGTCTTCCAATATTAACAGTTGGTTTAATATTTAAAAGGTACAGTCCAAAATATATCTATAACTTTTAACACAGTATTAAGGAACCGAGCCAGTGAACTGCTTAACAGGTCCCGTTGACTGGAATCTGATTGCAAACATTTATGATTTTGCAGACCCCCCAGAATACACTTTAGACCAGGGGTGGGTGCTTATTTTATCTGGAGGGCTGCGTAATGAGTTTTGGTGAGCTGTTGAGGGCCACAAGTGTAGCCCCACCCCTTGACAGGTGCCCTGTCCCATGATCATCATCTTGGGACCAGAAAGTCCTGCCTTTAACTATGTACCTTTGCAAACAGAAGTCCCTCCCCTTGCCCCAAAAAGTACTCCTTTTGGGAGGGGTGTTTACCGTCTTGGAATCAGAAAAAAAACCCAAATAATATACCGAAAATCAAATATCTACAATAACATTTTAATTTTATTTCAAAAAAACATTTCTGTCCTGATTTCCATAGTGTACATAGAGGTGATTGCATAATTGATTAAAATGAAGTCTTACTCTTGTATATTGTGTAGGAGGAGCGAGAGGTGTGGGTGTGAGGGTATGAGGTTATGTATGTTTATGTGGGGTGTGGGTGAAAGTGTGTGGGGGGGTGTGTGTATATTTGGGGTATGGGTGGATTGGTATGGGGTTTGTGGGGGAGCGGTGTGTGTGTGTGCAGGGTTTGTGGGGGTTGTGAGGTTGGGTATGGGGTGTTTGTGGATGTGTGGGAGTGGGTATGGGACTTGTGGGGGACTGTGGGTGTGGAGGGTTGTAGGATGCATGGGGAAAAAGTGACTGGTTGTGTGGTGGGGTGTAGGTGAAGATGTATGGTCAGATGTGCATGTAAGGACCCCCCTACAAGCACACACCACTCACATGCCCCTTCTTCCCCATTGTTCAGTTCTTGCTGGCAGTAGCAGCACCAGGCAGCAGGCCTTGGGGTGCATGTGGCTTGTGGCAGGTGGAGCCCCACAGCAGCGAGCGGTCCGAGCAAGCCCAAGGATGGCACAAGGTTGGACCACTGGATCCATTGCATGGAGCTCAGATGCCCAACCCCATCATCA
This sequence comes from Caiman crocodilus, assembly GCA_030014935.1. Classification (NCBI taxonomy): domain Eukaryota; kingdom Metazoa; phylum Chordata; order Crocodylia; family Alligatoridae; genus Caiman; species Caiman crocodilus. The sequence continues at coordinate 34,615,528 of JAGPOW010003642.1, forward strand.
CTGGGGGGAGCCCTACATGCTGAAGCTGATGGTGCAGACCATGAGGCTCAGCTGGGGTGTCAGGGAGAGGGATGTAGCCATCCCAACTCCATAGCACAGAGCTCTCCACCTTTCCCCATGACCTGCACATGGCAGTGAGTGGGACCAGGCTGCTAGCTCCATGATGCAGAGCTGTCCCTGGAGGCATGCAAGTCCCCAGGAGCCCTATACAATGAAGCCAGGCTGACCCCGCACCCTTGCCAGCCTAGGCTCCATGCTCATGGTTCCTTGCCCTTAGCCCCACACTGGCCCTAGATCCATGGCACTGGTGCGGGTCCCACACTCCAGTCCAGCTGCCACTTCACTCCCACTGCCATTGCCACCACTCCCCTACCTGTCCGCTGCCACCTCCACCACTTTCCCCATGCATGCCCACTGCTGCTGTTGCCATTCCTCTGCTGCCTCCCTACCTTCCCTCCTGCCCACCTGCCTGCTGCTACTCACTCCCGCATTCACTTGCCACCATTCTTTACCTAGAGAGCTGGGGTAAGGACTGTCCCACAGTCAAGAGTGAGAGCACAGTATGCACTGACCCCATGGTAGTGATTGGGACTTGGCCCCATGCAAGCACAGCAGTGGCAGCTCAGGGCTAGGCCATATACAGTGAATTGCTAGGCACCCACCTGCAGGCTGAATAAAGTCATCTGGTGGACTGGATCCAGCCCAGTGGTCATATTTTCCCCGCCTCTGCTTTAGACTCTAAATAAGATAGATTTAACTTCTGTGTTTTGGTATTTACAATGTTTTGAATGGCTTTCATTCATTCCTATGTGTGTGCTATTTTATTTCCTTTTCCATCATCTTTTTCCTCCAATTTGATTTAATCTGAAATGCTATATGAATAAATTGCATCTCTCTGGCTTCCATGTATTTACTTACGACACTCATTCATAGGATGCATCTTCCTAATGGTCCCATTACACAGCTTGCTGTACCTACTTAACATATATTTCTTAGCATAAGAAACGCACTTACAGAGGAATAACTGCAAAAGAACAGAGGACAGTTATTATGAACAATACCTAGCTCTTCTATAGCACTTTTTATCCATAGATCTCAAAACACTTTACAAAGGATATATTTACCTTTAAGCTCATTTTACAAAAGGCAAAACTGAGGAACATAGAAATGAAACAACTAATCTGAAATTATGAAACAGATGAGGGGCACAGGTAAAAATAAAAACAAGTTCTCCTGAGTCTCAGTCTACCAGAGTCTTTGCACAAGGCCACTTGTTTTGCTATTTGTAACACAAGGAAAATTTTCCATCTTAACCTGAAGATGAGAAAAACTACTTCTACTACCACATAGAAAATGAAATAGTTGTCATAAACTTGGGTAATCAGTAGGTGAGGCCACTTCTGAGTTCTGGAATTTAATAGAGTACCTCAAGTTGGTAAATACAGATCTCAAATTTTTTTAATGATACCATCCACTTCCAGTAGCACTGCTCAGCAAACTGACAGGTACCATATATTTTAAAAACGATAATAGCACTTTGAATTTAAGATAGTATGCACTGTACTTGGGGAGATCAATTTAGTTTTAGCTATTGAACTGTGTATTTTATATTCTATTGATTGTGTTAGCTATGCAGTTTCTCCTTTGGTCAATACACAACAAGGTGACTAGAGAGGAATTTCAAATGAAGGGTAAAGTATGTGTTAGTTGTGACTGAGCTACTTAATATTGTTTGTTCTTGAAACATTTGGTTCATGGGGTTGAAGTGAGGCAGAATATATGAGAATAGTTCATGGCATTTTCACTTCCTTGATATGAAATTTTCAGATTCAACATCTGTCAGAAATATTTAATAAAGGACTGACTCAAGCAATGCAGTGAGTCAGTGTTAGATACCTTAGCCAGTTGTCAAAGACTTGTATACTCTTCTGTTTAGGAATGCAGAAAAGGTTTATCTATTTACAGAGGAGATCAGATGCAGAATCCAGAGACAAATTCTAAGGTTCTGTCTTAGATATTGTTTTAAATTATGGGTAACAGAAGCATTTTCATTGCTGCTAGGTGGCATTTATAAGTAAAAAAAAATGAGCTTCAAAGAGGGATTTTTTTTAAAAAGGAAGAATGGACACTTGACAGGGATGATATGTTCAAGGCTGTAAGATTAGCAGGTTCTCCATCAACACCCTTGTTATTGTAGCAATGATATTGATAATTGGGTCTGTTCTGCTTGAAGCCATGTGTGTAATTTTGATTGGTTTTAATGACTATTGTGAAATCTTATGAAGAGAAGTATTAGGTCACATTCATACGTTACCCTTCGGTCTAATTCTCCCCTTAGAGAAATATGCTGGAATACCCACTGACTTGTCTTGGATGCACTTTCCTGGGATACACCACGAAAGACAAAATATGATCCTCCATACTTAGAGCACTGACTAACCTCCATTACTATAACACCTTGGGAGGTAGCTGGTTGGAAGACAGTGGGAACTGAGCTCACAACCATATTGTCAAGAATTACAGAGCTGTAGAGGAAGGAGGACTGATAGAACACAAGGTAGACTTGGACTTCTAGAAAGTGTAAGTCCCAACCTCCCTCCCTTGTTATGCAATGAGGACTTGCATCCTTTTTACAAATTCAGGCAGGAATCAATAGAGCAAAGTGGGACAAGTTGTGAGCAGAGACTAAGGACATAAGAAGACTGAGGCAGAACTTAAAATGACTACAGGCAGAAGAGGGGTATGAAAAGTAGAAGTAAAGAAAGACTGCCAGTGTTCAGATTCTGGCCTGACAAGAGATGAAACAAGGTCTTGTGGACTAGGTACAGACAGTCAACTGGCTGGGGGTTTGGAACCAGCTTATTGACTGAGGATGGGGCAGTGCCAGGGATGAGACTGGAGGAATTGGCCTATCTCCTGGCTGCGGGGGATGAACAGCATAGGTGACTTGTGGGGGGTGGATACAGGGTGGGGGCATGTGCCCCACCTGAGATCAGCTGCTGCTGCTGGCTTCTGCAGGCAGTCACTTCTCGCCATCCTCCCCTGATCCTTCCCCCATCCCCCAGGGATGCCCCCACCAGCTTCTGTGGATAGTTGTTTATTGCTGCTTGCTGCTCACAACCCCCCCACAACACTGCCGCCAACAAATTGTGTCCCCCCCTCCCCCGCAAAATCTCAGGAGGCACCAGTCATTCATGATGGAAAAGGATGGAAACCCCACTGACAGCTCTCTAGCTGTGCTTTGCTAGAGGCCAGCTGTGCTAGAGGCCAGCTGTGCTTTGCTGAAGCAGACAGCACAGCCCAGAGCTGCGAAGCCCTAGGATGCTGAAGGGCTATGAGTCGACCTGAATCAGAAAGGGATATGGGACAGAATTGACTAATTTGACCTAAATCAGTTAAGTCTGATACCCCATCCATCTATGTTTATGTTAAACCACGCTGGCCATTTTGAAAGTGGTTTAAGTACACTGAATTTCTGTTCTGCTATAGATTTAAATCACTTCCCGATCACTTAAACTAGTTTATATAATTTCTGTCCCTAACTTTTGTCTAGTGTGGAAGCAACTTTTAATCACCAATAAAAATCAGGTATTTGGTGAAACAACTTAAGCACATTGTACTTTTGCACTCACTTCAAAATAGATTTGCTCAAAAAACTGGAAAATTTCAGGTTTGTTCCAAGATAAGGATCAGTATGATAAACACCCCTAGGAGGACTGTAGTAAAAAGTAGGAATAGAAAAAAAAAAGGAACCAACTGCCTCCCCCCCTCCCTCCCCTAAAAAGATACAGAATGCAAAATTGATTAATCTTGGTCATATCTTTTCTATGATTTTGAACATAAAATCTGAGAAAAGTAACTGTCCTCAGTCTGTTGACTACAGTTCTCTCTTACCTCACTGCACAGTGTAAGTGTCAAATTTGGTCACCTTGGCAAAACTTCCCTGTGGGGTGGGTGGGGGGAGGGTTCCAAGCACTGGAAAGTAGGATGAGGGGAAAGTGAAAGAGAGGGTCTTACCTGTCCTGGAGACTCAAATACCCCTGCTTTTCCTGCCTGCACCCAAGTCTTACCTGTGGACAGTACAAGACGGCTGCAGTTTGGCTTCTATGGCTGGGCAGTGCAGGGGTGGTACTACTATATCTCAGCATCTGGCTTCTATGGCCAGGCAGGATGGGACTGCTTCTGATGGCAAAGATTCTTGGGGAGGGAGAACCATTCCAGTGCCTCTTCTAAGTCAGCATCTGGGACTTGGTCCCCTCTTGCCTTCCCCTAGTTATGCTACTGCCTCACTGTTTATCTGAAATCATTCACCCATTCAGTTGCAACAGTTAAGCTGAGCAGTGTAAAATAAGAGTGAAATATGAATGCAAGTAAGCATGTCTACACATGTTTGACTGCATAGTTGTTACTGCGTAGTCATTTAGTACTTGTGTTAGCAAGCCAGGTGGCGCACAGGTCGTTTCCAATCATATTGTACAGAAATAACAAGCTATTACATAACAGCTTGTTGCTACTGTGCAGTAGCATCAGCAGCATAGTTTGTGTCCACTGGCACTACTTTGCTTTAGTGTCTCGTGTGGAAGATGATATACAAGAACCAGCATTGGGAACATGGAGAAATAGCTCCTTTCTTTGGGGGTGAGGAGGATAATCTGTTTTCTGAACCACCCCTTCCTTCCCCAAACAAAAGCAATAGGGATGTTATATTTTTATATAAACTTGGAGAGGGAGTGAATTTAACTGAGTTCAGTTTACGCTGAATTTAACTTGAGAAAAAGAACCACAAGTTGTTTGTGACTGGAAATATCAGGGGGTTGTTTTGTTTTGGGATTCTTTTTGCTTTCTTATACTGTAACTCAAGCTTCTGACAGACATATTATAAAATAAAGTGACACAAGCAGTGGTACTGAAGACAATTAACATTCCCATTTTCATTGTTACCAATGGAAACAAGAGTTTCCCTTCCTAGTAATGGGTCATTGAAAGGTCCTGTGATAACTTTGTAAATGCAGAACATATTTTGTTTTGTTTTGTTAATACAGTTGCAATGCACTTTTTACTCCTGACAAGACATGACAATTAATATTGTCATGAATGCCATTTCAGTTTCAAAATACCCTAAAATCAGGGGCCATTTAATTCCAAAAATGTGCTCAAATCCATTAGATCCTGCTTTTAAACAAAATGACTAAATCTAATAATAGAATCATTGTGAGATCAGATCCTTTTTCAAAACTTATAAAAATGGAAATATTTTGTACTGCAGTGTGGTAAGCATACAGAAAGGAACATTTACTGCTTTTAAAAAGTATATCAGATTGCATTTTCTAAACTAAGTTCATCTTTCTGTTATAACTGGTCAAGAATATTTGAAGAAGAATGCATTGCATTTGAAAGCTTGTCTAAGTCTGTCACAACCATATAGGTAGTCCAATACCAGATATCACCCACAAAAATTCTTGCCTATGAGCAAAGAAAATATTTTCTAATCGGAAGTGCTGATTTGTCAAAACTGAAACTTTCCCTGCGAATAGAACAAAAACAGTCCAAAGATCTCAGGTTTTTTTCCAGTGAAGAATTATGATATTTTTAATCTGTAAATTTTGCGAGCCAGTATTACTAACTAGCTCCATTTTTCAGTTACCTAATTTAATTCTAAAACAGGTCCACTAATTTTGATGAATACACTTACAAGCTGTATTGGTATAACTCAGAAAAATTTGGTACCTCTAGATACATAGGTTGCAGCTATGAGAAAATATAATAATTATATCTTTAGAATAAGAAATCAAGGACATGCAGAAAATCAAGTATCTTTGGACCATATCCAAAAAGGAACTTAGGCACCAAAAAGAGGACTCAGATGGATGTTAGGTGTCTAATTCCAATATTGTGATTCAAATAACTACTGTTCAGGAGCTGCTCAGTCTCATCAAATGTCTACCATTTTACCGACAAGTTCCGTAGTTAATCTACCTACTGGATAACGGATTCACTCTGGGAAGTGGGAAACTGATTTTAGATCTTCCTAAACCTGAAGGGATCGAAGCCTGCATCTTTCACCTCCATGGAGAACTGTCAAACCGCCTGTATGCTGGGTAGTCTGGTTAATGGCACCTTTCTTTTCGTTGAGGCTATACTACTGTGCAGCAAAGAATGCAAGATCAGGCACTCACCTTTAAGGAGGGGGTACTGGGTTCATTTCCTTTTTAATCTGGTGACTGTTTATGCACAATATGTAAGCAGTAGGGAGAGGAACAGGAACAGGAACCCCAGACTTTGCTCTCTCCTCCTCCCCACTTCCCCTTTTAAAGTAAACTTCCCTAAGCATTAGGTTACTGAGCCATGCTGCTTCTTTTGCTTACTCTTCAAATATAACCAAAGATTTCAGGAGATATAATTTAATGGAAATTATAAAGGAATCATGAGCAGTCTGAGCTAGTCGGAGACTAAGAAACAGACAGAAAGTAATGTTTTATTTCAGGACAATATTTTAATATCCCATAACACATGAACAAATGATTTTCAGACTTTGAAAAAACATTCTCCTTTCCCTTCAAGAATATATCTGACATATTTGCAGGTCACACTTATTTTCCAAGCTAAGGTTTACATGAGGGCAACAATAATGGAAGTTGAGTGCAAACATCTCTCTACAATTAAACCAATCCTGAAAAGATATTTTCCTCTTTGAAGAACATCACTTGTTTGGCCAAAGTATTTTTTGACCTGACATAAACGTCAGGTCCTCTAAAAAGTACCAACTTTAAATTAGAGTATCATTCTTTATAATGTCAATGCTTTAAAAGCCCTGAGAGGTCTCTGCAATTATTAAAATACCCTGGAAGCAGAATTAATACCAAATGGTATTTGCTTGGATTTACAAAATGTATGTAGTGTATTAAATTACTGAAAAAAAAGTTTCTGTTTCAGCACTTGACTAACTAAAATGAATATGCCATATACAATACTGAGAATATTTTCTTCTTTCTACAAGCACAACTGCCATTATTTCAGTAATATTCTCTAGATAATGTTCAATATTATTTAAATTAAATCACGTGGCTCAATTACTATCCAAAATTTATTTGACTTACGTATTACCAAAAATAGAATCAATTAATTCAACCTATAGGTTGTTTGCGTGTTTTGTGAATCCCGGTTTTTTCATGTGATCAATTTTTATTTTCGTTGTTAATATAATTAAAAATATCTTGCTTGATGGATCATGTCATATAATGATTTGACACTTTTGATCTGTTTAGTTTCAAACAATAGAACATTCTTCATGGCCTCAAACAGGCATTTCTTTCTTAGAAATTCTTCTTTCTTTCTTCTTTCTTAGAAATTTCCACCCCAGAAATCTTTATGGAAGAGGGAGCTGTACAGGTATTAAGCTTGCAGCTGCCCCCTCTCTCCTGCTCTCTGCATCTTCCACAGATCCAGCATACTCTTGGTCTGAAGAAGGCTGGGGGAGCAGACACTACTCTGTTAGTCCTGGCATGAAGGGGACTGGAGTGGTGGGGCAAAGCACCCCAGACTGAGGGTCCCTTTTCTGAGAGAACACAGGGAACATTGCCTCACTGCTCCCCTCCCCTCCTAGACCAGAGGAAACCAGGAGGGGAACAGGCAGGTAGCTGTTCATTCTTGCAAGAGTTTCTCTTGCAGGGAAATCTTCCAGGTGGCAACCTCAAAGGTATTTGTCTTGAAGGCATATTTCCTCCAGGAGAAACTGAATGAACACTTGAAGTACACTTTTAGGACACCTACAGGGGTGCCCAGCAAATGCTCTGACATATGCTAACTGGCATGCTCCAGCAGCCTTGGCATCATGTGTATTCAGGATCCCTGTACCTCAAAATGGTGGTACGGGTGCTTTAAATAAAACTTATTGAATGAGGTTTAGTGAAAGTGCCCCCACTGTCATTTTAAAGTGTGGAACACTGAATACACAAGACGCTGTGCGTGCTTTAATAAGAGCAGCTCCTGAGAATCATTCTAATTAAAGCTCCCCCACCCCAGAGCACATGTAAAGGTGCCCTTAGTTTCTACCAGGTGAGTGGCAATTGTCCTAATAGAAACATAATGCATGTATGTGGACCATGCTGTCTAAGCTCTCTATTTTCAGTTTTCTACTTTTATAACAAACTTTAGCATCATGCATTGGCCAACTTCTAATTCCAAGAGGAATGTGACATCTAGAGGTATACACCCTGGGCAAATTCCTTTGTGTCCTTTTGAAGGTTGGGTGCTGAGAACCGATAGCAGAGTAGCTGAGTAAAGGCAGTGGTCAGTCTTACCTGCCCTGGAAGTTGAAGACCCTGGCTACTACTGCCTCTGCTGCTCTGGTGTGTGCATGGAGCTGTTATTGCCCAGCATGGCAAAGATACCATGTGGGGTTACCCTTCTGGTATCCCAAGTTGGCACCCAGGGCTAGTTCCCTACTTGCATATCCCAAGTTATGCTACTGGTGATATCTGTGTTATGTATGTGGAAAGTCAAATCTTTGGGGTCTTAAAACAAGCTCTAAGAGTGGCTCTATATCATTTGCCCTGATCTTTTATGTTCCCCTAATAATGCTTGACATCTCTTGAGACAAGCAAACATCTCTCATAAGTACTCATATTGGAAGTCACAAAATTTATGCATAAATTAATCCAAATCCTCTTTATCTTCTCCCTCTTCCTTCCCACATGTAAAAAAATATTATCTACTGGCAACACTCCTGGGCTTGTTACATGGAGACGCATCACTGCCCGAATGTCAGGTGATTTCCCTGCAACTACCATAGTGCTTCACTGTGTGAAGTTGCTTCAGTTACAAAGGCTGCTTAATAGATGGAATTTATTTTCTACAAGGTTGCATTGCAAATCCAGTGTACTTAGAGGAGGTGTTTGCTGTTCAGTTTCATATAATGTAAGATCTGCTAATCTTTAAGTTATTAAGTCAGTTTTGTAACCTTTTTTTACTCAGCCTAACATTTGCAAGTTGTGGAAACATCCAGTTACAACAGGACATACCCAGAAGCTTAACAAAATTATTAAGATAGTGAGTCCTATGCTATCAAAGAAAATATATCTAGTCTTACTGAGAAAAGCTAGAAAATAAATTACCAACTGCTTAAAAGAAGAACCTGTTCAACTGTGTGTAATGCAAGCAAAAATTCTTGGAGGTCAAATGTAGGAAAGACCCTATTAGTTGACCAATATTATTTGAAAGAGCAGTTTCAGATGAGTGGAGAGTTGCAGCCCAAACTGGAGAGTACATTTATATACAGAATTAAAAGAAAGAAAAGTAATAGGCTCTTTAAGTAGAAGAGAGATGGAAATTGGTGTTGGATTTGGACATGCAGGCTGGATCAGAAGGTCACTATTACTTTACGATAGGGCTAATTAGAGTGTATGTGGGGTAGGGGTTATAGGAGGAAACAATAAAGGGGTCAAAACATCTCAGAAAAAAAAAAAAAAAAGAAAGCAAAAGAATTGAAGGCAATCAGGAATGGCTTTAAAAGTTCACAGTGATATGCTTGATGAGAATACCAGCATTAAATGAGAGAATTTCATTCCACACATTTCATTCCACACATTTCTGCCCACACTACGAAAAATTCAGAATCAGAAGGGCAGTTAAAATAAAACCTAGCCAACTAGTTAAATGAGTGACACTTATAAATTAGAAGCTTTTGGGGAGCTGACATTCAGCATATTTTGAATATATTTTCTAGGTCCTGCTACATGAAATGGTACAATTTTTTTGATAAAATAAATAGCTATAGCTAGCTAGGTATGACATAGCTAGGTCAAATGAAACTTGAAGAGAATGGGTAAAGGTCCTCCAATAGTTTCTGGCCAGATTTCATAATGACTGTAACAGGAGGGACGTCAGGGTCGCCGTGCTCTCCCCTGCCGCCTCCTTCACCGTGCCAAGCAGCCTTCTTGCATCCTCCAATTCTCGCCCACCACGTCTTTGATTTTCTCTATTTTATAGGGAGGCTACCTTTTGTACTCTTGGCCACGGTTCTTCTGTCATGGGTGTCGCATGCACCTAACACTTATGGGCTACATATGGCTCCTACCACCCCAAGCCTCGCAGATGTAATGGACATTGTTCTGTCCCTCTCTCCGTCTTCACACCCTCCATGGCACTCAGGCTTTCTGCAGTCCTGTCTCTCTCTCTCTTTCCGTGCCCTTCTCTTGAGTCTATGCGGCCCTGTCTCTCGGGGCCTTCTCCATACGCCGCCCTGTCTCTTGGGCTCACCACAAGGCTGACCCCTTCTCTGGGGCTCATCACACCCGCACTGGGCCTGCTCAACAACACCCCCTTCTCTGGGCTTCTCACCTGCCCCTCTCTCGGGCTGGGGTCTATGTACCCCATATGCTGCACCCTCACTGGCGCTGGGGTCCCCACACTATTGTGAGTCCCTTATGAGGCCTCCTCCATCCCCTAATAGCCTCCCCCAAACCACCAGTGTAACCAAGAGCAAACACAAACCACAACCTAAACACAAGCCCCTGGGCTACAACGCAAACATAAGCCTCCAGCCAAATTACACTCAGGCCGACCAAGGTTCTCTATCCCCCTGCAGTGACCAGTGCTGCTGTGGCATCCTGGCCTGGCCTGGCTTGGCTTCTCTTTTCTTTCTGGTAGGGAGCTCCTTCTGCCTTAGCTGCTGGTAAGGAACTGCCACTTGGCCTCCTGCCTGTGGTTTATATAGGAGCCAGGCTCTGCCCCTTCTTGTCACCTGGCTAGGCAGGTGCAGATCATTAGCTCCCTCTAGTTACTTTAGCAGCCAGCACCTGAGGAGTCTTCCAGACAGGACTGCAGAAAGCCTGAGTGCCATGGAGGGTGTGAAGACGGAGAGAGAGACAATTACGTACCCTGTCTTTACATTACATGTTGGTTGAAGGGCCTGTAGTTCCTTCAGCCAACCTGTTAAAGATGTCATGTGTAAAAAATATTATGTTTTATATGACACCCCTTAAGCTTGTTGCCTGGCTTTGTAATACTTTGTATTAAATGTAAATTGACTCATTTTGTAAATAGACTGAATGCCCAAATCAGTGTATATTGAAAGATTTTACCAATGGCCTAATGTTTCCTGTTCTCGCCTGATGTTTCACATATAAAAACAAGACTGTTTACATCAGTAGTGAATATGGCATGGCAGTTTTTTATGTCCAGTGCCAATCTACTGAATTTCTTCAACTTTTATTTCCAGTCCACAGATTTTTTGACATGGAATAATGTAAACAACTGTATACAGATAATTTAAAAAGGACCACTTGCTAATCTCTAATCAATTTATCCTTTGTCTTAAAATGTAATAGGGAATTTTTGATGGCTTCACAATACAGATTGATATCATGAAGTAGAGACATCTTTATTTACTTATTTAGATTTAAATTCCACCTGATTAATAAATCTTAGATTTAATGTCATGAAGTACAGATTTGGAGATCTAGATACGGGTATATTGTTGATTTTCCAAAAGACTTAAAGGTAGACATGCCTAAGTTGTGGAAAACAGCACTTCTAAGAGGTGGGTTTAAAGGTTGTCTATCACAAAACCGGTATTTTCAAAAGAGTTCAGCAGCTCACAAATGCTGCTCAATGTATAATGAATTTAACAAGTTTTTAGGCATGATTAAATCAGGGACATAAGTGAAAGTGCTTTCTGAAAAGTGTAGGAGGAATCTACACATACTGGCATTTTATGAATGTTTAGATATATACTATATATAAAGCCTATCTAATTTGTGATTTCAGGGTTTCATGGGAACCATGAAAAATGGTGATCTTCACGATCGTGGCAAAAAAAATGGCATTGCCCATGATTTCCCAGGAAATAAACCAAAAAAAATCTTAATAAAAACAAAATGCTGGCTCCTCAGTGGAAACTAGCAGTCCTTGTTGCTGCCGCAGCCTAGGCTTGCAATTGGCCTGAGAGGTGAAGGTGCCAGCTGGCAGGGCAGCATGAAGGCCCCCTTGTGGGTCTCCAGTTGGCACTGAGGGTTGGGGCCACACAAAGGGCAGCTAGCAGTCAAGATGGTGGCCACCCCATTGTCCTTCCTCTTTGGCAATCAGCACCAGGGCACGGGGGCACCACAAAATGAGCATGAAGTCATCTGTTCAGACCATGACCAAGTTGTGAAAATTGCTTTCTCTGACTGTGAGTTAGGTAGGTCCCTAACTATGTATAGATACTATCAAATATATAGACAGAATATATATAGAACTATATAGCTGTTATTATATATAAAAACAAATATAAAACATAAAATATAAGTGTGTATGTATTCATAAGTATATTGTATGTGTGGATAAATTATATACATTTAGGTAAATGTATGCTTCTGGTAGTTATAGTGTTGCTAGCTAAATTGTAATTTATGTTAAAATTAGAAAACAGCAACTGTGGTACATATAGTTTCTTTTTTAATCAGCACTGTGAGTGAGTGCTCAAGAATTTCATAGCTAGATATAAAGAGATTTTCTGGACACAAACAATGTCCATACTCAACTTTAAGGATTCACCTTCCTTTCAAAGAGCCCATTATCAGCTGCTCCCATCTAATTCAGAGGGCTTAGACTAGGACCTTGTACAACCCTGTGCTTCTCTGAACACTTCTGAAAACAGTTACATTTCAAACAAATATACAAGCACTATGATCTCAGTTCAAATTGCTTGGTGCTAAATTTTGAGTGCAATCTTTCAAAACAACCAAGAAAGGCTGTTCTAACACTAAAACACTCTGAAATGGTCTTTTATAAGAACTCCTTTGCATTTAGATTATATAAACACAATCAAAAATGGTTCAAGGCCAACCTAGCTAGAGTGGTTTAGGTATGCCAGCTCCTGTAGCTTAGAGCAGAGGTCACCAACCATGACTCGTGTCATAAATGGCACTGACAATGTCTATGTGTGGTACAAACGGATGAAGCAGGGAACATGGTAGTAAATAGGACAGGAAGCAGAAAGCAGAGCAGAGAGCATGGAGCAGAAAGGAAAGCAACAGATCAGGCAGGGAAAGGAGGGTGACAGTGGCACTCAGGGATGATGAACGACTAATTTGTGGCATGCCAGTCAAAAAGGTTGTCCCCATTGTCCCACTTGCCTAGGCCCTAGAGCATATAAAGGAGCACTGTGGCTAGCATCTGGCTATTTTTGACTCCTCAACCTGAATGACAAGCACCTATTTACAACTGGGATGACTAGGAGAATGAGAGTATGGAGCAGAATGAGTGTATAGCAGGGGTGGACAATTATTTTGGCTGGAGCCAGAAAACTTAATGAGTTTTCGTGAGCTGTTGAGGGCTGCAAGTGTAACCCCGCCCCTTGACATGTGCCCACCCCCTGGTTGCGATCTTGCAGCTGGAAGTTCTGCCCCTAACCCCTGGCCTTTTCCCCCAGAAGTGCCTCCCAAGAAGTACTTCTTTTGGGAGGGGGGTTACCAAGTGAACCAGAAAAAACCCAAGTCATACACTAAAAGTCAAACACTTATTATAACATATTTTAATTTTAGTACAAAAATATTTTTGTCATTATCTGTTTGTGTAATGTGTATAGAGGTGATTGCATAATAGCTCAGAAATAAAGTCTTACTCTTGTCTATTGTGTGGGGGGGTAGCTGGGGGTACATGTGGGGAGGTTGTGAGGGGATGGGGGTTGAGGTGTAGCTGTGTTTGAGGGGGTGTAGGGTATGTTGTGGGTTGTGTGACAGGGTGGGAGCAGGGTTTGGGTGTATAGGGTTTGTGGAGTGTGGGAGGGTGTGTGGGACCCCCCCACACACACTCCCTCCATGGTGCACAGCTCCCACTGCTGTTCATCGATTCATAGATCCATAGATTGTTAGGGGTTGGAAGGAACCTCGCAAGATCATTGGGTCCAGCCCCCTGCACAAGGCAGGAAAGACAACTGGGGTCTGGTGACCCCCATGAGGTGACCGTTCAGTTTCTTCTTGAAGATTTCCAAGGTAGGTAGGTGGCAGCAGAAATCACCTACCAGGGTAGGTAAGTGAATGCACCACCTCTGGAGGCCCACAGAGGCTATCCTGTGTGGGTGGTGGCAGCAGCAGGCAAGGGCTCTAAGGGTGCTAATGGCCCACACAAGTGCTGCTGCCTGGCAGCACACAGCTCTGTCCAGAGCTGCATGTGGTGGCAAGGCCAGCCTGCCTGCCTCTATCACATAGGGCTCACAGTGGCATGGGTGCAGATCCTGACATTTGTACACCACAAGGGGGAAGACTTGCTTGATAGATCTAGCTGTCTTCCATGCTCCCTGCTGCCATGAAAGTGGGGTGCTCCCTGCCACTTCCAGCAGTGTCCCAGGAGCTGCATGTGGTGGGTAAGACCATCTGTATGGCTGCTGCCACTGGTGGCCTGGGCTGTGTGCCATGGGGAGGAGGAGCTCCCCCCCACAACATGCACCACCTGCCCACCCGAGTTGCATGCACCCACTGCCCTCCTGGGCCCAGGCTGTGCACTCCTCCCAGGCCAAGGTCCATCCTCCCTGTTTTCGCCCAGTGGCAGCTTGCCCCCTGCCCCTGCCACGGCTCCCACCACCCCCGCTGCTTCCCTACCTGTCACCTGGAGCGAACGCTGAAGCAGGGAAATGAGGAGAAGCTGCTGGACACTGAGGAAGTTGAGAAGGTCCCCCATCAGCTGCAGCCCCTCCTGGAAGCTGTGTGCTGGCTAGGCTGGGCCCTTCCGTGCTCAAGAATGGGAGTGAGGCACGTAGACTGGGTGGGGTGCAATTAATTGGCGTGTGCCTGTAGGCCAGATGGAATTACCTGGCCCATTGGGACATATTTTGCCAGTCCTTGATCCGTAGCAAGAATTGAACTCAAGCTTTTTAAACCATAGTTGGACACATTAATTACTCTGTCCTCACCCCAGATACTATATTTACTTTCATACCACATGACTTTTCCCAAAAATCAGTGTTCCAAAACTGGGGTGCCTGTCTTAAATGAGGCAGCTAATTTTTCTTTACTGAAAGAGAAGCACGGAGAGGCAGTACTGTAAGATGGCTGCCAGATTCTCTCAGGCAGCAGGTAGGATTTTTGAAGCCCAGTGTTAAACCTTTACAGCTGTTCTCAAATTGGCAGCAGTTTTTGACTCTCAGCCAGAAACTGTTGCCAGTTTGAGAGTGCCTGCGGAAGGGCTGACACAGGACTTTATCTCTCCTGCTCGCTGTCCCAGAAGAAAACTGGAAGCCATCCCGCAGCACTACCTCACCATTAGGGGTGTGGGGAGCTGTAGGCCAGAACACTGGAAAAAACTTTGTTTTCTATATTCTGTCTTCCAAAATTGAGGTGCATGTGTTATTTAGGGGCTGCACAATATGAGAGAAGATATAGTATCTGTAGTATTTAGCACACTATATACAAAATCCTTTTTTCAGTCATGCCCTTTGTGAAAAACTTACCAAGATCAGATTTTGCTCACTAACTTACACTAGATCAGGGTCATTAATTATGGATATATGTACACATGTTATACATGGGAATGTTTCTGAGGGGATAGTTAAGGTTTTTCATGAGTGTGTGAAGAGGACTATACTGTAATGGGATCTGAATACCCCTTGTGAAAAGAGCTAGGAGGAAAACATTTTTGTAGTGAATACTGAAGTGATTTGAGGGATGTCTTCAGTTAACAAGTATCTGAGTACACACCATAGCACTCAATGGCCCATGATGCTCCTTCCAGTCCTGTGCTCCATTAGTGTATCATGTAACAGGGGACCGTAGTCCTGTTGCGGAGAAGAGACAGCCAGGTGAGAAGTCCCTTTAAAGCTAGAACTGTTGTAACCCAGTTATGGCTGCCTGTCATGAGGGTGCCACTGACAGCCCAGCGAGAGGACAGAGACACCAGTGGCCAAGAAAAACACCCAAGTGGTGAGCAGTGAGGGGCAAGCTGCCAGCTGCAGATTAGGGCAGAAATCATTTGAAGAGGCACGACAGGCTCAGAGGTGAGCTCACCCCCTTCTTTTGTTTTGCAAAGCCCAGCTTGCAGCTAGCTGGCTGCAGACAAGAATGGCAGGAAGGAAAGGCAGGGGACTGGCAGCACCTGGGCCAAGTAAGCAGGACGCCTGGTCAGTTGACTGAGGGAATGGGGTTAACTGGGATATAAACCCTTCCTCAAGGCAGAGGCAAGGGGAGTGGCCATAGTGGCATTGCAGAATGGAGCCACCATGAGAGACAGGGGCCTGGGCAGACCCGCCAGAAAGGGCCACTACTCAGGAGAAGCCTTTGCTTACAGCAGTGGTCACCAAGCAGTGGATCTCGATCCACCAGTAGATCTCAGAGCCTCTTGTAGCAGATCTTGGAGCCTCTTGAAGTCAATCCAAGGCTGGGGTGAGGGGCTGAGTTCCCGGGTGCATACACACGTGTGGCCCAGGCCAACAGGTTAGTCCTTGGGGCAGGGAAGGGTTGAGGGCTACATCAAGGCCTCTGCAGTGAGGGACAGTGCTGCAGAGGCAGAGAGGGTAAGTTGCTTTGGGTCCTGGCTGGGTGGGATTTACCTGCTGGGGAGGCACGCCCCCAAATAATTTTTACTCCCTCTACCTCGATCTACCCATCCCCCTCTTCCTTCCCACAGACTGCCTGCTAGGCTGGGGGGTGGGGGAGATGGAGCTGGGGTTCTTTTAAATGCCAAAGGTGATCTCCTTAAAAAGATTGGAGACCAGTGGCTTACAGAGTGAGTAGGAGCCCAAAGGGTGCAGCAACGGTGAAAGGATCAGGATGTAGGATAGATATCACTGGATCTTAAGAAGGATCAGAATACAGGGGAAGATACGACTGGATCCTGAGAGGACCCTGGGAGCAGGGAAGTGGAGGCGCACAGAGTGTGGAGGGCTGTTTGAACCCCAGAGGGGCCCTGTGGATTGAGTTTATCTAGAGGAGTAAGAACAGTTCAGATGTGCACAGGAGGAGCCAGGTGCACTGGGTGTGTGCAGTGGGCTGGGACAGTTTGTTAACCCAACAAGGATGTGGTTTCCTTTTCCTGTTTTTCTCCACTCAAGTGTTGGCAATACCTAGTGGACCAGGGCTGCTGTCAGGGGAGATACAGAGGCCACAGAGCACAGTGCTCAGCACCCCACAAATTAATGTGCGCCAGAGGCCTCAGACATTTATTTTTTTCTTGAAAAACATTTATCCCATGTAGCTCCTGAATTATTCTTTGGCTGTGCTGAGATGATAGATAAATGATGCAGATACAGCATTCTTGAGGAAGCATAGTGACAGTACTGCATAGAAAATTCATGGAACAAACCTATGGAGGCCCCTAAAGAGTTTATTTTCATGGATCATTTTGATGCACAGTTTAATCACTAGTGCACCGTACCAAAACAAACAAAGAAACAGATAGCTTTATACAATAAATTGTTGTATAGTTTTATATCTATCTACTCAAGCTTTTTTTTTTCTTGAATCATCTATAAGATCAGGTAAAAATGATCTCATGCAACCTAAACAAATAATCACTGAGTTTCAAGAATGAGGATTGTGATGTTATGAATCCCTGAGTGCAATTTCCAAGCTAATTTTTTACAAGTTTTCATTGAATTCTTATAGAAAAATATATTCATATTAAATTAATAATTGCACTATTAAAGGGACTACTGAGAAATGGGCATGAAAAGATAGCAATGATAGTAAGAAAGAATATAAGAACTGAGTTGTTCCCATTTTGCTGGCTGGGGGTGGGAACACTGGGACTAGGGAGTGATAAATACTGTCTATAGGTTTAGGCAGGGACAGTTTGGAGTTTGTTTTTGCTATGGAAGGAATCTTTTAATGAATAATGTATATGCTATTGCAGCTGAAGCAAAGCTTCTCCAACCATGTGACATAAAGAACTCCATCCATTCCTCCAGTTTAGCTACTTACATATGGTCAAATCAGAGCCCCAAATCCAGGTAATACCGAGCTTAGATTTTTATCCAGTTGGAGACATCCTTCTCTAGGATCTACAGAGTTGTCAGCTTCTGTGCTATTCATGAGTTACTCATCTATATCTCAGTTGATGAGAAGAGATGGAGCTGTATTTCCAGCCTCCAAATTCTAGCAGAATGTGAAGACCAAAGCTTAGAGGATAAAATCAGGAGAGGAGTGAAAGATATTGTGCAGGACAAGAAAGGAGAACAACAGCAAGGAGGTAGAGAAAAAGAGAAGGAAACCAAATCCTGCTACAACCAGCCCTTTGTCCATCAGAGAAGAGAAGCTTTAAAATAAATACTGGAATAAAGACACAAAGCTTCATTAGATGCACCTATATATTTAGAATGATATTTAGAGTGTGTTCCAGCACTCACTCTTCTGTCCACCTCCTGTTTCCCATGCTGGCTGATGGTTTTTCTTTTGTATCACTGAAAGAACTGTATGTAATCCTTCTGACCTGTGCAAGTCATCCCTATTTTTTTTCTCTTGTTCTATCTCAGTGTTCCATCCCCATTCATCTTCATCTGTTCCTTGTGCCAACCAGTTTTTCACGTGTCTTCTCCATTCATGTCTCTCATTTTCTGAGGGGCAGTTCTCCTGAATCCATAACTTTAGCTTTTACTTCTCTTTCCTCTTTTAAAGGAGTGAATAATGCTAAAAAAAATACACAGTCCCTAAGACCTCCATGCCATACATATCTCAGCATGGCTCACCATAGGTCCTCATTTCTCCTGCCCGTTTTGACCCTTTAGTGAATTAGTATACAGTGTAGCTGTAAAAATTTTTAGCAAACCACAGGGAACTGCTTTTCCTTCCTGGGGAATATAAAGATTTAGAACTAGGCATTGTATATGTTCAAGATAGTACGGTTTAGAATTTCTTTGGCTTCTTTGAGTTCTGCTATGAATGAAACTCTGAACAGAGATTAAACTGGTAATCTTCATCCTTCAGTTCCATAGAAGGATTCCTAATATCACAAAAACTAACAAATGTTAGTCTACATTTCAAATGCATTCACCAGTATGTCACCAAAATAACCATTCCTCCAAAATAGGCTCCAGAGTTCCTTCAGTATAATTTGGCAGCACTGCAAACATAGGATTATAAACTAGGAAGCAGAAATATTGCATATTATTGTTCTAATGATAGTCCATTTTCAAAAGTGCAATCCAGCAGGAAGTAGACATTTCATCCTATAATATACAGTAGATGCTATTATTAAAATGTGAGGAATTGTGCCTTGGAAATGGGAAACAGAGGAGGACTTGATTTTTGGCAATGCCTGAAGGCCCACTCAAATCAATGCTAAGAAAAAAAACAATTAGCTTATCTGCATGAAAAGTCTGCACTGTCTCCAATGCCTGTTCTGTACTGAGCTAATGAAATGATTGCAGCATACCAAGGATGTTGCCTGCTGAGCAGTACATCCATACTCTTTCACTTTTTAAAGTCATCTAAAATTTCTTGTTACAGTTTAAATTATTGTGAACAATTTTCAAATAATTGTTTTTTTTCCCATTTAAATGAGTGACTTACAGCATAAATCAAGTATACTTTTGATTAATGTAATTTTTTCCTAATTGCCACTGTGGATCCAAGTAGTTATGTTGTTAAAAAAAAAGGGGGAAAATATGTTTTGTGTGTATGCATATCCCTTTCATCTTCTATTTCTGTTTTTTGTTTGTAAAACATTATCTATAAGAATCAAAATGCATAGCACCAAATCAAGATAGCATACATGATAAACAAAACATAGGGCATTTATATTTCACCAAAGTGGACTGATTTTATTGATAATCAGTTAAGGTACTGCAACATCATTAGGACAATAACAGATTCTGTTGGTCTTTTCTTGACCTTCAGTTCCCTTGAGGAAATAGTATAATCCCTGTGGCAGAGACTGAATACCCTGGTTGTTTTAGTCTCAGTAAAGATTTCATTCTGTTATAACTGTGGTAATTGTACATATTTTATTCCAACAGGGAAACACAGCACACTGAATTTATCTTTATATGGGAAATGTTTACATTTCCTGTCTTTCATGGTATTAGCTCTTATCACTGTTGTTGAGAAAGTAATGATGGAAGTGGGGCATGTGGATCATGATTTGTAGGTTCAGTATACCAAAAGCTCTGCAGCTTTTAAATAGCAAAGTAGGTCTGATTTTGTTTAATGCTTCACCCAAGAGAGGTGTAATAAGGTGACAAACTAGGTCTGCCGCAAGAGATTAAATACATGTACATCTCCTAGCATTATCAAAATACACAGTACAGCAAACCAATACTGCAGCATTATGATCAGTGTCCGATAAATAGTCATTCAAATTTTTCCTTCATCTAGAATTTTGGAATTAGTTCCATAGTGATCTGCATTGCATATACTCACTCATTTCACAGAGACCTGCCTCCTTCATTTTTTACAAATAACTCCGTAGTCTATGTAGAACTTGTTCTTTCTTTGCAATTTGGGAGTTCTAGAACATGATTTTTTAAATTAATTTGATGGTAGATTATCTTTTATATATATCCATACAAAAGGTAGATTTCCAGCCGTATAACATTAGTGTGCATGGGTGTGGATGTGTGTGTGTGGGGCAGTTTTGATTTTGTTCTTTTAGAGCATTACATGTGATTTGTGCTTAGTAAATTTATTTCATTGGGCCATTTGTCAATTAACTTATACAAGAGAATTCCCCTTCTGCTTTCCAGCAGAAGGAGCTGTGTGTGTCAATATATACCATGCAAGATACCCTTTTTCTACTGTGACATCTTTTTAGAATAAACAGCTGTATTGTAGGAGTCTCAATATTTGTGCTGCATCAACAAATATTCAGGATGCATTAGATTTTTTGTTTGCTTATTCCAAACAGTAAAGAAAATTATCCTTCTAAGCTGTATTTCTTTAAAAGTCACAGTGAACATTTCTAATAAATTATCTCAGACACTGAGCTACCACCCTTTTTCTTGGTGATAACCAAGGATAAATGCATTCCACAATAATACCAAGGGAGCTCATGTAAATGCATATGAGAATAACTTAGCCAAGAAGCTTTTCTCTTCACAGTTCTCCACTGCCCCCTTCTCTCATTTATTTATTGAAAGTACAGGACTCAACTTCTCTCCTGTTGTCAGGAAAACATAACTGCTTTATTTTCAAACACAATTAGGATAGGTAATGGATGGAATCACTTATTGAAGGCAAGATATATTTGCACATTATACACTAACCAAAACAGATGTAGGTATATAGGATTAGCTTTTGTGAGCTGAAGCTGACTTCATAAGATACTGTGAAAGGATGAGCACAAAGCACTGTATACGTGCTGTATAAGAAGGAGATAAGCATTTGAATATGAAAGGTAGGAAAGAGAGGGAGAGGGGAGAGAGGAAGAGGAAAAGAAACAGGAAGAGGGGACAGTGTTGGGAGAGGCAGGCAAGCAGGCACAAACCCATAGGAACAAAGAAATCACAAAAACTAAGTCACCAGGTAATGGTTCAAGAAGCCATAGTCTCTGTGGATGATTTCTTATTTTGCAGTTTCTCATTCAAATTGATTTGTAAAGGTTTGCTGACACTCTTCACAAGAGGTGAGAACAGCCACCCTCAGGTCAGCAGTGGAGTATCCAGGAAGATTCAAGTGTTCTGCTTCAGAACTGCATTTCTTTCTACATTTGATATCAGATCACTGGTCATTCATTCTTTCGCATAAGGATCAATCTGTTCATCCAATGTAGACGGGGGGGGGGGGGGCTTGTGAACAAGCAAGGGCATATATGACATTAGTGGAGTTGCAAGAAATGAACCTTAGGGCTAGGGACAGACATTATACATAAACCGGTTTAAGTGATCAGAAACTGGTTTAAACCTGTAACACAACAGATGTTCAGTGCACATTAACCAGCTTGAAAATAGCTGAAACTGGTTTGAGATAAACCTGGTTGAATGTAGTATCAGACTTAATTGATTTGGGTCAAACTGGTTTATGCAATGTCTGTCCCAGACCTCTTCCTGGTTTAACTTAAATCAGAGTCCCCAGGCATCCCAGATGCTTTGCTACCCTGGGCAGGACTCTGCTCCACATCAGAGCTGGCCCCTCCCCTCTGCTCCCTGGCTGAAGCACTGGCAGAGTCTGCAGGTACAGTGGCATCTGCCTGGCTTCCTCCTGCTCTCCTCACCCTTCTCCCACCTCTCCCTGCTCAAGCAGGGATTCCCCCCTCCCCTCTGTCTTACACAGACACAGCATTAATTAGCATATGACATGCTGGCTACAGTCTGTGCCATGGGAGACAGGACAAATGCAGACAGGGCAGTGTCCGCTTAGGGCTGTTTGGAGTTAATCAACAGGCAGCTGGTAATGTCTCTCTGTTCTTTCCTTGGAAAAAGTTGTTTAGAAGGAGAAGAAGAAGTTGTTTAGAAGAAGTTGTTAAGAAGAGCTTGAACTAATGAGAGAGGCTTTTGTTTTATGGGCTGATAAATGCTATCAACTCCCTCTGTAACTGCCTGCTGTGTAACTATATGCTCTGTTTTCAGCTCTCTGTTGGGTCCCTTGCTGGTCAGGATGGGAACCCCACCCTAATCAAAGCATCTTGCCAGGGCCTGACCATGCCCCCCTCAGCTCAGCACTATAGAAGGGAAAGGAATAGTGCTGTAGTGCCCCCCACCTCCAGCTTTTAACCTGAGCCATTGCAGGCATGTCCCTGCGTTTCTTTAGCCCAGAGGGGATGTCTTTACAGTTACAAATGAGTTAAGCCTAGCCAGGTTAGACTAACTTGCAAAGATTGAATCAATTCAGGCGTAGGCTTTTTGAATGCGTGTCCCTAGCCCAAGTGTTATATTCCACATTATTCAGTTCAGTGATGATGTGGTCTGTATTGACACTGGGGCACTGAAGCTAACTGTTCCCATTTTAAGGCCTGGTGCCTTGGTGAGACAGGGAGTTAGGTAGCCTGTTGTTTGAGGTGGGGAGGGGAGTGCCTTTAACCTGGGACAGATTTGTCCCACATAACTATGCTGAAACAGTCATCCTTTTCCAGGAAGGTTGGAGGTCATTAATGATGTGTTTAGGGTGTTCAAATCAGGGGCTCTTGGTGGCAACAAGAGGGACTTTTTTGCCCTCGTCTCAGGGTTGGCATTGTCATAGGTCAAAGCAAAATCTTGAGTCTGGCTGTGTTGATTTGAGTGGCTACAGTTTTGATATTGGCTTCTAATTATAGTAATAAACAGGAACTATGGATCCTTATCCTATTACTTGGACTACCTTTTGTGACTCTTTTCTTGCTGTGGGTTTATTGATTGCGTCCACTGCTCCGGCACTGCTCCCCCATTCTTCCTTTCCCTGCCCTTCTCCTCCCACCTTTTGTAGTCAAATTTCTTTTTCCTTATATACTGCTTTACGCATATCCTTTCACAGTATCTGATGAAGCAGGCTACAGCCCATGAAAGCTTGTGCTAGATATCTATATCTACTTTGGTTAGACTATAAGGTACAAATCTATCCTACCTTCTACTTGACTTCAGTCTAACATGGCTAACTATGTGTCTCTGAAATTTCTTTTCCCACACATGGTTTTGATTATTGTGAACAAAGACAGGTTGCTTCTGATCCCTGAGGGTTTTCTGTCTGTGTACCCTGTATCCAATACTGCATAGATACACTTGTCAATACAGTAAGTAGGAAAATTTTCTTTGTCACAATACATCAGAAAATCAGGTCTTCACCTAATATGGCATCAATCCTAGCTGATTTTGTGAGTATTTGATAAAGTAATTCACACTGAATTCTAACTGCAAACTTAATATGTGAGCACAGTGCAGAGCCTCTTTTGTAAATTACTAAATGTATCTGTTTAAAATACTTAATTATATATGACAGGGCACTGCCCCAGGAATTTGAAATTCTGGTTTCTTGTCCTGGCAACAGAAGAAAGCTAGAGAGAGTTTCTGTGTCAGTATCATGTGAATTCACCTGAAACAAAGGAGTAATGTATATTTCCCTGCTCCTTCATTAGAGTATGAGGTCCGTATTCTTTTGTACTCAAATTGCAAAATATGCTGTGTTTTACAAAGAAAAGCTTTATTGTAGGCTGAGAAGACATATCTCCAACTCAAAAACAAATGTTCCTATTCAAGGATAAACGTCTGAAATGGGTGGTTTATACTAAAATTGCTTGTAAAATCCCAAGATAACTGTAGTGCAACATTATTAAAGCTTGTAAGAAACAGAGCAAGTGAGTTTGTTATAATGAGCAAGGGCTTCAGATTTATATCCTGCTTCCCCACCACCTTTTAGCAACCCACACCTATATTCTCCATGTAATGCCATGTTAAGGCTTTTATCTTTGCTTTCTGGGACAAATTTTATATTAGTATTATGTGATGTTGGTGCCAGTTACAAGTTTTTAATATCAAATTAGTGTTAAAGATCTTTTTTTTCCATTGTTTTAATTTCAGGTTTGGATTCTCTATCAGGGCATGCATTTCCAGGTAAAGTTGCAGTTAGATTAGACTGTGTTATTCGTCTGTGTCATACTGTGTTTATGTGTTTATTCTTTTTTGGTTAAAACTTAAACTGTGTTTCCCCAACATTTCATAGTATGTAAGAGTTATGATTTGTATTGCAGCTAAATGTTATCAGTACCATACACTACCAATTAACAATCATTAACACATAGCTACATTATCTTTAAAAGCAAATCAAGGGAGAGATATTATGCATTCAACAATATCATATCCAAATGAGAGTGATTAAATTAAAATGGGAGTATGATTTGATAACCTGATGACAATCACAAGTTGGGTAATGGTGTAGAAAATACAAGATTCAGTTTTTGCATCTACTGAAAGAAACACACAACATGCACAGGTTATGAATAATCATAGGAAGTTTTCTGTTCAGAATCAAACAAGAATTGAGAAAACCTTTTATCAGTTTTCCGTGGTCTGCTTTCACCTGTCTCTTACCCAAATGGCCAATATGTGATTATAAAGCTTTCTTTCTAATAGTGGATTATCTTGATTTAAACAGTCAAGTACCTATGGTTATAAGGATATAAAAATTTTGGGCTAGGGAATTTTCTGTCAGCAACTGGATTTGATGCTCTTGATGCTCAAACGAATGTCTGTGTTCCTGAAATTAAGTTTTTACCAAATGGATGATTGTGATGCACTAATGAGTTTCAATAAGCATTCTGTATAATGCTGAAAAATTCATCTCTTCCACAAATGTACAAACACCTCCTTCAATTTTAAATCTCCCTTCATGGTAGAATCAGAATTAAAATACAATGAAACATGTTAGGAAAGCCAATTAATGGCTTGATTAAAAAAAAGCTGTAAGCTACAAAGTTATTCCACAAAAAATGTGGAATAACTTTGTAGCATGTTCTAATTACACTATTTGAACATGTGGCCAATTGTCCTCCTGTGGATGGGTGCCCTATCAACTATGGGGCTCTCAGCGACAGGGGTGCCCTACCTGCTGCCAGCTCCACAGCTGACAAGTCTTCCAAAGGAGGCCACAGTGCCAGCTGCAGAACTTGCAGTGGGAAGAATGTTCCCCGCCCCCCCTCCATGAGCCTCATTGGTTCCAGAGCTCAGAGCGGGGATGTCAATGGCTATAGGCTTGCAGCAGGGAGAATGCTGCTGCCACTGCCAGCCCCACATCTCATCTCAGTGGCAGTGTTTTCCTTGCTGGCCCTGCTGTGAGCCCCACAGTCCGTCTCAGCTGTGAGGTTCCCACTGTGGGTAGGACACTGTCCCTGCTGGGAGTGCTGCCAAGCCCAGGGAACTAGTGCAGTGGGGTCCCAGGGGCATGATCCCAGGCACTCCTTGCACCAGTGATAAGGTGTGATGGGATGTAATGCATGACCCTATAATTGCACCTCCTGCCATGCATATGTGTGACTGTGTACATTATATATTAGATCCCATTGTGCCTTTACCTGCATATAGTATATATGGGTCATAGCTTAATTTAATTTAGGCATCTAATAGGTGAGGTATAATCTGTACCGTCATCTTCCATATTATACCTTAGTGTCCTGAAAATGTCTTTTGGGACACTCCAATTTCTTGTATTAATCCATCCCATTGTTCATTTAAATAACTACAGAGGACAGTAGACTTTATTCTGAGCTTTCCACGTGCAAATGGAGTATGGAAATAGGTGCATTCTAAGAACAGGGAGTAAAAAGGCTTAAGAGTAATGATGTTCAATGTGGCAAGAAGTATTCAGAACAAGGACAGATTCCCAATGAGTGTAGAAGTTATCTAACCTGTCCTTACTCAAGGTTTAAGAACACTGAATGGCACTTGTTTCCAAATAAACTCATTCAGATCACTACAGGATCAGATTCTGCCCTTTTTAGTCATAGTAAGAAGTATTTTCTACTATGAGTACTCCCATTTGCTTAAATGGGAATACTCATGGAATACTGGAGTACGGGCCATAAGGGTTCTATAGAGCTGGCTGAAACAGAAGTCTCCACTTGGAGAGATGCATCACTGAGTCAGAAGCAGCATGTGTACAGCTTTTTAATATAACTATTTCATGATGCTAAAAACTAAAAACAAATTGTGCCTTTTTTTTGAAGTTTCTAAAATATTTCTAAAATATGGTGACTTTAATAAAATGTGTATTACTGGTGCTAACCTTGGAGCTTTAGGTTCCCTCTTAGCATCATTATGTAGGCAAAAAAATAGTTGAAGGGAAACCCCTCATTTGTCTTGCACAGAAAATATCCTGATTAAAGGCTATGGTAGGTATGTAACTGTATGCAACTTCAAGTGGCCTGTTTGACTGTCAAAGCGATACGGATGTACATTATGGTCCAAATCCTATTTTGCCTTTAGATGACTAAGTGCTACTTACTGGTTTAAATGTAAAAATAATATTCCAGAGCCAGTTTCCACATACAGTTATACTTGTCTTTGTGACAACAGTAAAAAGGCATTTTTTATGGCCACTTGTTCTCTTTTGTGATCCTGTTATTCCTGGGAAGGTGCAGAACTCTGTGTAAGTCCCAGAAAATCCATGCAAATCAACTGAAAGGACAAAGGAAGAAGAGGATTTCCACCTTTAGGCCAGTAGCCTAGTGTTTAGGGTACTTATCCAGGAAGTTTCTAGTCTCACTTTTGCCAGACAGTTTGAACCCCCACTGCCTACTTCCCAGCCTAGTGCTCTAAGTACCAGGCCATGATCCTGTCCTCATGCTGAAGCTGGCCACTGGGTAGCCAAGAGCAGAAGATAACTGGGACCAGAAAGAGACCTTCTCTGCAACTCAATGAGATGGGCATCAACTGGCTTCTGGCTCCTGCCCCCACTGCTGCCTATCCAGTTTATCCAATGACTTTTTCAGACACGATGGACAAACAGTATGGGGGCAGGAGTTGGGGCTAGAACCTAGGTCTTCTTCTTCCAGATGTTCTGTGTGATCTGTTGGAAACTAAAATTTCGGAAACCTACATGGAAATGACTGCTTATCTAAGTAGAACGGGATCATAGCAGAACTAAAGTAGCCAAAATAAATCTTTTCTGAGCATGCTCAGAAAGACAGGTCTAGTGATTCAAATGGAAATAAGATCTAAAATCCACATAAGTGGCACAACATTTCATTTAAGTATCTGCATTTAAATCTGGTTTTAAGTAGCCATCAGTTGCCAAAAGGTGACATACAGTTTTGGCCTATGTGTCACTGTGAGGAACAAAAACCTAGAAAGAAAGACCTGACTTACAGTCTCCATGTAATCATCTCTTTAATTCGGATAAGCCACATCTTCAATTCCTATTTTTATTTTGCATGCACAATTGACTGCTTTTTCTTTATCTTAGGTTAGCCAGAGATGAGGCTACTAATTTACTGGTGCTTGTTATAGGAGGAGATTTTTGTTACAGGCAGATATAAGCTACAGGCCAGGTTTTCCTCTTGTTTTGTTCCCTATTTATATTCTAGAACTTGGAAGCTTTGTTTTCACACAGAGATTTGGCAGTAGTATACACAATAATTAAATGCTCCCTCCTCTCCCCAGCTGTGGTTCTAGGCTTATCTTTGATTATTAATTATTAATTGGGTTGTAGTAAAATAGTCCAGCAAACTATAGATGCAGCTATATTATAGTTTATTAAAGGTTTAGGCCAGAAGGGGGTCTTAGATCATTTAGTTTGTATGTTACAGACTATATATTACAGTCCACTAAATTCTATTCACATACCTGCATATTAAACCCAAATAGCCTCAGACAGACTAAATCATTTCTAGAAACTGAAGGGTTATGTACCATAGGCAGAAAGGAAGAAAGACCAAGGTACAGCCATACCAGAGACCCCTGCAGTAACCAGACTTTACGTAGGAGTGAGATGCTCTGAGTCATACCCCATAATGCAAAGGAAAGTGAAAACCAAAAGCAAGATTCTTGTAATTTGACCTGAGGGAAAAGTCCCATCTAACGTTGAACTTGGTGATTGGTTCAACCTAAGTATGTGAGTAATACTCACTAGACAGGCATCTAGAAAAAGGATTCTCTCTGTACCACCTTAGACTGTGAGGACATACCATAAAATATCCCATCTCCAGCTGTGGCCATCCCTGATGCTTCTGAGGATGTTAGGAAAAACACAAATCAAAAGTTATCTGCTCAATTGTGCATCAAAGGAAAAACAATCCTTTCTGACCCTTGCAAGTTGTCACCTGAAATCCTGACACATGAGATTTGATTAAAGTCATTGTCTTAATGCAGAGCTGCAAGTGTTATGAGCATATTGAGGACTTCCAGAAGCTGGATTAGAGCATGTCTTTTAGAATGATATCTAAGGCCGTCTTAAGACTCCAAGCAATGGTGAGTCCACCGGCTCCCGTGGTAAGCTGTTCCAATATTTAATTACCATCACTGCTAGGAAAATGCATCTTATTTCAAAGTTAAATTTGTCTAGCCTCAACTTCAAGCCATGGATCTTGTTATGCCTTTATCGGAAACATTGAAAAGATGCTGGTCTATTAGATATTGTTCCATGTATAGGTACCTGTACACAGGGATCGGGTCACTTCTCAAACTTTTGCTCAACAAATTGAATAAATTGAACTCTTTAAACTTCATATTATAAGTTTGGGTTTCCACCTAAATTACTGAACTCTTTCAAGTGTTTCTAATTCTTTTTGAATTGCAAATCCCAGTATTAGACACAGTATTCTCATAGCAGACTTAGCAGTAATTTATCCTTTCTTTGCTTCTACTTGATATTCCACTTTTCTACACATCAAAGGATCATATTAGGCCATTTTGCTACAGCAGAGTGCTGATAATTCATGTTGAAATGATTATCTAGAGTCACTTTTAGGTCCTTCTCAATTACCTACAAAATAGGCAATTCTGTTTTGAAAAGCAGTATAACCTATAGGTAAAATCTTTCTGCTTTGCCAAATTTTGTATCATTGTCTAAATTGTTGATGAAATTATCAGTTAACATTGGACCATGAATCAGTCCCTCACTGACCTAGACCCTGATCCTATTTAAGTTCATATGGACTTCCATTGACTTCCTGGGAAAACTGTTCAAGTGTTCAGGTTCGGGTTCAGGTTTAGGCCTGCTAGTGAAGATCCGAATTTTGCAGATTCGAATCCTTGGAGAAAAGTGGCTTTCTTGTATGGATGTATTTACTTAGAGGGGAGGAAACTCTAACTAGTGGCATCTCAGCATTCCTTGGATGCAGAAAAGAATATTATACCCATGCTTCTGTGCTCTCCCTTCCATCCTCACACATGGTCAGAACTAACCATCAGCTAAATTACCTGGTGATTTTCTCAGGGCATTACTTCTGCCTCCCGTAGCTCCTCATTTTGTATCACCAACATTGCTCCATTGTATTCTCATAGTGAACAGACAGCCCCTTCTGCTTTAAATCCCTTATTCTTGCCAACACCAGCCTTTCCCCTTGTTTGGGTGTACTACTGTTTTTCTTCTGTTCCTTCTGGAGCAAATAACAACTGAAAGTTTCTGATGGGCTTCACTTGTTTTAAGGAAGGACAGTGATGCAGTGCAAGTCTGTCTCCCTTTCAGGTACAGTCTGTCCTCTTTTCCTATCTTCGTAACTTTTCAGATATGTATCAACTTCACGGGGTGTTGTAAAAGTGTCAGCTGATGTAAATTGGCATTACTGCATCAAAGTCAATATTAGTTTTTTGGGGGAAATCTTTATCCTGTCTTGTCATCTGTTGAGATTTCAAAATTTCAAACACATCACAATGAAAAATAAGACTTCCTGAAGTTATTTATGAAAAGTGAATGACCTCCCTAGAGTAATCGGCAATGTGATAGTTAGGGACCTTATTAAGCATATAGGAAATTAAAGTGTATAGTATGTTTGAGAATAATCACTCCCACAGGTCAAGTAAAGGGTTGTATATGAGTCAGTTCATGGCTAAGAAAGATGATCCTAGAGCTACAGACTCTCTGGCTGACATCACAGGTGGTGGGTAAAGGGAGGGTCGAACCTTTTCCATCTTTTGATCTTCCTTCCAAAATTCCTGTCATTTTTCTGTCAACAAGATAAGACAATGACTTCAAAGTAAGATGTACCTTTTCTCAGAAGGCATTGCCATGTAGCCCTTTCCTGGACTAGTTTTCCCCAATTTGTTGTGTCAATACCACACTTCTTAATGTTTGCCTTGAGGGTGTCTTTGCAGCATTTCCTCTGGCCCCCTCATGTCTTTTGTCCTTGTCTGAGTTGGGAGTATAGCAGATGTTTTGGTAAACATGCATCAGGCATTCACATACAATACCCTGTCCACCACAGCTGATCTTGTAAAAGCAACACTTCTATCATGGGCAACTAGTGGTACCTGAGTCGGGGGAGGGAACGACCCCCGCAGTGGCCAGTCAGTGGCCAATCTCACCAACCGGGAAGCATGAGTGGTGCTCCCAGAAGTGCTAACAGCACTTCGCCTGGCACCCCTACTCCCCGGCCAGTGCTCGCAGGGTAGGCACCAGCACTCCCACCTCCTCCCCACTACCCATTGCCTGTCAGGGGGTGCACCAGCACTCTCAGGGGATGCACATGCACCCTGGTGCACCCACTACGCGTTGCCGCTGACTTCCATGCTGGTGTTGTTAGCATTGGTGAGAACACTAGCATTTATGCAACAATCCTCCCACTTTATACCAAGGATCTTCTAGTGGTAGTGCTGGTGAAGGCATTCTAGGCTTTTCAGGTGGTCCTGTAGGTTGCCCAAGTTTCAGAGCTATAGCAAAAAATTGGGGTTACCAGAGCCTTATATAATAGGAGCTTTCTTCAAGTCCTGATGTTGTAGTCATTGAAGCCAACATGATACAGATACGCAAATGTATATCCATGCTTTGTCATTTTCATTCATTTGTTCATTCAGAAACAAATGTAAAGTGTTTCTTTTCTGAACCACCAGGCTATTTACTATCCTAGGATGGGACTTTCATAATCCCTATGTTAAAGCTATTCCAGTTTGTGAGCGACAGAACAGAACAGGAATTTGAACCTGGGTCTTCTAAAGTCCAAGTCCATGTCCTAGCTACCTATTCATTCTACTGTGATCTCTCTCAGGATTTTGTGGGGTTTTTTTATTTGTTTGTTTGTTTGTTTAACCAGAAATTCCATCTTCAATCCCCAAAACTTTTCTTGACAAATCATCTGTTAAAACTAGTGTTCCCATTTTTGTTTCAATGACTCAGTATTTGCTGCTGGAAAATCATTTTGTTGAAAAATGTAAAACCACCTCCAGTCAACAGAGATGACAGGATACCCAGATCTTTGATTTTTCTTCCCATCTGTTGCTAGGTTTTTTTAGTCCCCTTTTGTTGTCATTGTTCTAATTCCATTCTGGAACAAGTGTAAAGTGTTTCTTTTCTTTTACTAATGTTCCAAAATAGTGAGAGTTTATTGCTATGTTCTTTTCATTCAGACCCGGAGACCAATGCACCAGTCATTTGTCTTGTAAACTTTCTGGATATGAATTGTTGAATTTATGAAGTCTTTTTAGGAGCAAGGTTTTTGAATGTTTACTTGTCCTTCCTTTGTGAATAATCTAGCTATAGATTGCAAATTTTAAAACATTCCCCCTTTGCTTCTGAAAATTTTTTATCAATGAAGGATAAAAAATCTTCAAGGTATGTAACACTTGAAGTTTCAGTGTGACACAGAGATCAAATATTGTTATATACAAACTTGAACAATAGCTCAGTGACAACTAATAAGCAAATTAAAAATGTCTTTCTCAAGTATTCATATAGCAGTTTAGCCCGGGGAGTAGTTTATAGTCTCATTATTTTGTAGGAATGTTTTAAAAGAAAAGGATGTCTCAAAATACCAAAAAAACATTTAGTGAATATATTCTGATTCCTGACTAATGGTACTAGCTGGTTTGTGACCTATGCATATTCCTGAAAAAATCTTTCAGTTAAGTGTCACCCCATGGGTTAGCATTAAAAATCTTTTGAACTATTCATGTCTTCACCTTACAGAATTGTAGGTTTAAATGCTGGGTTAACATTCATTATATCTGTTACAGGATTTGTGCTTGAAGTTTCAGTACCTGCGTAGTGATAGTATTTGCAATTATTGTGAAATTCAGTAATTAGTTAAAGCTAGCAATTTTATTATCCTCGTTGTCTGTATTTACTGAATGCTCATTCAGAGTTATATGGAGCATAAATCAGGGTGGGGCATTGCAAAACAGATAATTGTGTGCTGTGTTTAATCCAAGGCTATCAGCATCAAAGATCTCCAGTCTCAAAGTTCAGAGCTGTTTGATTGGAGGTGACAAATACATCTTTTCAAAGAAATTATTGGAGAAATTGTATTATACAGATGCTGGTGGCTAACTGTCTCCATAAATTCAGCCAAAAAAGTATAAAGTAAATGAAGTGAAGACTGATTGAACTCTGATTTCAAATTTTCATTTAATTTTTGTGTGGTTGCTTTTTGACTTGCAGCATAGTAAACTTGAGCAGACATCAAACCACAGAAATGAATACTAACAAAGCAGGAAACTTATTGCTGCTTATTTGTTGATTATTCCTTGTGTTTCTGAAGGAAACTGAGGAATAAATGTTTTCTTCATTTTATTGTTATTTTAGAAGTCACAAATTCTATATGTACTTATGGTTGGCCTTCTAGTTCCTGAACTTGGCAGAAAATCAGTCCAGAGCAGAAAGCTATTAAAAAGCTTGTATGCTGCCTCTGTACCATTTTAGACATTTAGGACACATCCATATGTTCAGGCACATGCACTTGCAGCAGTTCAACTAGGAGTAGCATAGATATGAGCCAGGGATTTTTGCATCTGTGCATGTGCCCGGACATGCACTTTGGTATCGGGCAAAATGTGCCACTTGGAGCAAAATACCCTTGCGCAGCTCCTCCTAGAACTGCAGTCAGGGGGAGCTACACCCTAGTGCCAGCACCTATGCTACGCCCAACAGAATAAAAAGCTGCCCTGTGCTAAACCCAGCAGTATAAAAGCTGCCCTGGAAAGTAGCTCAGGGCTACTTGCTCTCAGAAGCTTCTGGGGGTGTGGGTGGACCCCGCTGCACTGGCCTGATGCATGGGTTTATCAACAACACATGTGACCTGCCACCTAGTACAGAAGGTGAAATCTGCCTTGCCTCCAAATGCCCCTGCCTTTGTCAACCAGGTCCTGCATGATGGTGGTCCCCGCCCCCCCTGTGTCCATCTGCTTGCCAGAATTTGTTGTAGAGCTGGCACCTTGCCTGGCCTTGTGCTGCTCCCCACTCCAGCACCTGAGCCAACTGGAGGACACCAAACTGGTCTGCTTCTCCATCATACATCACCACCACCTCTATATGCTCATGCACCACATGATCCACCATCCCACCCTTATGTCCCACCCAGACACCAAGTGACAGGACCTGCTCAGCAAGGGTGTAGCTGGGGAACCCCAGTGGCTGAGCCTGTATTCCACCTTCATCCCATGCACTACTGGGGACCTCAGCTACCGGCACCTCCATAGAGCCATTGCCATAGGTGTGTATGTGGCAAGCTTTACCAACACCCTGGTCTCCTGCCCCTTTTGTGGGCAGAGGGAGACCCTGACGCACATGACGCATGAATGCGCCAGGCTGCAACCCCTCCACCTACACCTCCAAAACCTCCTTCTGAGGTTCTGGATGAACTTCACCAACCACCTTTTAATTTTTGGACACCCTTCTGCAGCTCCGTAAAATCCTGGGACCTCCTGGCCAACCTCCTCCTGGCCCTGGCCAAGTAGGCCCTGTACATGACCAGAAAGGAGGCTCTGGCCAGGAAGATGCCCGGGGACTGCAGGGCTGCTTTCTTCCCACTGGTCTGCACATGCCTCTGAGTGGAGCACCACTGGGTGGTGTCCACCAGCTCCTTGGGTGCCAATGAGGATCGGTGGGTGTGACATAGGGGACTCTGCTCAGTGTCCCCCTCAGGACCACTCATTTTAAGTTTTGACCCTTTGACCCTCACATCACTCCTGTCCTGTTTTTTGCCTCTGTTGTCCCAAGAATTTAGTTGTTCCATTCACCCATTAGCCCCCATATAGTAGGGACTACTAGTTAGCCAGGTGGACCTCAGAGCTCATGGTAATAGAATGGACAGATAGACAGGAACTTCTGGGGCCCAGCCAATTCATATCTGGGGACACTAGATTTCATTGATTTCATAGACATTATGGCTGGAAAGGACCTTGAAAGATCTTCGAGTCCAGCCTCCTACCCCAGGGGCAGGAAGTCAGCAGGGGTCATGGGATCCAAGCAAGAAAACATCCAAATATCTCTTGAAGGCATTCAAAGTAGGTGCTTGAACCACCTATGGCAGCAGTATATTCCAGACCTTGGGGGCTTGGACAGTAAAGAAGTTCTTTCTTATGTCCAAGTCCTGGAGGAGTTTGTGACTGTTTGACTTTGTCATCCCTTGGGACACTCTGGTGAACAGACGTTCCCCCAGTTCCTGCTGAGTACCCCTTATAAACTTATAGGCAGCCATCAGATCACCCCTGAGCCTGCACTTTTCCAGGCTGAAGAGTCCCATAGCTCTCAGCCTCTCATCACAAGGTCTGTTTTCCTGACCTTTGATCTTGTGCGTGGCTCTTCTCTGCACTCTCTCAAGCTTCTTCACATCTTTTTTCAATTGTGGAGCCCAAAACTGGATGCAGTACTCCAGTTGCAGCCTCACCAAGACCGAGTACAATGGCATCCTGGGATTTGCTTGAGAAGTATCTATGGATGCAAGCCAGCATTTTGCTCACTTTACTAGCAGCAGCAA
Organism: Caiman crocodilus; assembly: GCA_030014935.1. NCBI lineage: Eukaryota > Metazoa > Chordata > Crocodylia > Alligatoridae > Caiman > Caiman crocodilus. Next base: position 34,650,742 of record JAGPOW010003642.1, read on the forward strand.
GCAAAAGTAACAGGCTAGTAACAGACTCCAAGGAATCAGGCCCTTGTGCTAGCTGGACTGTTGAAGCAGCCCTAACCGAGAGTTCCCTACACCCTCTACTCACTGCAGCAGTCTGGCAGTGGGGACTGCTCCTGGCTATAACCTGTTGTCACCTGCCATCAAGAATGTGTACCTGCCAGACCCAGATAGGGACTGCACAGCCACATCAGAGTCATCTGCACCTCTGGGCAAGCTGCCAGCAGGCTGTGGCTGCACATTTGACCTTTGTGCAGCACTACAGGCATGTGTGCTGCCGCCCTGCCATCTGGGCAGCTATTGCCTGGAAGATGTTCTCAGCATGATGGCCTGCTTTGAATTGTTAAAGCATGTCTTCCTGGCTAGGCCAGGAGGTCAACCAGCTCCAGCTGGGTCCCAGGTGCCAGCCCTGAGTAGGCTTCTCTGCCTGGGTCCTGCTACTTGCCTGACTAGCAGGAATCCTGGTGTTCCCTATTTAAAAACTTCAAAATCTCTGAGAAAAAATACCAAATTCACTCTTTAACATACCCCAAAATCCATGTTCTTCCACAATTAAAACAAAAGACCACTATACACACACACACACACACACACACACGTATATATACAGAGAGAGAGAGAGATGGATCGATCAGTTGGGCAATGTTTTATTGGTATACTTAAAATTTTAAAGCAATCTGGAAGCCTACCAGCGTCTCTATCATCATAATAAAATAAATTCTAATGATCTATATGTTTTGATGTTTGCTTTTGGTTTTCTTATCATAGAACAGTTAGAGCTCCCCTTGAGCTAACTAGGATGTGGAAACAGCTGCCCAGGCAGCCACAGTTCCTGCCAGCAGGACTCATCCTGTCGGGCAGCTGGGCATGATAGGTGTGTGATGGTGGGATATGGTGTTTGCAGGAGGGGGATCAGAAAGAGTGTGTGGATGTGGGTGGGCATAGGGTGTGTGGGTACCTACTACCTGGATATCCAGGTATCAAATTTTGAGCCTCTGCTGCAAACATGCATCATGGGGAACATTTTTTTTTTGCTCCCAGTGTGTCTCTTGCCACATCTCAAACTGCTTTCAGATGCAGCAAGGGGTACATGCAGTTTCATCTGGATGTAAGGACATCCTCAGAGTCTTAAGGATGAGTTACATGCTATTCAGCATTTTTCCTCATTATAGCTAACTGTTTACCAAGTGGAGTTATGCATGAAACAGAATTCACTTCATATTGAAAATTTCACATTAAAAATAATTATAAATCAGAATGAAAACCTGGATATATAGGCTAGATACAGATGTTACACCTATAGCGCTTTGAGCAAGCAGAAAGAGCTCTAAAGCTGCAACTAAACAGATGTTCATACTTCATAGAGTGAATTAAAAATGATAGGTCATACTCTAAATTAATCCTTGATAGACAAGGTATTAAATTGATGCACTTTCTCTTAGCGTGCTTTATCAAATGTTTATGCCAGATCCCAATGAGAATTAACTTAGTGATCGCCACTATCCCAGGCAGCATTGTGCAGGGCTGAAATCTAGCCTTGGGAAGAGCTTGAAGGTCATATGGTCTCTTTGGGCTGACCCCGACCTCTCAGCTGTCAGGGACCTGACCCCAGCTCCACCTCCTCCCTCTGGCCAGCTGTAAGCCACAGCTAGTGGGGGAGAAGTAGGAGGTGTTGTTTCTCCCACAGCAGCCCTGGCCCCATGGTGCAGTGAAGGAAACTGAACCCAGACCCCTTTCGTCTGCAACCCACTCCTCTCCCTCCAGGCTGGCTGGGAGAGCTGCCTGGCTGAGGGGGCTGCGAGATATGTGGTCTGGGTTCTGCACCCCCAAAGCAGCTATGGCTCTGTAGCATACCACTTCCTGGATGGGGAAGCTTCAGGGACAGCACTGCACCATGGGGTCAGGGCTGTGGGGTCACAGAACCCAGACCCCTTTCCCTGAAGCACCTCTGGGATGGCCAGGAGGGCTACCCAGCTGGGGGGAGGGCAATGAGGCAAGGGATCCAAGGTCTCTCATCCTGCAGCAGCCCTGGCCCCATGGCACATCACTGCCTGACTGCAGGGGAGGGGGGTGGTATGGGGACACAGAGAGTAGACCTTTTCCCATGCAGCAGCCCCTGGCCTGTCTGGAAGGGCTGGCCAGCTCGGACAGTTGTGGGGCAAGGGGGCTGGACTCTACGTTCCCAAAGTCCTGGCCTCATGGTGCACCACTGCCTGGCCAGGGCTGCTGCAGAGACACAGAGCCCACATCTCTTCCCTTGCTGCTCCCCTGGGCTGACTGGGAGGGCTGTCTAGCTTGGGGAAGCATAGAGGAAGGGGTCTGAGGTCTTGCTTCCTGAAGCAGCCCTGGCTCTGTGGTGCACTGCTGTCTGGCTGTTGGGGGGACGGGTCCAGGGTCTCTACCCATCCAGCTGCTGCTGACAGTCGTCATCGGGGGGGCAGAAGGGGGGCTAGCATCCAGTAGCCTCCTGGGAGGCATTTAGGAGCACCCTTAATGCTCAATGTAGGCAGGCTCTGAGCCCCTGCCACCAAACAGCAAACCTATGTTTGGTTCGCTCACATTGTAACTTGTAGTACTTAAAGTAATGCACAATAGCTACAGTGCTTCTGCAAGGGGAGGTTTGCCTTGGAGCGTCTGAGGCCCCATCATTCAGTTGGCCCACCATTATGGGCCGTGAGGAGCCAGGGCAGCAGGAAAGCAAACTGGAACGAAACTAGGAAATCAGGAAATTAGCAGGTTTCAGAACACTGCTATGGAATGACTCAGTTTCAAACTTGATTGGAAGATCCCTGACAGGCTCCCTTGTCATGGCCCAAATGTAGACCGCAATTTAGCAAAGACCCAAAAGGGAGGGACAAAAGAGGGAGGGGGCTGTGGGCAGTGGCATCGGATGTTACCTATGCATGAAACTGAAAACAATGTGGGATTCATTTATTTAGTGAAAATAGTTCCTATAACCTTACTGTCTTGATGCTTTATCTCTGACTAAATCCCCAAGAAAAACAATCAACCTTTCCCCTGAATTAAAGTAACAGCAGAAATAAAATGAACAATATATTTTGAAGTGATATAGATTTTGAAGTTATGATGCTGATTCTTTGCCCACAAGTATATTTTATGTCTCATATTTACTTCACATGTCCATCTCTTTGGTCAATTGATAGATATTATTTCCTGGGAAACTGTACAACCTAGGGTATAGACGACTGTATTTTATTCCCCTGTCATTTGTGAAACTCTGTGCCTTTGCTAGATGAGATCTTTAGAAATCCTGACTGTTTCAGTGTCAAACTGAGGACATTTTTTTCAGCTATGCTTTTAATTCATTCATATTTTATTAATTGTTAATTTTTATTCCTTGAAAAAGCTCAGAGAACCTTGACATTAAGGGTTTCAATATAAAACTATATGATTATCTGTATCTTTCATCCCTGTCAAACATAACTGAAGAAAAACAAAATGAAAAATTCATCTGGGCCACAGTTACTTCAGAGCTATATGATCTATCTATGATTTTTGCAATATGTGAATTCTTGACTTGTTTCTCTTTTTAATTAAACATCTTCTTCCTAGAAAAATCTGAACCATAATTATTTGAGAGCTGCAAGGGCAGCAGTAATTATGATATGGGGCTTGTCAAATTATCCTGAACATTCAATTAAGGTAGTGATTTTTGTAAATTGTCATCCCTCCATCCTTGCTCAACACTTAGTCTGTGACGCCTTTAGAAATGACATTGTCAGGAACTTGTTATTCTGCAGAGCATCTTAAATAGCCCCAGTGCTTCAGTATCCTGAGGAGAGCACGTCAGAGTAAAGAATCTGAATTTTCAGTCCTTTTAATAGAAAGATGTTTATATGTTGTAAACTAATGCTACATTTTATGGGAACTTACATGAAGGGACATATGAAACTGGAATTATAGCTAACGGCAAATCCTTACAGAAGATAATGTAGACTGAGAATTGCAGAAGTGATCAACTATGTTATTTTATGGCATAAATTCATTATTAATTTGTCAAGGTGCAATTTTTATGGATTCTGGCATTTGTGTGAATTGCTATGTATAATTATTGTACCTGCTATGCTCATTCAGAAAATGTAAAAGTACAGTACTAATTTTGGACTCAATCCTACTTCTTTTGGAAAACGAAACTGTTTTATGTAGCATGCTGTCAGAAAAATAGTTTGTGCTTAAGGTACAAATCTGAACATTATAGATTAAATTCTTTATCCTTTAATTTCTTTATCTTAAAAATGTTGGTGACATTGTTGCCAGCCTCAACTCATTCGTGCCTATAAAGTGAAATTTTCATTTGTGGGTATTATAAACATTCAGAATTATTATTATTCGTATTAACATATTTTAACTGACTGTGCTAGGAGACTCTTGTCCCATAATTGCAAGTCTAGGTCTTCAGTGGAGTTATGACAATTTACACCAAATGAAAGCTATGCCCTGAATATAGTATAGAGCTATTGATTCATTTATTACCATACATTTTTCTTATTACAGTTTTAATTTTCTGTCAGAGCCATAAGACTAGCTATGATCTTTATGACAATTTACACTTTAGTATTGAGTAAGGTTCCTCCATGAATTTTTGTTCTTTATACATTGACCTAGTGGAGTTTAGGAAGGCAATCTGTATTTAAAATACTTTGTGGTTATTAGATAATTATAATTAAACATATAGAATAATTTCTTCAAAACAATATGTCTTTGACATCTTCTTATTTCTTTTCATTTCTGGTAAATATATTTTTGACCTCTACCTTTTTTCACATACCAGAAGTCATGGGTTTTCTACAATTTTTCCAGCCCTATCAAGAGATTATCAAGGCTATATCATGGGGGGAAAATGACTAGCTAAACTATTTGTTGGAAACTGAAAATATATTGCAAGTCTTATGCCATCTTCTTGTTGCAATGATTTTAACAAGAAATAGAAATAGTATGATAAGAACCTCTTCTCCTGAAATTATTATTACAAGAATGTTGAAGGATAAACATAATGTGTCTTTGTTTTGTTTTATTTTGTTGTGTTGTATTTTATTTTCTGATTTTGAGGTTTTTTTCTGGATGTCTCTTTTTTGTTTTATTTTGTTTGTTCTTTCTAGTTGCTGTTATTAGTAAAATGTGTCTTATACCAATTGTACTTTGGTAAAAGTCAGAAGAGCAATGTTTATGCTAACCTATAATATGTTTTAACTCCTTTTTTTCTGCTTCTGTTTTAACATGATTGTGATTTTTATGTCCAAAATTGAGGGGTGGGGTCTGTAAATTTATGGTTCTCTTCATGGGTAGATCCAAGATTTTGAAAAGGGGAATGTAAAAGTGTTGCATTATCACACATAACACAATACATTTTTCTCCAGTTAAAAAGAAACTAAAAGCTTTACTAATATGCTACGGGCCTAGGGCTGTATTATTCAATTGAAGATCAAAGCAAAAGCAAATAACTTTATTGGAATGTGCATTACTACGCTATATCTTATATTATGTATAACATAGTCAACTAAGCAAAAATTATTAAAAGATGTTTCTATAGTCCTGTAGTTGTTAGAACTAAATGTACATCTCTTTTTCAGATTTTATAAAATGGAATCTAGCCTTCTTGAGCATCTTGAACTGTATCCTGTGATTCACTGAAAGTTATTTCCCCATCTTAGTTAATGCTCACCTGAATTAACAGTTCTACACTTGAGTAAATGTTTTTAGCTAGAGTTAAAAACAGTTTTAAGGGCTGTGAAATAAGAGCTATATTACCAGCAGTCTCAAACAGCAGAATTGCAGAAGAAAGGATAGCTTGATTTGTGGAATATTAAGATGCATAAAAAAGGAGAAGGGGTCATTAACACACGTGGAATGAATAGTCAGAAGGAATCAGGTACAGTAATTACAATAATAATGAAGTCAACTGACACCCTCATTACTGCCTGAATAGAAATTCAGCTGCCCCTGCCAGCCAGTTACTTTTAAATTTTGGGTGGACTGGCACTTTTACATGTACGCCAATGCATTCTGATTAGAACAGGTCGGAGCCGACTCAATCAATCGATTGATTGATGTTTCTAATCAGTCAATTGTGTCTGCTGGAGTGCTCTATTCAGTGTACTGCAGTGTCATGTGTATTCAGCATCCTGCATTTCAAAATGGCAGTGGGGGCAAATTAAAGCTTGTCAAATGAGCTTTGGTTAAATTGCCCCTGCTGCCATTTTGAAACATGGCATGCTGAATAAACACGATGTTGCTGGTGTTTTAATTACAGCAGCTCCTGAAAGCCTCTCTAATTACAATGCCTTCCTGCCCCACACATTACCCCAGAGTGCATGTATAAGCACCCAAATGTGGACCTAGTTCCCTTTGATCTAGAGGTGTGATTTGTCTATCAGAAATTAGTCACATCTCTGTTACTGGGAGCCTGCGAGTTCCTAGTTCAGTCTGAAAATGGCCAGTTCCTGAGTCCAGTAGCTAGTACTTTGTCACCTGGTGCAGAGGCAGTTTTTTACTGTCAGTTCTGTTCGGTAGGATCTGATAACCTGCCCTATGGCTAAGGAGCTGCTTCTGTGTTGAACTGTATTTGGGAGGATATATTACATGATGAGGATTAGGTAGTACTTTCTATGAGGATGAATAAAAACTGGAACAGATTACCAAGGAAGATTGTGAAATCCTAGAAGATTTTAAGTGTAAGGTAGATAACCATTTCTCAGGTATTTTTTAGGCAGGCATGATCCTGCTTTGAACTGGAGTTTGGACTAGATAACTTTTTAAGGTTCCTTCCAGCCCTGTCGTTCTATGAGGAATATTCATTCTATTCATTCCTGTGCATTAGGTATGCACAAAGCCAAAACACTATTTGAGCTCTATGATCTTCTGCTGAAACTTTGCCCAGGGATGAATTTGCTACATACACTTGCAAACAGAGTAGTGGATTAGAAATGTGTGGAGAAAAATGACTTCAGAAATATATTTTACTTTAGTGGTGATGGTTTTCCTTTTAATTTGGATTTTAACACTCTTGGTTGACATTGGTATATATGAGGTGAGAGGCAGGCCCTGTGTATTCAAAAGAATAGAAAGAGGAGTTAAAAACAATAAAAAAAAAGGAAAGGATTATTTCTCTGTGTGGGTGCATGAAGCAGAGACATACTGTACAGCAGACAGAAAAATACTATCTGCCAGTCTGTTGTTTTTTCTTTTTCTAGTCTCTTTTTTTCTCTCTTCTTCTTTCTTCTCTTCAGTATGTTTTCATTTCGGTTCATCATAACCATTAGGTGGTGTATCTCACATGTTCATTTTTAATACAACTTTTTTTCAAGTGTTTGTGTCAGTTCCGCCTTTGAGATGCTGCCTAACTCAGAAAAATGAGAGCGTATATTCAGAATCAAATCAATTAGCATCATCCCTAATCCATACACAATAAATTTACTGGGGTTAACATTATAGTGCTTTCATGTTCTAAATATTGGGAGAGGGAGGGAAGTGCATGAAGAAGAGGCCCATAGGAGCAGGATTTGGGGGAGGGAACCTGCAGTTCATTAAACACTGTTAAACACAGGAGAGGACTGACGATGTCTCACTTTCCAAAGTGTCAGTTGCTTTATCTTTATTTTTATCACTTAACTGTGATTAATTTAGATATGGTTCTATTCATCATAAAAAACGCCACAATTACCTATAAAGGGCATCCCAATATAATATGTAGAGAACGTGTTTTGGCAAATTTTACTAACTTATTTGAAACATTTGACAGCCATCTTCTTGCTGATTATGAACCATTTAAAAAGAATCTCTTATGTAAATAATCCAAAGAAGAAAGGCTTGAGCCTGTTAAGGTGGTCAGTTTGGGGAGAGGAAACTAAGCACATCTTTGTTTTGTGCATTTAGAATGAGATAAGTTGCCATGAATAATTGGGGGAAGGAGAGGAAATGAGAAAGAATTTAGATCCAGGCGTTCCAGTGTGATCAATTCAGTCATCCTTCATGATTTTCCTTTTTTTTTGACCAAAACTACTGTAATAGAGAACAGAGTAATCAATGCCTTCTCTATCAATGAATACAGAAAACCAGAACACTAGGAACCTTGTCTTGAATAGAATTAAAACACTACCATGATGGGTATTATAGAAATTGAAGGAAGGAAGGTGGCTAGAGAAGGGGACAGTTCATCAAGCTACATATGAAAAAGGGCTATAGTAGCATCAGATTTCTCTTGTGTTTTATTTATTGCATTCTCTCTTGTTACACTATGAGCTTCTTAGAAAAAATATTTTTGAATTTGTAAACTGTGATGACAATGAAGTCCCTAGAATGGAAAGCAGCACTGTTAGCTAAAATGTGTTGCCTGTTGCTATAGGAACTGTAGCTCACAAATCTTTTATATAAGACTTTGAACTGGAATTTGTATGGCATCTTATTCTAATATAATAATATTAATATTTCTTGCAGTCTCAGATTTTTTAATGCAAAACACTTTGACGTAATATACTTTCCAAGGAAACATCTTCTATAACGATTCAGATCTAATGGGGTGATATCAGCCTGAAGTCTGATTTGCAACCACACTGTTGATGGTTTAAAATACTTATAGCAGAATGTGGTTGACAGTCTTCTCCTTAGAACAGGATTATCAAAGACTATTTGTTTAGGACAATGGAAACATGGACTAGACTTCCCCACAGCTCCCTCTCTTTCTTTTTCATGCTCCTTTCACCAGGATCACCTTAGTGGAGAGGGTAAGAACAAATAGCAGCTAAAATAATATTTAACCATAAATGCTGATTTAAAAAACCTACTAGTAATACCAGATCTATTCCAGATTCAGTTCTCTTCCAATTTTTGTACAGAAAGGCAATTCTGTTTTATAGGCTCTTGCCAACACTAAAGTTATTAGAAAGCCTGAGATATTTAAGCCAGAAAACAATTTCCAATACACCTTAAGAAAAAAAATTACATCAAACTAAACCCATTTAGACAGAAGGCCCAAACTGAATAAAATTTAACATTATATCCAATTTCACACTGAAAAAAACCCTGCATCTACAGACAAAATTTTTCTAGGCTAAGGTTCTTTGGGTGAATCTGATATCTTTTATTAGACCAACTTAAATAGTTGGAAAAAAATTATTAAGCAAGCTTTTGGGTTCAAAAACCCTTTATCAGGCTAAGGAACTTTCAGCAGTTGGTGTGTGCTCTTCTTGGATGGAATGAAAAACAAAGCCTATCAAAGACAGGAATACCCAATTACCGGTGGGGGCACATTTCTCACAAGAAAACCACTCACTCTCCAATCTCTTAGTCCTGGTCCTCAAAGGAAACTTACAAAACACTTCCCAGAGATGTGCCTATGAACTCCACTTCATCAACCTCCTGGATACCAAAAATCATGGACTAAATATAGACATAGGATTTATGACACATTATAACCTTCCTGACAGCTGACTCCCCAGGTATCTCTCCACTATTCAGCCCCTTTCAGCCTGTCTCTCACCCATTGACTCCTCAATCTACATTTTCACTGACTGCCTATTTTGTATGCATACCAGCCCAGCCTCTGGCATCTTTATTTTTCATTCCATCCAGGAAGAGTACACGCCAACTGCAGAAACTTCCTCAGCCTGACAAAGGGTTTCTGAACCTGAAAGCTTGCTTAAAAATTGTTTTTCAACTATTTAAGTTGGTCTAACAAAAGATATAAGATCTACCCAAAGAACCTTGTCTGCCTATGTCCTTAGAGCAACATGGCTACAACCTACACCCCTACTTCTGGGCTAATGCATCCATTATATGTTTTTCTCTCTACAAAGGATATGCTTCTACACATTGAAACTATGCTGTCCAGGCCATATAGCAGGAGACAGCCGTTATAACGCTTAATTTCTTATTCACTAACACAGTACTATCATTTTTCCTCAAGTTCGGAAGTTGGAATTTAATTGGAAACATGTCAGCCCCCCATTCCCATTGACCCTGTTTTATAAATTATGTACACACTAAATAATGGAATTTTATCTACCTGCATGCAATAAACTAAAAATAAATTAAATTGCAGATTTCTTGGTTGGAAAAAATGCATTTAGATTATGCACTGGATACAAATAATTATTAATGAGTGCAGTTCTGAATTCATAAATAATGCTAATTCATTCATAAATAATGTTAATGTATAAATACTACAGAATATATGTTTCCTTTAAGCAAGGTAATACTTTTTATTCAGTTTATAACATGAAATAATGCCTTTAGTCATTTTGGGCATCTTTCTTTAAAGAAAGAAGTCCTTCTCTTTTCTCCTATAATTTTTTTTTAAAACAGAAAGGCTTAGTGTTTGTATTAAACAGATTTCATTTCAAAGCATTATTAAAACAAGCAACCATTGAAAAACTAAAGTTCCATCATTTCATATATATTTTGCTAGTTGGGTTTTCAGAGGGTTTTTTCTTTCATTACTTTTATTAACCTTTATGTGCATGTTTTAATCATATAAATGTTTAGGTTCATTTGAGCTTCTTTCATCCCAAGTCATTTAAAAGACAATGCTTCTTTTGGGCAAGATAAATGTCCTCAGCCACAGCTCTTGCACACAGACAAGTCCCTGGTCTGTCAGTGGGCACCTTAGCACTGTGGTAAAGCTAATCATAATACAAAATTTTCTCTTCTGTCTCCTTTCTTGAGTCGGACCTTAAGTTTGCCTCCACTTCCTGTAATCTTATAATGCTTAGGCCTAAGAAAGGGAACTCAGTGCTCAAAAACATGTCCAAGAGGTGTCCCAATTATATAGTTAGGCCAATAAAGGGTATCACAAAAAATCCTTGCCCCTACTATAATTCCTGGATCATCACAGCTACAACACTCTGACCCCACTGTAATTTTTATATCACTTTGGCTCATGAGTGTCTTTACTTCTTTATCTCTAGCCTGGCTGTGATTATATCAGTCGTCTTTATGATGCTTATGTAAAGTCCATTGAAGTCAATAGAAAGGCTCTTTGAATTTCTCCATTTCAGTTAAGCATTTTGTTTTACTTTTGGTTTTTTATAGTTATATAATTAATGTCTAATCCAGCATTTCTTCCTTTCAAAAATTCCCCTAGGGGGAGTTGGGACACTTTACAACAAATACTGTTTTGGTTTTTTTATTTGTAAAGGTTAAGGTACAGACCATATGACCATCATGACTGTAGCTGCTTGATGGTAACCAATGTATATTAACCTTGTATAAATATAACCAAGTAAAGCATTTTTATCCATTTATAAGAACATCAGTCTCAGTAAAAGTTCTTATTATACTCAGCTGGCAACTCTTCAAACTCTAGGGGGCGGATGGCTGCTCTTAAATATTAAAGTAGCACCAAGTTATTTTATTAAAACTCTTATTGTTTTATTTTTAATACACATATATTCCATACCAGATTATGTTATGACCTTTAAACAGTGTCTCCGCTCCATTATTTTCCAACTCTGTCCATGGGAAAATAAGCTCCCACTGAGCCACAGAGTATTACCTGAGAGTACATGAGTCCTGTATCACTTACACACAGAGGGCACGTCTTCATTAAATGTCTACTATGGAGTAGACTAATTAGCTCCATAGTAAACATAGTGAGTCTACACATGCACTCCTGTTAGGTTGGAGTAAACTAATTAATTTCATAGCAGCATCCATGTAGACGCTGCCCTACCTGACTGGGGCACAAGTGTGCTTCAGTGTGGAGGCTGCCTGGCGACTAGCCCTCCTTTGTGCCCCAGCCAGTCCCTCTGCAGCACATTGAATTGGAGGGACTGTAGGGAAAAGGAGCAGCCCTGGGCTGGCAGGCTGACCCCTGGAGCCTCCTGCTAGCCAGAGCTGCTCAGACCCAGCTCAGTGTGCTGTGATCCACAGTGTACGTTCAAATGGCGTGCCTGGGAGCAATAAACTCTGGAGCAAATCTCTGAAGTTGATTGCTATGTATTAATTGCACCTGTAGACATGCCTAGGGTGTGTCAGTACCATTGGGCCTATAATAACTCAAGGCTCAGAAGGACTTTTGGAATATAGTATAATTTAATTGAAAGAAAAAGACACGCAGACTTGTTCAGGGCAGTGTTTCTCAATCTTTTTACATTCAGGGCACCCCTCGAGGATAGCTCTTAGTTTTCACTCATTTTTTTTTTTTTACTACGGTCAAATAATAGAACAATTTTCTATTGCAAAGAACTCTGGAAGTCCACAACAGGTCCAAATGTTTTCGTGTTATGGATATCCATTTGAAATCTCTGAGTTTATCTTGTAAATAATGTTACCACACTCACCATTGCTAAAATTGCATGACATCCTGTGGCACCCTTAAAAGGATCTCAAGGCACCCCAGGTTCCATGGTACCCTCATTGAGAAGCACTGGTTTAGGGTATGAACTGTATATACTTTAAAGCACAAGCTAGTGTCAGTAAGAATTCTTAAACTAAGGAAATATTAAGGTTAAGCATTTGAGTGTAGAACAGTGACCAGCTGTTTTAGTTTGAAGTCAGGCAGAAGACAGAAGGTAGAATAGGGTGGCACTTCAGACTGTAAACAGTTGTCTCATTTAAGCCAGTCCTGATTGATCTGAGTCAAAATCCAGGGCAGAAGAAGCACAATTCTTTACAAACATAGATCTTTCAGACTGCATTGCTGTTCAGTGGCCAGGGAAAGCACAGCCTGAAAGGCTTGTCTTTGGAATTACTTGCAATTAACTTGAATGAGTTGCAATTAACTTAAATATGGTCCCAGAAAAAAGTGCTAGCAGATTTTATCTTGCATACTTTACAAGTACTTAAAATGGAACGATGAACTGGTATGTCCATAGGATCCCATGCAAAAGGCTTTCTCCAGGGAGAAATCCTACCTGTGCTTATACTCTCTCAATAAAATAGACATAGCACTTAGAACACATGTAATTTTCTTAGTCAAAGTTAAATGGAAGTTACAGAACTGAAAGGGTAGAAGGAGATACTGAGACCCAGTCAACAGTGGCTACATAGTACAGGGTAAGTGAGGGGAAGACATAGTAAGACTGTAGCCTGTGGGGCAGGTTGGGTTTGGGGATAGGAGAGTTAAGGGCACAACACTTTCAGAATAGAGAAGATAGTCACCGCACAATGAAGCTGCATCATTACAGAGTTGCAGGTTTTAAGGGTCACACATTGATACAAGAAAGAGCATGTATATAGCTCAGGTATAAGTGTCCTCAGTTGTGGTCTATTGGAGAGGGCAGTCAGGCAGGCCCTTTTAGGTCACTTCAGGTTGGTGGTCTGCTGGAGTCCATGTACTGGCATTCACCTGTGATATGCTCACTGTAGATGCCCTTTGATCATCTGATGTTGTTAGATACCAGGAGGCACCTCAACAGTTTGGCATAGTGGCAGGGTACAAAGCAGGCACACAGGATGGGTATTGCCGGGGTCCCATGCTTCAAGTGCCTCAACTATCTGTGCCTCAACCATTACCTTGTATCCCAGGCTTCTCAGGTTGTCTGCCAGCAGTTTGTTTATGCTTCTCCAGTTCTCCAGTTTATGCGTGTGGGCTTTGATGAAGGCTAGCTGCTGGTTCCCAAATGGGATGGTGACATCAACCATCACTATGTGCCTACTTTCCCCAGAAATCTACATTGCTATGTCAGACTGGTTTAAACTGCCTGGAACATTTCAAAAGCACACTGGGAAAATCAAGTACCATTTTGAGCTGGTTCTCTTTGAACCAGTTCAATGTTATAAGCAGACAGAGCATTCCATGTATAGCATCCTGTTACTCCTCCTGGCATCCCAAAGTGTACTGCTTCTCATGCCTCACAAGCCCATACAAGGCATGGAGTTACTTTGGGCTGCAACCTGGACTCTGTTGCCCAAAGATCTATTGCCTACAGAGACCACATTCTGCAGGAATGGGGAAGCAGAAAGCCTCTGGATGCTGATAGATTTGCAGCTCCCTAGTCTCACTCATGGCGCATCACAGATAGTGATGATCCAGACATTTGCTGTTAGGGTGGGAGGATGGAGGGTTGAACTGCACTGTGGAGTTGATCCAGAAAAGGAGCTGTGTGCCTGCAACTTCTCCCTGCAAGTTGCTCCACCCTAGCCCTGGTGCTATCTGAACAATGGGAAGGAGAAGAAAGAGAGGAGGGAGTTCAGGCTGGGGTGTACCCAGCCTGTGCTGGGTGGGGGGCATGGATTGGAGGCCCCTGTTTCGGAGGGGGTCTCCAATCTACCTGCCCTCTCTCCCAGTGTAGGCTGGACAAACCCAGTGGTGGAGGGAGAAAAAATTATTTGGAGGCAGGCACGCATGTGTGCACGTCTCCATCCCCTCCACCCAGGAAGTAAGTCTGTGGAGGAAGAGGTGGGGCGAGAGAGAATTTGAGGGGGGCAAATTGAGGTCCCCACAGTCAGGGAGGGAGTAGGGCAGAGGCAGGTGCACGGCCTGGGGTGAGTGGGCCCCTGGGACAGGGCAAATCATGGGAGAGTTGGTGCCTGGGTGGAGCTCCTGCTACTGTGCGCACCCCAGGGGAGGCCAGGGAGAGCAGGTGCAATCTGTGTGCAGGGTGGAGGCAGGCTGCTGCTGCACTCCACTGCTGCTGCCTCCAGAGCTGCATGACACCTGTGCCATGGCCCCTGCCTGCCCAGTTGTGGGACACACATGGTGTAGTGTGCTTCTAGAGGCAATGGCAGTGACAGTGGTAGCAGAGCACAGAGCCCAGCACGCAGCAGCAACCTGCCACCACCCCACACACAAATCTGGGGGGCATGTGCCCTGTGGTCCTCCCCTGTGGTGTGCACAATAGCAGGAGCCCCCTGTCCTTGCACCCCTGAATGAGGTGCCCAGGCTCTGAGCATCCGATGACCTGGCCTGGCCAGGACCCCATTCACCCCGGCCCCTGCCCCTGCCTCTACTCCACTACCTCCCTCAGTGTGGAGGCCTCAATCTGCCCCCCCCACCCCTGTCCCCAAGCCCCCTTCCCTTCACAGAATAAACTGATGCTTGCCTGCCAGTGCTGGGAAGTGATCCACATGCAGGGCTGTGATCCTGGCTATGTATGCGCCCCTCCCCACCCCTGTTGCAGCTGTCTAGAGCCCCTGGCTAGGCTACCTTGCAGCCCTACCAGCTGCCCCACATTGGGGTGGGGGTGCTAAGCTCTGTTAGCCCTGGCCTTCCACCACCTATGGGCAAACCCTAACCCAAGCTCCCTTCTTCCTTTTCTTCCCCCTCCCCATCATGCTGACAGCACCAGGGGTGGGGCTGGGCTGCATCAGCCTAGCTGCCTATGCAGACAAAAGTTTAATGAAGGTACTCCACTTTGGAGTGCCTTTATCTGAACCCCTCATATTAGAAGGGTTCATTTGTCAGGGCACAGCTGTAGAGTGCTTTCAAGGGACCAATCATGCAACAAATGTTACTTCTTTCTGTGCGCTCTGTGTCAGTTTCAGTTTCCTTCTAGGACACTGTGTGGGGATCCCAGGCTTATTTGGGGTGAGGGAAACTATGTTGTGGAGGGGAGCCAGGCTTTCTGGGCCCCTTCTTGTGATGGGTTGGAGGTTGTACCTGTAACAACTGCTGGTGGTGGGGGAGACCCATTATGCAAATGACACTTGATAGAACAGAATGAGCGTAGTATTGGCAGCCAATGTGAAGTGGATTAGTTCAGTAACTTAATTTTTCCTCATACTCTGCTGCATTCCTACAACCAGCCAGACATGCCCTTATGGTTCTACTCTACATAAAGGGATTGGAAAAGCTGCAGAGACTTGGGAAAACCCTAGAGCACCCAGCCCTCTGAGAACCATGAGAAGGGAGGGGGGACCACAGAGGCCCCTGACGCGTGGCAAACTCTTCCACTCCAACCCTTTGCCCCAATCCTGGTCTTTCTTCTCTTCTAGGGGAATTTTAAGGAAAAATCCAGGCACTAACCCCTGGAAGGCATGATGGTCTGGGTACTCTACCACTCACAATAGTCATGCTACTCTGGGTACCCTTAGCAGCCTACATGTTGACACTTCTGTCCAGGGACATTTGTGAACTGGTTCCCAATCAGTGGCACTTTTGGAATGGTTCAAGTGTTATGTCTTTCTGCACCCTTAGGCAATGGTTCAGAGAGGTATGACTTTTCATAGGCAATAAACTAGTTTGTCAGAAAGAAAGGGTTTAAAATAGAGGGAAATTTAAATACAAAAGAAAGGTACAGGGAGTGGGACAGTTCTGAGATAAGCAAAAAGTGAGTTGAAAAAGTCAGTAGGAATAGACAAGGAAGTTAGCACATTGAGGGCCACAGAAAATAACAGCTGGAATTAATACCTAGTTCAGGTAATGGGATAAAGAATTAAAAGTTTCTATTCACACCATGTTTAACACAGTTCAGTCTGTGTATGATTTCCTGTTCCACAATTTCATGTTCAAGTGTTGGGGTTTTTTAGTTGTGAGGAGATGGGTGTATATTTTGTGGATGACTTGACTAGATGTCATAAGAGCATGGGAGAAGTGCATGTCTTTTAGTGCAGTTGAAGTATTTCTGGGGCCTTTGAATTGGATGTTAATATGTAAAGTGAGTTTGTTCTACTATTGCCTTAACTAGTATATTCTTTAGCTTGAAAGCACTTATATAGTCAAGCACCCTTATGCTCTTTTCCATCATGTTCAAGGGTAATGGTAGAAGTTACTGTAGAAGTATACAGAGAAGCAGTACCAATGCTATCCTCTGCTATCCAGACCTGTCAAGTGAGTAGCATTCCTGTGACCTACCACTCCATTTATGGAAAACTAAATAAATGCACACGCACACATCTTCCAAAATAACCTACTTGCTTTTGGGGTGGTTGTTCGGTATCTAATACACTGCAACCAATCTCTTTAATGTAGTTTTTCAACTGACTCATTCATCAAAATTGTGAATGTTAATCAGAGGACAAAATAGTTTTGATAAATCAAAATAAGGAATTCAAAAATTTTCCCTCAGATTCAGTAAGTTTCTACTGACTTTTTATTGAACAATTTTATATTGGCCTCAGTGGAATCCTGGTGTAAAACTGTTTGTAAATGTATAAAACACCAAATTCTACATTCATGTGTATCTAAGTCTTCTGACTCAGAAAGTTCAAGTGTACAAGGACTGAATGAACACACTCATTATAAGAGGTGATGTTACTATGATTTTATTGATCACTTTAAGTATTTAAACCAGACATTGATGATGTTCTGGAAGACTGCCTGTTGAGTGAATTGAAGGTACAGACAGAAGTGGCAGTTTTCACCTGATCTGGCCATAGCAAGTGGTCTATAGACATGACCAAACAAAAACACATGGTTGCAGACTGCTTAAAAATGGTCTGCACCCTTTTTGCATGACCATTTGAACCCTCATTGTATGTCTCATCTTGGGTTCTAGTAGTGAATAAACAAACTGATTCTCTACCATTTATTATGCAGTAGTCTTAGTATGAAATAAAATCTATGAAACAGAGCCAATAAGAAATACTGATATATGTGATAGAGATAAAGAGAAACAAAAGTACAAGTAACACAGTTTTGGGGAAGAGCTGGTTCTGGAGGTTGGGGAAGAATTAAAACTTTTTTTTTTTCAGATCCAAATGGCCCTGGAAACAGGAGAGGTTTGCAAAGGGGCACACCTAATTTATACCGCTAAGAATAGACAGGGATCATTCTGCCATGATGCTTTTCTATCAGTTAATGCTTCAGTTTTGGAGTGCCTCAGAAAACTCAGCCTGTTATCAGGGATGGGGGATAAATAGTTCAGGATATGATGAAACCTTCTCCACCAGGCTTCCACTAACATTAATTTCCTATATGGGAAAATTTTGCATTGGCCTTCTCCAGCCACTTATAGGCCCCATCTCAACATTTCTACACAAGGTGAACTTAATATGCTAGCAAATCAGCCTTTAGTAATCAAACAAATTAGGCCAGTTCCTGAGGTAGTGTAAATTGGTCTAGCAATATCAAAGTAATGGGCCTTTGCTATTTTACATAATCTCAGAATCTGGTCTCCTCCTGTATTATAAATATCAAGTTGTATATTTTTCTAAAGCAAGGTAATATCTAGAACCATTTTACCTGCCCCTCAAGGAAAAGGAAAACTAGGTAATACTTTAGGCCAGTTAATGAGCCTTGCAGAAACACTGAAATCAGGAAAACACCATTAATGCTGATGATTATTTTGAGCAGCATCTTTTTAAGTACGATCTTTAAGACTGACTGGAGTGCCACTTAACTGCATATTTAAGCTGGTCTCTGAATCCAGCTGCCAGCTAGAAGTCTCATGAGTGTTGCTACAGCTCTAATCACACTGCTGAGCTTTTCAGGCATTTTTTGCTGATACGGGCTATAAAGGTCAGGCAGTTCCTGTAACATTTATTATTCGGTGCTAGCAACATCAGCCATTCTATAGTAATTTACTCTTAGAGAGGAGAGCCACTATCCCCTCATTCTTCGGGGTGAAAAGTATAGGTCTCAAAGTCTTGACCTCTGAAATGCTTCATGTCCTGTGACTGAAAGACATTAGAATTGAAAATGACATAGAGTGTACCCCAAATTTACATGGTCAGATGGGGTAGGAATATAAGATTGCTGTCAGCAATAATTCTTACGTAACTAGAACACACAATTGCACATCAGAAATTTTTTTTAATAATACCTGTCCCGAAGGCATTTTGAAGTGCTCCTAATCTGTAAAGCATCAGGCTGAATAAGAACTTACATTAGACATTACGCTTTTATTTCAGTCTCCATAGAAACTGAATGTTCAAATGTGTTAAGTTATTTTTGTCTTTGGAGTCTTTATGTGCCTCAGAATTTGGACATGTGCTCAGGAGGAAAAAACTGTAAAATTTCAAATAAATGGTGTTGCCATATGTACAGTCGGCAGGTTAGTGAGATGTTTTTGAATGACTGTAGTGGAAAAAATAAAAAATAAAAATTCACACCTCTTTCAGTTCACCTCTTTGACATACTTTATGACCAAGGTTTTACTTGATTTTAAAATTTTGTCCAGTAAACAAAATATTTGTATGTTGAGAATATACGTGCTCAACATGGCTGTCCTCAACTGGAATTCAGCTAAAATAAAGGCCGGTGATGGCCACTCATCAGTAATTACACCTACTTGGTTTTTTGTCTGTTAGCAGAAACATTTTAATTCCTCCAAACCCAGGGGAAACCCAGTGCAGGTGAATCAAAGCTAATTATATTTGGCTCTTGAGAACAGTGGTTTATTAAAGAATCACTGTATTCCAAATCAAGTACAGCACACAAGGAATGGCCTCACAAAGAGTAATATTCTGGTATTCTGCTGAATTAAGAGCAGGGTAAACTTTGTCCTTGGGAGTAGAAAATGCTAATACCAATTATTTTTGCTGTTATTACTTTACAGTACTGTTACTTGACTGTTGGTAGAGCCTGAAATGAAATTATGAAATTAAATTACAGATAGGTGGGGGAGTACATTTTTTATCGGTACTCATTGGTGAATGTTGGTACTAAGCAAAACATCCTCGTCCTAATAAATAGCATAAAAAAGATATATAAATAATACTTCCCTCAGTGTTCATCCTCACATAGCACTTGTTTGGTCTGGTTTTCTTTTAATTAAATATAGTGTAAAAAACCTGTAACAGTTCTAGGAAAGCAAGGGAAGAAAATGCTAAGTTGAGTGCAGTGTAAGGCCATATATATTATCTCATATGATAGTTCATATTTATTCATTGCTTTATGTTAAACAAAAAAAACCCCAGAAAGACTAAAAGTGCCAATGCTCAGAGAAAAGAGAAACCATAGGAAGCAAGGCAAAGATGACACCTGGAGCACAGTGTGTCAGACAGAAAAAAATACCATTCAGAGCCAGAAAATTGTCAACATACAACAGAGAAAAAGCTTGATACTTCTAAAGATGCTGTGACAAGAACATGAGTGTGCATTATAGCTCAGTAGCAAGGAACTTTGCTGCCTCCAAGCTACTGCACAAAACTGTCTCTAATTTCTCTTCAAAAGCTGCTGGTTAACTAAAGACCAACCACACATTCAGTTTGCAACTAATGAAAATCCATGGGGTGCTCAAAAAGCACTACTTCAAGGAAAATAAGTTAAGTAAAGTTTCAATGAAAGATACCTTGGCATGGAAAGGAGGTCAGTTGTCAGAGGGAAATGAACGCATTAACCTTTAATGTGGCAGATAGCTGTGCATAGTCAAAGATATGCCTTTTAACTGTGCTCTGTTTTTTAGCAATAAAGAGGCAGGTTTTATAGAAGAGGTCCATAGTTCTTCAGGGTCATTGCTTGACAGGCTAGATGAAGTTATTACATCTCTTTTTACCCTTTTTATAAGCAGAGAAAAATTGTTTTACCAAAGACTCGAAGGCAAACTGTTCATTAAATATATCAGACAAAGAGTACCTTCTACAAATAGAATGCTGTTTCTATGCAGAGTGTGGTCACTAAGCCATATAAAACAGACACTAGCAAATAGCTTGTTAGCTAGAAAATAGCTGGGTTGTGGGCCTGCTGTACTTTAATCTCTTGCTGTTGCAGTGTTTGGCCTGCAAAATTATTTTTGGTTTTAATAATGTCAGAAAGCTCACCTTGTTCTGCTGAACTGAATATTCAAACAGGGTGCTCAGAAAAAGCTCTGAAGTGTAAATCTGCCCATTCAATAGAAAAGATGGATGGACACTGATATAATATTTGAAATAACTGAGATTTTTGTAATTTACAATACCAGCATGAGATTTTTGTACATCTTATAAATAAACATGTCTATATATTTTTGGAATGCTTTAAGGGGGGGTTCCATAATCTTAATTCATTCAAAATTTGATTGTTATATATTAGAATGTGTGCATGACCCATATAATACACATTGCAATAAATGTTTGGTCAACAAATATTTCTGACTTTGTAGCTGTTCATACTTCAAGTCCTAAAATCCCTTTAGTTTTGAATATGTGGGATTCTGGTAATACAATACCCTACATTTGACTATTGTTCCTGATGAACTGACAAGAAAATATTTGAAAGGGCCAAATTATGAAGTGATCTCTACATGGATCTGATAAAAAGCCCACAGACATTACAGGTAATACTCCCACTGATTTCATTTGACTTTAGATCTGATTCTGGGTGCTTAGTGTTAAGAGCCTGATTCAATTCACATACTGCTTAAATTAAGGGAGTACTATCACATGTTCTAATTTTAGTCTGACCCTTCATAATCCCACATTTTCAGGTTCAGTTTTAGAAAAAAGCTTTTTTTCCTGAGTACAAATAGATACCTACAGATAAAGACCTTGAACTCTGATTGCCCTTACAGAATCCCACAGGAGAATCAGATAACACAGAAAAGGACCCAAAGGATTACATGCACAAAACGTAGTGAACTAAAAACTTCACTGAGAAAATTTCTAAACTAGTATTCTTATTGCAAATAAGTCAAGACTGTCAGGGACCCAATTATGGTCAACCTATGTATAAGGTGTGTGTAATTTCCCCCACCTTTGGAGAGGGGGAGGAGGTAAACTTATAACAATATGGTAATTACCTTAATATATTTGGAGAAATGCAATCATGTTTGCATATATCTAGTGATACCATTTTTTCCTCAGTGAAAGTTTTGAAGAGGAGGTTTTTCAGCTTAATGCAACTTACAAGAAAAATGCATCTTTCTCTGAGTTACACCCATGCCCAGAGGAGAGCCTATCTACTAAGCTTGCATGTGAAGAAACCCCTTTTTATGCATGTATTTGGTATGAATTGTCATAGAAGAGAGAAAGGAAGTGTGTAATATTAGTCCAAGATAGAAGTTAATGATAAAATGTTTTGATTAGAAAACTAGACATAGGATTTGAGAGGCCAGGGGAGATATTAAAACTTTTTTTTAAGTTTATACCTTCAACTTAAGGTAGGGTACATTTCTTAAGGGAAGGGTACATTTCTTATGTTTGTCTTTATTACAGAGGTGAATAATTCTGTATATTTGAGGAAGAACAGTTCATTCATTTGGAAATAGGAATAAGGAAAATTATATACATAAGTGGGTTTCAGATGTAACACTCAGGTTTACCAGAAGAGTTTCAAAAACACAGAGGCTGTAGCTTGTTCGCTAGTTTTCTTTTTAAAGAAAACCTAAGGATTCCACATTAAAATATTTTAAATAAATCTTAAAATGAAAATAAATCTTAAAATATAAGCAAATGTTCAAGTTAAGGCTTTTGCTTCCCTATCTATTTCTCTCAACCAGTTACTCCAAATGTTTAATGTTGTCTAGGTCTGACTAACAGCCTATTTTCAATCAAAGTCATCAGCGCAGTACTTGTACTTTATCCACCAATTTCTTCTTGACTGCTTATCAGATGGCTAGCTTAAATTCAGTTAGATTACCTCTATCGGTTTTCCATCATTTATTTTCTTGGTCAGCTTTTCAAAGAAGTCACCCAGATACACCTGACAAGTTATAATCACAGTAAATCTATGTTGATGTTTAGTTTTTTTGCTCATTGTCTTTTAACTACAACATCCTGTTTTACCTAATGATTGGTTTGAGAATTTTGCCCAGTAGGACAGACTTAGTGCATAAAGCTTCCATTATCATACCTGCTTTGTTCCCCTACATGTATTTGGGATACATCAGACCTTTTTTCAAAGTTTCTGTTAACCTTTAAGCACCTGTTGCAGTGACATCCTCCAGGAGGGCCGTGATTTCCTGAAGGCCCTCCACCCGTGCCAAGTCCGGCCCAAGGCACCCTCAATTCTCACCTGCCACATCTTTGTTCTTAATAAGTATAAGATGGGAGGCTGCCTTCTACCGCCCTGGACACGGCGTATCGGGACCCTCATCCCTGTGATCTCTTGGACTTGCCAGAATGGTCCCCTGTATGATGGGTGCCCTCCAGGCACCCCTGGGCCATCTCTATATTCTCGCCCGCTCTGGGCCTCCTGTCAGCGCCCTCTCTCCTCTAGGGCCGTCTCATCAATGTTGCCCCTCGTGGGCCGTCGAGCCACAGGTCTTCTTGGCCCACTGAACAACTACCCTCTTCTTAGGCCGGCCGTACTGTGCTACTATCCCCTTTTCAGCCAGGGAACCACCGCAGCACTTGCCGTTTCTTTGGGAGGCACTGTACTGCTAGCCCTGGTCTCTGGACCTACTGCAGCACCCTACCCCTGGCTGGGGTCTATTGCCATGCTAGCCTAATGCCGTGCTCGCTCCTTGACTTGCCCTTCTTGGGCTCCTCAATAATGCCCCTCGTCTGGGCTTCCCAATACTACTGCCCCCTTCTAGGGCTTCTCAATACTACTGCTGCTCGTCTGGGCTTCTCAAATGACGCTTCCCTCTCTAGGGCTCGCCGTGCCCCACAGGGCTTCTCAATAATGCTGCCCATCGTGGGCTCCTTAAAATACTGCCCCTTATCTAGGGCTCCTCACATTTTGCCCCTCATGTGCTTCTCGTTGCGGCCCTTTTCAGGCCTGGGGTCTCCGCACCCTGTGCTGCTGCACCCTCTCTGGCGCTAGATCACGCCCTCCCAGGCACCGGGATCCCCACACTGCTGAGGTTACTGTGCCCCACTGGCACTGGGATCCCCACACTGCTGGGGTCCCTTGATGAGGCCTCCTCCACCCCTACAGCCTCACCCAAGCCACCGGTGTGATACAAACTAACAAACCAAAACACAAGCCTCCCATCTGTAACCAAACATAAGGCACCTGGCCATAACAAAGTAAGCATCCTGGCTACCACTCCACAGCATGGCTCCAGCCTCTGGAGCTCTTGTGAGCTGCACTGACATTACTGTCTCTGGGAGCTCCTGCCCCTCCAGCTGCTGGCAGAGAACTGCCAGCCTGACTCTGGCTCTGGGCTTTATAGGGCCAAGCCCTGCCCCCCCCCCAGGTCAGCTGACTCTCCTCAGTTGCCTCAGCAACCCTCAGCTGTGCTCATTATCCCACTGTTGGGGCTTTTCCTCAGCAGTTTTTCTCTCACAAGGAGCGGTGCAGCCAGGTGTGCCGCAACAAATACTTATGTAGTTATAACAATGAAATAATTATCCAGATGGATGTCACAGTAAATAGCAGAGAGAAACAGCAAATAATTGTCTATCCAAATCTTCTGCTGGGCAGGTCTGTCCCATCCAGAGCAGCATGCAGCTGAAGCTGGATTCCAATGTGCTGCTGGGGCTAGGAGGAGCCCGGCCAGGTCTGTACTGGCCAGCGGAAGCAGCAGCGGAGCCGTGTGCCGCTTGGGACTGACTGGTGTAGGCAGGGGGAAAATGTAGCTGAGCCCCTGGCACTCTGGCTGAGCTTGTCCCATCCCAAGTGGCAAGTGGCTCCACTGCCTCTTCTGCTGCCCAGTGCAGACCCAGCTGGGCTCCTCCCAGCCCCAGCAGCTCATGGGAACCCGGCTTCAGCCGCATGCTTCTCCGGATGGGATGAACCCAGCCGGGTCAGCACCAGCCAGGAAAAGTGTCATACAGCTAAAGCGGGCTTCCCACATGCTACTGGGGATGGGAGGAGCCCGGCTGGGTCTGCACCAGCCAGCAGAAGCAGCAGCGGAGCCGTGTGCCACTCGGGACGGGACGAGCCCGGCCAGAGTGGCAGAAGCTGAGCTGCATTGTCCCCCTGCCTGCACTGGTCAGTCCAGAGCGTATGTGGCTCCACCGCCACTTTTGCTGGCCGGTGCTGACCCGGATGGGCTTCTCCCATCCCCAGCAGCACGTGGGAAGCCAGCTTCAGCTGCATGCTGCTCCAGATGGGACAGACCCACTTGGGTCGGCACCAGCCAGCACAGGTGGCAGAGCTGTGTGCCACTCGGGACTGACCAGTGCAGGTAGGGGGAAAATGCAGCTGAGCCCCTGTGGCTCTGGCTGAGCTCATCCTGATGGTCATTTCATGTTTGTAAAATGCTTGGAGAGCCCCACATAGATGCACTGCATAGAAATGCAAAATATATTTTAACTTGTTTGATTGGCACCTTGGGCTGAGATTTTCAAAGCTGAGTCGAAAGGCTAACTTCCATTAAAATGAATGAGATTTAGAGGGCTCTAAATCCTTTATAACAACTTTGTAACTTGCCTATCTACCCCTTTTTGCAAATCTCAGCCACAGTTTGGAAGCTCAACCAAAGAGCTTCCATAAGAGCTTCCATAAGAGCTTCTGAACATAAGAGCATAAAAAGTACCATGCTTGGTCAACCCCATGGTCCATCTAGCTCAGTATCCTGTCCCAAACAGTGGCAGAGGTGGATGCTATAGAGGGAGAGTTTTGAACTGGTTAGACTCATTTCATTGTCACTTCCTGATGTGATACCACTTCCTGTGAGGTCTTTGAATATAGCTTGCCGGCCCACTAAGTGATAAAAAGTTTGTGATCTGGCCCCACATTCAAAAAGGTTGGACACCCCTGGTTTAGAGGATCCTTAATGATCTTGGAAAAACTGAAAAATTGTCCACAATTAATCAAATTAAATTCAACGAGGACAAGTGAAGACTTCTGCACTTGGGTCAGATAAATTGCATGCACAAATCCACAGTTAGGGAATGACTGGGTTAGTTAGTGCTGCAGAAAAGGACCTGGAAGCAATATTGAACCATATGCAGAATATAAAACAACAGCATGCTCTTGGTAGAAAAATGGCCATCAATATACTGGTGTGTATTAATAGAATGCAAGTCAAGGGAAGAGATCCTTTATCTATATTTTAGCAGCGGTGAGGCCTCACTTGGATATCCAGTTTTGGGCCCTGCAATTCAAGAAAGGTATAGACAAATTAAAAAGTGTCCTCTGGAGAGCAACAAAAATGATTAGGGATCAGGAGAATGTGATTTATGAGGAGAGGCTGAAAAAACAGGAATTATTTAGTCTGGAGAAGAAAAGACTGAGCAGGGATTTGATAACAGTATTTAAATACCTGAAGGGTGGTTATATACAACAGGGGAAATTTAGGTTGAATATTAGGAAAGACTTTCTCACTATAAGGGCGGCTAAGCATTGGAATAGGCTACCCTGGGAGGTTCTGGAATCTCCACCCTATCCTTGGAAGTGCAGGTTATACAGGCACTTGGCTGTGATGATCCTGCCTCAAGCAGGGATTGGGCTAAATGACCTCCTGAGGTTCTTTCCAACCCTACTTTTCTATGATCCCATGTCTTGTTACTAACTGAACTACTGAATTACATGCCTGCAGCTCAGGGTGGTATAGTCTCTCAAGGGAAGAGGTAGACCTGCTATTACTTGGATTACTTTAGATTGTTTCAAGCTAGAATATTGTTTATTAAGTGCCAGCTATGTGCTCAGCACAATACTAGACTCCAAAGTAAAGAGCCTCCAGCATCATTGAAGCAGGAGTAAGGAAAGAGACTCGGAAAGATTGGGTGAATTAGGAGATGGTTACATGGCTCATTCTCTATGTAACCTAACAAGGCATCCTATTACAGGAATATAAAACATCTGTTTTAAAGTAATTGTATAGATTGGGCATTAAACTTGAAATATTATAAGATTATTTTATTTTTTGATCCCTCCTTGAAATCTACCTCTTTCCAAGATACCAGTCCCATGACTAGAGGGGACTAAAGGGGTGCCATGGGATCTGATACCCAGTCCCAACAATTTTGCTTCTTGGCGTGCTACAGGTGCATGGCAGGAGATGCAGTTGTGGGACTGGGGACTTCTGCTCTCAGTCTCTGTGGTGCAGTGGAGCCCTTGACTCTGATGCACTCTGCAGGCTGGGGGCCCCAGTCACCTGCCACTCCCAGTGTCTGGTGTGCAGTGGACTCAAAGTGTCTCCTGTACCCTGGAGGCTGGAAGCACAGATCAGGCGATGCTGCCAGCCTCAGAGGTGCCTCTGAGCCATTGACTCCATTGTGCTCCAGCATCTGGGAGCCGCAGCAGAGAGCAGCAGCTGATTGGGGCTCCCACGCTCTGCAGCACAGCTGAAATCAAGGGTTCCATTGTATCCCAGGGCCTAAGAGCACAGGCCATGGGGCTCCATTGGGCAATGATGTTAGGGACTTCACTGTGCCCCATAATTTGGGAGCACAGGTCAAGTGATCTGTGCTTCCAGCTTCCAGAGTGCAGCTGAGTCAAGAGTTCCAATGGTCCCCAGCAGCTGGGAGGAGCAGCCAGCTGACTGACACTCCCAGTCCGGGGAGCGTATAGGAATCAAGGGTTCCCACGTGCTCCCTGGGCTGGGAGCCCCAATCAGCCAGGCCACATGTACAGTTTAAGGTGTGATGCTTTATTTCACTGCAATCATGCTTTATTTTTCTGAGAAAGTCTTATTGAATCTGTTGCAGAAAAAGTTATGGTGGCATTATTTCCAATAATTTTTCTTATTGTTTAATTTATGTAACTGTTTTTAATTCCGTCACAGTGGATTTTTTCAGAAGAACCTCCAAGGTGGCAATCCACCCCAAACAAAAGGGAATCTACTGAGAATATTCGCCCTGTTTTGTTCTCCCTACTGTGCTGCAAAGAAAACAAGCTACACATTAATGCAGTCCCAAGATAGCAGTAACTTATGTACTAAGTCATAAGGATTGTATGTATTGCAGCACACTGCTATTCAATAAATACATTTTAAGAACTCCAACTCAGAGCTTTTCTCCATGACAGCCACTGGAGCACTTGATAGTTATGCTACTTCTGATGTGCACATCTATCTTCTTGAGAGACTGCATATAGGAAAATAAACCATTAATAAAATCTATATAAGATGTTGATGAAAGTTGATGAGACTTTTCTCAATTTTTTATATGTCTATATGTTTATACTATTTTCGGGGGTGTTGGTTATAGCTGTGTTGGTCTGAGTACATAGGCAGACAAGGTTCTTTGAGTGATATGTGTGTGATCTAAATATGATCACTTTTATTAGACCAACTAATAGTTCTTTCGGCAGTGGGGAGGACTCTCTGTGATAAGCCTGTGAAAGTGGTGGCCGGTGCCATGATTTACCCATAAAATTGCCCATTTGACACCTTGATTTTGATAGATCCCTACATATGATCAATGTACGCCACAGCCTTGCAGCTACTTCTCTACAGGTGGTTGTTCCTGGGTTCTGTCTTGGCCAATGCTTTGTGTACAAGCATTCAGAATATTTTCTGTGCTGTGACTTTTGGGGCCAGGGTGTGAAGTGTTTTTTTCGGAGACCTCAATGTTACACAAAAAATGAATCACAAGACTCAGTTTAGGGGCAAAATCTTAGCCAGCTTTATTACCTATAAAGCACCTACTTGCTAACGCATCTGTTCAGAGGGTTACAAGATATTAGCCTTGGATGTTGGTGATAAGGCACAGGCTTAGTGCAAAGTTAAAAAATGTCCAGGCTTTCTCTTATACATGAAATAAGCTGTTCTGTTTACATCAGGCATTTACATAACAAACATTTGCACCTATATACCAAATTACCTTAATTTTTAGACTTTGTTATCAGCAGGTTTATTTTAGCCTTCTTGGCAACAGGTGTAATAATTAATTGTAACAAACAACTCTAACACCCTAGCAATCAACTTTAGCACTTTGTTGTTTGTCAAGTTTACTCCCACAGGCACCTTAGTGAGGTCAGTCTTTGGTGAGGTTTACTTTGATCAATGCTTTTAGCAAAGCCTGCACATGAGTTGTATATTCATTGATCAGTGGTTATATTATTTAGTACTCAAGCAAGGTATACACAGGTCAGTGCCTGTGCCAGCTCTATAATCTTTGAAACCAGTATGGCCCTGCAGCAGCGTAAATGTGGATGTGATTTCAGCATCACAGCCCTTCTCCATCTTCCCTTTGCAAGTCTGTTAACAAAAAGACAAGAGTAAAGAGCTATACTTACAATAATGCAGCCAACTCAGTGATTTGCGTAGCAACGGGTACTAGCCCTGTGTTGATCTCCTATTAAAATTGCTATAGTTTCACCATCTCATAGAATGTTTTATTATTGTTGATTAATAAATATTATTAAAGATATGATATATTTGTCAGTGATAGGATGAAACTGGCTCAATAAGCTCCCTTCCAATTTGTGTTCCAAACGCTAACAGGTTACTCCACGGAATAAAACATCCTAAAACATTTATCAGGTGTGATTTTCAAAGCTCTTCTAAGTTCCATGATTTCTTCTCCAAAAGGGTGGTGAGGAAATCATAAAAGCTTGTTCTCCCTACCATGTTTGCGAATAAATGTGCAACAAGTGTTTAAAAAAAAAACGTATTTCCTATCCATAGGAAAAATAGATTGATGGTAGAGTTCCATTTCCAGATGTGGCTTTCACAGCTTTTTAAGGTAAAGCTCATCGTTGTTTTAAGAATATTTTTATCAGGATATGTCAATCCATCAAAACTTGTTTTGAGGAAATATACTGTTTTCATCCTGATCTTTTGTATCCGAAGTGAGGGGCTCAACCAGCGGGCTAAAGAGTAACTACCATATTTTCTTATATAATGCCCTCTTTCCCCACAAATAAAAAATATATTTTGTTTTTGGAAGGCAGAATGTAGAATAAAAGATTTTCCCAGAGTCATGGCTTAGAGCTGTCATTTTTCATTGAAGGCAGTGTTTTAGGATGGCTGCCAGCTTCTCTCTGGGACAGCAAGCAGGAGGGTGTGAGTTACACAGCCTCTCTCATATTGTCAGTATTTCTTGGCTGCTCATTTGGCTGAATTTGTGAGTGGCTGTAAAAGGGTTAACACTGGATTCTATCCTCCCTGCTTGCTGTCCCAGAAATAAACTGGTAGCCTTCCTGGAGTACAGTGTTTCCATGCTGTGCTTCTGTTTCAGTGAAGAAAAATCAGTATCCCATGTAAGCCACAGAGTCCAAATTTGGAGTGCTGTTTTTTTGGGAAAAGGATGAATGTGGTAAATATTGGCTGTTCTGTGGTAGGTCTGTCTTGTAGTTTTTAGGACATTTTTTAAAATCTTTGATTTTTTTTTTTTTTGCCAATGCAGACCAAAAATATATCTGGAATGACAAAAAAAAAATAAAACCCTCTTTTTTGTGAAATTTAATTATTATTTTTCACCAGTTCTATTTTAACACCCTATTTAAGTTCTGAACTGAAGAGCCAGTTTCAGAAACATTCCACTGTAGAGACCTGTACTGAAGACAGCCTTCAGTAATCTTCCCCATTTGAAGTCATCAGGTGAATGTGGAGATGCTGGGAAAGGAGGGTTGGGCAGTATTAACACTTACTGCTGTTTGGCTAGCAGCAGTTAAAGAATGGGGTTTTTTCCACTTGAGAAACATCCTTCTGTATACTAGGAAGATTATCTTCCTAGTTAGTGTAAATTAGTATAGTTCCACTGTTTCAGGATGACCTGCCTGTCTGTTCTCCCTGGCTAGGAACAGACATTCAAAAAGCCTGAGCCTGAATTGATTCACTCTTTGGAAGTTAGTCAAAGCTATCCAGTTTAAACTGATTAATAACTGGACAGACATTCTCTTTTAAATCAGTAAATGCAAGCACATGCCTGCAATGTCTCAAGCTAGAAGCCAGGGGGTGCTAAAGCATGCCTGCCATCCACTGCCAAAGCGGAGGGAAGAGAGATACCCTCCAAGGCTCTCACTCCTCCCTGCTAGAACAGAGGGGGCATGGCCAGGCACCAGCCTGGAGCTATCAGGACAAAGGATCCCAGCCACCAACCTGTGGGGGGGAGGGGGCAGGGGGTTACTGCTGCCAGACTCAGGAGTGGGGATGGGGAAAAATGTCCTTTCTCTGAAGCAAGCATGTATTGAATACAACAATTTGCAAAGCATACAACAGGGAACTACCAAAAATCTTAGCCTAAGCTAAGATACAGCCCAGTAGCACACAGAATACACAATTTAGACTATCTTAAAATGTAAAGCAGGAAGTCAAGATAAAGCCTTATATAAATCTTACAAATCCTGAGGGTGGAGCGTCTCCTTCCAGTCAGGCATTCAGAAAGGCTTTGCTTAGCTTTTACAGGTTCCACTTTATAATGTAAATGTAGCTTTCTGCATTCTTTGGTGTGCAACTTCCAGCCAGAAGCTGTCTGCAACTTCCCTTAACGCCATCTCCATCACATATATGTGATGATTGTCAGGTCTTTGCCAACATGCCCTATCTCTTAGTCTGGTCCTGCAGGTCTTAGCTCTGGGTTCACTGGCGCAGGTCTTGCCTCTCTCTCGTGCTCCAGACAGATGTGGAATTATTCCCACCCTGGCTGCTGGCAAGCTGGACAGAAAGAGGAAGTAACTCTGTTTCTGTCTGGCTGCAGGAAAGCTGTGGAGGTGCGGCTGGGGCTGGCAAAGCCCAGCTGTCATCCATACAGCTTGCCAGTGTGGGAGAAGGAGAGGGGATGGAGGAAGGAATTTGCCTTAGGGGCCATGACAAGCCAGGATCTGGCCATTCCCCACCCCTGCTCCAGCTAGAGAGCCCTACCCAGTCAGCCCTGCTGTGAAGCACAGAGCCCTACCCAACCCAGAGAGCATGCCAGGATGCTTGGGGTCTCTGGTTTAACTTAAATCAGCAAGGGGTCTGGGACAGACATAGCATAAACCAGTTTGAGCCAAATTGGTTAAGTGTGATACTACATTCAACCAAGTTTATCTCAGACCAGTTTTGGCCATTTTCAGACTGATTTATGTGCACTGAATGTCTGTTCTGTTATGGGTTTAAACCAGTTTCTGATCACTTAAACCAGTTTATATGTAATGTCTGTCCCTTGCCCCTACGTCTGTCAAGGACCCTGATGAATAAGACACATTATAAGCACTTCTCCTGGAAAACCAAAGGAAGTGGAGAGAGGGAGCCATGTATAAAGCATGTATATCTTTAGATGACTATAAGAAAGTCATGTGGCTGAATCAAAAATGTTTGTAGCTGCAGGGCATACAAGAATGCTTCTCAGTTTATAATCTAGCATGTATTTTCATTCTAATAGTCATCCTCAAAGGTCACTATTTAGAGCATTGGTGGCTCTAGATTGCTGTAACTTGGTCACTATAGGTTGGCTACTGCAGCTTTACAATAAAGTTTTTCTAAGATACTTTCTTAAGAATATAGAAAATATCTAAATAATATTTTTGAGGAAGAAGCTCAAAGGATTTGTCTCCTATAATTGCATTGTAGAAGCTGAAGAAATGCTTAGAGCTAAAGTCTCTGAAATACACAGGTATGCATACCCAAAACTATATCTGAGTCTTAAAAATACAGTACAATTATCCAGCCTGTATCCTTAAATATGATTCTTTGTGAGTTTATTACTTCTGATGTACCTCTTTTTTAAATTTTTTAATCATCTTAGGAAACCAAATAATGTATTTGTCCCCCTGTAGTATTTGGAGACTGTGATGATAGGTCTATTAGAAAGATAATATACTTTTATGAAAAAGTGAGTGACCACCACTACTGGCTATTATACGTTAATATTGTCAACAAAATTCCCTGTAAAAAAATCAGTATTAATATATTATCTCATTCCCCATGGAGCTTATTAAATGCAGTATGGGTTAAACATTCATTTGGATGCTGCATCCAAATAAAGCTGTAATATAATTAGTTCTTGGAGAGAGGTTTTAGGTGTTTCTATACTTGCAGTCACTTTTGTAACCACAGATCAATTAGACAAATCCAAGATAGATTTAAAGAGCTATAAGGGATTCAGAAAGACTGTAGGCAGACTATAAGAAGCACCCTTGCTTTCAATTACTTATCTTTCAGTACAGTCATCCTTGATATCAATGTACTAGATCCAGCACAGCTGCTGATTATGCCTGATTATGCCTGTCCTATTGAAGACATTTGGGAGATTTTAATGTCAGACATTTCAAGGTCTCCAGACTTTAGACAACAGCTGCATGAGGGCTTTGAATATATTAAGTTAGGAAGAATTTTGACACCTAAGTTACTTTGTAGCAGTGGCAATGCATAGGGGTGCACATGCACCCCCAGAGAGTGCCACTGCACCCGCTGAGCAGCCAAGCTCACTGCTTAGGTGATGTGCAAGGGGGACAGGCAGGAGTGCCAGTGCGCCCCCCCCCGCCCAGGAAGTGCCGGCTAAGTGCCGGGGAGTGGGAGTACTGTTGCGCTCCCAGAAGTTGCCGCAGCTGGAGCAATCAGTCGCAGTCACTTCTGGAAGCAGCTGCAGTGATCGTCTGGAGCCATCGGCTGCTTTGCAAATGGCCAGGGGGACTCCCCCTCCTCAGTCAGTAGGATTAGCTGCAGGGAACCCACCCTCCCAAGTCACTGACTGGTTGCTGGGGGGTACATGTGCAGCAGCAATCATCTATGCTTTGTAGATATAGCTTTAGATGACTATAAGAAAGTCATGTGGAAAGATGATATCAGAGTTTGAATTGAGGTTTTCCACATGCTGTGGAAGACTTCTGGTCTGTCAACTTGGCCTTCAAACCTTAAATTAAAAGAAAAAAAACTTCAAGAAAGTGATGGTAATACACATAGCAATCCACAGAGACAAAAATGGTTCACTTGCTTAGATTCATCCACCTGGTCAGGAGAAAGATGCTAAAAATGGTTGTAATTTTTCTGCGAAATTACATTTTTTATAATACTATAAAAAAATAGGATGTAAAGGACAAAAAATAAGACAGAATACCAGTATACAGAAAAGGACTATTTATGTTAATATACTGTATAATTTACAGCTAGCTGCAATGTGATGGCAGAGCAATCAAGTCATAATATGAGTTCAAGCCATATTCCAGACTTGTGCCACAGGTTACCTACAGTCAGTCTAGTTGTAAATAAGCACTTGGGCATTCAGGTTCTGGGGGTCAAAGATAGCCACATCAAACCCTTGTGTGCTATTGGCTATAGAAGCTAGTATTACCCAAGCATGTTATCATGAGGCACTGTTTTGTTCAGTTGAACCTTTGATTTCTTTTGTTTTTGAATTTAGGACAGGCACATATTTGTCATAATCTTCAATAATCTTCACAAAAAGCTGCTTGATTTTATTACCAGCTGCAGCTGAGCCAAGGGTTTGGAAAAATGGTGGGAGAAAAAAGTTCCACCATTAATGGGTTGAATATTTATCTTATATTGCTTTCTATGCTCTGAATATTATCAAAATGCTTTGTGCCAAATGGTATAAAATTGCCAGGATTCTCACTGTAGAAAACACAAATTGCTGAAGACAAATATATTGTCAGAGAAGCTGTCAATGTGATAATCATACACGTGTGTCACTAAATTGCATAAAAATACATGTATTTATGCATGTGTTAACCCTATGGTATGTTAACAGATGGGATAACCAAAAGAATCTCCAATGGGAATGTTTCTGTTCTTTTTTATTATTATTTTTATTGCTCAGTAACCCACAGATATCTGCTATTGTATCACATTTGAAAAAGAATTGTAATAAGGTCAAGATGTCATTTTTTGCCCAGTTAAAGTTAGTTTCTGATAACAATATCATTTCCAATACCACAAAATCATTTAAACAAAAAAATAGTCTGAAATTCAGAGGAATTGAAAATCAGTGGATAAAAGTAAGGCTGTTGATCAATATCTTGAAGATATATGGTTTTACAAATAACATCAGCTTTTTTTTTATGTAGTAACATAGCAAGACACCTAGGACATGTCAGGACAAGCATGGTCATGTGGTATGTGACCCCACAAACACAGGTGTAGTGCCACATACCCCACACTGAGATGTTCTCTGTGCTGCAAGACTGCTCTGCCCATGCATGAACTGCTCCATTTCTTTTTCCATGGGGTGTTTTTTTGACCCCTGGATATCTACAAAAAAAACCCCATGGAAAAGAAAAAAAACAGAGCAGTGCACTCACATACAGCATGCACTACTGAAAAGTGGAGCCAGTCTGCCCAGAGCTGCACGGCAGCTGCAAGCCAGGTTCTGCCTGGTGGATCACCATAGCTGCAGCCCCAGGAGGCCCCCAGGACCACAGGTAAGGATGCTGGAGCCAGCACAGTGCTGGCTCCAGCTTCCCCTACCATCCCCAGTGTAACTTGCCATCTGCCAAAGCACACATGGCACAGGGGTTCCCTGGGGACAAGCAGCTGTGGTGCAAGATGCACTGCAGCTACTTGTCCCTGAAGAACCAAACATTCGCACTCATCTGGACACAGCCCTTGGGTATTAGTCATCTTAATTATTCTCCATGGGTGCAAGGAAGCCTAGGGCTTCCAATGACATACTTATTTGCCTGCACACTAACTCCAAGAGTTAGGGGAATAAACAGGAAGAACTGGTCCTTCTGATAACCAGAAATTACTACTGTCTCCTAGGGATAATGGAGACCTAGTAGGACTCCTTCTAGACTAGAAGGACTAGAGTGTGGGTACAAATGGCTATATCCTGTACAGGAGAAATTGTGCTGAAAAATGGGGTGGAGGTATAGCTCTCTATGTGAAGGAGAGTTACACATCCTACAAAGCGGAGATTGGCACCCAAGGAAGACATCTGGAGATCCTCTGGGTTAGAATATGAAGGGAACATGGCAAAGGGGATACAATCGTATGCGTCTACTACAGACTTTTAAATCAGGAACAAGAGCTTGAGCAAGAAGTTTCCAGGGAACTGGCCGAGGCTGCACACACGTGGTACATGGTTGTCGTGAGAGACTTCAACTACCTGGACATCTCATGGGAAGCCAAATCTGATTGGTCTCAAAGTTTGCTCACGTGCGTGGATAAGCTCTACCTGCCTCAAGAAGTCTATGGGCCAACAAGAGGAAAGGCACTGCTGGACCTGATACTGGCCAAAGCGGATGATCTAGTAAGTGACCTAAGAATTGAAGGGAACCTGGGTGACAGTGATCATGAGTTGATCACTTTCACTATCCATCACAAAGCTAGCAAAGCCAATTTTCATAAGCTCAGGAGACTTGTTGTTGAGATCCTGAGAGGCCAGGTTTTTACAGGGAGAGGAATTCATGACAACTAGTTGCTCCTTAAGGAAACAATCCTAGAAGCAGAAGGGAAATCGATCCCAACCTGTAGGAAAGGTGGTAACAGGGTTCAGCAACCCCTTTGGCTCAACAGGGAACTCATGGACCTCCTACATCTAAAAAGAGATGTTTATAAAGGATGGAAGACAGGAAACACCTCTAAGGAGGAGTATTCTGCACTCATCCGCACCTGTATGGCATGAACTAGGAAAGCCAAGGCTGCAGCCGAACTCAAACTGGCTACACGAAATAAGGACAATAAAAAGTTCTTTTTCAGATATGTGGGGTGTCAAAATTAAAACAAGGGTAACATTGGACTTCTGCTAAACCAACTGGGGCAGCTGACAACCGACACCCAGAAAAAAGCCAATCTGCTTAATGATTACTTGGCATCGGTTTTTCACCGGCCTAAAGGGACCTGCCTAACATTATACGGGATGACCAGGGTGAGGGTGAATTTATGCTCACCATTGGCATAGATCATGTGAGGGAATACCTTGAGAGGCTGGACAACCACAAATCAGCTGGTCCAGATAGATTGCACCCAAGACTGGTAAAGGAACTGGCAGACATCATTGCATGGCCACTGGCAAGGATAATTGAGAACTCATGGTACTCAGGCGAAGTACCTGAAGATTGGAGGAGGGCCTATGTGGTGCCTATCTTTAAGAGAGGGAGGAAGGAGGATCTGGGAAACTACAGGCCAATGGTCTTTACACATGCTGCAGGGCCTAGATGGGAGCTAAAACAGGTGTATTATTGTCACTTAGCAAAATAGACCATATCGATACACAACTGGAAAATTATGATTCCAGTCTTATCCAGGGTTTGTAAAATTATTTTCAGAAAGTACATTGCAGTCAATTGGTGAGCAAGAATTTCAGATTTCTCAAAGCTGACTTTGAGAGTAAGGCCCAAGTGAATTTACTATACAAATTTAGTCCTTGCCCCTTTTAAGAATATAATTATATTTTGCATATATATAAAAAAGCTTTGTGCGCTCAAAGTGCTGAGAAAACATGAATTATTTTTCGAGACTCATGAGCAAATATAACTGCCTCATTGTACATACTGTGAAGTTGAGGTACAAATGTTTTCACACAGCAAGCTAACAGCAGAGATTACAAGAAGGCACCAGGAGTTTTGGACTCCCAATGCTTCTCCCAGTGGCTGCTGCTTCTCTCTTTAGATTAAATGTGAAGACTTTAGATTAGAAGTCTCTGAAATATACAGATTTTAATTCTTTTTCTCTTGAAAGAATCAGGCATAAGAAGCAGTATGGCTTTTCTGAGTTGTATCAAACAATGTCAAGCTATCAGAATACTCAAGGTTCCCTTGGAAACTGAAAAGGGAAATTTGACATGAATTTTATATTTTAAAGTAAAATATTTATTATAGGAATATCAAAAAAGCTTCTTTTGGTGTTGTAATCTGAACCTTTGTTGAAAAGTTCAAATTTCCCATTATAGCATGGCAGTATAGAAGTCGACACTGTATTGTTAAAGAACCCCTGTGAATACCTGAAGTGAAAGTATCTGTATCCGCTTTTATGTTTCAGTTGAGTTTCTCCGCTTGTCTTTTCAATCTTTGTCCCATACCCAGTCAGGATTTCTAAATGTTGTTCTTCTATTCTTCCTGTACCTGCAGTGTGCAATATTTTGCATGGTCAACAATTCTTTTTAGCCTCACCTGGCTAACAAAAAAATCAAATTTCCATAAGAAAAACTTGTATCTTGATGTGTGTGTGTGTAACCCTGCCAGGTGGTTTGTTTGTTTTTTCACAGTATTCTGGTAGCTCCACCATTATGTACAGAAATTAACCTTTATATATAGACGTGTGTGTGTGTGTGTGTGTGTGTACGTATACTCACATACATATTCCACTCGTTCCTTACCCCTCAACTCTGCATTATTGTTATGATACTTATGCTATTATTATAATATATTCTCTCTACCTACTTACCTACCTACATACATACATATACTCTGTACCTAGTTCTACTTCCAATAATATTATGTATTAGGTATTATTATTATTATTATTATGCTTTATCTAAATATAAGGTTAATAATAAGAATAATAAACTGCTTCCACTTTGTTTTTCTACACCTAAATTCATCTCTCTGTCATGCTATCCTCTTTAATTGCACCATTTTCCTTTCTCTGGTCATCTTGATTTTCATTTCTTTCCCTTCTTGTACATTTAAAAAGCTGCTTAGCATCTTCCTTTCTCACTGCTTGGAACATGTAACATATTTCATGTCCCATTGCAAGACAAAAGCTGTTCTTATCAGTGTTATTTGGTCTCCACTCATGTCTCCATTGTTTTAAATGCTGGTAGGATGAAGACTTAAGCCATAAGTAGTTTAATATATAAATAGAAAATTTGCAAAGAGAAATTTAAAAGGATAACACGTGCAAGTAATCAGAATGATGCCAGTACTAGGTTTTGTTTTAATGGATAGAGCAAAGGAAAGTAATGGAGAGGATCAGTCAACAGAAACCCAGAATTAGGTGGGGAAATGGGAGAAATTGCAGGGAAAGTATATATATATATAAAAGAACCCCGCCCCCCCCCCAAAAAAAAGTTAGCTAACTATGGAAAAGTATGGGATGAGCTGATTCTGCTTATCTCAGCTGGCTGTGAAGCATGAGGGCCATTGATGATAAATGATTTCATGCAAATAGTAACCATTTCACTGATAAAAATTGCAGCAGAAATAGCAATCTAACAGGCATCAGATTTACCTAAGAGTAGAGTGCACTGTGGTTTGAAATTAGCAATCAAAAAGACCTATTAGTTTGATTAGCAAGCTATTTTTCATCTGATTCTGAATGCTTTCTGCATAATCTGTTTTCCATTCTTTTGTCCAGTCAATTAGTCATTTTAGAAAGAAAGTTAAACAAAGTATTACAGTTATTTTTAATAGGCCTGGCTTTTTCTACAGAAATTAAAATAGTTTGGCATAGCTCAAGGCAGAGGGTTCAGACTCCAGCCATGTAGTAAACTAAATTTTACTTTTCTTGCTGCCTATTAAAAAGAAGGAAATTAAAAAGTAGATGATATCACAATACAGTGTAATTATGTAGTCCACACACTGCAGGGAAAAAACAACCAAAATGGAAGTAATGGAGCATTTCATGTTTATAAAATAAAATGTTAACATGGAAAAAATATTTAAAAGCTTCTTCTTTAATCCTTTCCTGGGATTCTTAGAGTTTCTGATTACAAAATTGTGTATTGTAAAGGATTTTTAGGTAATTATTCTGGTTGAAAATCTTAGAGGTTACTTCAGCTAGAACTTAAATATTTACAGAGTAGGAGTAATATTGTCCTTGTGTATTCCCAAGTACAAATTCTAAGTAGGGACCAGAACAGCAGCCTCCCTGCTGGGCCCCCCTCGGGCCCTGGGAGAGGCAGGTCTGGGCCAGGGGTTAGCGAGGAGCTAGTTAGGGAACTACTGGAGAGGCTGGATGTGTTCAAGTCCGCCGGTCCAGACGATCTTCACCCTAGGGTTCT